>CM061538.1:349148057-350348057 GCA_030864215.1 Capsicum pubescens | reverse complement strand
TGACTTTTGTTTGGCCCAAAGTCGCGTTTTCGATTCCTGATGGAGTCGTTTGATTTTTTTCATTTCACTTCACCTCATCTGACTTTCCCCAATCCCAAGCCTCATATTTCTCCCCCAAATTCCAATTTTCATTTTCCACGTGTCTCCCCAATTCCAAACTCCTTTATTTCTCCAAATCCCCCCAATTCCAAACTCCTACAAATTAATAGTACCCAAAGAAAGTGAAAGGAGCAATTTTTCATTTGATGCTAAATTGTTAATAGGTACACATTTTTCTTTCATTTTTTTTTTATTCAAGTTTTGGTAATGTTAATTACTTTTAATATCTACTTGTTGCTTGAAAGTTGGTGTGTAATTTTTTTTTTCTTTTCTTACTTCTATTTAAGTTTATGGGATTTGATTAAAAATAAATAAATAATTATTTTTACTTATATTCTTGATGAATTTTTTATTTTGTAGGAATTTGTTATTGATTCTTGTGAATTAAAATGGATAGATATTATTCTCCTCAACCAAGTTCTAGTTTTAAAGATAATTCTCATCGCCTTATAGAAGAGTTTGATGTGAATTCACTTAAATTCGATCCCGGGGAAAGAAAATCAATTCATGAATATGACCCTACAATACGAGATCAAGTGAGAAGACACTATATTCAACAAGGGCCTTGTCAACCGATTCTTTCTCAATTTCTTCAAACTAGAATTGGAACGAAAATGCGTCGATTTAATTCGACATGATATGAGGGTTCATATTCTAAGTGGATGGAGTATAGTGTGAAGAAAGATGTTGTGTTTTGCTTGTGTTGCTATTTATTCAAAAATAATTATGTAAAGGGCAATGCGGGTGATTTTTTTCACAAAAAACGGCTTTAAGGCTTGGAATCATAGTTTGGAGCGATTCCAATTACATGTTGGTGAAGTAAATAGCGTCCATAGAAGATGTTTCAGTAAGATGATAGATTTTGAAAATCAATCTCAATCAATTCAAGTTGCTTTGAACAAGCAATTTGAAAAAATAAAAAGTGAACACCGTACTCGTTTAGAGGCTTCAACTAACGTGGCAAGGTTCCTCTTGGAATTCAGATTGTCTTTTCGAGGTCACGGTGAAAGTGAATCTTCCAAAAATAAAGGCCCTTTTCTAGGCCTATTGGAATGACTAGGAAAAATGCTTCCTGATTTGAACAATGTTATTTTAAAACATGCTTCAAAAAATGCTATGATGACTTCTTCAAAAATTCAAAAAGATATTGTGAGTCTTGTGCACAAGAAATCGTGAAAACTATAATTGATGATTTGGATGGAGATTTTTTTGAGATTTTAGTTGATGAATCCAAAGACATATCACACCATGAACAAATGGTCGTTGCATTGAGGTATGTTAACAAAAAAGGTAAAGTGAATGAGCGAGTTATTGCTATTGTTCGTGTTGGTGATACATCGGCAAAAACATTGAAGGAAACAATATGTTCTTTACTTATGAGACATTCTTTAAGTACATCTAAAATACGTGGACAAGGCTATGATGGGGCTAGTAACATGCAAGGAGAGATGAATGGTCTTAAAACTTTGATTTTGCAAGAAACTCCTTCAGCATATTGTATTCATTGTTTTGCTCACCAATTACAATTGACACTTGTAGCCGTTGACAAAAAACATTTGCTCGTAGATGACTTTTTTGCTATTATTAGTAATGTATTGAATGTGGTAGGAGCATCATTTAAGCGCCGAGATCAACTTCGGGACCATCATGCGAAAATGTTGGAGCAATTACTAGAAAGTGGTGAAGTTCAAAGTGGAAAAGGATTAAATCAAGAACGAGGATTTCAAAGGCCAGGTGACACTCGTTGGGGTTCACATTTTAGAACATTGGATAACTTTATTGTTTTATTTTCATCTATAGTTCATGTGCTTGATGCGATAGAATGTGGAGGCTCGAATTCCAATGATAGATTACAAGCCGGGGCTTTTTTGAGTATGATCAATGAATTTGAATTTGCTTTCTTGCTTCACTTGATGTTGAAGATAATGGTGATGTCCAATGAGCTAAGTGCATCATTACAAAGGAAAGAGCAAGATATTGTCAATGCCATGATATTTCTTGACATTACTAAGAAAAGATTGCAATTGTTGAGAGATGATGGATGTGATTCTCTAATGAATGAAGTTGGTGTATTTTGTGATAAACATGAAATTTTGGTACCTAAGATGGATGATTTTTATCTTTTCGGAAAGTCAAAGCGTAGGCCTTCTAGTGTTACTTACTCACATCACTTACGTGTTAAGCTTTTTTATGCTATAATTGACTTGCAACTTCAAGAGCTTAATAATCGTTTTGATGTTGTGAGTGGTAACTTGCTCCTTGGTATGGCAAGTTTGAATCCAATGAATGCTTTTGCTAATTTTGATAAGGAAAAAATAATGATATTGGCCAAACATTATTCGGATGAGTTTGGTGAATCAAAACTTCGAGAGCTTAGTTACCAACTTGATACTTTTATTATACACATGCAGCGTGGTGATCCTATATTCTCTAATTTGAAAGGAATTGGTGATTTGGCAGAAGCATTGGTTAATGCAAATCTTGTGGAGACTTATTTTCCTGTGTACTTACTTGTGAAGTTAACGTTGATTTTACCAATCGCCACTGTAACGGTAGAGAGAGTTTTTTCATCCATGAAGCATATCAAGAATGAATTGCGTAGTAGTATTGGTGATGCATTTTTAAGTGATTGTTTAGTTTGTTATATTGAGAAGGATATATTTATAAATATAAGCAATGATGTAATCATTGATTGTTTTCAGAATATGAAAACACGTCGATGTCTAGTATGAAAGGATGATCTACTTTTGTTATATTAGTTCTAAATTAATATCATTTGATCATTTTGATGTTTATACTTTGCCCTTTTTTTTTTAATAATTTTTAAGTTTAAAAGATTCATATGCCAAATTGTGTAGTTGATGTTGACCAAAAAAAATTGTGTAGTTGATAATCGATATGACTATGTTAAAGATAATGGTGCACCCCATATCTTCAAATCCTGGGTTCGCCTCTGATGATATCCTTTGTTTTCACACTCTTGTCATTCCCCCTTCGGTCTTTTATCGATTGAAAAGACAGTCGTAGGAATGAAATTTATCACAACGCCGACCATTAAATACGTGATTGCCTCTCTTCTCAAAGATTTGATGGATCCCACATTAGGAACAATCCTTATAGTTTATTCTGATATCCGCTAGGAATAATATTTTTTTTTTTTTTAAATCTAGATCGATTATTGAGCATGATGGAAGACTATCTAGCTCGATTCGAAGAGCATTTGTTGGATTAAATATTTTTATAGAGCCGTTAGTATGAGTCAATTTCGTTGGGCCGGTCCGACCCGTAAATTGATAGATCGTAGCCTGTTTAAGAACAAGGCTTTTTAGCCCGACTTGTATAAGGAGGAAAGGACAGAAACGACACTTCAAATTAAACTATTTTCATGAAAATGATCATGGAATTTAAATTCCACTTTCTAGCCTTTTCAATTTACTGGTTTGTTCTATATCGTTTCTACACACCTTCTATACAGTTTCTATACATATCTTATACACATTCTATTCAAAAATTATACAGTTTTGATACACAATTTATACAATAACTGTACTTTTTTTACACGTTTTATACAACAATTATATAATTTTCATACACTTTCTATATATTATATATATATATATTTTATACATATACATATTTGATAGAACTATACAATTTCTATACATATATCTTATACAGATGCATATTCTATTTAACAATTATATCATTTTTATATAATTTAATTATTATTTTTAAACAAAAAAAGCAGAATATTTGATCGGTTAAAAAATTTATAGCAAAAAAATAAATTAAAAGGGATGAATTTCCCAAGTTGAATATTGTATCAGTATTGTATATAGATTGTATCAATATTGTATATGGACTGTATAAGGATTATGTAGGCCAAAATGACTCAAATTAGGAAGGCTATAAAGTTGAAATAGTATATTCGACTGGCCACTTTTTGGAAAATTTTCAAACTTGGGTTATTTATTTTAAAAAGTGTTATAGAGTGTCCTTTTCCCTTGTATAAGCTTGTTGGCCCGTGGGGCTTGAGCAATATGAACTGGGCTGGCTCGTGGGCCAAACAAAAAATGATTAAAAATAAAAAAAATGACACTGTGTAACACTTTTTAAAACAAATAACTGAAGTTTGACATTTTTCAAAATGGGGTCAGTTGGGTACACTATTTCAACTTTATAGTCGTTTCGTAATTTAAGTCATTTTGGCTCATCTAGTTCAGATACAATCCATATACAATACTGATACAGTACATATACAATACTGATACAGTTTTCAACTTGGGCCATTCAACCCTTTTGAAAATATTTTAGTTTTTTTTTTGCTATAAATTTTTTAACTGAAAAAATATTCTATTTTTTTATTGTTAAGAAATAATAATTAAATATAATTATATAAAAATGGTATAATTGTTATATAGAATATGTATCTATATAAGATAAATGGATAAAAATTGTATAGTTATATCAAATATGTATATGTATAAAACATATAAAGAAAAAATATAGAAAGTGTACAAAAATTATATAATTATTGTGTAAAATATTTTTTTTAAAAAATACAATTATTGTATAAATTGTGTATTGAAACTGTATAATTTCCGTATAAAAAAATTATATGTGTAAGATATTTATAGAAACTGTATAAAATGTGTGTAGAAATGGTATAGAACAAGCCAACGAATTGAAATGGCTAGAAAGTGAAATTTAAATTTTATGGTCATTTTCGTAGAAATAGTTTAATTTGAAGTACTGTTTCTGTCATGTCCTCTTAAAAAATAGAATAGAGTACTAAAAATTAAAAAAGAAAGAGTCCAAACTCAAAGTCTATTTGGACCATCATAGATATTTAACTACTAAATATGTTTATAAAATATATAAATAATTAAAATATAAAATAATAAATTTTTAAGGAATTAAATATGTTTGATGAAGATGATGTGGCGATATGAACACACCATAAGTGTCATGTGAGTTTTTTCTGAGGAGTTTATTGTGGACTAAATATTGATATTTCTTTGTGTTTTATTGTGATCAATTAAATTAAAATTAGGTTAATATTGCTATTTAGCTATTTATGTTATTACTCATTAACAGTTTAGTTTGTTTTTCAGCATCTCTACATGATTTGAATTTGGTGTCAAAAGTTATTTAATTTCACAGATTATTAGGATTTTTTTGTAAATTTGAGACTTGATTAACAAGTAGTAACTTTATGCAACATTATATTGTAATTATTTATGTAATTAACAATTTAAAATTTAAATTAAGATTATAAAAATAATATATTTTAAAAAGTGGACGGGCCTGTGGAGGCCCGCAGCCCACACAGTGTGATGGATTGAGCTTGCTATTTTCTGGCTGTCATGTTGATGGGCTAGCCCGGCTTGACCCGTCAAATTTAAAAGCCCGTGTGGGCTAACCCCGATGGGTTGAGCCGACCCATATTGACAACTCTAATTTTTTAATAACTAAATGTTACTGTCTAAGTAGGCATTTTGCCATGAAAATTAACAAGTTTTGAATTTGGAGTTATGTTTGGCCAAGTATTTTTGGAGATTCTTTTTTTCACTTTTGGAAAAACTTTTTAAAATAATTTCATACCCTCAATTTTTTAAAAACTATCAAAATCACCAAACTTAACTAATGTACCTACAAGATACAACCAAATGTGAAAGGGGAGAATAATGTTGCCTTTGTTGTTGGTGTTGCATTAAGAGTCGCAAGAAAATGAATTAAGATTCCGTTGTATCACGGTGAGATTTTGAGAAAAAAGAAAAAAATTGAAATTGCCTTCAATTTTGAGGTCTTTTATTGATGAAAGTAGGAAAAAGTGAGCAATGTGGTAGTTGGACATTTAACTCTGATTGTTGGATAAAATTAATAATTTTTTTTTGTAAAAATAAAAAAATGGAGTCATTTGTAACAATAAATAAAGTTGAAATGAAGTTGGAAAAAAGTGAAAACAAGTAAAATGTTATAAATGTACCATATATTGTGAATGTCTACTTTACCATATATATGAATATCTACTTTACCATATATATGAATATCTACTTTACCATATATTGTGTATGTCTCTTTATGAAAAAATTACAAACTCCAAGGTTAGTTTTCCCCTAAAAATAAATGGGTTTTCCCTAATTGTAATTCATCCCTCAAGAGAAATAAGAATTACTATCTATTCTCTCTCTACTCTTGTTCTTTATTCTTTATTATTTTATATCACGTTATCAGCACGAGACTCTACCGTCTCAAATTTGAAGGCTAAGGCTAAGATATTATTTTTTTATTTCTTCCCTTTTCTATATGGCTATCAATCTTACGAAGTGTGAGTTCGTTGTCCTTCAAAATTCAGACAAGAACTATATTTCATGGATGTTGGATGTTGAAATTCACCTAGATGCTATGGGTTTTGGAGACGCCATAAAGAATGAAAATACAGTATCTAGTCCAAATCATGCTAAGGCTATAATTTTCTTGCGTCATTATCTTGACAAAATTCTGAAAATTGAATATCTTACTAGTAAGGATCCACTCATATTGTGGAATAGCCTAAAAGAAAGGTTTGACCACTTAAAGATGACTATCCTCTCGAAAGCGCGATATGAGTGGATGCATCTAAGATTTCAAGACTATAAGTCTGTTCATGAATACAATTTTGCCATGTTCAGAATTTCTTCTCAATTGAAACTATGTGGAGAGGCGGTCAATGATAATGATATGATAGAAAAAATGTTCTCCACTTTTCATGCCTTGAATGTGCTATTACAACAACAATAGCGAGAAAAAAGTTTCAAGAAGTATACTAACTGAGTTCTCATCTTCTCGTGGCTGAACAAAATAATAATTTATTGATGAAAAATTACGAGAGCCGATCTACTGGATATGCACCATTTTCTGAGGTGAATGATGTGCATGCTCACCATGCTAGGCGTGGAAAAGATCGCAGCCCTGGACGTGGACGTGGACGTGGACGTGATCGTGATGACTAAGAAAAAAAACCTGTTTTGGATAGTAATCATTCATCAAATAAAAAGAGAAAAAATGAGAAACGTGAAGCAATTACTTGTTTCCGATGTGATGGAAAAGAACATTATTCACGTGACTGTCGTGTTCTCAAGCACTTGGTTGATCTTTATCAAGCATCACTAAAGAAGAATTAGAGAAATCCTGAGGCTAACTTTCTCTCTGAAAATGTTGTTGACATCACAAGCTTGGATGTAACAGATTTTTTCGAGCACCCTGAAGGAAAGATTAATCACTTGATTGGTGATGGTTCCGTAAACATGGAAGAATGAATGTTTTTTTTATTGTTGATAAGAATTATTCTCTCAATTCTCTCTACTCTTCTTCTTTATTCTTTAGTTATCTCATAACACGTTATCAAGACGATGAGATTATAAATCTAAAGATAATTTCAAGGTTAGTAATTCCTTATGTTATCTTTCTTTTGTTACTAATAATATAATTATTGTTGGATTTGAGAAAAAATAATCGGTTTGGAACCATTTAAGTTTTAAATTATTCCTCAAGAACAGTATTATCAAAAGGGATGATAATATATTGGGTTTAAGTCCCATCAATTTATGCCTAAGACGCCTTTACATGGGTAAGACGTTGAGTTTGAATCTCAATGCACCGTATTGATGATATTATGATGACTAAGGCAAAATAATGTGTTTTAATGAAAAGTCATGAAATATGTCCCATTGAATATGCTTCATTCCATGAAGTGAATGTGGTAGCAATATATGATAAGTTTGAAATATGACAACTTACTTTATTCTTGAAGTGTATATGATAGCAGTACATAATATGTCTAAAAGAAGACAACTAATTGAATGCACGAATATACGCGTGGAGGGACAATATGATAATCATGATCATCAAAAGTGATGATATTTTCACACGCGTATTATGATCATAAGATATGTTGGAAAAAAATTCTCTAGATCATATGTATGCCTTGATTTACTCTTGAAGTAGCAATATCATAAAAAATGTTATAAGCTATCAATTTGATAGGCTCTAGACACGATTATATTTCATTCATGGGAATGAGAATTTCAATTGTTATAAGCATAGATCCATTCCCTGGGTGAATGTGATGATATTTTGTGAAGCTTATCAACAAACGTGAACTTGATTGTGATGGCTTCACAACTCACCTCCGAATGAGGCAGAATAATCGAGAAGAGTTATTTTGAAATCTACTTCTAAAGTAGTAAATCTGAAATTTATTCATGTAATAGTGAATCTGAAATTTACTAAAGTAAAAAGGTACATGTCATGGTAAACTTGGAATTTGCTAGAATAAAAGTTCATAAGTTGACATGAATGATTATGACATCCCGAAGATGTGCATATTGAGTATTGGACATGTAATAAAGAATTAAAAAATTCTTCAAGAATTATTCATGTTGTTTGTTCTCATGATAAGTTGGTTGGACCAACTAATTATTGGATTGGATCTCTCAAAATCTGAAAAATATAAAAGGAGAATAAGGGCTCGTTCACCTTTCATGTGATATATTGAAAAGATGCATCAATAAGATAATCACATGTACATTTATTGTCAACCTGTAGTTTGACATTCATAAAGTTGCTTGCTCAATAAAATTGAGTTAAGAGCATAACTTTCAAATTGTGCAATCAAGACAATTCATCTTGATGAAAATGGTTTGACATTGAATGCCATCAATAAATAGCTAAACCATTGTTGATGAGAACAAAGCTTCATATGTTGGTCTGAAATACAATATGTTGCATACAATAAGACTTGCATGCATTAGACCAATAAATTATGATAATTTATTCCCTCTCAATTGGTTTAAGGTTAGAAACCAACTATTTCATCTAATAGTTTTGATGTGCGGTATACAATTAATAAATATACCATGATGCACAAAGATGTATTCCTAAAAAAAATGGAGGATGTATGTTAGTTATCCTAACATAAGGAGGAGATTACAAGTATCTATGAAATATGTTAGGAATTATCATCAGATCATCATTCAAAAGATAATTCAAGTCATATGCTGGAAGCATTTACTGACTCAAATTTAATCTCATATCTAAGCTGCAAGTGCTTCTATTTTGCATTTTTAAAGGATAAAATCTATGCATGCATGAAGCATAGTTGTCACGCCCTAAAATCCCATCGGGCCGGACTGGCACCCGAAGCCGAGAAGGCCCGGGAGAACCCGTTCAAATACCTATACTTTTCCTTACATGTCACCAAAAATTTGGACAGCACTTCGTTGCATATAGAAGGATCTAATTACCTGTATCAGCACAACACGCACAAATATATATATATATATATATATATATATAATACTTGGCCGTCGGGGCCACCACATATACAGATATAACATCACAATATAAACTTCCATAACTTTACCCTTCCTTATGTCTACAAAGCCTCTAGGATATACATGACATAACTAGGGTCGGGACAAACCCCCGCCCACACATGACTCCTGTACAATAACAAAACATAAGGAACCGACTCGGAAAACTCCGAAGCAAACTGGAGCTCACCAATAATAGCTGTATGACCTGGCTCCTATCTATGCTGTGAATGAGCTGAGGTATCTGTGCCTGTAGCATGAAATGCAGGTCCCTGTGGGGGACGTCAGTACGAAATATGTACTGAGTATGTAAAGCTGTAGATAATCACATATGATATAGGAGCTCAATAGAAATCCGAAACAAGTGAATAAATCGTAATAGGAGTGGACCACACTTACTAGAACTTGTGACAACCTGTACATTGAATTTATTCAATCACTTTACCTTCGTTCTTAACATCTTTGTAATCATTACTGTACTGTACTGTACTGTACTGTGACCATTAGGCTGCCTCCAGTACATATCAACTGGGATCGACCTATGCTAGGCTTATGCCCCTGGGATACCACCCATAAACACGTAAATAGGGATCGACCCATGCTAGGCTTATGCCCCTGGGATACCACCCATAAACACGTAAATAGGGATCGACCCATGCTAGGCTTATGCCCCTGGGATACCACCCGATAAGAGAGAACTTCCATCACTTAGTTCAATTAATCTTTGAGATTGTTATTTCGGTCGCCACCACATTTTTGATACTTTGAAACAACGATACATCAATAAGAACCAAGTAATAGACCTTCTATACAATAACGACGTAATAAAGACTCATTGGTACATCAACAATGTGTTTCAGAATCATCAATATCACAACAATGAAATAGAAGCCTTTTGGTATATCAATGAAATATTTTGACACTTTATAGAATGGAAACAACTTCGTTGGTAATGTAGAACAATACATGTTTTTGGACAACCTCAGAATCTTACTTGATGAAACATTGGTGTTTTCATGCCAAAGAACATCGTTAGAGTATGCTTTGCATACCTCGTTGTAGATTCGGATACCAATTCAACACAACTTCCCGCCTTTACAAATCACTTATCTACAATGAAATGTTTGGCATCTAGTATTAGCAACCCAACACCACAATTCTCTTCCATAATTCCATACAACCAATATTTGCAAAACATTCCAAAAACCAACTTGAACAATAGGTTTATGTGTGTATATATATATATATAATCATCAATACCACATCATCGCACCAAATCCCTTCACAATTCAACATAATCCAACATCATTTCCCAATCATCTTTCAACAACAATCAAATAACATACTTCTTATGCTCACATGCATATATATATACATATCCATATAAATAACACCAACATAATTTACATTCTTACCATAAAATGGCCCTTTTGATTTTGAAGTCCCGTTGGCACAAATAAGGAGTGCTTCTCGAAGCCCTCGAGACGGTGAACACAACTACAAAATCAATTTGGACTTTCTACGGTTGAATCACAAGATAATTGGAGTTGAACTTAGACTAGGGTTTCTTATTCTTCAATAATTTGGATGATAACATGATGGATATGAGGCTAAGTATATGTATATAATGACCAATTTTCGTCCATGAGGTGATGGAAAATGACCATATTGTCCTTAAAAATTTAAGTAAATCCGAATCTGTCCATGGTGGACTGCTTTGATAGGCTAAAGTAAATCGACCATGACTCTTTGCTCCGATATCGTATTTGGGTGAAATTGGTATCGTTGGATAGATAATTCAAAGGTATTTCATTTCATATAAAGTAGGCCACCCAGTTCGTCCTGTACAAGGAATTATGATCGTTTGAAGTTGACCCTAAAAATCTGTTTTGAGAGGCTGAAGTAAAACGAGTATAACTCCTTACTCAGACGTTGGATTTGGATGAAACCAATTGCATTAGAAAGAAGACTCTCGGGGATTCTCATCTATATATAGCATATCACACAGTTCATTTTGTACAAGGAGTTATGATCATTTAAAGTCAACCCAAAAATCTGTTTAGCTGCAGTACTTTTGTGTGAAGAAAATTTCTGCACATTTACTGTTCATTGCGTCCACTGTTTTCAAGTTTCGAACATGCTCGCTTATATCCGATACTCATCTGTTTTCAGAAATCTTTATATCGTTGGAAATCTAACTCGATAAACTTCGCATAGAAACTTCGACGAGCAAATTCTGGTCTAAATAAAGTCGATTCCCATACACATATAATCAAACTATACACTTGAAACCATCTCAAAATAATCAATACTCATACTTAAACTCATATATACCTAACTTATGATCAATACATATACTCCAACACATATAACCATGGCTAATGCACGTAATTAAGTATGGGGTGTTACATCCTTCCCCCCTTAAGGACATTCGTCCTCGAATGTGAATGTATTTATTTAGCCGAAATAAGTTCGAATTCATAATTGATATTCACGTCATCATATAGATATTATGCATATGTAAAAACTTACTTGTTAGCGTCCCAGTTCCACTCCTTGCACTTCTTTTTCACCTTTGAACAAATAAGGGTATTTCGATTTCATTGCTTCCTCCGCTTCCCATGTAATCTCTTCCCTTTGTTGATTTCTCCAAAGTACTTTCACCGATGCTACTTCTTTGTTTCTCATCTTCTTAACTTGACGATCTAATATAGCAATAGGCATCTCCTCATAGGTAAGATCTTCTGTTACTTACACATCTTCAGTAGAAGTAATAAGGGACGGATCTCCGATGCACTTTCGAAGCATCGATACATGAAATACTGGATGCACTGATGAGAGTTCCTAGGGTAGCTCTAATTCATAAGCAACTTGCCCACATCTTCGAATAATCTTATACGGGCCTATATATCGTAGACTCAACTTTCCTTTTTTGCCAAATCTCATCACCCCTTTCATTGGCGATACCTTCAAAAATACCCAATCGCCTTACGAAAACTCTAGCCCTCTTTTTCTACTATCTGCATATGACTTGTGTCGACTTTGGGATGTTTTCAACCGTTGCTGAATCACCTTGACTTTTTCTATGGCTTGATACACAAGATCCGGTCCGAACATAAGAGTTTCACCCGCTTCGAACCATCTTATTGGTGATCTACACTTCCTCTCATATAAAGCTTCATATGGTGTCATTTTGATACTTGAATGATAGCTATTATTGTAGGCAAACTCAATAAGAGGTAAATGATCATCCGAGCTGCCTTTAAAATCTATAACACATGCTCGTAGCATATCTTCAAGTGTTTGAATGGTGCGCTCTGCTTGTCCATCCGTCTGAGGGTAAAAAGTTGTACTCAGATTCACTTGTGTTCCCAAACTCCGTTGGAAAGACTTCCAAAAGTTTGCGGTAAATTGAGTTCCCCGATCCGATATAATAGAAGTTGGCACCCCATGTAATTGGACTATTTCTTTAACATACAGCTTCGAATATTCTTCAACTGTGTAAATGGTCTTAACGGGTAAGAAATGTGCGGATTTAGTAAGCCTATCCACAATCACCCATATAGAATAAAATTTCCGAGCTGTACGAGGCAAACCTGTAACAAAATCTATGTTGATCATGTCCCACTTCCAAATTGGAAGATCTATGCATTGCATATAGCCTCCGGGCTTTTGATGTTCCACTTTAACTCGTTGGCAATTTGGACATTCAGCTACAAATTCTGCGATGTTCCTTTTCATGTCATTCCACCAATACATATCTTTCAAATCTTGATACATTTTGGTTGATCCTGGATGAATGGAATACCTTGAAAAATGTGTCTCTGTCATAATCTTCTTTCTTAGCCCGTCTACATCCAGCACACACAATCGGTTTTGGCACTGAAGTACTCCTTCTCGCGTAAGCTCAAATGCCTTGGTCGCACCACTCTGAACGTTCTCCTTAAGTTGTAATAAAATAGGATCTGCATCTTGCTTCTCTTTCACCTCAGCTACTAATGAGGATTCCGCGACATTATGCACAATAAGCTCCTCGTCCGGAGTTTTGAGAAGACGAACTCCTAGACTAGCTAATTGATGAAGATCTTTAATCATCCCTTGCCTTTCTATAGGTGCCATCATAGCCTTACGACTCAACGCATCAGCTACTATATTCGTTTTCCCTGGGTGATACAAAATATCAACATCATAATCTTTTAGTAGTTCCATCTACCTTCGCTACCTCAGATTTAGATACTTCTGACTGAAAATATATTGTAAGCTCTTGTGATCAGTATATATATCAACATTAACCCCATATAAATAGTGGCGCCATATTTTTAAAGCAAAGATAACCGCTGCCAGCTCAAGATCATGTGTGGGGTAATTTTTCTCATGTGGCCTCAATTGCCTTGAGGCATATGCTATCACCTTACCATGCTGCATTAATACACATCCTAAACCAATTCTCGAAGCATCACAATACACTGTATACCCTTCTGTACCTTCTGGAAGTACTAACACAGGTGTAGAAGTCAACTTATTCTTCAATTCTTGGAAACTCTCCTCACATGCATCATTCCATTGGAACTTGGATGCTTTATGCGTTAGCTTGGTTAAGGGTGCTGAAATGGAAGAAAAGTCTTTAACAAACCTTCTATAATAACCGGCCAACCCGAGAAAACTACGAATCTCCGTAGGCGTTGTGGGCCTTGGCCAGTTCTTCACAGCTTCTATCTTTTGAGCATCAACCTTTATCCCTTCACTAGATACAATATGACCCAAAAATGCCACCGACTTTAACCAAAACTCACATTTAGAGAACTTTGCATAAAACTTACAATCACGAAGAGTCTGCAATGCCTGTCGTAAGTGATTGGCATGGTCCTCTTCTGATCTAGAATAAACTAGAATATCGTCTATAAAAACTATCACAAATACATCCAGGAATGGCTTAAACACCCTATTCATCAAATCCATAAAAGCTGCAGGTGCATTTGTTAGCCCAAATGACATAACTAGAAACTCATAATGACCATATCGTGTTCGGAAAGCTGTCTTGGGTATATCCTTCTCTTTGACCCTCACTTGGTGGTAACCTAACCTCAAATCAATCTTAGAAAAACACTTGGCGCCCTGTAACTGATCAAATAAATCATCAATTCTTGGGAGAGGATATTTATTCTTAATAGTCACCGTATTCAATTGCCGATAATCAATAAACATCCTCAACGAGCCATCCTTTTTGCGCACAAATAACACTGGTGCTTCCCAGGGGGACATACTAGGCCTTATGAATCCCTTCTCTAGCAAATCTTTCAATTGCTCTTTCAATTCTCGTAATTCTGCTGGGGCCATTCTATACGGCGGAATAGAGATTGGTTGGGTGCCTGGTATTACATCAATACCAAACTCTACTTCTCGTTCAGGAGGTAAACCTGGAAGATCTTCAGAAAATACATCAGGAAATTCATTTACCACCAGAACAACGTGAAGAGTTGGTGGCTCTGCTTCTGTATCCCTTACTCTAACTAAATGATATATGTATCCCTTGGAAATCATTCTTCTTGCCTTAAAATAAGAAATAAATCTACCTCTTGGCGCGCTAATTTTACCTTTTCATTCAAGGACTGATTCATTTGGAAAATGGAAATATACCTTTTTCGTGCAGCAATTAATTGTGGCATAACAAGACGCCAACCAGTCCATGCCCATTATAACATCAAAATCTACCATTTCTAACTCTACAAGATCAACCATCGTATCACGACCACAAACAATTACTATGCAGTTTCGATAAACCCTTCTAGCTATAATAGATTCCCCAACCGGTGTGGATACTTCAAATGGCTTAACTAATAGTTCGGGTATTCTTTCGAACTTTCCAGCAACCAA
This sequence comes from Capsicum pubescens, assembly GCA_030864215.1. NCBI lineage: Eukaryota > Viridiplantae > Streptophyta > Magnoliopsida > Solanales > Solanaceae > Capsicum > Capsicum pubescens. The sequence goes on along the minus strand of CM061538.1, from coordinate 350,332,728 downwards.
TGGAGTAACATAAGATAATGTGGAACCGGGATCAATTAAGGCATATAAATCGAATGAAAAGATAGACAACGCACCCGTAACCACATCTGGGGAAGCCTCTAAATTCTGTCGATCCGCTAGAGCATACATACGATTTTGAGCCCCGCTAGAACCCGTGGCTCCTCTATCACCTCTAACACGACCCATTGGTTGTGCACCCCTTCCTGAATAAGGCATCGATGATGATGATGCAACAAATGACCCCGTAGGTCGTGCCATACCCCCTATGTCCCTTCGTGGGCATTCCCTCATCATATGCCCCGACATACCGCACCAAAAGCAAACATTGATCCCCAACCGACATGCGCCCAAATGATACCCTCCACATTTATTACATGGCTCTCGAGGAGGTCTCGATTGGCTCATATTCCCTTGCCCTTGGTACCCCACTATCCGCGAACTCTGACTCTCACTTCTATGCCCAAATTGATTTCCTCTGGACCCTTGGAAATGTGGTGGGGCACTAGCTGCAGAATAAGAAGATAATGGCCTAGGTGGTCTAGCAGAAAACTGTGGTCTGAACCCTCCTTGAGATACCATGAACTGCCCTGTAGATCTGGCCCTCTTGGAATATCCTCTTTCTGATTCCTGTGTTCTTCTCCTCTGCCTCTGATCTTCCATTTTCTGTGCAAAAGCTTGGATTCTCGCTATGTCCATATCTTTGTTCAAAGCGGCAATAGTATAATCCCTAACCAAATACGGATCCAATCCATCCACATACCGATGAACTCTGTCATCCATAGTATCTATAACATTAGGAGCATATCTGGACAAAGAATTAAATCGAAGACTATACTCCCTCACACTTGTATTACCCTGTCGAAGATTTAAGAACTGATCCGCACGGGCCTGACGAGTCTCATATGGAAGATAATGATCAATAAATGCCTCTTTGGACTCTTTCCAAGTAGCTGGGGGTGCATCAATGCCCCTTGACCGTTTCCAGTCTTCATACCAATATATAGCCTCACCTTTGAATCTATACGCGGCTGACTCCACTGTCTCTCTGCCCGATACATGCATCACCTCTAGGGCCCTTTGGATCTGATCAATAAAGTCCTGCGGATCTTCGTTAAGATCGGATCCGGTAAAAGTAGGCGGATCCATCTTAAGAAAATCTTGTGTTTGAAGACTAGCCGCCCTATCTATACCACTAGGACCTGCAGTAGGAATGGCTCGCCCTTGAGCTTGCCCAGCAACTATACGAGTCAAAAGTTGCACTGCATTTCTAAGATCTTGATCAACAACATTAATAGGTGGCTCTGGAGATATAGTTCTCCTCCCCCTTATTTCTTCTGGACTGGGGGAAGTTTCTGATGCATGCTCAGCTGGAGCCTCACTTTGATTAGCTGGTATAGTGGGTGACTTACTAGTCCCCTCTCCGGCAGCCACATCTACTTTCTTACCGGTATTCTTGCTTCTGGTAACCGGCATCATTACTATAATAAGAGAAACAAACTGATTCAGTGGTCAACTATGACTTCATATACAATATAAGCTCTATCGCACGATATAAGACATGAAGAAAAGAAACAATTCCTAAATGTCCATAGCCTCCTGTTTATAGATGTGGTGCACAAAACACAGATAAACAAGACTCTTGTAACACCCCGTAAATTTTTTCGTACACTTATCGCGATTATATGGAGTCCTAAAGGCTTGCGTATGGGTTAAATTAAGCTTATGGTGTTCGGAAGTATCCCGTCAATAGTTGTATGTGTAGGTATTGGAATAAGCTTTCCAACGATATAAAGTTTGCCCAAAACAGAGGAGTATTTCATATAAGCGAGCACATTCGAAATTTCAAAACGGTGACCGGGAAGCCTGTGAACAGTAAATCTGCAGGAAAATTACTGCAGCTAGGCAATTTTTTTTGGATAAACTTTAGACGATCATAACTCCTTGTACAAAAAGAACTGTGTGAGATGCTATATATCGACGAAAATCTCCGAGAGTCTTCTTTCCGATGAAATTGGTTTCATCTAAATCCAATGTCTGAGTAAGGAGCTATACCCGTTTTACTACAGCCTAACAAAAAAAAAACAGAATTTTGGGACAGATTTTTGGGTCAACTTTAAACGACCATAACTCCTTGTACATGAAGAACTGGGTGGTATAATTTATATGAAAATGAAAGCCCTTTGAATTATCTTTCCAATGCAATTGGTTTCACCCAAATCCGATACCGGAGAAAAGAGTTATGATCGATTTACTTCAGCCTGTCAAAACTGTCCACTGGGGACAGATTCGGATTTATTTAAATTTTTAGGGCAAAATAGTCATTTTCTATTACCTCTTGGACGAAAATTGGCCTTTATAAACATACACTTAGCCTCATATATATCATATATCATCCAATTATTAAGAGAAGGTGAAACCCTAGCCTAATTTCAACTTCAAATATTTTTGTGATTCAACCGTACAAAATTCGAATTGGTTCCGTAGTTGTGTTCACCATCTCGAAAGCTTCGAGAAGCACCACATGGTTATGTAAGGAGGATTCTAAATACAAGAGTTCGTTGTTAAGGTATGAATATTGTTTATTCTTGATTCTTATCCATGAATAAGTATTGATAAGGGATTATGAGTATTGTCTTGATGTTGGAAGATAACTAGAAACATAGTTATGAATTGTTTTGTATAAATTGTTAGTAGTAAATTATGGAAGTTGTTGGTATTGGATTATGGAGGATGAATTGTGGTGATATATCATTATATTAGTGGTTATGTATGCCTGGTGATCATGTTGGTATTGGATGGTGATTAAGAGGGGAAATAAAGGCTAAGAGTGATGTTGAGGGATATTGCATGAAAATGCATGATATGTGAATGTAATAAGAGTATAAGAGGATGTATGTAGCACTCTTATTGATGAGTTAAAGAATTACTTCCTAGACATTATTTGGTGAAGTTAATACCTAAATGGTAAGGTTTGGTTGCTAATACTAGTTTGCCACAAATGACTTATTGTAGATAAGTGTTCGAAGAGTACGGGAAGTCAAGTTGGACTTGTATTGAAGTGGTTATATCAAGGTATGTAAGACATACTCTATCTAATCTTTGGCATGAATAATGACCCATGACACTCTCAAGTAAGCTTCCAACATTTTCCTACGACACATGACACATAATAACATCATATGATCTTCAACACTACCAATTGAACTTGTTTTCACTTTTAAGATGTCCGGCTAGTCAAAAATGTCCATATACTATTGTTGACTCCGAAATGGTTTAATGAGGTATCCATGATTCTCTACTTCATTTTCATGATATTGATTACCTATTTACATGTTTTTCCTATTGAGGTATCATGGTTTCAAGTTCCATAAGGTGTGACCACAAAGTAACCAATCTCAAAGATTAATTGAATTAAGAAATGGAATGTCTTTATTTTAAATTGATGATATGATGTATTGTATTAGTACCACTGATCAGTTGGCCATTGTATTATAAAGATTATGTATATATGCTATTCCAGGGGTGGTCCCTGATGTATTGTATTAGTACCACTGATCAGTTGGCCATTGTATGACATATGTTATGTATTGATAAGGAATACGGGAAGTAATGATATGAAAGTAATGTGCAGGTATCCCATCAGCTCTTTTAAGTGTGGTCTACTCATACTATTTATTCATTGGTATCTGGGTTCTGTTGATCTTTTGTATCTCATCTTGATACTCACTGCCTTACATACTCAGTACATATTTCCGTACTGACGTCCCTCACGGGGGACCTGTATTCATGCCTGCAGGAATAGGTACTTCAGGACGTACACCTCCGCAGTAAGAGCCAGGACTTTCTGTTGATAGTGGTGAGCTCCAGTTGTTTCGGGGCATCCCAAGTCGTTTCTATATGTACTTTTGGTATTTGTATAAAAGTCTTTTGTGGGCGGGAGTTTGTCCCGACCCTAACTCAGTTGTGTATCTATGTAGAGGCTTTTGTAGACATATTGTACAGTCATAGGAGTGTTTGGTTGATAGACGTGATGGCTCTGACGGCCAATTACTGTTTATATATATATATGCGTGTCTGCTGAGCTGATACAGGTACTGTTTTCTTTTATTTACAACGAAGTGCTGCCCAAATTTCTAATTTTCATAAGTAATGTAAATGTGAAAGTATAGGTTATGAATGGGTTCTCCCGGGCCTCCTCGGCTACGGGTGCCAGTCCGCTCCAATGGGATTTGGGGCGTGACAACTCTACGTAGACACGGCTTTGTAGACTCACTAGGACGAACCTCTCTGATACCACTTTTGTCACGCCCCAAAATCCCATCGGGCCGGACTGGCACCCGAAGCCGAGAAGGCCCGGGAGAACCCGTTCAAATACCTGTACTTTCCCTTACATGTCACCAAAAATTTGGACAACACTTCGTTGCATATAGAAGGATCTAATTACCTGTATCAGGACAACACGCACAAATATATATATATATATAATACTTGGCCGTCGGGGCCACCACATATACAGATATAACATCACTATATAAACTTCCATGACTTTACCCTTCCTTATGTCTGCAAAGCCTCTAGGATATACATGACATAACTAGGGTCAGGACAAACCCCCGCCCACACATGACTCCTGTACAATAACAAAACATAAGGAACCGACTCGGAAAACTCCGAAGCAAACTGGAGCTCACCAACAATAGTTGTATGACCTGGCTCCTATCTATGCTGTGAATGAGCTGAGGTACCTGTGCCTGTAGCATGAAATGCAGGTCCCCGTGGGGGACGTCAGTACGAAATATGTACTGAGTATGTAAAGCTGTAGATAATCACATATGATATAGGAGCTCAATAGAAATCCGAAACAAGTGAATAAATCGTAATAGGAGTGGACCACACTTACTAGAACTTGTGACAACCTGTACATTGAATTTATTCAATCACTTTACCTTCGTTCTTAACATATTTGTAATCATTATTGTACTGTACTGTGACCATTAGGCTGCCTCCAGTACATATCAACTGGGATCGACCCATGCTAGGCTTATGCCCCTGGGATACCACCCATAAACACGTAAATAGGGATCGACCCATGCTAGGCTTATGCCCCTGGGATACCACCCGATAAGAGAGAACTTCTATCACTTAGTTCAATTAATCTTTGAGATTGTTATTTCGGTCGCGACCACATTTTTGATACTTTGAAACAACGATACATTAATAAGAACCAAATAATAGACCTTCTATACAATAACGACGTAATAAAGACTCATTGGTACATCAACAATGTGTTTCAGAATCATCAATATCACAACAATGAAATAGAAGCCTTTTGGTATATCAATGAAATATTTTGACACTTTATAGAATGGAAACAACTTCGTTGGTAATGTAGAACAATACATGTTTTTGGACAACCTCGGAATCTTACTTGATGGAACATTGGTGTTTTCATGCCAAAGAACATCGTTAGAGTATGCTTTACATACCTCGTTGTAGATTCGGATACCAATTCAACACAACTTCCCGCCTTTACAAATCACTTATCTACAATGAAATGTTTGGCAACTAGTATTAGCAACCCAACACCACAATTCTCTTCAATAATTCCATACAACCAATATTTGCAAAACATTCCAAAAACCAACTTGAACAATAGGTTTATGTGTATATATATATATATATATATATATATATATATAATCATCAATACCACATCATCACACCAAATCCCTTCACAATTCAACATAATCCAACATCATTTCCCAATCATCTTTCAACAACAATCAAATAACATACTTCTTATGCTCACATGCATATATATATACATATCCATATAAATAACACCAACATAATTTACATCCTTACCATAAAATGGCCCTTTTGATTTCGAAGTCCTGTTGGCTCAAATAAGGGGTGCTTCTCGAAGGCCTCGAGACGGTGAACACAACTACGAAATCAATTTGGACTTTCTACGGTTGAATCACAAGATAATTGGAGTTGAACTTAGACTAGGGTTTCTTATTCTTCAATAATTTGGATGATAACATGATGGATATGAGGCTAAGTATATGTATATAATGACCAATTTTCGTCCATGAGGTGATGGAAAATGACCATATTGCCCTTAAAAATTTAAGTAAATCCGAATTTGTCCATGGTGGACTGCTTTGATAGGCTAAAGTAAATCGACCATAACTCTTTGCTCTGATATCGGATTTGGGTGAAATTGGTATCGTTGGATAGATAATTCAAAGGTATTTCATTTCATATAAAGTAGGCCACCCAGTTCGTCCTGTACAAGGAATTATGATTGCTTGAAGTTGACTCTAAAAATCTATTTTGAGAGGCTGAAGTAAAACGAGTATAACTCCTTACTCAGATGTTGGATTTGGATGAAACCAATTGCATTGGAAAGAAGACTCTCGGGGCTTCTCATCGATATATAACAGCTCACACATTTCATTTTTACAAGAAGTTATGATCGTTTAAAGTCGACCCAAAAATCTGTTTGGCTGCAGTACTTTTGTGTGCAGAAAATTTCTGCACATTTACTGTTCATTGCGTCCACCGTTTTCAAGTTTCGAACATGCTCGCTTATATCTGATACTCATCTGTTTTCAGAAATCTTTATATCATTGGAAAGCTAACTCGATAAACTTCGCATAGAAACTTCGACGAGCAAATTCCGGTATAAATAAAGTTGATTCTCATACACATATAATCAAACTATACACTTGAAACCATCTCAAAATAATCAATACTCATACTTAAACTCATATATACCTAACTTATGATCAATACATCTACTCCAACACATATAACCATGGCTAATGCACGTAATTAAGTACGGGGTGTTACAATAGTAGACTAATCGGTTCCAAATGAAATAATCCTCGGAAAAGATAAGGAGCAAATAACCATAATAAGAAGGCAATGTGCTCTCAAAGAGCCTACGACATAACACTTCATGAAACCTATGAGAGGTTCAGGTACCTGAAAATAATGAAGTGATGAGATCTCAAAATGTTATGCCAAAATATGAACCGATACGAAATGATATATCATCATTATCTTTGATACAATATTGTGAAGGATTATGAGGATTCGAATTTTGCATTTATTTAAGCATGCTGACGTAGAAACATTTATCAAGTGACATGAAAGGATGCATTTTGGTAAGCGTAAAACTTATTTGATTTGCAATCCAGACACTTGAAGATGTCACTCACGAAATGTTGAATATTTTCACTTGACAAAATTTACACGAAAACATGTTTAAGGATCCAAAATGTTTTAAACATATAAAAGTTTTTGGGAAACTTATTTATAATCCTTATGTGGTTGTAGCTTGAAAATTGTTGGAACTATTTGAGATTTTTCAAAGCAATAGATTATTTGCTGACATGAGAAATATATCGAATTGAATTGGTTATGAAGTATCGTATCTTAGTACAATTGATGCACTAATGTATCTTGCATATACTATAAGGCCTGATATAGCCCTTTCGGTTAATTTGTTAGCAAGATTGCAGTCCCAATCTTATTGGTCATGCTAATGTTGGGTACTTATTTAACCCACATAAATCTCGGTCTCAAACATGTAATGTGTTCACATGTGGGAATACTGTCATATCTTGGAGATATGCAACGCAGTCTATCTAGCCACTTCATCGAACCATGTTGAGATAATTGCTATTCATGAAGCTAGCCGAGAATGTATATGGTTGAGGTCCATGATACATATCATTCGAGAAAAATATGGTTTGAAATGTGACAATGTACTCACAGTTTTATACAGAGATAATGTAGCATGCATAGCCCATCTTAATGGAGGATTCATAAAAGGAGATAGAACGAAGCACACTTCATCAAAGCTTTTCTACATACATGAGCTACAAAAGAATGGTGATATTAACGTGCAACAGATTCGTTCAAGTGACAATGTAGCTGATTTATTTATCAAGGTTCCTCCAATTGCAACTTTCAAGAAGATGGTGCACAAGATTGGGATGCAAAGGTTCAAGGATGTTCTCATTAGGGGGAGTTAATACACGTTGTACTCTTTTTTCCTTACGAGATTTTATCCCACTGAGTTTTCCTTGTAAGGTTTTTAATGAGACAACATATATATGTATTATCTATCAATTAGACATTCAAGGGAGAGTGTTATAAATGTACCATATATAGTGAATGTCTACTTTACCATATATATGAATATCTACTTAACCATATATTGTATATGTCTATTTATGGAAAAGTTACAAACCCAAAGTTAGTTTTTCTCTATAACTAAAGGGGTTTTCCCTCATTGTAATTCATCCATCAAGAGAAATAAGAATTACTATCTATTCTCTCTCTACTTTGGTTCTTTATTTTTTATTATTTTGTATCATAAAATTTATTTTTACTTTTTCAAAAATAATTTAGAACTGAATTTTAGAATTCTCATGACTAAATACTCACTTTTTATTAAAGTGAAATAATTTTTCAAAAAAAATTAAAAAAAAATTATGGCCAAACGATCCTAAATGTTGAACTATTGACCCTGGTTGTCCAAATGAATCTTTTTTGTAAAAATATCCTAGTAGAGTTATATGATCCAAGTCCTTTCAATTAGGGATGAAAATGGTGCGGGTGCGGTGCGGATTTTTTCTAAACTCGTAAATTTTAAAATCACACCGCACCGCACCGCATCATCTTTAAACCCACATAAACCCGCCCCGCATTCATACCCGCGCATAATCGCCCCGCCCCATGTTTTAATTTTTTCCTTTTTTTTGAAAAAATCGTAACTACATTGAAAATCATAATATTTTCAAATCTACAACTAGGAAATAATAACTAATTTCTATTATATCACTTTTCACTAAAAATTGTCAAAAAGTATAACGTGTACAAGTAATGATCAAATAACATATTTTTATTAAATGAATAGAGATGTTAAAAAAGTTACTATAAAATTATTTATTTGTAGTGTTATACATGTCATTTTAAGTATCATCAATTTTTAAGTAAAGAATACATATAATTTTAAGTATATTCACGAGAACAATACTAATTTTTAGCTTTTTTTAATTTAAACTCGCATATACCCGCAATTCACACCACACCATTTAAAAAAAAACTTACTTTAACCCGCCCCATACCCATACCCACACCGCACCGCACCGCATCGTCCCATTGCCATCCCTACTTTCAATATCAACAATCTCACATCATGTTTGATGTTTTCCTTTAGTTGGTTTGCCAATAATAAGATTAACTCAGAGAGAGAAAAAGAAATACAGATATAACAGACAACTCAATTTGTTGTCATTTATTCTCCTTTTTATTTACACAATAATTTCAAGTGTCTGTTGTTCCCACATTATTCCCTTCCAAAAACATAATTTTTCCTTTCCATAATTCTCACCAATAATTCACTCACCTTTTTTATGTCAAGTATCAATAACTTGAACAATTAACTTCACCTTATCCCCCTCTTCCATTTTATATTCGTGTTAAAATCATCAAACGCATAATTTTAAATATACAAAAAAAAAAATTAACTTTATAATCTTACACTAGTAAATATATGTTAAATGAATCAAAATGCTAGTTGAGACTTATGATATTAAACAATCAAAAGATAATTTTATCAAAAACATTACTAAATATCAGGTTAATCTTTTTGAAATAAACTAAAAAAAAAAAATGTAAGACAAGTAAATTAAAATCGATTGAGTAATTAATTATGGTAAAAGCTATTCAAAACTAGTAATCGGGCCAAATAAATCAATAGTTAATGATTTAAATCAAACTTTATAATCTTACGCTAGTAATTTTGTGATACAGATTACAAACAAACATAAAAAAGAGGCGAACAACAATAATACAAAAGAAAAGAGTGAAGATTTTTAATTCAGAGTAGAGCATGTCATTATTTCATACATAAATTTATTGAATGAAATTATCATCGGATACTAATTAAATTTTTTTTTTTTAACTTTACTCATATCCTTTTATGCAATAAAAAAAAGCAAGCGAGATGGGGTAAGATTCCATTCGAAATAACGTAAGGATTCATTCGATGTTGCCCATCTTCCATTCTTAATTTTTATAATTAGTTATTATCTTAATAAATTACTTTTAGTCCTTCCTCATATTTTTAAGCCCCTGGCCCACCAAATTGAGCTCTTTCATACGTGTCAACTTTTCATTTGTTATTAAATGAGGTAGCCACAATTTCGAACAAACTTCACGCGCATCCAACAAAAACTCTTTTCACTTTTCAGCTGTATGCTCAAAATAGGAAACTGCACATGAAATTCCTATTTTAATTCGTATAAAAGCAAATAATGCTTTTGGATTTTTATCAATTCTTTAATTTAAATTACAAAATTAAAAATATTTTAATAGATTTATCATATTCTTAAATATAATATCACACGACATCTATAAGTCTTTACTTTCTCCATTTCATTTTATGTGGCTCAATTTCAATAAAAATGTCACTTTATAATTAAACATAATTTAATTTTTATTCTTAATAAAATAATTTATAATCACATAAATATTTAGGAATTATATTAAATTACAAATTTTATAATTTATTTTAAACAATATGTCAAGTAAAATAATATTATATAAAATAAAATAATTTTTTATTTTATTTTAATTTTATATCAAATTAAACAAACCAAACAAATTAAAGCAAACTGAGAAAAAATCATTATCTTCTTTCTTAAAGGCCCCAAAACTTGCCGTTAAGTATACTCTGTGTCCTTACTGGCATGCATAAATGATCCACAGTATGCCACGTGTCTGTATCACCGGCTACGCGGCGTCATATGTGTCGGTGTCACTTTACTTGTACGACATCGTATTGAAGTGTAGCTTAAAGCAAGTGATGATAGCAAGGAAACATTTTAGGATTATATACGAATATTATATTAATAAGTTAGTGGGACCCACCAACAATGATTTTTTTAAGTAAAAAAATGAGTGTACCGAAATAACAAAAATCAAAAAGAAGCAAATCAAATTACAATTTTGTCCCTCCATCAGTTTTTTTTTTGTTGTTGGTTTCCCCGGATCTCCACAACCGGTAGTCGTGAGACTAATCTTCCATTTTTACAATCAGCGCACTAAACGATAGGAATTGACCACAAAGTTTTTTTTATTCATCAAAGATAGAGATCAAACCCCCAATCTCTTGATTAAGGAGTAAGATGTTGAACCACCACATCAATCCTTGTGATTTACTACCTTGATTTCCATGTGAAATACCTCGTAGTAGTAAATGTATAAATGATGAAAATGAAGTCTGATTCAGACAAATATCATGAGGAATTTATTTCGATTTAAATTAGGTAAATGAAGTCCAAGAGGGTGTGTTTGGTACGAAGGAAAATATTTTTTTAGAAAATATTTTTCTGAAAAACAAGTTAATTTTTTATTTGTTTTCTTATGTTTAGTTGGTGGATGAAAAATATTTTTCGAAAAATAATTTTTAGTATTTGGTTGGTAAATGAAAAATATTTTTCAAAAAAAATATTTTAGTGTTTAACTAAAGTGTAAAAATACATTTTAGAATTTTTTTAAAAAAAATAAATTAAAAAGATTAAATCTTTTTTTGGGAAGGGGGTTGGTAGGCGGGTGGGTAGGGGTGTCAGAATAGGTAATAGGGGTGGGGTAACAAAAAGTTTTGAATTTGTTTTGTTAATTTTTTTTAAAAAAATTGGCGCAGAAGGAGGGGGAGGGTAGTAGGGATGGTGTTGAGGTGATAGGGTATTGGGGTCGAGGTCTGAGTAGATGATTTTGAGAATTGTATGAACATTTTAACTTTAAAGTGATGTTGAAAGAGAGTTTTAGAATGTTTCCTTACTTTTTAAGGGAAGTCATTTTCTTTAGATTTAAGTAAAATAAGTTGATTTGAAAAATATTTTTCAAAACATTTACCAATCAAACATAAGAAAACTTGAAAATATTTTCTAAAAAATATTTCCCTTCGTACCAAAGCCAAACACACCTTCAGAGTACATTTTTGTTGTGGTTTACCTTGTAATTACTATTAAAACTAAATAGAAATCCTATCGTATTATCATCATTTATGGATATTATAATAATTAATTATATTTAAGATTTTATTGTGTATGTCTTGACGAGGGTTAATGTATATTAATAAAAGAAGCGATATAATTTGAATGATTAATCTATCCGAATAGCATTTTATTTAAGTTGAAGATTTATAGTAATAAATAGTGTTTTAATCTTTACAAGGTTGAAATTTGATTGCGTACATGTTATTCCTCTCCAACTCTAATTGTGAAATTGCATTAAGTATGTTGTTGTAACGTATCTGCATAATGAATGTTCGAGGCTATGCACATAGATTTTCTCAAAAATTATAATTCAAATAGATCATAATTTGTACATCTGAATAAGAGTTACTAACGACTCTCATAGGAGCTTCCACCTTTTAATTACCTTTGCGATCGGAGCTCATAATCTCAAAATTAAAAGTAAATAGTATCATTTATCTTTCAAGTACCTCGTTAATAAATTTAAGGAGCGGCGAGATATATTTCGCCCAAAAAATTAAGAAACGAAAAAAGTTGGTTAAGGACAATATTGTCATCTTACATCATTGATAAAACGGCCGAAAAAGCTCACCCGTATTGCAATATTTAAATTTAATCAATAACAAAATATCGGTTTCACTTTGATTTATAATAATAAAACTCCCTTATTATTTTTATTTTCATTTTCTTCTGTGTAATTCGTTACTATTATTATTATTATTATTGATTGCTTCTCTTGTCATCTACCATTATTCACTTCTCCTCGTCTTCTTCATCATTCATCATTCATCATTCACTCATCAGCATCCAATTTATTTCTCTAATATTTGTATATGTTTTACGCAAAATCACTTTAATCCCCCCCCCCCTGTTTTTCTTTAAGGGGTTAGATTATTTTTTCCCTACTTTTAACGGTGATTTTGGGGTTTTCCCGTTTGAGCTTTGTGATTTTGGTTGGAATTGTAATCAAATTCTTGATTAATTTGGGATTTTTGCTTGGAATTTAGATCAATTTGTTGAGTAATTAAGGAAAACCCGTCCGGGTTTTGTGATTTTTGAATGGAATTGTAATCAAATTGTTGAGTAATTGGGGAAAACCCATCTAGGGTTTGTGATTTTTGATTGGATAGTTGGAATTGGATTGCTGAGTTTTGTGGTGATGACGTTTGTTGGGAGCGATGAGGAAGAAGGGGTAGTGGTGGTGGTGCCAGCACCCTTATTGGGGTTGGAAAGGGAAGATTCAAAGGGTGATTATGTGAAATTATGTGGGGATAATTTGGAGGAGAATAATAAAGGGTTTTTTAAGGGTTGTATAGGTGCTTCATCTTCAGGGATTAGTGGATATGGAGGTAATAGTAGTAGTAGTAAATGTTGGTCTCTTTGGTGGTGGGCTAAGTTGGTACTTGTTTTGATTTTTGTGGGAGTATTGGCTGCTGTTTTTCTCAAATGGGTTGGACCTTTTTTCATGGATAAGGTTAGTTTGAGCTTGATCTTTGGTTTTTCTTGAAAAAGTTTGTTTCTTTTTGGAAATGTATGTCTAGTTAGAGTATATATTAGGTTGTGCTACTGTTGCATGTGAAAAAGTTGAATTCTTTATAGCTACTGTTTTTTCCTTGAGCTGAGGGTCTAATCTGAAACAGCCTCTCTACCTCCGAGGTAGTGGTAAGGTCTGTGTACACTCTACCCTCTCTAGATGCCACTTGGTGGGATTACATTGGCTATGTTGTTGTTGTGAATATTTGAGAGAGAGCACTTTGTTTTAGCATTTTTGCTTGCTCTATAACTGCATTGATTCATGTTTTTTAGCCCCTCTCAATATATTAGTTTAAGGGAATAATGTGTTGTCTTTCATCAAGAACTAATCTTTATTCTGTTAAGGGTCCTGATACTGGCTGAACTGCTTATGGAGGAAGTCTGAGCTACTTGAACTGATCTCTTTAGTATGGGCTGACATTGTGAAGTGATTTACAATGAAGTACTTACTAAGTTTAGTACTTAGGTGGAAGAATTGCTGTAAAGCTGTTGGTGAGCTCAATGCTGCTAACTAAATTAGAGGAATGTTGTAGATAAGATTTGCTAAGGTTATTAATTTTAGGATATACAAAGTTAACCAATTCATTTAACATTGAAAAGAGATTGACCCGAAAAAGGGAAAAGCTTATGGAGTTCTAGGGGTAGTTCATTGATGGATTTATAGTTAACACCATTCATCATGCTATTTTGGCATTTCTTTATGGTGATTCTAATTTTTTGATACTTATTGTAATGCAGATCACCACGATTTTATGATTCTAAATCATATGAATTTCTGACTCTTGTTTTTCCTATTTCAGGAGATTATTCCAATACTAAATTGGGAGACCAGAACGTTCAGTACTCCAGTACTAGCAGTTCTAGTTTATGCTTCTGTGGCACTTTTCCCCACTCTGCTTTTACCTTCCACTCCCTCCATGTGGGTAGCTGGAATGACATTCGGATATGGTTATGGTTTTCTACTTATCATTGGAGCAGTTCCTATTGGTGTATCTCTTCCTTATTTCATAGGTCATCTTTTCCGTCACAGAATACAGGTATGCACCTAATTACTTTTCACCGGCTGATGATCGCATTGTTGTTCATTTTGATTTATTGATTAAAATAAATTACATATTCTCTTTCTTTTTTCTCCTGTAGAGCTGGATAGAAAGATATCCCAAGAATGCTTCTGTTATAAGACTAGCTGGTGAAGGGAACTGGTTTAATCAGTTCCGTGCTGTCGCATTAATCAGGATTTCCCCTTTTCCATACATAGTCTATAATTACTGTGCAATGGCAACTGGAGTCAAGTATGGTCCTTATTTGCTCGGGACACTCATCGGCATGGTTCCAGAAATATTTGTTACACTTTACACGTAAGAATTCTCTTTTTGTGTATGAAAAGTGACTCCGTGGATGTGTTTCTTGTGACAGAAATATATTTTGATGAAATACCTATTTGGGAGTGGGTGTGTCCTCCCTTCTATTCTTCCATGTCTGCATCTCTCCTTCTCCCCACACCTCTGGTTCTAAAGATTAAAAACAACATTTGTCAGTGAGTCATGTGAACATCTAGATACTCTCCTGAATGCTAATATCCTTGAGAATACGAATAACTGCCTGCGTCAGTTAGCTCATTGTAGGAGGGGCCTAATTTGAAGCTTATACACTTCGCATTAAGAGGTAGGTAAGTTCTGAAAACCATGGTGCCCAAGGAGGTTGCACCACTATCTGCTTCTCCCCCCCAAAAAAAATATTGAAGGGGAGCAATAAAAATGTCCATGTGAAAGAAGTATACAAAAAGTAGAAACCTTACAAATAATGTAGGAACCTTGTGGGTTCATCAACATGAAAAAAGGATAACTATCTACTCCTCGATGTGTAAAATCCTTCTCTAATCCACCTAAACCTATCAAATTTCTCCCCATGGTCCACATAAGTGCAATGAGAGCAACATCCAATGTCCTATGTCTTCTCTTCCTTCTTTTAATAGTCCACTGAATATGGCTTCTTTAACGGTGCCAAACCATGATCATGTTCCCCATCAGAAGCGAGACGCTCTCCAGCAATCTAGAATAGGTGGTTCACATCTTCTTCGGAGCTTTTAAACATGACACACCGACTGACGTATGCAATCTTTCTCTCACTCAAATTCTCAGCCGTTAGGATCACCTCCTCACATCTAGCTAATTGAGAAATGGACAATATGCATGTGGATGTAAATGTTAATTGTTCTTCTCCAAGTTATGTTATAATCCTGGTTAATGTTTGAGGTGTTTTGAAGTACAGAAATAGCAACTTGGTCGATGTGTTAGCAATCAGCATAACTTTGTTCTGTGCTGGTGGAGAATTTTTTTAGCTCGCCTTTCCCTTTTTTCCCCTTGCCATGCTTCTAGTTGCCTATAATTTTTAAATTCGATGCACAAGCTGGTTCAGGCACTACAGTTATCAATAATTTTCTTGAAATTAGTTGATATAAGTTTAGGTCATTGCAGGATATTGGAAAACCTTACTTATTTCTGTTGTGAGCCTTATGAGTTTGGTTTTTGTATGATTAACTATTCCATCAGTCAAAGGTACAAAATGTTTTGACGCTAAAGAGAATTCCGACAGGAAAAATAGTAGAAATCATTTGTGATCTACATGTTATTGCAGTAAGATGGTCCTTGTTCAACTAAAATCCGTAGACATGGATAGTAATCAGTATTTATACAATCTCACCTCATCTTTCCCTTCTTTCTTCCTTGTTCTATGATATTATCGGTGTTGGGGGGGCTCTGTACTGTACGCTGGTGCACTAAGCTGTCATTCTTTCAGCTTAAGTAAGCTGTTCATGCTCTGGCTATCATAGATGTTCTCTTGCCGCAGTTCTCTAGTTTTTTTCCCTTTTACGATTGGGCTGTGGGGGGTGGAGCACCTTAAAAGATTATTATTCTATGCATGCACCACCCTGGTCTGTGGATAACCTTTTGTTTAGTGTTTTAATACCAGTGATTTGCAATTTTTGTTGTATTTCTCTGCGGAAGATTTTTCTAATTGTGGACAATGTTCAGGCTATTACGTATCAAACATGGAAAAAATAAAAAAAAGAAGTTTATGCTCATCTAGATGCAGGCAGAAATCATTAAATTATCTCTCTAGAAAAGTTATTGTGGAAGTGATGATTGATGGTAAAATATAATGAATAAGATTTGTGCTTCATTCCGGAAACAGCCTCTCTACCTCCTCAAGGTGGTGGTAAGGTTGTCATACACTCTACCCTCCCCAGAACCCGCTTTTGGGTATACTGGGCTGTTCTTGTTGTTGTAAGAATCTGTGCTTCATGGTTGAAACTGAAGTTTATAAGTCTAATTTAGACATTTGATTGTGATTTCAAAACTCCCCAGACCCAACTCGTGGGATTACATTGGGTATGTTGATGTTGTTGTTGATAGTTATTTCAAAACCCGTAAGACTCTTGCAAATAGTTATATGAAAGAAGTCAAGGACTCTCATTAACAAACAATGGTTCTTCAGTTTTGACTGTTACATTTGAGCGAGTTACATACTTAAAGTGGGAAGGCAAAGAAGTAAGGTGTGACTGGGAATCATTTGGCCGACCTATTCTATTTAATGATGAGGAATTTCTGATTATATTTAATTAAATGTTTTAAAGGTAGTTGTAGTCCACAAATACATGCTTTCAGGAAAAAAACAATTGATTTGCATCGTCTCGTGATTTTTCTTAACTGGAGTTGTTTATGCCATTTCCATATTTCTAATTGCACAAGTTTTATTGCTTTTCATGTTTAGTGCTCTGCTTGTCTTTGATTATTCGGGTTCTGGTTGATTTCTTGCACTATTGTTTTGGAGGGCTGTTGTGGCAGGAGCACCGAGGGTGTGGGGGTGTTGCAGAGGGATGTGGCCTGTGGGAAGGGTTCCATGGTTTTTGAGCTTTTGTATTTTGGTCTACTTTAGGGGAGAATGTAAACTGAACATAAAGCAAGCTTTTTCTAGTTTTAGGAGGGTTTCATTTGGTGTATGCTGCCTTCTCCACTGTGATATAATGTTTAAGGCTGCATATATAGACCCTTGTGGTTTGGCCCTTCCCCGGAGCTCGCGCATAGCGTGAGCTTTACTGCACCGGACTGCCCTTTTTGATTAAAACTTCCACTTGTCTGTTTTTATTCCGTTAATAGTATCTTGTGTTTACTGATTAAACAAAAACTTCCACTTGCTGAATACATTTACTTCCATCTGTGCAGTGGCATCCTGATAAAGACACTTGCAAATGCTTCACAAGAGCAACGTTTTTTATCAGCTCCACAGATTATTCTCAATGTTCTTGGATTTAGTTTCACTTTTGCTACAACTGTGATGATCACTATATATGCTAAAAGGCGGTTAAAGCAACTGCAGAGAGATGAGGAGCTATTGCTACAATGAGCTTCTGCTTTGTTATCGTGTCTGCACAGGCTAGAAAAGGGAGAAGGGGAGATTCTCTGATGACCGAGGTCATTTGCATATCCATCGAGAATCTTTATCCCTGCATAGGATTTTATCTGCACGTTAGCTTTTAGAAGCAGAGGTCAATCGACAATTACTTGTTATATTAGCTGCACAGATCGCTCACAACTGCAAGGAAGTCGAAACCAGGGGACTAACCTAACTGACACACACACGGAGCAATCAGCTTTGTCTCATATTGTTGAGACCATCATTGTACATAATTGAATAACCCAATTATGGGTAAAACTGAATTAGGGCAGAGTATTTGAAGAATGGGTGATTGGGAGTGACAAGACACATATTGGTACTGCATGTCCTCATTGGACTTCTGGTGCTTTGCTTTTGATTAAAACAGCATATAGTTGTACTGTTTGTTAGGCTAGAAGGGCCAATAGATTAGTGCTTTTTTATGTTATCCATTTATTACTCTTTTAAGGGTTAATGAAAATGATTACTCTTCAACATGTTTCAACTTTCCTTAATCTGCGGAAATTGTTCCACACGACTCTCTCGTCCAAGAACTTTAGCTACTATCATAGAGTTGAAATAAACCAAGGATAAAAAATAAAAAACAAGTAAAGGAGATTAACGAGCATATGTTTGGATTAATAGAATTAGTTCAACATTAGGAAGTTGAAATTTGGCAATAAAATTTGATCAATTTTTGAAAATCTTCAAATATTTTCAATAACAACATACCCCGAAGTGTATTTTCATAAAGTGGGGTTTGGGGATGCAGTCCATACCATTACCGAGAGGCTGCTTTCGAGACTCTCGGCTTATGACAAATAAATATCACACCGCTAGATATTTAAGGAAATATTACACCCACAAAAATGATATTGAGGCATTACGCTTTTAACTCAACATAATATCAGATTTCATATCACGGTTCACGAACCACGTCAAATTTATCTTTGAGAATCTATTGGGCCATGAAATTTGATTTGAAAATTCGATCTTCAAATATTTTTAACAACAACAACATATCCAGTGTATTCTCACAAAGTGGGGTCTGCGGGGGTAAAGTGTATGCAGTCCATACCACTACCTCAGATGAAGCAGAGAGGCTGTATTTGATCGACTCCCAACTCAGGACAGATAACAATATAACAAACAAAAAATGTAAAAGCAAAAAACAAAACGAAATATCACACTACTAGATAATAAAGGAAAAAGTAATACTATAAATTAGGAGTTAATTCCCTAAATTGTCGTTGAACTTAGGTAAATATTCCACTAAAGTAACTATTGTTTATTTTAGGACAATACTATCATTGAACTATACACATCTTTCCAATAAAACGTAAGACTAAAAAATATTTAAGGATGTGTTTGAAAAACCACAAACGGATTGAAATTAGATATAATTACACAGCTTTATTCTCAATTAGGGGTTGAAAATTGGATGCAATTACGTGATGTAATTACAAGGTTACATTTTATTTATATTTTTGTATTTTAATTTCTTTTTTATTTCTATTATTTTTTTTTTTTTAAATTCGATTTACATTATTCATCTTTCATCTCTTTTCTTCTCATTTCCAATCTTTACTTCTTATGATTAAATATAATTACTCGTATTTTTTTTATTTTCTTCATTAACATATAATTACATTATTCTAGTGTTAGAATTAAAGTAAAATTTCGTTATTAAATGAGATTATAGACTTATATTTTCCTTTCTTTTGAATTATATTTACTTCTTGAAATTTTATATAAGAGTGTTATGCTTTTTTCTTGGATTTTGACAATTTGAGTTTGGACTTAACACAAACTTCGTGAAACTTATGTAAATATCCCACTAAAGTAATTTTTGTTTCTTTTAAGACAATATTGTCAATGAACTATGCACATCTTTCCAATATAAGGTGAAGCTAAGAATAGTTAAGAACGTGTTTGAAAAGTTACATCAGAATTGAAATTATATATAATTAGACAGTTTGCCGTAACATGCAATATGAAATAACAAGTCTATATTACTAAAACAAATAAATCGAAACATAAAACATAACATAAATTCAAAATCCAAGAAAAAAGCATAATACTCTTATATAAAATTTCAAGAAGTAAAAATAATTCAAAAGAAAGGAAACTCTAAGTCTATAATCTCATTCAATAACAAAATTCTACTTTAATTCAAACACTAGAATAATAAGGTAATTATATGTTAATGAAGAAAATGAAAAAATACGAGTAATTATATTTAATCATAAGAAGTAAAGGTTGGAAAATGAGAAGAAAAGAGATGAAAGATGAATAAAGTAAACCAAAAAAAAAATATAATTTTTTTTAATATAAATAAAAAAGAAATTTATAAAAAAGAAATTAAAATACAAAAAAATAAACAAAATGTAACCTTGTAATTACATCGCGTAATTGCACCCAATTCTCAACCCCTAATTGAGAATAAAGCTGTGTAATTATATCTAATTTCAATTCGCTTGTGTTTTTTCAAACACATCCTTAACTATTTCTTAGTTTTACCTTTTATTGAAAAGATGAGTATAGTTCAATGATAGTATTGTCCTAAAAAAAACAATAGTTACTTTAGTGGGATATTTACATAAGTTCAATGACAATTTAGAGAATTAACTCTACAAATTAGCTATTCGAAATAATAGACATCACCAAAACACTACGAATAAGAGGCTACAAGAAACTACAGGTATAAATACAAATAAAGCACTCTTCCCTATTATTACGAGCATACTTCTACCTACTATCCTAATCAGCATTCTCCACACCTTCCTATCTCAGACTCTCAAACCAATGTTAGGGACTCCAACTCACTGAACTTCAACTTTTTCAACCCATATTCCCAAATTAGACTTTCAAGTTTCTTATGGGCTTTTAAGCAAGTCCAGCCCATAAATTATTGGATCTCATATCTCCCAAAGGTAAATTCATATAACGGCGTCGTTTCTTATCATCATCTCATTGTACCAATCAAAAGGTCCAATTTTTCAACCCATATTCCCAAATTGGAGCACCTAAAATGGCTGTTCAATCTCCCTCCACAGCTTCTAAAGGGATCAACCAGCTCAATTACCAAAAACTCAATTCAACCGTCTTCTCAAAAAACTCATTGGAACCAAATTTTTTGCAGTGTAAATGGCTTGGAACTCCAATCAAATTCCCTCTTCACTACAAGAATTTCAAACCAAATAATTTCCCCATTAGAGCCACTGTCTCCTTCAGTCTTCCTTATGGGTTAGTTCCCATACTGTAATAAGCTTTCAATAACATTTAGTAACTTGTTTGGATGGTTGTTACATGTTGTATTTTATAATGTGGTTAGTTTTAATATGATATTTGTCTTGATTGTTACTTAAATTTTACCGGAAATAACATGAACATACACCTTTTAACTTACCATATTTACGTAAATCCCCATCCTTACAAAGTAATTACAAAAATCTCAACTAATTATGTATCTTCCTTGTATTGGAAGCTAATTATGTATGTATCTCGACAGACTCAAAATCGGAAAAAATGTATCCGAGTTAATTGTGTATCTTTACAAAGTAAAAATGTATCTTTGTTGGATGAATCGGGAGCTAATTATCTACCTCGATGGACCCCAAATTGGGATTTATTGTATTGTATGTTGAATTTATAGTTAGGTAACTGGCGAAAAGTCTCATTTTGTGTAACGACAGATTTGGTGTGATACCTTTCTTTTTTTTCATTTTATTTTTACTTATTATTTAATAATTATACCTGTTTATACTAGCTATACACGTACTCGTACTCAGAGGCGGAACTAGAATTTCTGCTTAGAGTATTCAAAATCTGAAGAAAAACTCTTCGAAGGGGGTTCAACATCTGCAATATATAAATAAAAATCATTTTAACCATGTATTAGTAATATAATTTTCCGTCGAAGGGGTTCGTCCGACCCCCCCTTTAATAGGCTAGCTCCGCCTCTGCTCGTACTCTCGCTTTTCTTGTAGGTTTATCCTTCAAATTGTTGATGTATGACATTATGGAAAACGATACAATCTACCCAAATACTATTTTTATTAAAACAGTGCAGTACAATACGATACAATAAAATACAATACAGTAGGATACATTATGAAACAATGTGTAAGTTTTCGTTATCAATACGAGAAGGATTGGAACTTATAGTATTTTTCATATAGTTTTTGAAAATCTAATTCAGTTTATTTTAAAAAATTAGTCAAATTGACTCTCGTGAAGCAAAATATGATAGTGAATGAGGGAGTACTAGTTACTCATGTAGGTTTGAATATGAACCTCTATTCACCTTAAAGTTACATGAGCTTTTATCAGAATGGAATGGAATGGAGCCAAATAGAGCTGAATGGATATAGAGACTCATATAGCCGATCCCAATTTTTTTGGACTTGAATCATAGTTGATTGATTGTATTACTTTTGGGCTGGTCAAATTTTAGCATGTAAGCTATAAAGATGACAGCTTTGCTTCATTGTGTTATTGCAGAAAGCCGGAGCCTCCAGTACCTATTGAGAAAATTCCTAAGTGAGTGTTTTCTTTTTCTAGCTTTTATTTTTGTCCTAGTAAAGGAGGAGGAGGAGATCTTTGGGATATTGGTTCTTTGATTCATTGTTGTTGTTTATCTTGTGTTTGTTTATTAGTTGGTATTTCAATGTGTTTTGAGGTATCTTGAACTGGGTTGAGTGAAATTTTAGATGGTCGTCGAAGGCAATAAAATCATTTTCCTTGGCTGAACTGGAAGCAAGAAAACTTAAATATCCTACTACCGGAACAGAAGCTCTTCTCATGGGAATTTTGATTGAAGGTTTGTTGTTGTTTTCACTTTACTAAGATAATATTTGTTGTTTTACTAGAGATGCTCTATTTGATCCTCCAAACGCGAACTGAACTTTTACTATTTTGGTGTGCGTGATGCTAATTACCCAAACTAACAATTGAATAGAGAATAGACCTGAAGATAATTTATTGGTGGGCTCATTCTTTAATGTAAAAATGTGGCATAACAATGAATTTTTTTGCCAGAGATATTAATGAGAAACGTTGCTTCACATTTTGCATATTTAGAAGTTAGAGCACATTTTTGCTTTAGTAACTGCTGTGTAGTTGTGTCCTTCCAGCTAATCCTTTTCTATTCCACTGAGATTTGAATAAGATTATTCTTGTCAAATCTCCGACAACTTAGTGAACTTACCCAGCATTATCTAGTTACCTAAGCCATTTTACATTTTAGTACATTTGACGGACATCACATTGCTATAAAACATTGTGACATATACAAAGTTTTCCAATGCATAGAATTAGATTGGGTTCGGAAGCTCTTGGGGTGAACTATATGTGCAGTGGAAAGGTACTTTCTGCATTCTAGTTTATGTTTTGGAACAACGTGCCACACATAAGTAGTTATGCAGCACTTGAAAGTTGATGGGAAATGTCATTCTGTTGATTTAGCTTATATGTATTAGGAAGTCGCCGCACCAAGAACATCGATCCGATATAGACAGGTCATTTTTAGAACAAATGTTAGAAATTATGCCTGCATAGCTGTATTAATTTGAGGGAGAAAAGAAGGAAGATAGTTTATTTTTAGAACAGGTTTTCATCTAAATATTTTCTTTTCCAATAGTATGTACTCAAAACTTTGTATGCAGACTGTGTTTATATCTCCAACTTGCAGTTCCACTGTGATTTAAGCTGCTTTAATCATTTTGGTGAAATAGCTTCCAAGATACTCGTTCTGCTACTTGAAGTAAGTCATGTTAGAGCATTTATTTCCTTCCTGCATTGCAGGAACGAATTTTGCTTCAAAGTATTTGAGGGCAAACAGTATTACTCTATTTAAAGTACGTGAAGAAACTATCAAAGTACTTGGAAAAGCAAACTACTACTTTTTCAGTCCCATGCAACCTCCTTTGACTGAAGATGCACAAAAGGCTCTTGATTGGGCACTCGAGGAAAAACTCAAATCTGGTATGTGTATACTCCCAATCAACTTTACATACATACATACACGTTTGTTGGATTGATGCATCTCTCTGCCTTCACAAGTCCCTTAAAATTCCTGTTTGAACCATGGAAAATATTCAAATGAATCACGGGGAGGAAGGATTTTCGACTTCACAAGATCTACTAGCTTGAAGGTGCTTACTGAAGCAAATTTGAAATTCTAGTGCTTGCTTAATAGTACCCGTTTTAGGGAGTATAACAGAGTGAGTTAGCAAAATACCACTAGTCCATGCATGGTCACGGTCATACATGATCATGTATTGCATCAGCCCAATTTAATTCAGATGGCTACTTCCTGGGCTTGGATTGTTCCATTGAACCACATACTTATGTTGTGGCTAACATGGTCCAATGCAGAACTTTTTCCATCTATAATCAACGTTAAAGGAATCTAGCATGGTTTTAAAAGCTAGCTCGTAAGAGGAAAAACCGCCATCAGAATATATCACTTCCTGTTTTGGAATATCTCAAGCTATTCAATTGATATTTTCTAATGCAACTTTCAGAGTTTCAATACTTCAAATTCATGTAACTACTCAAAATTTTGATCTATCAACTTAGTTTTCAGCTGTTACTTCATATTTTCTTTTCTGCTGATATGTATATCATTAATATTTGAACCCAAATAAATCGAATAGTCTCATGTAAAATAAACAGATTAGTTTTGTAAAGGTATGAACCTTGGGCATAATTCAACCCAAAAGCTAGCTCATGACGGGAGGTTTTGGATTCTACAACAGCTGAGCTAAATCTCTGTCCAATAACTGACTCTTCTTAAAAATTGAAACCTTTTACGCGTTGTCTGAAATGACAACTTTAGAATGTAGTGGGAAAATAGCAGAGAGATGGTAAGTGTATTATTAATATAGCTTCAGGAAGGTGCAGGCAAAAGTATTTAAAGGGAAACCAAAAGACATTCCGTCCTATTCTCTGAGGGATTCTATTGAGAAATAGCGCTGTTTCAGCATCATCTACAAAGCCGCGTTTACTCCAAAAATGAAACAAACATCAACAGTTCATCTTGATCATTTGAATTGCCTTCCGTCTTATCTTTTGAATAGCATCTCTCCCTGGAATAACACAGAGATAAAATATGCCTACTCATATGGTCAATCATGTGTTAACGCGAGGTCTCATGTTGAGCCTTGGGTATGGAAACAATTTTGTTGGGAGCAGGTGCCCCCTGAAATGGCCCTGCAATGCGTGAATCCGTATTAGTCGGGCTCCAAGTGAGTACCACACAGGATGGGAAACCAAAAAAAATAAAATGTAGCAATGTGCTAAAAAGCATCATCACTTCAAGATCACCCGGTTTATTTGTTTGGGGAGAAGACATCGAAAATGTTCTTGATTATTGATATCAATGAAAATGCAGGTGACAACGGGGAGATTACAACTACTCATTTGTTCCTTGGAGTGTGGTCACAACAAGGATCACCAGGTTACAAGGTACTGGCTGCGTTGGGCTTCAACGATGAAAAAGCTAAAGAATTGAAGAATGTAATTTCTGAACCCGGATTTGTGGAGGATTAGGAGGAGGATTTTGCTTGAATGTATTCCTTTAACCAAAACTAAGGTCCCAAATTTGCCATCAGATTAGTCATTTGTCGCGATTTTTGTCTTCTTTTAGTACTAGATTTCTTTCATTTTTGGAGGATGGATCCTTCTCAGAGGGGTTTTCATAAGATCAAAACCTCTATGTTGTTTGTTTAATGGGGTTGATGATATCTATCAAGATCAAGTCCTTCGACCCTAAATCCCGAAAATTCGGGTTGACTAGGTCCATTTGGGTCATTCCACTAGTACGACTAGTGTCCAACCCTCCTTTGTTATGTCACTACCGGTACCGGTGTTATCAACTGCTTTCATCAAATCCGTCCTTTGGTATTGTCACTATTGACATGTGCAATCAACTGCTTTCATCAAATCCAAAGGGATACATTTACTCTTCTTTGCGCCTTGTTTCTTGGGCCGCACTTTCACATAAATTAGGACGGAGAGTAATTATTTTTCAAAAAGATGATCGAAAGGAGTTGTTTCGCCTTTTTTCTGAATCTTCATATTGTCCTATAAGGATCCTTTCGTTCTGAGCAAGGGCTTGATCCATTGAGGAGTACGAGCCCAGTTAGCACACAACGAATGAAGAAAGCGTGAAGTCATTAACTTTTTACGCCCCTCTACTAAGAGATGGACCATGTTAATAGTGGCATGTGAACGCTATTTCTAAGAAGTCGTCATGATGAGAATGAAAATTCAATGATGGAAATAAATGAGTCTGCCCAATTTCAGCTAAAAATAACTAACAGATTCACTGCTCCTCTACTCCAAACTCCCTGCAAAGCTATGGTAGGCAGTACTGAAACCAATTTGTGCTAGCATTTACTGTTCTAGTTTATTGTTGCACCAAGAAGATCCACTTCCCCATTTATTGTCATTTAATGGCACGTTTTGTTCTTCAAATAGGCTGATTTGTAATTTCTCTCTTTAACTTTTGCCTTTAGCAATAAACTTATGCCTATCAAGGGATATAACTTAGGGATATTATAATGCGGAAATATTTTTTTTTACCTTGAGGGACAAAAATTAAAGACAAACACACAATTAAACCAGAAGTTCAATATGGCCAATTTATTGTTCCTAATGAAATAGTAAGGATCAAAGTTGGTCTAGTTACTTGGCCTCTTGTTCCTTTGGACAGTGTAGGAGCCGAAGGATCGTTTGGTACTAGGGATAAAATATAATAATTTCAAGATAAATTGTAGGATTATTTTCTTCTATGTTTGGTTAAGGTATTTGTTAGTTTCGATCATTTATTTCATCATTTGTATTATAATGATGGAATAATTTGTCTCATATATATATATATGATATTCTAATCATGGAATAACTTCGTCTATCACATCCCCAATAGCAAACGAACCCAAAGATTGTTAGCAACTTTAAATCTGAAAAATTCTCAGTTGTGATGATGTAAATTTTTTTTTTAATGCAGACAGTTGTGAATTAGCTTATACTATCAACTTTTTTGGTGGGAAATTTTTTCACTTAGAATATATGGTACCCCACTAAAGATTGGACCATCACATCTTCAAGATTTTTTGGAAGTTATTTATTATTCTACTAAGTAAATTAAAATCAACATATCTATCTAACCATACTGGTTTGCTTCTTTTTTTTTTGTTTGGCTTACATCTTTTGAAATATTATTTTTTTCTAAATGTTTACTTCTGTTCAGACCAAGAAGATGAGTGCTCATTTCTTGAATTTGGGGACATATAAATCTTAACATGTGCTACCACCTACCATGTCTAATTTTTTAGCCCCATGGCAAAACCATTTTCTTGGTAGATCGTATAATAAGACCATGTTGTAATCACAGGTTCCATTTTTTTATGTTTCATTCTTTCTACATTTCAATTTTATTGCAACTTCAAGGGTAATTAAGATTCATGAATTCTCTCAACATATTTTTCCTGCATATCCAACAACAACAAATTCAGTGTATTCCCACGCAGTGGGGTCTGGGGAGGATAAGATGTACGCAGTCCATACCACTATCTCCGGAGAGGTAGCAAGGTTGTTTCCGATAGACCATATCCAGATATACAACAACAACAATAACATATTCAGTGTATTTTCAGTAAATGAAGTTTGCGGAGGATAAAGTGTCCGCAATGGCGGAGCCACCTTTGCTTCAGGGGTTCATTCGGAAAATTGTACAGTTTTATACTATTTTCACATGGTTAAAAATATTTTTTATGCATATATATTAGATGTTGAATCCCCTTCGACTAGTTCGTATATATGCTTCTGAACTCCCTCAATGACAATCCTGACTCCGCCACTAAGGTGAAGTTGTTTCTATATCTAGATATAGAATTTAAATTTAACCAATACAGGAGTCGGAAAAAAAAAGTAAAAACTTACCAACATTCTGTGTTTACACAACAATAGATGTGTGACATGTATCCATATAACACTTCTTTCACTTAAGCAGACAAAAATTCTACAATTAACCAGCAGATTGAAAAATGTGAAAAGTTGTATCATTTGATTAGTCAACGAGAATAACATATTTAATGTAATCTTATAAAATCGGATCAGGAAAAGATACAGCATAGTCGGTCTTACCATTATCTTAGAGGCAGAGTATTAAATTAAAAGATTGGGTATTGGCAAGATTGATAGATAGAGTTCATTTCCTATTAATTTTTCCATCAATATTTATTACGTGTGGCTTTCTTACTATCTTGGACAAAGAATTAATTCAGAGCATCAACATTGATAAATCATAAATATTCATCACCGTTGCTAAAAAGATTCAGCTGTATATATGTACTGAAGCTAATTGGAGTATTAATTTCTCTTTAAATGCATTATTTTGAAAGGTAAAAGAGTACACTACTTGGCAATGAACACACCACACAAGTAACTCGCAGGGCGGATTCAGAATTTTGAGAAAATAAATGTACTGTCACGAAGAATTACCTTTGGCCGATTTAGTTTTTTATCATTAAACGTGTCGCATGTGATCATACTTTTTTGTTCTTTGAAATTTTTAGTATTTCTTTTTTTATATATGTCTATATTGCATATCAAAGGTATTGAGATCGACTAAATTATATAGTAATCCTTTGCTGCGGCTTATTTTAATATAGACATTGGAATAATTTAATAACTAACAACAAACTTCTTCATATGTATTGAAGTTTAATTTATTGAGCTTTCAATTCTTCCATTGAAAGCAGAAAAATTTATATATAACAATATTGATTTTATCATTTATGAATTGTTAATGTTATGTAAAAATTATTTTGTTCTTAATTTGGGAAAAAAAACAACTTGCCTCAAACCGTCAAACGAAAGGTATTGGTTTCACCACGAATTACACATGCATTTTTTATATGTAAATATATATAGGAACAGTACTCTTATTGTCTCATAATAAATGTCGCTTTAGCCAAATATATATATATATATATATATTAATGAGCTATCGCCCTATATTGTTTTCCCATTAATTCCTAGAGTTGTAAATTGAAATACAATGCTCACAGTCATTATTATATATGATTTATAGCCACGTGATTTTAATTGTTTTTCACAGAATATATAGTTGATTAATACATTAATTTTCAAGGCTGTTGTTATAATAGCCTTGAAAATTAGGTATGAGCTAGACTACCCTTAAAAATTATGAAAATAACTTGTACTTTTCATTTGTTTTAAGCGTGAAATCTATGAGTCTGTCATGGTATTTCCCCATTAAAAATAGCTACTTTTCAACGAATTTTCAAATATAGGCTTTTTTAAAAAATAGAATCCTAAAATAGCTAGTTCGTACAAATTTTTTTTTTACTGTTGCTTCTTTGTATGACAAAATATTTCGAACCTACATATAAGCAAGGGCGGAGCTAAGAGGGAGCCAGTGGCGGGAGCCACAGCCAACGAAGGGTGGTCAGATGAACACCCTTCGTTGGATAATTTTTTCGAGTATATAGGTTAAATATAGATATTCATGCTTATATACATGTTGTTGCACACCCTTGACAAGCTAGAGAAGCATAGTCCAGTGATCAAGAGTGTACATTTCTGCATCAACAATCCGGGTTTGAACCTTGGCAGATGTAACAGTGCTTTATTTTCTTTGTTTTTTTAACAGTTCTTTGCCTAAGAAAAAATATGAACACCTTTAACCAAAAGTTTGGCTCCGTCACTGGTGGGAGCAAGGGGCTTACCTGAACCCCTTTGATAGAAAATCACACTATATATATTAGATTAAAGTTAAAATTATTTATTATGTATATATATATTATACATTCAAGTATTTGATTGATCACTTATTACATACTGATCTTATATATGTTTGCCATGGATTAGTTCATATATTGCTATTTCATTTCTCCAATTCGTTTGAAATTTATTTCTTTTTCTCAAGCAACATTAATATTGTGGTAGGTCACATTATATTGAAATTTGTTGTAATCACCAAATTAATTCCTTAATCAATCAATGTTTTTCAATAGTACTGTAAAAATAATTACTAATTAATTATTAGGTTCCAGAAAATATGGTTAGGTTGTTGACGTTTTTTCTTTTCCCTCAAACCAATTTTTTCAAGAATCTAGGTGATCACAGCTGTTGGGATTAATATTGATTTTAGCTTAATTCCTTCTTATCTATCTTTCTCTTAATTTCTTTAGTGATATAAATCTTAAATATATTTGCTGTACTACTGTTGACTATTTAATGGGAAAATATTTTACATATTGTGAAATTTTGCCTAGTCATGTCATATCACGTACTACAATTGTTGTGTATTTTCGGATAGACAGAAAGCATGGTAGAACCTAACTAAATAGCTAATTAGGATTAGTAATTTATTGTTGACATAGTTTGGGATTAGTGTAATCCAATCTCAATTTAAATAGAGAAGATGAGGCTATAAAATTAAGTTATTGTCTCAACTAGAGAAGTAAGAACAGAAATAAAAAGTTGTATTTTTTATGCTTACAACAACAACATATACCCAGTGTATTCCCACCTAGTGAGGTCTGGGGAGGGTAGAGTGTACTCAGTCCATATCACTACCTCAGGTGAAGTAGAGAGACTGTTTCCGATAGACCCCCGGCTTAGAACCAGCAATAACAATATAACAAACACAAAACATAAACTTATATAAACTAACAACGCTAGCCACAAGATAATACTAGAGCCACATGATAATACTAAAACTATAAATTCAAAACCATAGACAGCACTCAGCACCACGAACAAGAAACTACAGACACAAATAAAGAACACTCCCCTACTGTTACAGACGCACTCCCACCCCGTAACCTTCTACCCTAATCCGCATCCTCCACACCTTCCTATCAAGGGTCATATCCTCCGTAAACTGTAACTGCTTCATATCATGCCTAATCACCTCCCTCCAATATTCCTTCGGCGTACCTCTTCCCCGCCTAAAATCATCCATAGCCAGGGTCTCACACCTCCGCACTGGAGCATCAGAACCCCTCACCATCACGTGCCCGAACCAACGTAACCTCACTTCTCGTATCTTGTCCTCCACCGAAGCCACTCCCACCTTTTCCCAAATAATCTCATTCTTCGCCCTATCTTTCCGGGTCTGACCACACATCCATCACAATATCCTCATCTCCGTCACCTTTAACTTCTGGATGTGGGATTTCTTAACTGATCAACACTCCACTCCATACAACATAGCCGATCGAACTGCCACTTTGCTCGTGCTTAATATTATTTTATAATTTCTTAAATATAGAAAGAAAGAAAATAAAAAAGATTCAACATATAATAAACATTATTTTAAAAATGACCTATCTACATAATATCGAGTTACTAACAATTAACTACCAACCATAAAATAAACCGAGTCAGGAATTATAAAGTTGTTAAAGTTGCTACACCTAACATTCAAAAATGTGACCCTAATAAAGCAAATTTTCAAATAAGTTGTACCTCTATTCTAATACTAGAATCTACAAATTTCCTTGATGTTAGTTAAGGAGATTTAATAACTTAAATATTTATTAAAAGATATTTTTACTTATAGATTAACAAAGGAAATTCAATTGAACCCGTTCACTACGTGTGTAGCTCCGCCTCCATGCAACATGCTTCCAAATTAGTAGGACTATAATATTTTTGCAAGTGACCAAAAAAATAGTGCAAATATTTATGCAAGCAAAGCTAGAGAACCCTCCAAAAAAAATTGCATAAAACGATGAATATGTCTGAAATTTCCTATGACAAGTAAACAAGACAACGACAACCATAGTCCATAAGTTAGTTACTTCAGGCATTTGCCAAAATTCACAAGTTCAGGGGCGGCTCAAGCATATATGTGGCCTAAGGTCAAAATCGAACAGAGGTCTCAAGTTTTTTAGAATTCTTTTTATAAATTTATGTTAAAAATTATATAATTGATTTCTTCTAATAACTCTTTTTAAATTAATTATATGATCAATGCATTTAATCTTTAATAGTTTAGATATATCAAACTTCTTCTAATAATTCTTTTCTTTATATTATAAGTTTTTTTTTTACAAATAATATTTAATATTTTTTAAAAAAAATCAGTAATCTATTATTGCTAAAAAAAATAATGAGGCCCCTCAAATTTGAGGGCCTAAGACGGTGGCCTATTTTCTGAAATGATTGAGCCGCCCCTGTTCACAACTAAAACTTGTCTTCTTCTATTTTTAGGTTGGTTGGGGGGATGGAGGAGGGATTGGTGGTTTGTTTCCTACTCGATCTTCGATGCAAGTATTGAGGTTCAATTAAGTTTGGATTCTTGCATTACAAGGTTCATTTCTCTGAGTGAAGCTCCCAACAAAAAAGTACCACTCTCAGGGTCCAAGGGCTTGAATCTGACACCTCCAATTAAGAATGAAAGGATTGTTTGCTAACATAATTTAATTCATGGAAATAAACTTCAACCATCAATAAAATATGAAGAAATAAGAATTTTATAGATAAATATATGGGTGTAATTATGTCCCTCTCTTGATTTTCTTCGTAATTCGAGGGTCATTAGTAGCATATTTCTCAAACGTATGATGATCTCTTTATGAATATCTCATGATTTTGTGGGATCTTGGAGATTGTCTCCTTAAGAAACTATTTGCCCCTTTATATAGGCGGAATTTAGGGTTTAGCGTAGAGTAGCCATCAAAAAGCTAGGTTAAGGGTAAAGTTATAACCTTCGAAGACTCTAACAGAAATTGAATTTTAATGGTAGAGTACACAAAATTTTGATGTCTACAAATGCTCCTATTTCAAGGCTTGTCGGAGTGTAGACTTGATGAAACTCAAAAACTTGTCGGAGTGTAGACTTGATGAAACTTAAAGACGAGTCTTGAAGTATTCATAGAGCTTCAATCTTCACGGTCTTACGGCTAGATATTTGCACATTTGATTTATGAAGGAAGAGATGAAGAGTAGATTTGATCTCACTGGACGTGTTAATTTATTTAACAAAAGAATGATTTCAAATGTATCATCAAAAGTTATGATAAAACATACCTATTGAAACTTCACCCAAAATAAATCTGTCAAAAGTATTTAAAAATCTATGCCCGAACACTAGCTAAATCGCCAAGAAGTTCGAATGCCACGTCTCCTCTATTCTTGGAAGCCAAGCCAAGAAGAATCATACATTGGACCTTTGCTAATTTAGTACGTCTTCTTAGCCAATTATATAGTAAAGCTTTATGATATGGTCCATATATTGGTTGCCACATTGCAATTCCATAGAACTGGAACCCATAATAAATTTAATGAGTCCTCCCAAAGATTCAAACAGAATATTCTCAATGGTGTATTTTGGTTCTTTTCATACTGATAATAATAAATTAATTAGCGGTCTAATTGCTTCACGTGCTAATACTTTTGACCTTTGGGGTTATTAACTAACCTAATTAACAAAGAAAACTTAATCTTGTACGAATAGGGAAAATATTTTCTAGTATTACTTTCTATGATTTGGAAATCTTCATAGCGGAACCTTCTGTTATACGGAAGAATTGAAATTCTACATACCATGATGTAAAATATAGTATTATGTCTAAAAGTTACTTATAGAATAGTTAAAGGTAATTTTTAAAATAAATATCATTAATAAATTTGTTTTTCTTTTTCAATAATTTTTTAACCCCCCCCCCCCCCTAGAAACTTTTCACCTTTTTGCTTGGAGGTCTACGATGTTTCTCTTGTTAATAAAATAGTAAGTCGAATATCTTAGTGAAATTTAAATTACACAAATCATGTAAATAGTTTTATATGATTGATATTTATAATATAATTTTTTAATAAAAATTTTTGTTGAAAAAGGTGAATTTGTAATGTATGAATCTGATCGAACACAAATACAAACACCGAATATATGATGGAAAATAAAAAAAAGACTATTTATTTTCTTTGGACGCTCACAAATGTGATTAGTTTAAATTATAAATGGATATATTAGGTCTATAGTGGGCAGGTGGGGCCATGGTTACAATGACTAATGATGCATTATTATGTGTAGAATAAGGTAACAAAGATTGGATTAAGTCAAATCAAGTGAGATTAATTATGTCAAGCATGTTTTCGAGTCACGTTATATGGAGACATGTTCAAGTGAATTACACGGCGCCGCTGTTTATGTTTTGCCCCTCCAACTCTCCAAAAGAACCCTCTTTCAACAATTTTGACCTTATTTATCGGTTTTAATTTATTTGTCTAATTTTAATGTGATATAAAATTTTAAAGGTAAAAAAAAAAAATTATATTTTATAATTTTAAATATGTCAGTACAAAATTATTATTTAAAAAATTATCAAAAGAAAAAAACATT
Source organism: Capsicum pubescens (assembly GCA_030864215.1). NCBI lineage: Eukaryota > Viridiplantae > Streptophyta > Magnoliopsida > Solanales > Solanaceae > Capsicum > Capsicum pubescens. The sequence continues at coordinate 350,298,312 of CM061538.1, read as the reverse complement.
CTTTTTTCCATGAACTAAAAAAAAAACTAAGACAAATAGTTTGAAGCATACACATTATAAATTTTGATTGTATTTGAGAAATACACCTTAAAAAAATTAGATACACAGTTCAGATAAAGGAATTAAAAAAGTCTAGATACACAAATTAAATTTGTGTGTATCTGAGATACACAGGTTTAATTAATATATATGTGATTTTTCTTTATCCATTGTATTTTGTAATTAATTTAGAGTTAAAAGGAACTTTTTTTAAATAACACCCTTATATTTGACTATTTTGTTAATTATTCTTGATTTATACTGTTAAGATAAACTCAATATTATAAATACCTAATACAAGTAAGTATTCATATTCGTACTTTAATCTATTACTACTTATAAATAAATATTCAGTAAAGGTAAGTACTATTTGTCAACTTTCAATATTTGATGTTTAAGTAACTTTCCAAATTTTGGATTCCCTCCGTATCTACTACTTCTGGTAACACTTCTTCCGTAATACAGTTTTAAAAAGAATTATTTTTTTACAGTTCGTACAAATTTAATTTTAAATTTAATTACGACAGTTGTGTTTTTTTGGAATGAAATAAGATTTTAAAAAAAGTCGAATAAAGTTTAGCGCCAGAGAGTTTAAACTTTAAATAGTCAAAAAAGAAAAAGATAGTATGAGAAATGGCGGGATTTTCAAAATATTCAGAAAAAAAGTAAACAAAAGAATCCAAAATCTGAGCTGTAGTCCACGTGTCGACAATTCAACGTCCCCCACATATCTACCTTGTTCCTCACCTTTTCATCTTTTCCAAAAGCCATTTGGCATTCTGCATCTGCGTTTCAATTTATTTATCTGATTTCAATAGATAATTGAGTTTAAATACTTTTAATTTTATAATTTTAAATGTATTATATAAAAATTTACAAAAAGAATAATTTTTAAATGAATTAAAAGAAAAGTAAGGAGAATGATAACGCTCAATCTACAGCTCTCGTAGGAGTGTAAAGCGGTCGTTAGCAAATATAGAACCCAACCTGGGTTGGGTGTCGATCCCACAGGGAATAGCTTGGCCAACAAATAAGCAAGATTACTAAACATTTGGTGCAAGTCTCATAAAAAGGGGGGATTGTAATGTGTCACCAAAACAATTAAATAAAAGCTGAAAATAGCAAAGTAAAAGAGAAAGATTGTTACGTAAGTTGTAAACAATGAGAATTGAGGCGTTGGGGTTATGTCCACCTTCTGAGATATACGTCTCTATTGGCTATGAGTGTGTAGAATTCTGACATGCAATTTCTTATAGAGGATTGTAGTCGATGGTAAATCCAAGCGTCTCTCGACCTAAACAAGGACTATTTCACTTTAACTCTCTCGAGCTTAAAGCGTGTCTAACGGTACGAATTCTCCAAGAGTTAGTCCAGTTACGGCACTAGTTTTTTAATAGGAAAGGGTGTCCTACTACCTTGACATTATCTCTTTTCCAGACAAATAACTTTTCTCTCGAACAAGTTAAATGTTAGACTGGCGTATTCTTGCGTTTGCAACCGCAAAGAATGTAGATTAAGATGAAGAGAATAATGATATAAGCAATATACGTGCCTCGAACTCACAAACTCACATCAATAGATAATAACTCATTCGGCTTCCATAACCCCAACAGAGAAGTTTAGTTACCCATGAATGCGAAGAAAACCACAATTGACATTATTATTATACCACAATAATGATCAATTTCGTGTAGCACAAGAGTGGTAGGCGTTAGGTGTGATTTCTTGCAGAGTAACGTTTCTCTTGTTGCAGAATTTAAGAATACAAGAATAGACGAAAATAGAATTGATGGAAAGATTAGAAGAGTTGTAGAATTGTTTGTAGTGTAGAATAATAGAGGAGTAGAAGATGTGAGGGATGGAAGGAAGTATTGTGTTCTCCCTCCTTCCTCCCTCCTTGTTCAAAATCTCTAGCATGATAGGGTATTTATAATACCCATATCCTACTCCTACTAGATAAATAAAATATCTAACCAAATCCTACTAGGCTAATGTAATACTTAACCCAATTGTACTAGGTTAATGTAACATTATCATAATCCAAATAAAATAATGAAATACATAACCTAATTGTACTAGATTAATGTATCATTGTCAAAATCCAGCTTTGTGTCTGTAAGTCCCCAAAGTCTTCAGAATTGCTGTTTTAGCCCGGGACAGATTTTTCATGCAGCAGGTTTGGTCCCCCAAAGTCTTCAGAAATGCTGTTTTAGCCCGGGACAGATTTTCCATGCAGCAGTTTTGGTCCTTAGGCGTGTAAACTCCCTTCCCTTCCTTCGTGAGCTTTCTTTAGCGTCAAGTAAGCCATAAAATGCTGAATTATGCATCATTTATACCTTAAACTTTACTAATCGTGTTCGTTAGCTCATTTACAGGAAAAAGGACTAAAAGTGCATGAAATATATAATTTGTTCTCAAAACTAGGCTAAAATATGGGCAAAATATATTGATATAGGCGCGTAAATTCGCCTATCATCAGAGAATAAAGTGAAATGTAGGAATAAATTTAATTTGTTTTACATAAATCAGCCTACTTCTTTGGATAGGATATGCATTCTGTCGTTGTCTTTTATTTAATAATCACTTAGTTTTTTATTTTTTAACGTGTATTATTTATTACTCCCTCGTTTCGAAATAAGTAAATTGTTGGAGTATTTATTGGTGTTTCAAAATAAGTGAATCATTGAATTTTTTTTCAAATTTGTCCTTATAATTTGACAATCAATTAACTTCTGAAAAAGTATTACAAGATCATCTTTTTCTTTTTTGGGGTAAAAATAGAAAATTGTGTTAAATTTATGTCTTTAATGCTTTTTCTTTAATATGTGTGTCAAAATTCAACAATTCATTTATTATGAAACGGAGGGAGTATTATTTATTACTTCATTTATTTTATATTATGTTATTTTACAGCCTTATTCTTCTTGAAATCTTATTTCAAAAAGTTTTTTTTGAAGATATTTATTAATATTTCGAAAGATAAAAGAATAAAATTTACATTTCAATTCTCTCTGATGAGCTTATTATTTTTGGATTTTTATTTCAATAGAATTTATTCGGTGACCTCTTTTTACCCCCTCTTGTAAAAATTCCATCTTTTTTGCCGTCCAAAACGTGATATCCACGTCAAAATCCAAAGTGGGTCCCACTAAATTCCACATTCTTATGATCCTTCCTCTTTGTTGTCGCCCCACCGTCTGATTTGGCGGGAACATTGTGACACCTCTTTCCCGCCATTAGTTATAATTAAATAAAGCCGACAAAAAAAAATAAAAAATACTACACAGTCAACTACCGCAGTTGTCTTTCTAACTGCCGTTAACTATAAGCTAACCAACCAATTACTGTTGTCCACATCGATCTGTTCAAAGCGTAAGCTGTTGATTACGTGGCAACATCATGATTGTGGACAGCTGTAATCCGACGGCCCAAATTTAAAGAATTTTAGTCCAAGAAAATCAAAAAGTCACCATGAAAACTGTAATGCGGGTCAAAATATAACAATTTATGTATATTGCTGCAGTCAGTCAGTGTCAAAGTCAGGATTGACACAAAGAGGATTCACAATTAAATATATGAAGTTATAAACAAATCAAAGAAGGTTCGACATCTACTATATATACATAAAAAATAATTTTAATCATGTATTTATAATATAATTTTTCATCGAAGGGGGTTCGGATGACGCTCCGCCCTGATTGCAGCTAGAGGAGGATATATATAATTATAACCCGAGGAGCGTTCATTAGAACCCACTTAATTTAAAAACTATATGATATATATATAAGATTAAAAAGAAAAGTTATACCTGTATAGGAAATTTTTTAAATTTTCCTCATACCAACCATTTGAACATTTTTTTCTCTATTAACTTTATTGAATTAATTACTTAGGTATTTATATGAAATTTATTTTTAAAAAAACTTTTCGTCGGATTGGGTAATTAAGTAAGTATACTAACTAGGATCCTGCTGTTGTTCATTCATTTGGAGAACAATATTTCGAGTTATTGTATTTATTTGGAATAAAATAAAAAAGATTTTGAATAATATTGATTAAATAATTAACGGCGTTAAGGACGTGGCACGTCGAAGTAATTGGCGCCAATTATGGAACGTGTTTTCTGTATAAGCATGCACGTGATTGTCGGGACAATGTGGGTCCCATGTTTTAGGTGTATTTGAGACACATCACTTATTTCTTAAATATTTTTTTTAAACAATGCTGTTTTCTTTTTTTTCTCTCCATTAATTAAGAGCAAAAAAGTGGGAAAATGTGAATTTAAAATAATTTTCCCTCACTTAAAGCTAACTCAATGGATAAGATATGATAGTTTTTGCTAATAGACTTTTAATTTCTTTAATCAAAGTCACAAAGATTTCATTGACATGAATAGATGGTGTTATTAATTTCAAACTCAAAAACTCGAATACTATATATATAGTGATTAATAGTCATACTCATTTTTTTTCGTTTCTATAATCAATTTAGTTTTTAGAATTTAGTGACCGACTAATTCAATTAAGCTTTGAATAACTTACGCAAACTCGAATGCACATTTGATACTACGTACAGTGACTAATAGTCAAAGATATTTTTATTTCTCCTGTGATCAACTTAGTTTTTGAAATTGGCTGGCTAATTCGATTGAGTAATGAGTCGCGTAATATCTATTAAAAACAACTTATTCTATTAAAAGTATTTCTATTTTCATAATTGTAATTTGAGCTTGGATAAGGATAAGTGTAGATGCATGAATTTTATATCAATATCATTATGCGTAATATTCTTTGCAGATGAGGGTTTTATATATCACATTTAAAATCAAAATATAATTTTAAAAATCTATAATTGATAGGCTTCTTTTCTAAATTAAGGAATCTTAGTTAAAGTTTTATGATTTAAATAAATTGATTGTTTCACTCATGTATATTACTAAAGGATAAACACATAATCAGAATTAAGATTTAATCTGAAAATTGAAATATTCTTTGTCTTTTCAATCGAGATAAAAGAATGATCGAGAATATCAAGTTAGGCATATTATCTCCAGCTTCAACTGATAAATCCAACTACTAGTATTTTTAATTTTGATTTTTTAATTTCAATATAATTATTTTATTCTCTCAAATGAATATAAATAGTTTCGGCATATTCAAACAATATAAATTAACGTTTATCTTTTGTATCTTATCCTAATTTAACTCTCTTTGTTAAATACTTCACTTTTCAGTAATTAAAAGCTTGTAATTAAATTTAGCATTTGCATACCCATTTTAACTAAATAGTTTATTATAATCCTAAATACTACTCATTACTAGTCAAACTATATCCATTTGGTCATGAAAGAACGTGTAATTTAAAAAAAAAAAATAAGGACTATAGTTTAAGCTAGCGTATCCATTCTTATTATTTAACGCATCCACCCAACTACTTTGGATATAATTGAATTTTCAATAGTAATAAGTGAATTATTTAATTTTAATTAAATGCGTCGTGCAACAATACATGACTGAGAAAAAAAATAATTACGATATTATACATTAATTCTTGCTGGTTGAATAAATTAAAGAGTGTGCATCCACGAACATATGTCAAGTAATGCTCGTGATGTTGTGTGTCATGTCCAATTGAATAATGTTTGTACATAAACAGCTTGCAATTTCCATTTCAATGATTTTTAAATTGTTTCGTAGGAAACAATCCATCTACCTTTACGAAGTAATGAATGAGGTCTGTTTAAATAATAAATTTACGAATTCAGCAGAAATTGATATTTTAATGATTAAATTTACATGTGTAAAAATTAGATATATATATTTCAAAATATACACTCTCTTAATTCATCCTAATCCTCTTACAATATTTAAATTCTGAATTTGTTAGTGTTTAAATATATTTAATAAAGTTTTTTTGGATATCTTGAAGGACATGAAAATCTTCATATCACGTGATTCAAGGCAGTGAAATGAATAGAGACTTTAGCACTATTTCAACTACACAAAGAGAAGTAGTAAATGGGAGCTGTTTATTCTTTATTTTAATTTAATACTTTGTCTCTACTATTTTCCTATTTAGGTATTGGTTGTCATGGAAATGTACAATATGAAAAACCCAACTTTATTTATCTATTTATTTTTGGTAGAAAAACATAAGTTTATATTACTAGAACGTGGAACGGTGTGGCACACGTTATATATGAAAGTTCATTTATTGCGACTCATAATATATATATAAGAATGGAGATGAATTTTATCTTTGTATGTTTTTTAAGTGTAATAATTCTTGCAATGATTAATATTAAAATTTGGTACATATTACTTCATCTCATGCATTATATCTAGAACATTGAGTATTTATAATTAGGGGTGTGCATCGATCGGTTCAATTCGATTTTATGTATTATCGATTTGGTTTATCAGTTTTCGGTTTTTAATATGCTAAATCAATAATCAAACTAATAAGATATTTTTTATCAGCTTTTGGTCCTTAATGGTTCGATTTAACCGATAAAAAAATACTCATAAAATAGAAAAAATAGTAACTAACATGAAAAAAAACAAAACTAAGTTACAACCAAAATCCTGCATGATTTAATTTACAAGAATCCTCAAGTTTGAACTAAATGTTAGTTAGGAGAAATTAAGAAAGAAAATAAAAAAATATATAGGAGTAAAATAGTAATTTACTATATTCTTATTGAGTTATCGGTTTATCCAATAACCCAATAACTATAAACCAATAACATTTTTATCGGTTCAGTTGATTGGTCGGTTCGATTTTTGCACATCCCTGTTTATAATTGAAACTAATAATAGTCATTTTTTTTTTATTTTGAGGATTGAGATCATTTATACATTCATCCAATAATTTTGAAATTAAACTGTGGATATATTTAGTATTTCTATCAAAGATAAAATGAAAAATATATGTATAGAATTCTTAAATTTAGAACTTGAACAACTAAATAAAATCAAATATTTTGTTAAAAAAAATAAAGATCAACTAATATGAAACAATAGTAAATGTTATGTGTATAGAATTTATCACTGTAAACAGATCACAAAGTGATTATCATCTCAATCAATTATGAGACTCCATTGAAGAACACATAGAAATTTCTAGAGAGAAGATTTTCAATATATTGAGAGAGGAAAATATATACAATTAGTTTTTTTAATCGGTAACTAACATATCACTACTTATACACCACACTAACTGAATTATCTAGTTGGCTGCCACATCACATACTCTAACTAATTAACTATCATGATCTTAGCTAATTACATTAGTGCCATCAATTACCCTGCATCTATACAATCTCTATTCTCAACACTCCCCCTCAAGCTAGGTGGTGTAAACACATTTAACACATCTAGCTTGCTAACTAGGAATTCATGTTGAGCTCTTGCCAAGCCTTTTATCAGGATGTCTGCTAATTGATGTTTGGAGTCCACATGTTCTGTCTTCACAAGTCCTTCTTGAATTTTTTGCCTAATGAAGTGACAATCAATTTCCAAATGTTTTGTTCTTTAATGGAAAACTGAATTTGCTGCGATTTGTAAAGCAACTTTACTATCATTGTGTACAATCACTAGAAAATCAACTGGAAATCCTAATTCCTTCAGCAATGTTGTAACCCATACTACCTCAGATACAGAGCTTGTCATGTTTTTGTACTCAGCTTCTGCTGAGCTCCTTGACACCACATCTTGTTTTTTATTTTATTTCCATGAGATCAAAGAGTCTACATGCTTCATGAGAAAACCTGAAACTGACCTACTGGTATTAGGACAAGAAGCCCAGTCTGCGTCACAATAGACATTAAGAGCATTCGACTGTCTGCTACTGATTAAAATTTCAAGTCCCGGTTCTCTTTTAACATATCTCATGGCCCTCACTGCTGCTTCCCAATGAGAGCTTTTAGGATGTTGTAAAAACTAACTTAACAGCTGAACTGAATAGGCAATATCAGGCCTGGTTAGTGTTAAGTACAACATTTTGCCAATAAGTTTTTGATATTTTCCTGTATCTTCAAAGATGTCATCATCTGCCTTTCCTGTTATTTCATCAAGCTCTTGAGTTGTAAGTTTCATGTTAGGTTCCAAGGGTGTTCCAACTGCTTTTGATCCAAGATCTGAAAGTATATCCAAAGCATATTTCCTTTATTGATTAGAATATCTCTTGCTGATCTACTAAACTCCATTCCAAGGAAAATTTTTAACTCACCTAGATCTTTGATTTTGAATGCTTTGTGCAGTGAGTTCTTGGTAGCTTCTATCAGACTTAGATTATTTTCTGTGACTAACATATCATCAACATACACCAAGATGATCACCACATCATTGCCTGACTTGTTGATAAAAAGAGAATGATCTAAAACACTTTGTACAAAACCAAAATTCAACAAAGCTTCAGATAAATTTAGGTTCCACTGTCTACTGGCTTGCTTAAGTTCATAAATGGATTTTTGTAGCCTACACACAAGACCAAACTCCCCCTGGCTAGAAAAACCCTGAGGCAACTCCATATAAACTTCATTATAAAGGTCACCCTGAAGAAAAGCATTATGGACATCAAGTTGGTAAATATGCCAAGCATATTGGGCAGCTAAAGGTAACACAGTCCTCACTGTGACAATCTTAACCACGGGAGAAAATGCTTCATGATAATCAAGACCCTCTTGTTGGCTATAACCTTTAGCAACTAACCTAACCTTATACCTTTCAACTTCACCATTGGCCTTAATCTTGACTTTGTACACCCATTCACATCCAATAGGTGACTTACCCTTTGGTAAGGGAACTAATCTCCAAGTACCATTGTCTTGGAGAGCCTTAATTTCAGCTTGCATAGCCTCAAGCCATCTACTATCAGAGGCAGCATCCTGATAAGATTGTGGCTCATGAACAGATTATAAAGAGCTCAAATAAGCTTGATAGGGTGTATAACGATTACCACATGAGATAGAATCAACAAGAAAAAAAGTGACTGCATGAGTTGATCCTTTAGTAGCAAAGTCCGTTAATAATAAATGAGCTTTAGTATGTCTCTGAGACCTTCTAGGAGGCAAAGGTGTTGTATGACCAACGTCAGAAGAAGGCAATGAAAACTGAGTATCAGCATTGTCAACATGTGAGAAAACTGGAGAAGTAGCAGCACTATCAGTGGACTGATCATCTAGTATCAAATCATGAATAGCTGGTGGAGAAAAAGTAGAAGCCACTGAAGTAGAAAGATCAGCCTAAAAGGGAAACATATCTTTACAAAATGGACATCTCTGTTGACAAAAAACTTCTGATTCAAAAGATCAGATAAGATGTAACCCTTGGTTACAGCAGAATACCCCATAAACACAACCTTGACAGCTCTTGGAGAAAATTTATCATTCCTAGGCAAGACACTCCCATAACATAAACAACCAAGAGTTCTCAAATGAGTAAGTTGTGGTTTCTTGCCAAAAATACTTCATAAGGAGATTTTCCTCCTAAAATAGCAGTTGGCAACTTGTTGATAATATAGGAGGCTGCTAAAATGCAATGACCCCAGAAAGAAAGTGGAATATGCCCTTGAAACCTGAGGGCGCTGGCTACTTCAAGTAGATGTCTGTGTTTCCTCTTAGATACATCATTTTGTTAGGGAGTATAAACACATGTTCTATGATATATAATGCCTAACTCTTTGATGAGAGTTTACAGGTGTGAACCAACAAATTCACCTTCATTATCAGTCCTGACTACTCACACAACAGCCTTAAACTGAGTGTGAACCATTTTAAAACTTATCTCAGCATGATCAACACATCAGACTTGAATTTAAGCAAGAAAACCCAAGTGATTCTAGAGAAATCATCAATAATATTCAGAAAGAATCTGTTACCATCAAATGTTTTTGTATGATATGGTCCCCATACATCCAAATGTAGAAGCTGAAAGGGAAAACTGAATTTACTAGTGCTACAAGAAAAAAGAAGTCTGGTGTGTTTAGCTAAAGGGCAAATGTCACAACCAACTAGAATATATTTATATTCATCTAGACTATAACCAAACATTCCCTGCAATGATGCACCAGAAGCGTGAGCTAGCTTTCTGTGCCAAAGCATGATTTCTTCATTCATCTTGTCTTCCTTAGCAGTCAATAACTTGTCGGATTTACTTGTCATCTTCTCTACTTTATTAGTGATAAAACTGGATGTAGCAGGTGTGTGAGGACTCAGTAGATACAGGCCATCTTGTTCCTTATCAATCCCCTCCAGCTTCCCACTGAAGAGGTCTTGGAACAGGCAAAAACCAGGGTAAAAAGAGACAAAACAACTAAGCTCTCTAGTTATCTTGGAAACGGATAGAAGATTGTACTTAAACTCGGGCACAAATAACATATTATGTATGTCCTGTGTACCCATTACTATACAGTTTCCAGTATGTGTTACTGCAGCTATTTCTCCAGTTGACAAATGAACTCTTTTATTATCCCCTGTGCTGACTGATTTAATCTTATGTAACAAATTCAAATTGGATGTCATATGATTCGTTGCACCAGTATCCACTATCCAATTGGCTTGTACTATACTAGACATAAGAGATTGAACAATGCTTGTTATGTTAAACATATCCAGCTGTGATATCTGTTTATCAAGCAGCATCATGATTTTGTCATGTTGATCCTGAGTCAGTTGTAGAGCCATAGGCATGTAACTTTTTGAGCTACTTGGACCTGCATCATTGGATTCAGTCTTACCTCTAACTCTGTTGTATTTGTTCCGGTGAGTAGTGAAAGTATCAGTGTGAACATTGTATGCTTCATTTCTGTTTGCATTTGATTTGAAGGTTGGTTTGCGTGAATGAGCATTCTCCCCTTGAGGATAAAAGTTACCTTTCTTCTTGTGGACATAATCTTTAGGATAACCATGTAGCTTGTAGTAGTCATCCTCAACATGACCTTTCATTTTGCAAAAGTCACATATTGCATTCTAGTTAGGATTCCCATTCTTCTTTGGTTTGAAGTAGGCAGGTTCACGCTTAGCTAATAAGTCTGCAACTTCAGTGCCTTCTCATGTTATGGACAAACTCCCCATAGCTTTTTGGCTTTCTCGTTCAACAAGCATAGCATAAGCTCTATTGAGGCTGGGAGTTGGAGTTGTCACCGGAATTTGACTTCGAGGATAGTCATAATTCTCGTTTAATCCCATAAAAAATTGCATCAATTTCTGATTTTGAATATGCGCACAGAATTCCTTAGCCTTTGCATAATCACATGGAGGCGGCACCATTGATTCATATTCTACCCAAAGATTTTGAAGTTTTGACAGATAAACAGCTATACTGTCATTACCTTGCACTAGTGTTGCAATTGACTTGTGTAACTGATAGATCCTTGACGCACTGACCTTATCAAAGCGTTCCTTCAAATCGTCCCAAACTAATTTTGCATCCACTGTATACACTATTTCAGTGTGAAGTTCTTTCGCAACTGAACTCATAATCCAACCTTGGACTATTGCATTGCATCTGTCCCATTGATGGGCTAATTCAGCTGTAAAATCCTCCTTCTTCCATGTACCATCGACCAACCCTAATATGTTTTTACCTAGGAGTTGAATTTGCATGGCTCTACTCCAAATCGAGTAATTTTCGGACCCAGTTAACTGCATAGGAATGATAGAAACTCCAGTAGTATCTGAAGGATGAAGAAATAATGCATGATTGCGATCAAATTTCACTCCCACCATTGTTGAGCTTTGAGTTTTCTTCAAATTCTCTGAACAAAAAATTGTATTTGTAGTAAAGAGCGATTGCACAACTCAGAATAGTGGTCATAGCTCTGATACCATATAGAATTTATCCTTGTAAACAGATCACAAAGTGATTACCATCTCAATCAATTATTAGACTCCATTGATGAACACATAGAAACTTCTAGAGAGAAGATTTTCAATATCTTGAGAGAGGACAATATCTACAATCAGTTTTTTTAATCTGTAACTAATATATCACTACTTATACACCACACTAATTGAATTGTCCAGCTGACTGCCACACCGCATACTCTAACTAATTAACTATCATGATCTTAGGTAATTACATTTGTGCCATCAATTACCTGCATCTATACGGTCTCTATTCTCAACAATGTTTTAGGTTGAATCAAAGGTCATAAAAGCCGTAAAAATAAGTAATGTTATGTTTTAATATTTTGTGGACCTATGTTTGTACTGCGTACTTTGTTGGTTAAGCTAATATGACTAGGCTATAGGTATGTATAGAACTTTAATTTTAAAATTAAGCATCTTATTATTCTCCACCTAGATCTTACTGATCATATTATTCCTATTTACTTTTCTGCCTTGAATTATAAGCAAATTAATTTAGCTTTGCATGAAAGCTTTCGAACGTGTATCGTGTCAAGCATGATGGCCTTACATTTATAAGTAGGTTATAATAGTACATGATTTTTTTAAAACTCTAATTTTGTGGTCCTCGATCGCAATTTACAGACGTAACATTTATAGTTATATTTATAGTTATGACTTTTTAAATTTATTTTTGTTCGATATTTAAGAAAAAAATATTTTTCAAATGAGCAAACACTATACATGAGTATAGGGGTGAGTAGTGAGTGACATGAGTAGAGTCAGAATTTAAATTTTATGAGTACTAAATTTTAGGATAATAACGTTAAATATTTGTAATTGGATTCTTTATTTTTGTTTTATAATATCTACATATATTTTGTAAATTTGTTAACAAAAATATAATATTTGAATTAAAGCTACTAAAGCCGATCGAATCGTTTAGTGATTATTTGTAATACTTCCCTTGACAATTTATGCAAGTGAACCGTTGAACCATTACTCATTTGTGATAATGCATGGATGTGTAATTATGTACATTTTATATGTCTTAAAATATTTAGCTTTTTTTCTGCAATATTTCGAGTTAAAAATAGTGTACGTGCACTGCCAAAATATGCATTCAAAATAAAAAATAAAAAATAAATCTTACTTGGATAAAAAATTTATTCTTTCACCATATATAAGAGTTAATCGTTGTAAACTTAAAAAAAAAAAGAAAAATATAATCCAATTATCTTGAAAATTGATACTATATGTTTTAAAATAATCATTTGCCAAAACAGTTTAATATTGACCGAAATCTAGAAAAACTAATTAAGTCTCAAATTAATTAAAAATTCAAATTTTGAAGGGATCTTTTCTTATCCTTCCTCATAAATCTATTGAAAAATAGGAAAAAAAATAAACTTTTTGTTGATCAGTAAAGTACAAAATAATTCAACTACGATTAAAGGTCTGAAATCTCATTTGGAATAATCTTCGATGATTTTCAAGCAATGAATTGATTTAGAAAGTAAATATATTATATTCTCGAATGCCATAAGATATTCTAATTATGATCTACCCGTAATTCATATTTTGGAGAATCAATTTCGTTAAAACAAGCAATTTTGAAAATACCTTTAGTAAATTTCCTCTTTTGTTCTCTTTAGGATATCTTTATTGGCTTCATTGTTTATTTATTTTATTTTTTAAAAAAAAACAAGTTAAATTGTTTGGAATTATATTAGAGTATAGTTTGGAAATGACAATTTCTTTACGTTGAAGCATTCAGTGAGAAATCTTCCATGTAGGTCACTAAACATGAAAAAGGACAAGGACAAAAAAAACATTTTTCCTCTCACATATAGGCTATCAAGAATTAGGGCAGTCTAATTTCACAAATAGCTATATCAAATTGAAATTGTTAATTTATCGAGTTAGTAATTATCAAAAACATTTAACAGCATCGTTCAATACATAAACAATATTGAAATGTAAGGTCTAATTGAATTTCATTATTGTCGATTTTTTATTCACAATCATATACTTTAACGCATGGATTAAAAAAAAAGTCCACACTTCTTAAATTTCAACAATAAATAATCAAGATTTAAATTTGAGACCTGATTGATTTAAGTTGTGTGTGTTATGTAGGGTTCAGCCCAAGTTGAAAATCCAAATCAAATCGATCAAGATTGGTTAGAGAGGAGATTGAACTAGGAGATCAGATGAATAACAAATAACCAGACACAATAATCTAATATCCTTAAGAATCATTTATAATAAATATTATAGTACAAATAATTACTTAATTAGTTAATACTTCTAATTAAACGCAACATAAAATAAAGTTATATCTTCTCTTAAAATTATTACCTCTTATCTCCCCTATCAAACAAGTTAGAATCCAAAATTCAAAATCGAGATCCACAGGTTTACCCTTAGTTAGTGGAGTTTGAGCCGGAGCGGTCCGGTTGACAGGATTAATAAAAAAGCCGACCGGCCGAAAAGAGTGACAAAGAAAAAGCCGAAGAAGAGCGGGGGAAGTTGTCACGTGTGGACGTCATAGAAGTAATAATATTGGTCGGCACATCTCAACTTAATAGACAAGCCACCTTAATTATCTCTCCCCATTTTCCCAAATCATTCCTACACCATATTTTAAAAATCATAAAGATGTGATATCTGCGTCCAACTCAACTCTAAAAATTAGTGAACTTTCAATTAATGTAGATTTTTCAACTATTTTAACGCATAGTATATAAATGTATTTTTTTGTTTTGATTTTAGTCAAAATCTACATTCTTCAATTCCGAATGTATGACGTTTATATTTGTACTATAAAGTTGAACAGTAGATATACACACATTTTATATGACAATTCCTGTGATATATTCGAATTAGTTTGTATTATGTCGTGTAACACGTATATTATATCATATAGGATGCGTGTGTTAACGCGTTCAACTTAATATAAATTTTAAGCGTTTTATTTGTGCATATCTAAATTTAGAGAAAATTTATCAATTTAAAGAACATGTTTATATATTAATTCCTCTGTTTCAATAAATAATGATCTAATTTAACTTGACACGAAGTTTAAGAGGAAAAAGAAGACTTTTAAATTTTGTGATCCCAAATTAAAGTTATGTCAAATTTATCAAAATATCCTTTGAATTTATGATCTTAAATATATCACGTAGAAAGTTAAATTTAATGTATTATAAAAAAAGAAAAAAATTATTCTTTTTAAAATAAATTTAAAAAATAGGTTACTCCTTTTTAAACGGAAGAAATATTACTTTCTAAAAAAAACTTTTTTAAAAAATACGGTGCCACGTATACAGAACAAGGAGGATTCTATTGAGTGGAAAACACGCAAAGTAGCCCTTTATGAGCTGTCTACGTGGCGTCAGAGCTGGACATTCGAACCACCCAAACCAAGTCTTTTCTAGATTGAAAAGACACTGTTCCCTTAGTATAATTTTATACTAGTAACATTTTTTCTTGCTAGAACTTATGTTAAATTATGGTAATTAAAATTTAGTACTTCCCCATTTTAATTCGTTTCTCTAATTTTAACGTAATACAGAATACGAAAAAATAAATAAATTGAATTTTCCGATCATTTTTAACTAAAGATGTATAAAATTTGTCAACTATATCAATCTGATTTTAGATAAATAAAGAGTGGTTAAAAATGCAAATTTGTTAGTTCTATTTTTTGGGTTCTAAATAGTGGGATGGAAAGGGAAAAAAAGATTATATTCCCATGATATTGTAAATCAGGCAAATATTATATTAGTTCCCTCTATTAACACTCTATTTTTGACATTTTATTGAAATTTACCGCAACAGTTCATATTTGAATTGTTAAATAACGAGTACATTTAGTTTTTTTGATGGATGGAGTTTTATATTCCTTCATAAACACTGATCCTGAATTTTAAAAATTGGTAATGATCCTTCATTTCATATATGTATTTTTATATGATTAGATACCGAGGTTTTTTTATTTAATATAAAAAATTTCAAAATTTATGAGCTAAAGTAACTTATCCATGCTTAATAAATGATTATAAGAATCTTTATAAATATCTTATCCAAAACATTTTTTTTTCATATGAAACTATTCTTTTAGACATTTTCTTTGATAACAATGTTAATTCAAACACAATTTAGTCATCAATAATAATTTTAATTTGATTATAACCCCATATAAGTCCGGAATTCATGGGGATTTTATTTTTTCCCCTCAATTAATCCATTATTTTTCGTGCTCAATCTAACAAAATTACCAAAAATAAAAAAAATTGGGCAATAAGCATTAAGAAATTAGGTCAGGCCGGGCACGGGCAGGCCCACTCTTTTGCTTAAATAAAAAAAAGTAAAAAGTATTAAATGAAAAAAAAATAAAAATATAATACTTAAAAGGTAATTAATTAGAATATTTTTGTATATATAAATAGGGAATGGTGAGAGAGAGGTGAAAGTAGCAAAGCGTGCTTTGCGGTGCTAGAAAGAGAGTGAAAAACACCCACCAGAAAAAACCAGAAACGTCTCTTCGTTTTGTTAATAGAGAGAGAGAGAGAGAGAGAAAGTGGATTTTATAGAGAGATAAATATTAGTATACACAGAAGAAGGAAGAAGAAGATTTGTTCAGTTTACTTGAACGAGATTTTTGCAGTTATTTTTGGGTTATTGTGGTGAAGAATTAGTTTTTTTCCATAGTACAAGGGGGTTTAAGGAACTGAAAGAAAACCCCTGTTGCTGTGATAATTTTTCATAGCGTTTCAGTTTGAAGAAAGAGAAAAAATTGAAGAAAAGGGAAATATGGAGTGGCCAGCATATTTGGATGAATATGAAAAACTTGTTTTTCGAATGACTACTCCAAGGTTTGTCACCTTCCTCCTTTATTATATTTTTTTTCATTACGGTTGGAAGTGAGAGGGGTGCTTATGATTTGAGTTTCTTTTCACCAAATACTTTTTTTCAGTTTCGTTGTTTGCTTCCATGATTTTGATGAAAAATTTACAGTTGGTTTCTATTTCTGTGTTTTATTTTCTGAGTAACATCTTTAGTGGTGTATATTATTCTTAATATTCACGTTAATCTGAAGATTTTCCATCTAATTAACAATTAAGCAGAATTATCACTCATCAGTGTTACATAACTGGTAATTATGTCAACTTAATCCAGTTTTAATTTTATTTTTCTTCCTTTACACGTTTCTCTGACTCTTCCTCTTCTCTGACTTTTCGTTTATAACCCATCAAATCATTTCTCCATTTTCAAATTTCAAAATTTGAAAAATAAAATAAAAAATAAATTCCCTTAGTGCCCCTTTTTGAATAGTCTCTGTCACTGTTTTTTTTACAGGGTCATGATCGACAATGCTGGTTGTTCAAATTCCACTCGCGTTATGGTAAGCCACTTTCTTCTTCAGATTTTTGGCCAATTAAGTTTTTAATCAGTCCGATTATTTGGGGGGTTTAATTAAGTAATTAACTGATTAATTTTTTAATTAACAGATTGATAGTGCGAGAAAACATGGAATTCTTCTGGAAGCAGTACAAGTTCTTACAGATCTGAATCTTTCAATCAAAAAAGCTTACATCTCATCGGACGGTCGGTGGTTTATGGACGGTGAGCGCATTTTACGGAAATTACTATTTCTTTTGCTAAGATGCGCCCTTCATCACTGATAGTAATAAGGCGTACGTTAAGCAGCCTAATTTCTTTTTTTGTTAGAAAATTTGTACTGTACTAATTTCTGCCGTTTCAACTCGTTTTTAATGTACAGTGTTTCACGTAACTGATTTGGATGGAAACAAATTAACTGACGAAAGTGTTATCAGTTACATTGAACAGGTACTTAATTTTGTTAATTTCCTTATTAATGAGTGATTTATTATCTTACGCTGCTCGGGCTCTTAAAAATGTCACCGGGTGCGTGTTGGATCCTTCTAAAGTAGTGTATTTTTGGAGGAACCGACATGGGTACGACGACATTTTTGAAGAGTCCCGAACAACTTTCTTTATTAGGTAATTTAGATTTTATATGTTTGGGATTAATTGTTAATTTTTCCATTTTATGTTATTGAACAGTCATTAGGGACAATTCATTTTGCAAGTGCAAAGTGTTTTGATGGTCTGACAGCGTTGGAGTTAACTGGGACGGATCGAATCGGCCTATTATCGGAGGTTTTTGCAGTACTTTCGGAGTTGCAGTGTAATGTAGTTGAAGCTAAGGTGTGGACTCACAATGGTCGAATTGCGTCTCTTATTTATGTTAAGGAGCAGGATTCAGGGTCACCGATTGAGGACTCTGAGAAAATTGATTTGATTGAAGCTCGTTTAAGGAACGTGCTTAAGGGTGATAATGATATTCGTAGTGCTAAAACGATGGTGTCTATGGCTGTCACGCACACAGAAAGAAGGCTTCACCAGATGATGTTTACGGATAGGGATTATGAAAGGAAGCCGATTATAAGGACTAATGATAACCCTATTGTATCGGTGTTGAATTGCTTGGAAAAGGGTTATTCGGTGATAAATATTCACTGCAAGGATCGACCTAAGCTTCTGTTTGATATCGTTTGCACCATGACGGACATGCAATATGTTGTGTTCCATGCCACACTTAATACAGCAGGGGACCGAGCGTACTTGGTATATATTCCTTAACCTACTTGTCCCTGCTTTTTTCGTAGTAACATTCCTTCTTTTATTCATGTTCAAGGAATCTACAGATTCGCTAAACTTGTATTACAATCCTGTCTCAGGAATTCTTCATTAGGCACACTGATGGAAGCCCGATTAGTTCAGAAGCAGAAAAACAGCGAGTGATTTTATGCCTACAAGCTTCAATAGAGCGAAGAGCGTCTGAGGTATACTGCTGTTTTAAAACGACATTGAATTAATGAATTACACTGCATTTCGTCTAACTGACAATACGTTAATTCTTGGATTACAGGGAGTGAGGCTAGAGTTATGCACTGGTGACAAGCAAGGACTATTAGCCGAAGTAACGCGAACTTTCCGCGAGAATGGCTTAAACGTGACAAGGGCTGAGATATCGACAACAAGTGATAACACAGCTCTGAATGTGTTCTACGTAACAGACGCTATCGGGAATTCAGCTGATTCAAAAATCATCGAAGCTGTTAGGCAGAAAATCGGATTGAATGACTTGAAAGTGAAGGAATTACCATTGATCTATCATCAAAAAGCCGAAGAGAGGGAAGAGCCCACAGGGAGTGTAGGTGGGGCAATGTTGTTCTCACTTGGTAGCATAGTAAGAAAGAATCTCTACAATTTGGGATTAATCAAGTCATTTTCTTGAGGATCATGAAAGCGCAGGCCCAGTCCGGTGCACTAAAGCTGCTCCCGAGATATGCGCAGGGCAGGATTGGATTGGTTGTTGGTCATGATGGTGTACATAACATAGCTTAAAGATTAGAGAACAATGAAAGGGGGGATTTGGTGATAGTAGTTGTTATAGTTGAGCTTAGTTGGCTGAATGGATAGACACATCTAGTATGGGGGTCCTACATTTACCCACCATTTTCAAGAATTAGAAAAAAATTGAAACTTTGAAAAATTTGTTCAGGCTGGCAAAGCAATGATACATAGAAATTGGTTTTAGAATAGTAGTACACATTTGTACATAGTCGTTATTATTATCATTATTATTATAATGTTGGTAGCTTATAATGTTTGACTTACTTTGTTTATACTTACGATGCCCTGTTTCCTGGTATTTTCCATTTGGGACTACAAGAAGAATCTAGTCTTTGTAAATATTATTATTAATATTAGAGTTTCTTGGGTTATTTTCTTGTATAACAAATTGTTGATGTACTTTTCTCTAATTGATTGACTGTCCAATGTTTTGTTGACCACGAAACAATGACTTCGATTGTTTTGCAATCCACGTTGCCAAGCTGTAACCTTTGGTGAAGACATTTGAAATTTGGTCCAATGAGAATTAGTTTTTAAATTAACGGTTTAATTTCGTTGTAAGAAAGTAATTATTCGTATATTATCAGCAAGCTAATCAATTGGGTAAAGTTACTTTCAACAAAAATTGCAATAAACTAGTGTAATTTCATAATGGAGCCTTGATAAGACTATCTATGTGAAATAATAAACTTAGTGTAATTTTACAAATAGTACAAATGTAGTCGCGATATTACTACCTCAGTTGAAATAACTTTGACGAGATTGGTTTTGATAGTTCATCGGTTCGAAATACCTCAGTTGAAATAACTTTGACGAGATTGGTTTTGATAGTTCATCGGTTCGAAAGAAGGCAAGGTAACTCTTTATAATAGGAAAAATATTGCTGATTGTGACAATTTTACAGAGTCAATGAAAAGTGTATTTATGTACATGTTGAAATTTGAAAGGAAAAAGTAAGACCGACATTTAATTAAAATAAGAAAACATTGTAAATATGAAAAGGAAATATGAAATAGATTATTGAAGTTGTCTTTTTCTTTGAAGTTTCAAAGTTGTTGACATTGTTATTGCAGTTGGGAAATTAAAGATCCCCAAAAAAAATAAAGAATGAAAACGTAATAATGAATTAACACTGATATATACTTCATGTTTTAATCCAAATTTCTGTCCATAAACCGTACAATATACTAAATTATCAAGACTAAAAGCAAAATATCACATTCATGAAAGTCCACTCATTTGTAACTATTGTCAAATTATGTTCACAACCGAGGATTGTGATGAGATAAATATAATTTTTTATCCTTAAGTAGAGTATATACATGCATGATTATCATTTTGCCTTAAAATTTAAAATCTCACGAAGGTATTACCAAATCGAGAAAAGTTTTTCTATTTTAACCACAGTATTATATGTTATTTTATTGGGTTCATTAATCTGTTCAGTCTTTGTTAACTTTTCCCAAAGAGGTGCTACTCTAGTCTTTTGTCCAGTTGCTTTCATATTCTATGTACATAGATTCTAAATGCTCATTTGTGCATAGTTGGATTATTTTTGCCAGTTGTTTCCATATTCTATATGTAAATTCTTAATGTTCGTTTGAACTTTGTTTTTGTCGTATTGTTTTGTCCCTATAGATAGTGCTGTAAGTGTAACTAATTAAACTACAGTATTACTGTATTAGTTAGCTTTGGATTGGCCAAACTCCAATATAAAATTAAAAAGTTTTGAGTCCTCAAAAAAATGAAATAAACAAATGACAATTTGCAAATATAGTGATAGAGGTTTAAGAGACGGCTAATTTGTCTTTCTTTTAAACTGTTATTAGACAGAATATAAAGCAAACTCCACCACTATGGACAAACTAAGCTACCATAGTTGTATGAAGAAAATCAATTAAATATGGTAAGGTACTTATAATACATTCATTTTACCGGCTCAAGGAAGTCTACGAGGAATAATAAAGTTGTCTTCTTGTGATAATTTATAAGTTACATGTTCTAAGTCGTAAAAATAGTTTATGATGTTTGCGTCAGATTAAGTTATTTATATCACATTTCAAGTGAGTGTGGCCCTTTCCCGAATCATGGGTGGATCCAAGCTTTACTTATGAAACATTGTGGCTTTTGCTCATAATAGCCGATCAATCCCTTAAATTTGTCAGAATATTCAATTCAAACATTTGAACTAGAATATATATGTTTCAATCGAACACCTCAACATCTAATAACGTGTTCCAATTAAACACTTTCAGTTCAAATTTCAAAAAATTCCCCCTGTGTGTTCGCAGTCATCTAATACCTAGTTGAGTTAACCAAATAAAATACGTCATTTTCTTCGATCACACGCATTCACTCATCATAAATTGTAAAACCCCATGAAATTTTCTATATTAGGTTAACTATCTAATATACAAATGAAGACATTCTGTCAACCCTTTAAATTTACCAGAATATTCAGTTTAGACGCTTGAACTAAAATGTGATTCAATCGAACACCTCAACATCTAATAAAGTGTTTCAATTAGACACTTTCAGTTCAAATTTCAAAAAATTTCCTCTACGTGTTCACAGTCGTCTAATTAGCAATCATGAGTTAACCATATAAAATATGTCATTTCCTTCTATTACACACGCATTCACTCAATAAGTTGTAAAACCCCATGATACTTTCTACTTTAGGTTAACTATCTAAAATATAAATGAAAATACGTATGAAAAAGTTCTTTCAAAATTTGAATTGCAAGTTTCTAACTAAAAGAAAGTTTTTGCATTGGGGGGATATATGCATGCATGCATAGTAGGCGTGGTGTCAAGAAGATCAGAATCAGATCACATGCAAAGAAAGTGAAAAAACAAAAAGCCAAGTCAAAGCATCGATAATATATATGAAGCTTATATAGAATATGAAGTAAAAAGATTCATTGATTAATGGAGTAATATAAGAATAAAAATGTCTTTTACTTCCCCCCTCAATATTGTCATTGGGGGCTCTACTTTTCATATTTTTATAGCACAAAAATAGGGGATTTTTCATGTATATAATGTGTAGCTCCAAAAGCTACGTTTGTTTTCTTTAGCTTTGTCTCGAGGTTTTCTTTAGATTGACTCATGCCATTCTTCACCTTTACCTCTTTCTTTTCATCGAGGCACATTTGTAATCTTTTTTTCCTATTTTTTTCTTCCTCCTAAAATAATTATAGCTGTTTTTCATGTAAAAGAAATGACAACTTAGAAAATATACAGTTAGGTCAATAAATTCCATAACAACTCAAATTAGTGTTCTTAAAAGTCCAAAAATATCCTTAGTCATTGTATTTTAGACTAAGCCTGTATGATTTTATCGAAAAGGTCTCACACCATTATATTAATATCCCTATATGCATCTATATATCATATGTAGTTTCAATTCTTTACATTTTTTCCAATTATCAGTGTGAATTTTTTTTTTATATAACCTAACACAATAGATTAAAATGCACTAAATAAGTTAAATCTATTACTATCTTCTTAGAATTGTGATTGAGAAGGAAACCAAAAAAAGAAAATGAACTTTGGGTCTAAAATTTAAAGACTTCAAAAAGAACATTAGGCCAGCAATACACAAAAGAATTTCTATGTCCAACAATTTGGGGAAAAAGTAGGAATAATCTTTAATTGTCAACTCATGAACCACTTGGTAGTTCTTAAAGAATTTCTCTTGGCATCTTTTTATTTTTCTCTCAACATGCATGTGAATTTCTTGGAAAAAAAATAAAATTGGTGAAGTTTCATAATCCAACCTATCAAATACGGTAGAGTTAATTAGTATCTTTATGAGAAAAATTGAATAAATCGAGCATGAATGTCGTAATTATGTCAATCTTCTAGATTGATTCTTGCAATTAGAATAAAAATAAAGCATATAACTTGATTATACAAAAAGCATAAGGATAAAAAAATTCCTTATTAGGCAATAGAATAAACAATAAAGAATATTTGTAGACATTTTTGCTACTACTATTTCCCATTTCCAATTACTTTTAGAGTGGAAACTTGTGGTTCTTTATTATTGACTTCATATCACTCATAAGTCATATCCTTTGGATCGTTGGTAGGAAGTATTGGTATTTATTTATTATAATTTCGTGTTTGATAGTATTTTAACATGTATTACTTATACATTTTATTCAGTAAATCATAACATTAACGATACATGGTACTAAACGTCCTATTCAGCTGTCAGCACAACTAATCTTAACATTATTAATCTAAACATTACTAATACATTAATATACTTTCAGTAACTCCTTTTATGTTATGATCTTGAATATAATCCTACCAGAAACGGAAAGAAAAAACAGTTGATAATGAGCCAATACAACTAAAATTCTTGAAATCGATAATTATATTATGTAAATCATAAAAATTACCACTAGAAGAATTTTAAAATAGTTTATTTACCGAAAGGCAATATCTCTCAGGGTCTTATTGAATTAATTAATAATTAATTGAAATAAGTGACAATTATCTTTCTTTAATCTTAAGTTACATCGATTTCTTAGCTAGTCTTTTTATTAATTACGCAATAGTAGTTACGTGGAAAGATTTTTCTTTGCTAATTTTATAAGATACTTTGAAATATTTTTTTGCTTCTTTATTTTTTGTGTTAGTAATTAAAAAATTGAAGAAAAGTAATTCCACTAAAAGGATTTTTTCTCTTTTTTGAATCAGAATATATGTATATATATATGGAACTTTGTTAATCCTTATTCTTACCGTACACAGCATCTTTAGCAATGTCTTTCAGAATATATTAGCATAACAATAAGGAAAGGAATCTAGTGGCATAGAGACAAACAAAGAGTCACGTTTGGCAAAATTTAACAAGAAATTCTAGAAAAAAAAAAAAAAACTTTACAGTTGTAAATATTCATCAACTAGAGAATATTATTATGCACAATACTATGCTCTTCCTCAACCTTTAAATATTAAAATTTTCTTTGTTGATTATTCTCTTGTGCATTACCCTTTTCTTGTTTTTAGCTTAGCTTCGAATATATATTATTCTAGTCGAGATACTATTCCAAAGTGGTGGCATGTAATCAGAGGCGGATCTAAAATATGGCATACGAGTTCACACGTGAATTTATTAGCTTTTGTTTAAATTCATGAATTTCAAATCCAAAATTCACATATGCATGTAATATATACATCCAAAATCATTATTACAACATTGTAGTCCTTTCGTTTGAGCTCGAACCGAACAACATGAGCTTTGACCAACATTTTAAGATATAGTTTTTCACCATGTTAATATAAGAAGGATTGCAACTTATTATGTTTTTTGTATCGAACATCTAAATGTTCAATTAAAAATATTAAATTAATTTACTTCAATAGATATAGCTTTGTAATTTAGTCAAACTGACCTTCGTAAAGTGAAATATAACAAGTAAAAATGAACTGCCGGGATTGAAATATTACACTATTAGTCAATTTATTTGAATAATAAATTAGTATTTGTTGTCAACGAGGCCGAAAATAATGACTTGTTATTTTGTCAATTTTTACTTCCACAAAAGCAAAGGCAAACCATAAATCCACATTATTAATGGTCAAGAAAACAGTAGTTAGTTTTAGGAAAGGCAGTCCAAAAATAAAACAATTTAGCAGTGTGTATACATAATGGGAAACAAGTGACTGATCAACTACTAATTAACCTTCTTGTTAATACTAAACTCATTTCTTTCTTGCACATGCACCCACGTGGAAGACAGAGTTCTCATTTTTGACAATTTCATTAAGACCAAATTTGACATTGTGAACCTTCAATTTGCTTTGACCAAAATTATACTCCGTTCCATTTTACTTGATCGTTCTTGACTTTACACGTTTATATTTTATTAAATTAATCTTATTAACAAAGGACAAGTAAAACGAAGGAGAGTATAATAAATAAAGAGTTCACCTCTAGACTGCTGATACCATTGTCTTCTAATCAATAATTCCCTTTATCCAAGTATGCTATTTAGAAGTTAAAAAAAAATTAAGAATTCAAACCTTCTAACCTTCTAATTAACGATTTTAATAAATTATCTTATATAAATTTATATTTTGCGTCAAAAACATTGAATTCCAATGTTCTAAGATTGGAATTCACATTTTTTACATATGGACCCAAAGATTCTTCTGCATTTTGTAGTCTTTTCTAATATTGTTATGTGTGCTTCGAAAAAAAAATGCATGTTATTTGTTTGTTTCTTGTTTGGTTTGTTTTTTAATAGAAGCATTTAACAATTGTATTTGTGCAGGCATGTATATGGTTGCTGGGCTAAATAGAGCGTGAGACTGTTGATGTAATATTATTCGCTTTAGGTTGAGTTCATACGATTTTAATTAAAAGGAATAATATCCATGAAAATATCTGAAGTTTAATCAAATTTTCAGTGGAGCATATTGAACTTTGCGGGGGTCCTATTACCCCTCTATACTTTTTTAATTGAAATTAATTCCCCCCAGACTTTTTTTAAGTGGAATTAATCCCCCCTCAAAACGTATACCCAATTTTTTCCGTGGAAAGTGTAGTACACGCGCCGTTTCTTCTCCATTTTTCAATATTTTTTTACAATTACAACCATATTAAATATTCCAAATGATTCCATCGAATTTATGAAGAAAGTTTTTTCAAATAATTGAATGGAATCTTCCATTAATTTTTCATTGAAACTCGGAAGATTCAATTAGCGAGTTCCATTAATGGAAGATTCAATGAAACTCGCTAATTGAAAACAAGATTCAATTTTCATTAATGGAACTCGAAAGATTCGGAAAATTTAATTTCATGATTCAATTTCCATTAATGAAACTTGGAAGATTCGAAAAATTCATTAATGAAACTAGGAAGATTCAAAAAATTTAATTTCATGTATGAAGCTATTCAATCTTCCGTTAATGGAACTTGGAAGATTCAATTTTCATGAAGCTATTCAATCTTCCGTTAATGGAACTCGGAAGATTCAATTTCCATTAATGGAACTCGGAATTAAATTAGCGAGTTTTCGAGTTTGAATCTTCCAAATCATTCATTGAGTTTCAATTAGCGAGGTCCATTAAATTATAACCATTAAGAAATTTTCCGAGTTCGATACATGAAATTTAATTCGGAATCTTTCCATTAATTATAACCATTAATCTTTCCGAATTATAATTTCAAGTTCGAATCCATTTATAATTCCAAGTTCAAATTATAAATGGAACTCGAAAGATTCGGAAAAAATCTTTCCATTAATTATAACCATTAATCTTTCCATTAATTCGGAAAGATTCCGAGTTCCATACATGAATTTTTTTTTTTCATGATTTTTCGAGTTCCATTAAGAAGAAATAAGAATGAAAAAATAAATAAAAATATAAAACTTTAAAGAATTATAAAATTAAGGGGTCGTTTGGCAAAAAAAAAGAGTTTTAAAACGTTTTAACACTATTCACGCGTTCAATGCGCGTGAATCACACGCAGTGTGCCAAGTGACAGATATATGCCATTAAAATACGGAAAAAAAAAGTCTAGGGGTAATAGGACCCCCGCAAAATTCAGTATGCTCAACTGATAATCCGGTCAAACTTCATTTATTTTCGTGGGTATTATCCCTAATTAAAAACATTAAACTATTAAGAGCATATTATAATCTAGAGTTGACGATAATTGCGTTATGATTCATTAATACATACCAACAATTATCAGACACACAATACGGCATGGTTCGTGATAATTATTTGAGAAGTACCATAAAGTACTATTATTGTACTATTTCAATAAGGCATGGGTAATGAATTTCTTGGCGTATTGTTAGGAAAATTAGTTAAATTGAAATATATTTATTTAATGCAAGGTCATTGGATGTATTTCCCAATGACTATTTTTTTTATTTATCAAAAGTAATTTTAAATTAAAATATCAAGGGCCAAAGAGTTGGTAATTTAATATCGCAGTTAAAAAGACAAATTTTTCTGTTATAAAGATAGTAGAATAATATGCACTTGCATCGGATATCACAGCTCATTTTTGTAAATAAATTGTACAATGTTGTACTATAGGTTAATTAAGTTTTCGTTAATTATGATGTTATGACAATTAAACAACTATGCCAGGGAGATTTCCTTTATTATTTTAGTACTAAGAATTTGTCTTTGTTTAACTATGGTAGTTTCCCATAAAGCTAGGGAGAAGAGGTATATTGTATATTGTCAAGGAAATTTCCTTTATTAATTTTTAAAGGAAATTTCCTTTGTGTTTAACAAAAATATGGAAGTTTCCAAAGCTAAAGGTCCAGCATTGGTACATTATTTCCAAGGAAATTTCCAGTATTAAGCTTTTTTCGATTATTCAATTGTTGAGAAGCTTTGATCAGTGGCGAATACAAATTTTTTTACCTAAAAGATTTACTATCTATTATATATATATATATAAATATATATATATATTTTAACCATCTATATAAAATGCGATTTCTGGGTGAAAGATGTTGAGTTTGGACGAATCCTCTTCATTTACTCTGACTCCGCTCTACAGGGTCAGGGGCGGGAGCCAGAGAGGTTTCATCTGAATTCTTTTTTTGGCGAAAAATTATATTATTTATAAATGGTTAAATTATTTTTTTCTTTATTTATAGTAGATGTTGAATCTCATCAACTAGTTTGGGTTTACTCCTTTTAATTTTGAACCTCTTAATGAAAGTTCTGGTTTACGTCCCTGACCATATAAAGTGTGATTTTTTTGGTTCTTATTTATTAGCTAAAAATTAGGTTAATTTTAACATTCTTGATGTACGATCCTCCAAGAAAATGGGTTGTATATTGCGACAAAAGAAAGTGGATAATTTAATTATCACACTATGTTATTATGGAAATTCAAAATAATATAGTATTCTGATTTCTGTAGGCCACAAAAACTTTCAAAATTAATAATGATCTACCGAAAGATAATATTCTTAAGGTCTTAATTAATGACTTAATTAATTAATATTCTCACAAATTAAGCCACAATGATAAATGTGATATTTATCTTGCTTTTGTTTAAAGATATGTATCTTTCTTTAAATGGATGATAATACTCCTTACGTGATGATTGATTTTGCTACTAATTTTGTACTTTTTTTTCACCATGTTTTTAGTAAAAGATTGAAATAACAAAGCTATTATCCAAGTGTAGGATATTTTTTGAACGAGAATATAATATATTTTTTTAAAATTCTTATTCTTACGTTACATCCTATACATGGAATATTTAGCAAAATCATTAAGTGTAATCTAGAGCTAGACAACAATGATTCGATGAGTCACATTTGTGCAAACTTAAACAAGAAAAATTAGCTAAAAATACCCTTACACTTGGAAATATTCTTCAAATAGAATATTATGAATTTATAGTAGTATTCTAGGGGAAATGAATTCATTATTTTGATCTAAGTTGTTCGATTTTATTTATTAAGAAAAAGATAAGGTTTCAAAAAACATCATCTTTGGCTTTTTTCCACTAATTATTGGTAATGACATGCTAAATTTATCCATATCAATAATCCGATGACATTTATTTGTTCTAATTATCATGAATAATATGTCGTTTTAATTGTTATGAACACAAATGTTGGGATTTGATTTTGTGTTAATTTTTCGGTTGGGATTATAAGTTACCTACTTTACCATCAAATTAATCACTTATACTTACCATAAAAGAAATTGCTTATACCAATTGATTTCGAAGGATTTTAGTTGCGCCAAAAAATTACTACTTATTTATATTGTCAGTTAAATTTATAAATTGAACTATCTCTGTAGTGGTATGGATGAGACCCCTCTATTCTTAATTAGAGATTTTACGTTCGAACCTTAAGATTGAAGAAACGCTTGATAGAGAATATTTCCCTCTTTAGACTTCCTATACAATACGAATTTAGATTTGAGGAACCAATAAATTTCGAACACAAGATGATTAACAAAAATTATGTACTTATATCGTTAATTAGTAATGAAAAGTTGAACTATCTTGTTATGCTAGCAATGGTGCGTTACCATTTTACCGGAGTGATGTGGTGGAATAGATGAAATCCTTCTATTTTATTCAAATAGTTTGGATTTAAACCTCAGAATAAAGAAAATATATCTAACATGATTATACAAAGTAAAAGAATAAAATAAGTTCCTTACTAATTAATGGCAAAAAACAAAAACGAAAATTACTTCACGTAGATTTCAAACTACCTTTACTAGTTCTATAGTTCATAAAAATTGGTAATGTCAATCCTCTCCAAGACTTATTATTTTCTACGTATATATTAGTTGTAACGTCAATTTACTTGAAGGGAAAAATAGCACAACCATTGGTCAAGAAAACAGGCTGTTGTTCTAACTACCTGCAGTATTTTTAGAAAAAAAAAAAAAAAAAGTACAAAATTAATCATTTTGCACTTTGCATACACAATGGGAAACAACTAATTACTAGTAAATCATACCCCCCTCATCTGTCTCTAAATGATTTTGACGTGAAGATGTTTTTAATTATTATTTTATCTTCTTCATTAAATATATACTTACGGTTGATAGCTTGGTTCCTATAGATCTTGGTCAACAAGAACTTATAATCTGGTATCGAGTCAATTTAAGGTGTTTATAATATTTAAAAACAATTGTTACTAAGAATAAAGTGGAAAAAATAATACTTAATTTTGTCTTAAACTTTTAAAATGATAAAGAACTTGAGATTATTATTTTTAGAAATAACAACAGATAATTTGAGACGGGAGCGTTGTAATATATACGAGTAATATATCATTATCTCTGAGTTGGTTATTTCTTGCATAAGCAGCAGCCACATGGAAAGCTATCGAAATCTACTTCAATTTGACCTTTCATTAATAGAACTAAATTTTAACGTTGTCGTGAGCCTTTACTCTTATCACTACACTTTCATACTTAATCGGAGGTTTCAAATTCGAACTTTGAGAATAAAATCGTTTTTACTAAAAGCGTTCTATTCTCCAAATGTGAATCAGGATTAATCAGACCCTAAAACGGAAAACGAACGCTAGATTTGAGAAAACCAAACAGAAATGTCTTTGTCCTTTCACTTTCATATATACCTAATTAGATTCTTCAACGCTTTGTTGACTCGTTTGATGTTGCTATGTGTGTGGCACGATGTTCTTGTTCTAGTTCTAGCAATTATAACAACTGTTTTAAAATTAAACTTTTTTTTTTTTGTGTTGGCATGTTTATATGACTCTTTAGATGCTAATATATATATAGTAGTTCTCAGTATAGTATAAGATAGTACAATGTTAGGGATATGCTGACTTTTGAAGTTCTCTTTTTAACTTTTATATACCGACATATAAAAGTATTTTCACTATCAAATCACTTACGCATGGGCGGAGGCACCTGTATCAAAGGATGGTTAGGTGAACATCCTTCGTCGAAAAATTATGTTGTGTGCGTATAGGCTAAATCTTTACTATTACGACTGTGTATTTGATTTTGCAAATCCCTAACGCAACTCAGAAGAAAATTTGCACATTCTTTATCAAATTTCCGGCTTCGCCACATCACTTACGTACATTATTTGATTCCATAAATAGGGTTCGAAAATGATAGAGTTTACGCAGACCTTACTTCAACTTTGTCTAAAGTAAAATAGTTAATTACATAGCGAAAGGAATGAAGCAAACATGTAATTAATCTATATAACTCTCTATATAATATATATTTACTAATCTTGCAAATAAGTTTCGATTTTACAATAATATGATCAAACTTTAGCTGTTGCTTAATTAACTAATTTCTTTGTTAATACTAAAACACATTGCAAAATCTAATCAAATGGCCTTAAGCTAATTGGTTCTAATTAATGTGCATTATCCTTTAATACCAACCCCTATCAAACACACAATAAGCCAAAGCTCATGATAATTGAAAGAAGCACTGCCAAATAAATTAATAAAATATAATAAAAAAATAATTAAGTACTAGATTATTTCATTTGATATATGATTAATCAAATGTCCTATTGTTGGATGCCATGTTTAAAGTTTGATCAATTATTCGATTAGCTAAATGATCAATTAATGCCTCCAAATAAATTAAGCCTTTTAATTTAATTTGTCTTCTTAGAAAATTAATTACATTCTTGTTTCTGGCTTTATCCAAATGGCCAAAGAATTCATCATTTAGTACAAGTAGATTTGCTAGGTTACAAAAATGGCCTTTTTGTATTTTGATACTTCCATACCAATAAGGGGAAGATACCTCTTTTTTTTTTTTTCTTTTTAAAACTATATTACCATTTTCTAGTAATTTTTTATTTTTTTTTAGGTTTTATTTATCATGAAAACTACAATTTGAGTGTTAAAAAATAATAATGCCGGCTATGGCTATGCAAGCAACATTTATTTGTTTATTTCATAGTCATTGCTTCGTGAAGAATAATAGTTAAAGAAAACGATTTAATTTTTTGTATGTCCCAGCCTGCCTATG
The DNA here is from genome assembly GCA_030864215.1 of Capsicum pubescens. Lineage (NCBI taxonomy): Eukaryota > Viridiplantae > Streptophyta > Magnoliopsida > Solanales > Solanaceae > Capsicum > Capsicum pubescens. Next base: position 350,266,469 of record CM061538.1, on the reverse strand, counting down.
TTATTAGTTTTAAAAAAGATTGATTTTTCTTTTACAGCGTTTACTAGGGAAAATATACAAGTAACCACTTTAAGGATCCGTTTTTATAATATAATTGAAATTTATAACGTTTTTAAAGTTTAACCATCTCAAAATCGACTTTAGATGTGCGAGTCTGAAGTTTCTAACTTTAGACCTCGTATCTGATGTTATATCAAGTATGAATGAAGTTCAAATTTAGATATGAATTTTGAAGTTATGCTTTGCCGGACCTAAACATCATCTAAGACTATACATATTATAAGTAACATAGCCATAAAAGTGACAAGGCAGGTCTAATCCAAGGCTAGCCTTTGGCTAAATTTTAAATAACTTTTAAAGATGGATTATGTTATTAACGATGTCATTCCCCTATCATTTACTACTATTATTAGGCCCAACATGAAGAAAGGCTTGGGCTTTGGGATAGCCAAGCACGGGCGAATCTAAAAAATAGACTTAAATTGAGGTGACTTTCAAATTTTAACCTCAAATAATTATTTTTTTTTATAATAGCCTTTACCTATTGATTAATATTTGTTTGGAAGAAATTGCTCCTAATCAATGGAGTAAATTATATAAATGATCCTCCTAATGGATAACAACTTCATATTTATATCTTTCAGCTTTTATTTTTTTTCTCTTTTTAATTTTACTTTGATTTTTAATTTTTAATTTTTAATTTTTATTTTTAATTTTCTCAACCCTTACTTTTTTTCTTTTTTTCCTCTCAACTTCTTTTTTTTTTCCTTTTTATTTTATATTATTTATATTTTTTATTTTTTCTTTCCTTTTTTCTTTTTTTTTGTTCTTTTTAGTTTTTCTCAACCCTTACTTTTTTTTTTTTATCTTTACCTCTTCACGTCTACTTTTATATAAAAAAATAAATATTTTTCTTTGATTTTTTTTTCTTTTTAATTTTTTCTCGACCTTTATTTTTATTTAATCTTTTTTTTTTTTAGAATTTTTATCAACCTTTATTTTTTTCCTATTCTCTCTCAACTTCTACATTTTCTTTGATTTTTATTTTTTTAATATTTTTCTTCATTTTCTTCTTTTTCCGCAATTTTTATTATTTTTGTTCTTTTCTTCGATTTCTTCCATTCAAGTTACATCTCATGAGCAAGAGTTGACACTATCACATTATAAAAGCAAGACTTATGACTTTCGAACAACAAGCTACGTTTCATGGGCAAGAGTTGACACTGTTACATTGTGGAGGCAAGACTTATGACTTTCAAACAACAAGTTATGTTTCATGGGCAAGAGTTGACACTACCACATTGTATTTTGATTTATGAGATGTTTTATAACTCTTACCTTAGAGGCAAGACTTAGCTCAGGGACTTTCTAATAACAAATTATACCCCACAGACAAGAGTTGACTCTACCACATTACGTTTTCATTTATGAGATGTTTTACAACTATTGACTTAGAGGCAAGACTTAGCTCAAAGACTTTCAAACTACAAATTATGCCCCACGGGCAAGAGTTGACTTTACCACGTTATGTTTTCATTTATGAGATGTTCTACAACTATTGACTTAGAGGCAAGACTTAGCTCAAGGACTTTCAAATTACAAATTATGCCCCACGGGCAAGAGTTGACTCTACCACGTTATGTTTTCATTTATGAGAGGTTCTACAACTATTGCCTTAGAGGCAAGACTTGGCTCAAGGACTTTCAAACAACAAATTATGCCCACGGGCAAGGGTTGGCTCTACCACGTTATATTTTCATTTATGAGATGTTCTACAACTATTGCTTTAAAGGCAAGACTTGACTCAAGGACTTTCAAACAACAAATTATGCCCCATGGGCAAGAGTTGACTCTACCACGTTATGTTTTCATGTCCTTAATTTGCTTTGATGTCAAAAAAAAGATCCCTTTACGGATTATCCAATTTTTTATTTATTAGCAAAATAAAATAGAAGTTGAGAAAAAAAGTAAAAAATGACCAAACAAAATAGAGAAACAAAAAAAGATTGAGAAAAAAAAGGCAAGAAAAAAATAAAGATTAAGAAAAAAGCGAAGAATTAAAAAAATTAAGAAAAATAAAAATGAGAGGAAAAAATAAAAATAAAGTTTGAGAAAAATATGGGGAAAAAAAGAGAAATGATAAAAACCAAAAATAAAGGTTGATACAAATGAATAAAAAAAAAAAGGAAATAGATAATGTTTGAGGAAAAAAAAAGAGAAAAAAAATAAAGGTTGAGACAAATGAATTAAAAAATGAAAATAAAATTAAAGAAAAAAATAAAAAAAGTGAAAATAATAAAAATAAAAATAGAATTTGAGAGATAAATGAGTATGAAAAGTTAAAAAATATTTGAGGTGTAGAGGACAAAATTGTACTTGTACTATACTAAAAAAGGAAGAAATAGATAATGCTTGAGAAAAAAAAAAGAGGAAAAAATAAAGGTTGACAATGATGTGGTGGCAGAGGTGGTGACCGATGGTTATGAATAGAGTGTCGGTGAAAATTATCCAACACCAAAATACCTCTTCAGACCTATTAAAACTTGATTCTATATCTGAATGATTAAGACTTATTCAGACCTATTAAGAGCTAAAATCTTAATAAAAAAGAATACACTTAATGGTTTGAAGTCTGAACCATTCATATTCATACCTCTATTAAGTGCAAACAAATGAGCCCGTACAACAACCATATTCAGTATAATTTCACTTTGTGAGGTCTGATCATTACTCTTCACCATTTTTCCTTAGTATAAAGTGTACGATTTAACAGTATATCTTCAATTTTAATACTCAATTTTGAAGAATTCCGATGTTATTTGCTTGATAGTTACTTGTATTAGTTTCCTAACATTGTTTAAGGTGATGTATAACATAACCTCTTTGAGTAAGATGGGGGGAGTCCATTTCATTTATATAAAGCTTTGAAGTAATATATTTGAATTTTGAAGTTTTAGCTTTCATTTAAGTGTTTAAAGATGAGATTTTAGCTTTACTTAATTACAATAATAGAGTGTAAATGTTTTCACTGCTAATGTAGTTTTACAAGTTGTAATAAGGTCGTCCGTCAGTTTAGGCGCGCAATTTTTAACCTGTTTTTGTAATGTATTTAATTTTAGAATTTTGAAACAAATTAAACTACATAAAGCTTATTATCTATCAATAAGATTTTTGAGAACAAGAACCAACGTATTATATTGCAAAAATATTTAATTAAATTGAAAGGACATTTTTTAAGTTATATAATAAGATTCTGATTCTTTAATTTGCATATAAAACTATAAACACGTACTAATGATTAATGATACTGTAAAGTGATAATGATAAAAAACACATCTGAATTATTATTTTTTCACGGCTTTCACGTTCTAGCTATCATTTGTTTTCATTTTCTCACCGTTGATAGATCAAAAGACATCTTAATTATTAGCTATTTGTTTTTTCCACATGAACGATGATACTGATAGAAATTATGCGTCTGTTATGTTGTTTCATAATATCATCTAATAAATTGAGGAATATTTACTAGCTCAACAAAATTAATATATATAGGGCTAATTACTTTTTTTTTAAACCAATTATGTTGTGTGTGACTCTAATATTAGTCGGCCCTTTAAAATTTGTAAAAAATTTCACACAATATCTTTGTCCACTTATGGTTTGAAGTACTTCAAAACTTAAAACATCTGAATTCGTTGAATGTGTATCCTATTTTTTAGCCCCTACAATAAATTTGTAACGCGTAAATTTATATATGAATAGGTTTAGCTTTTAGTGTTATTAATGTAGGAGGTGACGCGCTGTAATTCCTCAACAACAATTAATATGTATGTTATTTTTGTTTAAATTTCAAAAAATAAATGGCGAGCTATTTAAAAAGTTTAATTTAATTTTCGATTGCGATTAATCACTCAAAATAATAAAATTAATATATTAATGTACTTTTGCAGTTTGTTCAATTTTTGCTTTTCACATTACTTTCTATGTTCTTCATTGTTGTTTAATATGGTTTCAATCGTTTCGTAATTTTGTTTTGGTTATTGTGGCGTAGCGGAGGAGAAGTCGTTTAGAATTCATCAGCAGCTTAGTTAATATCTTAAATTTTTCATGAAGAATCTAAAATAGTCAAAGACTTGTACAGAACTGGGAGTAGCAGTTTAGAATGATAAAGAGGAAATGGTAGCTAGAAATATTATAGAACGCTAATAAATACAAGTTGTGAGCGAGTAATTGTGCCCAACAATTCTCTAGCAGCGAATTTGCTAGTGTTTGTGTTTTGATTTTTTTGGAACAGTGTGGCAGTTCTGCTAGGGTCTCAATGAGCCACATAAATTTATTGAAGAAAAATTAACTAGAGATGCCTTCACCCTCATTCAGTTTTCTCTCCTATTATTCACCTTCTCTTCATGGTTTGATGACTTAAATTCTTTGTAATGGCATTTTATCTGTCATATAATTAGTGATTGTCTTAGTTAATCTTTTTGTAGGATGCGTCCTACTTGAGTTTGTATAAGATAAAGATGATAGCGTTATACATACATACAAGTCTGGCCTCAAAATTCTCTGTATTGAAAGTTAAAAAAGGATTCTCTCTTAAGGTCCTCTCGTTACTTAAGTACCCAAGCTTCCATATCAGCCTCTGTGTATTGGGCGTGGTAGGATGGCTATGGATTCACAAGCTTCAATTTTTATTTTTTTTCAATTATGCTTACCTGTTTTTCTTCCAATTTCCATATAGTTTTTTTTTTCTTGGTGAAAAGGGGAGCATAAATTAAACTAACATAGTTAAGCATCAGAAGACTGTTGAGCCAATGTATGTCTATTAGAGATTAGGTTACAAACTGGAATTTTCCTAGAGTACTTAGTTCCTAATTTGTCTGCATCAATGACGATCTAATACAAACACAGGAGGAACTGGTAGGATCCTAAAGCTCTCCCTTGCGCTGCTTCTTTCCTTGCTGGTTTGGCCAAAAGATCAGCCATTTTGTTCCCTTCCCTGTAGACATGCTCCGGATGAGTTGCTTGGACCAGCTCCAGCATTGACCTGCAATCAGAAATTAAGTTGTCAAGTAGCAGGTGGCCATTAGTTAATGCATGTATAGCCTCAATAGAATCCATGTCAACCACAAGGGGTCTTAGATTTCGGTTAATTGCTATGTGGAGAACTCTCCTAAGAGAATGTAGTTCTGCATCCATGGGGGCGGTGTTGGTTTTGTTCTCCATGTAGCCTACGATCCAGTAACCCTTATCATTGGTTACTGAGAGGTTAGAAGTATATCTTCGCTTGCCAGAAAGAGAATGCGCATTCATTTGATCCTGATCCTTGTGGATCGAAAGGTAGACTAGACTGGACCTGCACGGCCCTCCTAATAATATCCATAAATGACTTGTTTTTGGTAATAGATGAACATTACCGTATGTAAATTCGGGTGCATGATAGACATCGGTACTCCAGTGCATTTCTCCGTCTGAATCAGAATAAATATGTTTTCGAACCTTCTCTTTAAAATTCAAAGTGGATATTCCTGCGCGAATCTCAGCAATTACTTGTTCTGATTCTACATATTGATCGTTTTGAACTAAAAGCAAACTTTTGGGTGGAATATTCACATTATGTAGAATATCTTCACTCTCAATAGTTACATACAAGTCTATAGAACATAGAAAGGCGGGATGCCCATGACGTGTACGTGTCGGATGAACCAAATCCTCATTGAATTTTATTTTTCCATTAGATGGGGCTCGCACATGTTCTGCAGTACCCCCCGTGAATACTCCTCCGGTATGAAAAGTTCTTAATGTTAATTGAGTACCCGGTTCTCCAATCGATTGACCTGCAATAATACCTACAGCTTCCCCCAACTCAACCAGGTCGCCATGAGTAGGACTCCGTCCATAACATAATCGACAAATCCAAGATGTACTCCTACAAGTAAAGGGAGTTTGAATAGAGATTGGTTGTGCCCGAAAGGTTATGAATCGATTTACAAGTCCAATGCCAATGTCTTGATTTCTAGTGGCAATACATCGCGAACCCATGTATATATCATCTGCTAATACACGGCCAATTAATGTTTGACTAAAAATCCTTTCCGGCATCATCCCATTCCGAGGACTCACAGAAATACCCCGGGCGGTGCCACAATCCGTTCGACGGACAACAATGTGTTGAACTACTTCAACAAGTCTGCGAGTGAGATATCCAGCGTCTGATGTTCGTACAGCAGTATCCACAACTCCTTTACGGGCTCCGTAGCAAGAAATGATGTATTCTGTTAAAGAGAGTCCTTCGCGCAAATTGCTTTGAATAGGTAAATCAATCATTTGTCCTTGAGGATCCGACATTAATCCTCTCATACCTACTAATTGATGTACCTGAGATGCATTTCCTCTAGCTCCCGAGAAAGACATTATATGAACTGGATTAAAAGGGTCAGTCATCCTAAAATTCGGATTCATTTCTTGTCGCAAATATTCACTTGTAGCATACCATATTTCAATGGATTGACGTAATTTTTCTACCGCGTGTACATTCCCATAATGATGGTGTTTTTCCAAAATCAAACTTTGTTGTTCAGCATCTTGAACGAGCCATCCCTTAGAAGGTATTGTTAAAAGGTCATCAATTCCTAATGAAATGGATGTAGCAGTAGCTTGTTGGAACCCCAGAGTTTTTACTTGATCCAGGATATGTGATGTATATGCCATTCCGAAGTGCTCTATTAATCTACTAATAAGTCGTTTCATGGCAGTTCCCTCTATCGCTTTATTTTGAAAGACCAGATTGGCCCGTTCTGCCATAAGTACCTCCATATTCCGCTGAGTAGGATTCGACAATGGGTTTGAGTCGGTGATTGTAAAACTTCCTTCTATCGATCTTGATTCGCGTATAAATTTCGGAACTATGTCCTTAGATGAACCGGAGAGCCCCAAAGTCCCACGGTATCATAGAATTACGTTAGGTACCATATGAATAGGCTCGAGAAAACCCCTGTATAGCTTCTTCGATTTCTCGATAAAGAGCAATATGACCAACAGTGGTTCGAATGTATATAAAAAGGATTTGTTTTTTTAGACTTCTTACTATTAGATAGTGTCCATAAATCTCATAAAAAGTACCTAAAGATTCATAGTGAACTTCGATGGGAGTTTCTCTTGAAGCAATAACGCGTTGATCTAGTCGCCACCGGAGCCACAAAGGACTATCTAATTTGATTCGTTTCTGCCGATAAGCTCCAATTGCATCATAGGAATTCAAAAAAAAGGGTTCTTTCGTATACTTATAGTAACTATTGTCACTTCTTTTTTGATTTTGATAGTTTCTGCGATTACATGGATTATATCTATTTACACAAATACCTCGATGATTTCCGCTCGTTAATACATAGAGTCCAATAAGCATATCTTGCGTTGGTACGAAAATGGGATCCCCAATAGCCGGAGACAAAAGATTCATATGAGAAAACATAAGTAAACGGGCCTCTACTTGAGCCTCCAAGGATAAAGGTACATGAACAACCATTTGATCTCCATCAAAATCGTCATTGAATCCCTTGCAAACTAATGGATGTAAACAAATAGCGTGCCCCTCCACTAAAACGGGCTGGAATGCCTGTATGCCTAATCTATGCAGAGTGGGTGCTCTATTCAGCAATACAGGATGTCCCTGCATAACTTCTTGAAGGATTTCCCATACAATCGGCTCTTTTTCTCGAATTTTACTCTTAGCAACTCCTATGTTCGAAGCAAGATGTTGTCTAATTAGACCACGAATTACAAATGTCTGGAAAAGTTCTATTGCTATTTCACGATGCAATCCACATCGATGTAATGAAAGTGAAGGACCCACGACAATGACAGAACGTCCTGAATAATCAACTCGTTTGCCAAGCAGAGTCTCACGAAATCTTCCCTCTTTTCCTTCAATTACATCAGAAAACGACTTGTAAACTTTATTATGACCGTCCCTCATTGGTTGTCCCCGGATTCCATTATCAAGAAGTGTATCCACGGCTTCTTGTACTAATTTCTCCTGACACATTACTAATTCTCCTGGCGTAGATCTACTTGTTGTTAATAGATCGGTAAGGGTATTGTTCCGATAGATAACTCTTCTATAGAGTTCATTAATATCTGAGCTCATTAGTTTACCCCCATCTATCTGAATGATCGGTCTCAACTCAGGAGGAAGAACTGGTAATAGACACAAAACCATCCATTCTGGCTCTATATTTGTTCGAATAAAATGCTTAGCCAATTCCACGTGTCTAACCAAAAAGTCCTTTCTTCTTCCAACCTTTCGATCTTCCCATTCATTCCCTGTGTGCCCTTCTTCCCCCAATTCTTCCCATTCCACCAACGAATTCTCTATAATAATTCGTAAATCTAGATCGGCTAATTGTTCTCGGATAGCACCTGCACCAGTAGAGATTTCTCGATTGCGAAATGTATCGAAACCCTGGGTAGTAAAAAAAAGTGGGATGCTGTATTTCCAAGATTGGATTTCATATTCGAATAAACCTCGTAATCGTAAGAAAGTGGGCTTTTTAGTTATGGGCCTAGCAAATGAAAAATTGGGATAGGATTCTATAGGATCTCCCCCCCCTTCAAAATCGGACGTGAAAGTTTTCTTTCATCCGGCTCCCTAATGATTCCTCTCCAACCTCCCTTGTCCGGTGGTACTATTCACTGAGGCATCAGTGTTCAGACGTGTTACAACAAATTTCATCGAAATTTAGGTATATTTCAGATATTTTTTCTTAAATTTTAAAGGCCAGTAAAACTCATGTGGTGATCTGATGGTGCATCTGACGTGTTACAATAAATTTCATCAAAATTCAAACGTATTAAAATAAATTTTATCAAAATTTAGGTATATTTGAGATGTTTTTTCTTAAATTTTAAGTTATGATTTCAAATAGCATACTCAGATTTTGATTTGAAAATCATGACTTCGAAAGGGAGTATTTGGAATCTCGAATCACGAGTTCAATTTTTTTTTTCTTTTTTTAAAATTTAACCTGTAAATTTATATTTTGTAAAAAAATAAATTTATCATTTTAATTTTTATAAAAAGATTTATACTCGACATGAAGTGATTGTCCGTATCATTCAAAAAGATGATACTGTATTAAAAAATAGCTAGTTACTTGAGTACTTTATTGATTAGTAGATCTTTATAAAATTATTTGTATTTAAAAATTTGTAATTGCAAATATTTAAGTATATGCAACTTTAGTAATGCGATACCTTAAAGTTTTCTGATATCTTGTTTATAAATTATGATAACTAATTTGGTAAGGTTAGACAAGAATCGATTTTTTTTTGATAGTTTTGGGACTTGTAAGATTTCATATTAATGAAATTCAAATTACATATGAGTAAATGATTTTTGTTGATAACTTTGAATAGTGATGAAAGAATAACGATTGATATGACGAGTTGACATATATTTTGGCTAACTGAAACTAATTGATAAAGATAAATTTGAGTGAATTTTATAACTAAAAAACATATAAATGTATAATACGATGTTAAAAATATATATGAACTAATAATATAACATATAACAAAATAAATCTTTTATAATACTAAAAAAACAAATATGATCCTTTTCTTTTTTTCTTTTTAAGGGAGAAAATTGGCTCTTTGTTGGACCACAAAAGTTGACCAAGGGAAGGAAAATAAAAATATGTAATAATAAGGCACCTATTAAGGGGAGAAATTTGTTTTTAATAATTAGCTTTTAGATAATAACAATATTTTTCTTTCAAAATAGTCAGGCATTTGTTTAGTATTTTCTGGTGAGTGGATGTAAATAAAATAATTATGTAAGCTACCATCCATTTCTTCTCTGATTATTTTAAAAAAATATTTTTGTACATTTAAGGCGTAATGGCCCATATTTTAATTTCTTGTCCTTTTTCTTATTATTAATTTATTATTTTGGGCTATTGAACCTGGTTTGAAGTTTCTGCAAATTACACATCATGGTTGCAAGTGGAAGGAAATATATAAAATACAAAATTATTCTGATAACTTTGATTATAACTTTCTACTTTTTTCCAAAAATTAAATTAAACACTTAATTATTACTTTGATTACCACTTGGCAATTTGGCATCCTTGTGCTTCCACTAAAAATATTTAAATTATACTATTAGTAATATTTTACACCTTAAACATAAAATGACTACTTCCTAAATTATTAGTATTATTTTAGCCCTACAACAACTCCACAGAATAATAGATAAATTATGAAGAAATTGACGGAATTCACAAATCCCTCAAGAATAGAGTTTAGGTCTCCCTTTAGATATGAATTTTACTTTTAAATATATCACAACAAATTTTGTTTTTAATGATATCATCATCCCTTTACCTTGAATCACTACATCTTATACATATAATTTTTTTCGAGAAATTACTAGCTAGCGGATAATAGAATAGCAGACAAAGTATAACGAATCACATAAATAAAATATCCATAAGCTAGCTGATTCGGACATTATGATTATAAAAAAAAAAAAAGTTTTGATATAAGCTAGCTGATTCGAACATCACAATTATAATTTTTTTTTTTTTTTTTTTTTTTTATGATACAAGCTAGCTGGCTCGAACAGTACGACCATGAGAAAAGGTTTTGGTACAAGCTAGGAGCATTGCTTTGCTTAAAAGTCATATCCATTGGATGATAATGCTAAACACTAATTTTACACTTTAAAGATATGCCCTCACTGTACTAGCTTAATTGTAAAGAATTCTTTAAGAGGAAAACAAATATAAACAACAAAAGCTATAAGTAAAGAAAAATAAATAAATTAATACATTTATCTAATTTTATATAACATTATGGAGTACTACTTGATATTCAAGTATTTTTTAGTTTCAATTCCTCAGTGATTCTTTAATATTTGTAATTGTGAAACAGTATAAATTATCATAACTTTAACAAATTAGTAAATTATATTCTTTTAGAAATCAAAGAAAATGGTAATACTTAAATGAGGTAAATGATACGGAGGACTTATTTTTTAGTTTTCATATGATTTTTGATATTTACAGTAAAATACGATTAATTAAATTCAAGTTGGATATAGTCTACTTGGGTGTAGCATTTGCTATCTAAAAACATCGAGAACTCAAAATCGAGATCTTTAAATTACATTTTCCTCTTATTTTACTTTTTTCTTCTTTTTACATTCATAATATTTGGTACTATTTTGTCCGTATTTGCTATACCAAGTAAAAGCATTAATAAATCATTGATGAGATTGATAATTGATAAATACAGATGTAATGTTTATGTCACATACACTTTAAAATATATACTTTTCTTTATTATTTTTCTTATTTTCAATGTTTTTTATTTATTTATTTTTTTAATTGTAAAAAATAGTGATATTAGTTGTCTTCATGCATTGTAACCTAATTTCACTTTTCCCAACCACAATTTTCTCTTTTTCTAAATTTTCTTTTCCCAAACCGGACTCCAAACCATTTTCTTAAACAAAATACATAATTTCCATCCTTTTCTATATTTAATTATTTATATTCCAATAAACTAATAAGAGTAATTGTTTAATCTACTTAATTAACTTTTCCATCATTATTATTTTGATATTTTCCTTTAATTACGATTCGGACATACTGAGGAAAGGTAGCAACCCAAAATTAATTTTTTTCCTTTTTTAACTTATCAAAAACTCCATATTTCACATTTTCTCAAGAAATCTCATTACTTCATAAATCCCCAAAAAATCAATATTTACCCCATAATTCGAAAATATTCTATAATATTTTCACCAAAAATTTCTCATCTTTTCCATCTTTTTTTCTAGCTAAAAATGAATACTCTTAGCTTTTTCCCAGTTTAATCTTGCTCTGTTTTTTTCCTGCTAAGCTCTGGTAAGACTCAAAATTAGCACTAATTAAGCTTAATTTATTTTCTTCTATTTATTTTTTTTGGAATTTTCCCATAAATTGAATTGTTAATTAATTTTCTCTTTTTTTTTTTGCAGAAAAATTATGTTTTTTTGAAGAAAAGAAGAGGATTTTTTTTTTTTTTTCTAGGTGAAATTTTTTCTTTTATTTTTTTGAGCATGGAGGGGAGTAACAGTGGAGTAACAGTAGTGGGATCAGATGCACCATCAGATTACCACGTGGCAGCTAGGACAACGACTCCGACAACACAAGTAGTAACATCCGAGGTTGTCGTTGTTTCACCAACTCCGGCAGCGGCGCCGGCAATAGCTGCCGTAGCCGGTGAGGGATTGAAGAAGAAGAGAGGAAGACCAAGAAAGTATGCAGCAGATGGGTCATTAAATGTTCTTTCACCAAAGCCAATTTCGTCATCAGCACCATCTCCGTCGCCGGTGATTGATTTTGCTTCTTCTTCGACGGAGAAAAGAGGGAAAATCCGGCCAGTTGGGTTGGTTAGTAAAGTTCATAATCAAGCTAAAGTTGATTTAGAGACTCCTGGTAAAAGCTTAAATCTTTTTTTTTTTTCCCCTTAAAGTAGTTTAAAGTTCTTATCTTGGTACACATATATAGATGTGTTTGTAGAATAAGGTTTAGTGTACTGTACTTTTTAGATCTATTTGCTTAGTTGAGTTAATTAGTTTTTGGTGTTCGGATATTAAGGTGGTGTTTGGCAATGAAAATTGTGAATATTTGAAAAAAGAAAGTCATTTTTGTTTCTAAAGTGAAGAATGATTAAAATTGGAGTTATGTTTGGTCAGGAAAGGTTGGGGGTATAATAGAGCTAGAGTTTTAGTGCATCATAGCTGTGCTTTTTAGTTGTATTTGACTTTGAATACCAATTGCAGAATTTTTGTGAAAAATTTGAAGTGAAAATAATGTTTTGGTGTTTTTATATTCTTGAAAAAGTGAAAACAGTTGATGGTTATAGGTGTTTTTCTTTCGAAGTTCAACTTTGGAAATAATTAAAAAAAAATTCATGGTCAATCGCCTTCTAAGCTTTTGTGAATGAAGTAGGATGAGATCAGCTCACGAATCAAAACTAACTCGGTTATTTCTTTTTATTTGTCTAAATTTTGTTGAGCAGGTTATGGTGTACTAGAATTGTTTTGGAAGTAGGAACACGTATCTAATGATATACTGTTGAGATGTGCAGAAATTGGGTCCTATAGTATAGGAATGAAAAAGGGTAATTTTGTGAAGTAAGGGGAAAATAATGTAGGATATATGTGTAGGAGTGGGGCCTATTGTGAATAGATGCTTTAAGGTATGATCTTTGATGTCAATGGGCAGCTCTAAGTATGAGGTGGTTCTTTTTGGTTGGTCTGGTATTGAAGAATCTTATAGGAGTAAAACTTATCCATGTCATTGTGAGACTTTTCATATAGTTTTACTGAGGAAATTGTTTGGTGACTCCTTTTGAACTTCACAACTGTATTATTCTAGACTTCTAGGTAATCATTAGTTAGTTGTGACTTGTCAAACAACATGTCATTCATTAGTTGTTTGTGTGAAAGTACTTGGAGACACTTTTTTGTGGGGGCACCATTGGCTTTATATAAAATCACGATCTTTATGTGTGATGAAGTTTCATGCCATATACATGAAATATGTTTTTGTAATTGCATGGTTTATGCTAAGGTTTGTGTCAAATTACTAATAATCTAATTTTCTATGTGTAGGTGAATGGGTTTCATGCTCTGTTGGTGCTAATTTTACCCCTCATATTATTACAGTAAATACTGGAGAGGTAAATCTTAGCTGCACATATGGAAATTTCTTCTTACAACGACATAAATAAGTTATGTATTGCTTGCATAACAAATATAAGCATGTTTAAATGACTGTTTCATATTGAACTGAATGTGCAGGATGTCACCATGAAGGTTATATCATTTTCTCAACAAGGTCCTCGAGCAATATGCATTCTTTCAGCAAATGGTGTAATTTCGAGCGTTACGCTTCGTCAACCGGACTCCTCTGGTGGCACATTGACATATGAGGTTCTCTCTTACTCATGTTGTTTGATGTCATATTCGAAGTGTCCTAGACTTTTGATCATTGCTTCTGTATGTTATATATTACTATCTTCTTTTGATCACATTCACATTACCTTCTTAGAAAATATCTTGATGGCACAGATTTGTATTTTTGTTGCATGGAGAATTGATGTATGGCATTCTGTGTATGTATATCCTGCTAGTGTTGAGACATTTCTGTATAACATTCTTCCTTCGTTGTTCCTTTAGGGCCGGTTTGAGATACTGTCTTTGAGTGGGTCGTTTATGCCATCAGAGACCGGAGGAATGAGAAACAGATCTGGCGGAATGAGTGTTTCTCTAGCTAGCCCTGATGGTCGTGTTGTAGGGGGTGGAGTAGCCGGTCTATTAGTAGCTGCCAGTCCTGTGCAGGTATCGGTTTGCCTAAACATAGCAGTCTTATTATACAATTATTAGTCGTTCGGATGATAACCTTTGGCCTTCTCTCTTTTTGTTGCTGTTTTATCAGATTGTTATAGGCAGCTTTCTTGCTGGAGATCAGCATGAGCAGAGAGCCAAGAAGAACAAACAGGAGCCCATTATTGCTGCTGTTCCTCTACCGGAGATAGAAGACCCCTGTCACCCTTCAGGCAAACAAACTACGCCAACCTCCTCTTCTTTCCGCGTAGATAATTGGTCAGCTCCCGATTCTAGGACTAAGCCAGCTGAAATAAATGTAACTACCAGCATAGGGTGAAATTTGAATGTGGTGTTTACTAGAATTGTTTAAACCACAAGGATTACGCGTCTTTAATGAAGTTCCCATTGATCTTTCTCACCTCTCTATTTGCTGTTTGCGTCAACTAGTTTTCTAGATAGCCTTTGTTGTTCTGGTGTTTGGCTGTAGAATTTTAGATGTATGTTGAGTTCCAGAAATGAACACCATCTTAGTGTTTTTTAAGGGTTTATGTCTAGTTTTAACAGGCATATTCATCCTCTTAATTTCATGGCACATTTTAGATCGAGTATATCCAATTTATATCTGGACTTTCTGTATTTTCAAGACTCGGTGTATTTGAAACTCACTGATCCGACTAATCTGTATGCATATAGTGTAGGATCCACTAAAGGGGTAGACACTGTTGAGCTTGTAATTACTGTAGCTCTCCGAAAGCTCATCTGACCCTATGGTTATACATATCCTATAAAAATTGTCACAATCATTGATAGGAAAATTATACTTCCTCCGTCTCAAATTGAGGTGACACATTAATTAAGAAAAATAATAAATAACATGACTAATTTACCATAGTATTCTTATTAAATGATGTTTATATTTTAATTTAAAGAAAAAATAATTAATGCAAAAGGATAAAACATGAAAAAAAAAACTTGTCTCTTCTTGATTAATGAAAAAAAACAAGTAAAATGAAACATCAAATTAGAAAATTTAGGACGGATAATTTGGGATGGAGGGAGTAACTACGAGACACCACACTTTCTATAATGAGTTTTTTCATTTCCAAGGCTCGGAAGCCGAATCCCCTAGTTAAGAATGGTGAATTCTCATCTATCTAATACTACTACAACAAAGTCATCCATATATCGAATGGATAAACAGATACTTAAATTTGGCCTCAGATGTTAAGTAAGCACTCCAACTTTGAGAGTGCAGACTTAGACACAATGTATAACTAAATAAGTTTATTGAAAAAAGTTACGAGTTGGACACAGAAAATGATACCAAAGATTAGATTTCATCTATCTCTGCAACTGTTCTCATTTTTGGTGTAGATTTTTTCTTTTTAATCAGTAGATCAAAGGAGTTCAATTTGCAGAAAAACAAGAAAATGCAAAACAATACTGCAAGTTGTACAACCACTATCAGCCAGTTTGTTTACGAGAGGCATATGGACTTAACCAAGACCTGCTGTGGTATCCTTTCGCGGAGCATCTGCCTTAACACGGGGAGGCCTAATTATACGGTCAATAAGACCGTATTCAAGAGCTTCTTGAGCATTGAATCGCTTCGTCCGATCTAAATCCTTGTGAATCTACATGTTTCAAATTGCCATGATCAATATTTTTGATTAGCAGATATCAGAGTTTACTCAAATATAGTGAGTTTATTCGAAGGCAATGAGACTAGGTTAACTATTGCAACTAAAATTTTTAGGTGGAAACTTATTTTGAATCATAGTTAAATTCATATGAAAGCAATATATACCTTTTCAACAGGCTGGCCTGTCTTCTCAGACAACTCCTTGTAAAGGTAATCTCTAATTCTGAGCAGTTCAGCTGCTTCATTACGGATATCCTCAGCCTGACAAAGATGAAAATGTATATGTATGTATTCTCAGAAAGTCATCAAAAACAAACATTTCCTTCCAAAATGCCACAGAGGCAAACCTGTCCGCGTGCAGCTCCAGCTGGAGATTGTAGTGCAATCCTTGAAAGAGGCATTGCAAATCGATGGCCCTTCACAATGGAAATTCATCAAATTAACATTGCGATTTAGTTTGCCTTTCGACACAATCACAACACTGACAAAAGAAACTAGACAAAACAAAGAATCCCTGGAGAACTTTTTCCCTAGAGTGTTTAACGCGAATGTGCCTCTATTATACCATTATCAGAAATACGTAGAGATAATTACATATATATATATATATATTGTGGTCTTTGCATTAACAGTTCTCATCACAAAAAGGTGCCTCGTTTAGGGTCGGAAATAACAAGTTCAGTAGCAGCTTTTAACCCAAGGGTCTTTACTGTTTTTTTCTTTTGGGAAGTCGAGAGCAACCAAATGGGATAAATTGCACTGTCAAGTATGGGAGGTTGCCGAACTGACATCAAAGTGATTATAGTCACAAAGAGGAGTGACTACTGTGGGGTGGACTTTGTGGATCTTGACCCACAGAGCAACTATTGGCAGTACCTTCGTCGATACTTCATTTTGTGATGCTCTTAATTGACCAGGTGGTACAGCCCGAGTAGAGAAGCATAACTCAAATCAAGGATGTACAGTGGGATCCATACTTGACCTCAAATTTCGGTTCAAACCAACCCTAAGCCCTCTACCAACTTTTCATCAGTGAACCTGTCATGCCAGTGGCACCTTCACGAAAATAAGGATTGATCTAGACAGCCAAATGCAATCTTATGTCAGTTTTTCTTTTTCTCCTTTCTCCCTTTTTTAGGGTGATTGTTTGTCAAACTTTGACTAAGTTATTATCTTGAAAACTTAACCCAAAAAATGGAAAAAGGAGAACGTGGTCTGACTGCACATTGCAAGATAGAATCACAACTCTCAATTGAGGCCCTCGGAGAGAGACAAGACCAACTCATAATCAGGAAAATTCACCTCTAGGTTAATATAAGATAAACTGCACTCTTATAAAATATAGTTCTTTGGGTTGTCATCAAGTGGCTGATACCAGCAAATTTCTTTTCAAGTCGAATGCTGAAAAAAGAAACTAATGTCCGTACAAGTTAATCGCATCTTTGCATAAAATAATCAGGTGCAAGCAAATAGAAAAGCTACTCTAAGTAAGACGCTGTAGATAACAACATATTTTTTCTTAACATTTCATCACAAGGAAAGAAGTATGATACCTTTTCACCAGCAGCAAGAAGAAAAGCGGAAAGATTGAACGCATAACCCACACAGTTGGTGCCAACAGGACTTTTCAAACTTTGCATTGTGTCGTAGATGGACATGGTTGGAGTTAGCTGTAATTAGGAGCAATTTTAAGCAAATAACAAGAAGAAAGAAAACAGTCTGAACACAAATTTTAGAAGAAAAAAGAGGCGTTTCTGATTACAAAGAGAAACTTTGACAACAAAGTAAAATTGGTAAAGAACTCACATCACCACCAGGGCCATTGATATATAGGTAGATCCTCTTGGAATCATCAATAGTGTCAAGGTACAGCATTGTTGCCAATATCTGGTTGCTAAATTCTTCATTTATCTCTTCTCCAATGAAAATAACACGTTCACGGTACTGCATCGAGAATTCGGTGATATTTCCCCAGATCAAAAATATTAATTATTATCCAATTAGTCAATGAAGAAATGAAGGTATTTTGGAACAGGAATTGATCAAGAGAATACTGTAAAGTGCTCTAGATCACAAGTTATCAAGCTTAGCTTCAATGGACTGAGAAGTCAGTCCAATTCAAATAGTGGTTCAGCCAATGAATGTGCTGGCTACGACCACTAATAAGAAGTGACTGGTCTGCACCTTGACATTTCAAACTACTGCTAAAACGAATAAAAATATTTTATCCAGATAGCAATACTCTGCAAGTTTAACTGAAATTGAAGACATGTTACTTACAAGAGCATTCCACAAATCAACCCATTGCCATGTTCCCTCAATTGGATTTCTATAGGGCACCTTTGGTGTCCCAATGGGCATCATGGAAACTCGTGAACGTGTTGCTTTGCCGTCTTTTCTTCTGGAATTATGAATTATGAGTTAGGTTACAAACACAAACAGCGGCCAAATGATACTTGAGAAAAAATTATAAAAACGTTATATCCAAAGGACAATTGAGGTCTACTCATAAAAGATGGGATATACTCACAAATGAAGCACATGGAATATAATTCGGAATAGGGGAACATGCAAGGCACAAGCTTGTTAGTGTCTATCAATTGAAAATGAGGCAAGTGCTACACCTCGTTCAGATCTGCTTGTTAGTGAGACACACCTCATTAAGATCAACTGATATCCTGGCTGGGGGGGTCGGGGGGGGGGGGGGTAGTTTGAATATTCTTATTTCTTATATTAACTTCCCAAAGAATTTGATATTTGATTGAACGGAAAGTATACCGACTTATGCTAGATATTAGTTCCTTAAAAGATGGAGGCTAAGCATAAACTCAAGTGAGGAAGAGATCAGAGAAGTATTAAGAAGGTGGGGTGAACAAGATGAGTGTAAGGTGATTTAAGAATCATATTTGGAAGTGAAAACAGTTTAGAAGATAAGTTGGGGACTTGAACTTCTAAGGGAGTCGAGCAGGAATTTAATGAAGATAATCTGGCAAGCAAATCCAACAAGTATAGTTGGACAACAATGATCAGGCCATTCAGTTAGCATCAATGGAATAAACAGATCAAAACGGCTCATCCAACTCTCTTTGTTGCAGATTTGGGTCAATGATACAGAGAAATAATGAAGATGATTACACGTAAGGGTTGAGACGAACTAAGGATTTCATGGGCTTGTGCCCGTGGCATACACTAGGTCGATCCAAGACATGTATGACGGAGCGAAGACTCGCGTGAGGAGGATATTTAGAGCATTTTCCTATTTTGACATGGTTGCATCAGGGATCGTCTCTTAGCCTTATTTGCCATGGTCTCTTAGCCTTATTTGCCATGGTGATGGATGTTTTGACGCGGCGTATTCAAGGAGAAGTGCCTTGGTGTATGTTATTTGATGACGATGTTGTACTAATTGTTGAGACCCAGGGAGGAATTAATGATAAGTTGGAGGTTTGGTGACAAACTCTAGAGTTTAAAAGGTTTAGGTTGAGCAGAACTAAGACAGAGTACTTGGAATGTAAGTTTAGTGATTCGACGCATGAGGCTCACGTGGTAGTGGTAGTGGAGCTGGATTCTCAAGCCATTTGAAAGAGGGATAGTTTCAAGTATCTTGAGTCTATGATTCAGGGGAATGGAGAGATTGACGAGGATGTCACGCACCATATTGGTGCAGGTTGGGTGAAGTGGAGGCTCGCTTCAGGAGTCTTGTGTGATAAGAAGGTGCCTCCTAAGCTTAAAGGTAAGGTCTACAGAGTGACAATCCAACCGACTCTATTGTATGGAGCCGAGTGTTGGCCAGTTAAGAACTCCCACTTTCAAAAGTTGAAGATGGTGATATGAGGATGTTGAGATGGATGTGTGAACTTACCAGGAAAGATAGGGTTAGAAATGAGGTTACTCGCGAGAAGGTGGGAGTGCCTTTGGTGGAAGACAAAATGCGAGAAGTGAGGTTGTGATGGTTCGGGCATGTGATAAAGAGGGGCACAGATGCTCCAGTACGGAGGTGTGATAGGCTGGTCATGGATGAGGGATAGAGGTAGGACGAAGAAATATTGGAGGGAGGTGATTAGGCATGACATGAAACAGTTACAACTTATGGACGACATGACACTTGATAGGAAGGTGTAGCGGACGCGAATTAGGGTAGAGGGTTAGTGGATAGGAGTGCGTCCGTAATAATAGGGAGGAGTGCTTTGTTTGTATATGTGTCTGTAGTTTCTTGTTCGTAGTGTTAGGATGTTTGTGATCTCAAATAGATAGTTTATAGTATTACTCTATCGGTATCTTGTTCGTAGTGCTATGGGATGTTTGTGAACTCAAATAGATAGTTTATAGTATTACTCTATCATGGTCTTGTTTCTTTCATTATCTAGTGGTGTGTTATCCCATTTTGTTGTTTACTTTTATGTTTATTGTTTTTATATTGCTATCTGTCCAGAGTCGGAGTCTATCAAAACAAACCTGTCTACTTCATCAAAGGTAATGGTATGGATTTCGTACACTTTACCTTCCCCAGACCCCACTTTGTGGGAATACACCGGG
The DNA here is from genome assembly GCA_030864215.1 of Capsicum pubescens. Taxonomy (NCBI): domain Eukaryota; kingdom Viridiplantae; phylum Streptophyta; class Magnoliopsida; order Solanales; family Solanaceae; genus Capsicum; species Capsicum pubescens. The sequence continues at coordinate 350,245,914 of CM061538.1, read as the reverse complement.
TATGTTGTTGAGATTTTTGAAAAACGAAAACCCTTTTAAAAAAATTATCAGAAAAAACAAGACATGAAAGAGAAAACAAGGCTGACAGATTAGAAGGTTTTGAGTGTGAGATTAATGATCCAGCAGCAAGAAATGTGCAGAGGTTAAAAACAAAGTTCAGCAAAGGGAAGAATAGCTCTAGACAAGTAACCGTTGAGCTGTTGAGTCATATTCTATATGCTAGGTTTTTATTAGTAAATTTCACTATCCTCGGGTCATGTCATATATATATCTTGGTTCCTTCTTTTCAGGGCACTCATCCTTTCCAGCTAGTCCATTAGGCATATTCTTTTAGTAATTTGAGGAAAAAGATTGCAGCTCCAAGATGAACATGAACATAACAACAAAGCTCATACTTCACAAAATCAATAGCTAGGACTTAACTTTTTTGCCCTGTTCAAAACCATTAAATTAAAATTAACCTGTAGCATCTTCCTCTCCATGGAACATATCCTCGAATGGGATGGCAAGGAACTAAAAGAAAAATATGCATAGGTGTGAAGGTAGAAGGAAGAACGAAACAAGGATATGCTATTTACTGAAATTAATTTTATGAACAGTAGCCCGCATATACAGTTCCAACTTCCAAGGCCAAAATAATAACAACAATAACATACCCAGTATAATCCCATATTTGGGGTTTGGAAGGGCGGGATGTTCGTAGACCTTACCCTGCCTTTGTGAGGTAGAGAGGTTGCTTCGGATAGACAATCGACTCAAAAAAAATGTTAATGAAGCAGGATTGCAAAACAAAATGACAATAAAATAGCAAAATATAAAGCCAATGAGGCAACAGAAAGTGCTACACAGTGAGGAATAAGACACGACATGACTACTAAATAACCCCCTACCTCTCCACATAAAAAGTGGCAACACTCGGCCACTTACTAGCCTTCTACCCTAATCCTCAACCTCCAAACCTTCCTATCTAGGATCATATACAAGTGAGTTGAAGTTGTGTCATGTTCTGTCTACACTTCCCCCAGCTCTATTTCAGCCTACCCCTGCCTCTTCTAACTCTTGTTACCACCCTCTCACACCTCCTTAATGGTGCATCTCAGACCTCTTCTTCACATGCCCGGACCATCTTAGTCTCGCTTTCCTTATCTTGTTCGCCACAAAGGCCACTCCCACCTTGCCCCGTATAACTTCATGCCTAATGGTATCTCTCCTTTAGTAATGCCCACACATCCATCTTAACATCCTTTTCTCTGTTACCATCATCTTCTGAACAACCAACACAAAAATACTCACTCAAAATTATAGACTACGACGACCATTCACCTCTACATTCAAATCTTCTATAATTCTCACATACATGTTAAAACTCAAACTCAATTCCTTCCATGTAGGTAAACATCTTGTATAAGCAGCTCATTCATCCGAAACCCACCGCTTTTTGCTCCTACCATGTATATACATAGTACATACTTAAGTGAACAACCACTAGCATTGGTGACTATTAAGAAAATCATCCCACTGCTCTAAATCATCAATTCGCCCCTATGCACCAAAAACTCTAAGGGGGCATTTGACCATGATTTCTTTTTACTTTTTTTCTGGAATTAAATCTTGAAAACACATTTGGCCATAAAACTCGGCACCAAAAATTGTTTTCACTCCAAATTACTCACAGTTGAAAAGAACAGCTCCAATTTATATTTCATGGCCAAACACCACTTCAATTTTCAAATATCATTTCTTACTATGAAAACAAAAACTACATTTTTTTCCAAATACTCACAATTTTCATGGCCAAACGCCCCCTAATTCTAACAAAACTAGGTTATATATATATAACAAGCAACACAACATCATTCAAGACAACAACTTTTTGAGTGCAAAAGTCACTCAATAATTAGAAAAACAAGATTACCCGGATTCGACACATTTGTAAACTCTGTTGTAAAATTCAACATTCAAATTAGACGTTGCTGCAACTCCATAAGAATCTGCCCAAAATTATCAAGAAACAAACAATTATTATTATTCAATTAAAACAAGATTCTTTTTTTTTTTTTTTTTTTTTTTTTAAAAAAGCACAATTTAATAAAACTTACTTGGTGATTGGACTCTTAATCCAACATAAGCTTTGTTGTGGCAGCTGAAAATAAAGAAAAAATATTAATTTGTGGGAAATAAGAAAACTGAATTGAATTAAACAACAGCGTGGTACACTAAAGTTTCTGTTATGCGTGGATCTCCAGGAAAGGACCGGACCACAAGGTCTATGTTACCTTAAAGAAGTTTGAGGAATCGTAGTTGTCGCGTGTATATACGAGGAAGAAGTTGTCGGAAGTGTTACTGCCATTGTTGCTTTTGGTGGAAGTGTGTGAAATTTGTTTTGTTGAAGGACTTTGTTGTTTTTGGATAGGGAGGTAGATCGGGTCGGGTTTAAACCCGGAATTATATTTGACCCGTTAAAACTCTTTTTTTTTTTTTTAAAAAAAGTTTTTGGATTTGATTTAGGGAGAATTGTTTTTGGATTTTGAGAATTGTTATTCTGTTGATGTTGATCCTTCTTTTATTACATTTTTTTGAGCCGAAGACTTATTAAAAATCACCTCATAGGAATTGGGTTTTAATATGCTAAGGAATGTGTTATTGTTGTTGTTATTTTTTATTTTGAGACTTCGTAATGTTTTTAATTTTTTTTTTTTTTAATCTATAGAGAGAATAAGGAAATAAGCTGGAATAGGAAAAGTGCAAAACAAAATACTATTTTGCTGTCGACAAGTCTAGGCCTAATACTTCTAGTTCAATTTTTTTTTTTTTTTCTGAAACAATGTAAACATTACCATTACGAACCAAATAAACATACACCTAAAGAGCACTTGGTCACACATCATGCAACAGACCTTTTGATGGTTTAATTTTTTTTTGTATAAAAACTATGAGAGGGTGCAAATAATTCTTGAATAGCTAAGGTAGGAAAAAGTTATTTTCCCCCAAATAATGTGCTTTTTATGATTAGATATTTAAGGATTCAAATTGTAACCAATTTTCACTTCCAAAAATTTGGGAAATGAAGAAATTGAAAAACGACCAGAGAGCATATCTTGAAATTCAGATATAAGAAAACGAAAGCCGTTAAAAACACATTTTATTTGCAATTTGCATGAAGGGGCAACCCCATTCACGTGAATACAATAATTTTCTGTCTATATATAAATTTATTAAATATATATAAACATTCAACTGTGAATCCAACTACTACTATTTACGTGAGCCAAAGTTGAATAATCCTTAGTACAATCCTTGGGCATTTTAGTTGAACATACAGACCTTGCCAATTGCCATTGGAACATTTTGGTTTGAGCCTCCAGAGAACTTGCACATAAAGTACTTGCTTAGCTACTTTCATTTTTGCTTTACAAGTGCGATAACTATAGAGAAGTACCTAACATTTTTTTTTGCTACAAGGAATATGATATGTCCAGAAACAGAATATGATATCACTTGTAATTATGCCGAACTGATGGCAAAACTTTGTAATGGCCTAAATACGATGACTATGAATTGCGAATCACAATAATAAAAAGGAATTTTGTTTATAGAAGAGTCAACGGTTACAAGTATACAACTAAAAGATAACTACTCAAGACAAAGAAGAAGAGATAGGAAAGACTAGGTTAGATAGGAAAGACGAAGAAGAAGAGAAGAAGATAAAGAAGACTACAGAAAGAAGAATTTAGGAAAAGAGTACTGGAAATCCAATAACTGCTTTTTCCAATTTCGGTTAGGTTATTTATAGATTTTGCTGATTTAGCCGAGTTGGTGATGAGCTGGACTATTTGATGTATTAATCCCCACCGTTGATTCCTTACGATCTCCACCGTTTATTTAAACTAATTCCCATTTTTCCTTTTCATGATTATTCAATTGCCACATGTGGACATAACAACTTTGGGTCATTACAATCCTTCCCGCTTGAAATTGACCTTGTCCTCAAGGTCAAGGATGATGCACTCGACTGTGATAACGGTTGGTTCTTACTAGTCTGCAACAGGGAGAACTGAACACCCACAAAAGTGCCAGTGCCAACTACAGTAGAACAGGTGAACGAGCTGCTGACGTGAAACCTTGTTAAGCTGCATCATCAACCTAGCAAATGACGAAGGAATTGGTTCCGTCTCATTGCCTAACCTTAATCCAGCCCTGCTTGCACCACAAGGAACCTTGGCTACGCCAATAACAACACTCTTACACTAATGTTTGTCGTCACTAATAAACCAAGAACAACTCTTGCACTTCAAAGTCTCACTAGATTTCTTTGTCATTTGTCTTCGAACTACACCAGGACAATAGTAGGACACACCAATAGTGTTGATCATAAGCAACCCATACGTGAAGCTAACAATTATACCTTTAGGCAGACTTCCAGTAAAGTGTAATTGTCCTATGAAGTTATATCTTTTATGGTACCGACAAAGAAAATTGTCGATACCAACACATGAAATTTGGAATCCACAGTGCAACTCAACTAGTTCATCAGGCTGAAAAGTAACTTTGTAGGCATCAATTAAATCCATCGATGGCCTCTTACCTCTCTTCGTTGAATTCTTTGTTTCATTCAATGAGCAAGTACAAGTATAGTCAACAGAGTAAAGAGAGAGAGCATTAATAAATCACTAGTAACCATCCGTGTTATTCCGTTGACATCACCCTTCAGTTCGTAACATGGAAGACCGTTATATGAACCAGCAAAATTAAGAAGATCAACTTGATGAGATTTTTTCTTGAAAAACAAACTTGCAACAATTTTTAGTTGGCACTGTATGTGTAGGAATCCAACATACAAGACTTCAACACCTTTTAGCCAACCACCTCATTTCCAAAAATCTGTGTTCAGACACCTTGTGTTTTTAGCATGAGAACTTACATGTCCTAATGAGAAGCATGAGAAAACTTCTATTTCAAGGCATGTAACGTTATAGTCCAATCCTCCTGGATCAAATACTAGAACTAGCTTGCCAATCCTCTTTCTATCATCCATGTCATAGTAAATAAGTAAGTGAGAATCGGAACTAAATGAATTTGAAAGCTGGAGTTTCCAATCCTTAAGAGCACCTATGAACCTGAAAAATGACTTGAAAGGAATGAAGGAAAGGTTGTGTCTGTCATACCCTATTTTTACCTGAGGTTAAAATAAGCACGACGTTATGGACTCTAAAAGAATAAAAATTTGCACAAAGTCGCCACTTAATTTTTAAAGAAAATAAGGAAACCTATTGAAATATTAACATGCGATTAATGTTTTTAGTCTACGAAAAACCAATTGAGATTCTAGGTAAGGGTTCAAGTTATTCCGAAGGAAAGGGGTTAGGCATCCTTCAGAATCCACAAGTGTGGTACCCGGCTAGACTAAATTTTTCAAAGAGGGAGGAGGTATAAAAAATAATGTAGAAGTGTATGTATTAAATATAAAATAATATAAATGTTTAAAATTATGTAAAGATGTATGTTTATTAAATATATAAATAAAACATGTTATTATAAAAAATGTAAAAGATATGTATAAAAATACATGTGAAAAGAAAAGTATTTTATATTGTGTGAAAGAAAGTATATCTTGATATGTCATGAAGAGAAAGAGAAAAATAATGTTCTTTGTTTGATTAAAGTTTATGAAAAAGTAAAGATTTACTTTAACAAAAAGATCACAATGTTTAAGATGTCAAAGTATGTAAACTAATTTGATTAATTTAATTTATTAGTGTAAACATTAACGACCTAAGTTTGCATAAATGCGAGGTGAAGTTGTATAAAGAAAATTCCTCCCAACACCCCAAAAATAAAGTTTTCACTATAATAACATTTGTACAAATATAAAAATACAATACAAAATTAAAAGGGCCTCTTTGAATGCAACTCTCGACGAGTAATCCAAATAACCTATATAAACATTTGTATAAATGTTAGTAACGAATAAATAATAATCAAAATAAATTGAACAAGTATGCGTGTATATAAATATTTAAAAAGATATTTTTTTGTTAAAAAATGGGCTCAGATAAAGTCATGACTGCGAAATGGTTGCTCAATTAATTGTCCATCCTAAATCGTTTTGCTACGAAGTGGTTGCTCAATTAATTGGCCGTCCTAAATCGTCTTGTCAAAATATGAATTGTAAAATCTTGTATTGTTATAAAGTTTCATCATCACCCAAAATATTTATTTTATTATGTATTTGTACACGTAAAGTTCGTCTTTTATTTACGGAGGCCTCAAATTAATAATAATTTTTCATCGGTCATTGTATTGATACTTGATATGAATAAATAAACTTGAGAAAAATAAAGTCCGTCCTTGTAATGGGGTGGCCTCAAGTATCCGACAGAGAGATAATGTCATTGGCCAAACATTTATTTTGATATAAAATAGTAATCTTTTGAAAATAAAATCCGTCATTTGTAATGGAATGGCCTCAAGTATCCGATGGATAGATATTTTCATCGACCAAATAATTAATGGTATTTAATAACAATGAAAAATGATGAAAAATTAACAAAGTCACTGAACGCATATCAAAATCATACATAGCAATTCAAACGATTATCAATGATTAAAATAATAAAATGACAAAAAGGTCAAAGTTAATGAATAAAATGATGTAGCCATGACGAAGTAATTGAAAATAACAAAAATAGAGTAAAATTCCTAATTGTATAACAGAGTAATGTAAGAAATAATAGTTCAAACATGATTGAAAAATGTGAACATTCACTGAGAAGTGACAATAACCATCATTAAGCATCCATAAACAAAGAAATACAAAAATAAATTCACATAAAATATCAATCAAAAAAACCCTTAAAAAATATAACGAAGATTGATGGAAATGGATAAAGGAAAGACAGTCACTGGGACACAAAGTTTCGGCCATGAACAGTAAGAAAATATGAATAGCAACAACAACACTTGAGCTATATATATATATATATATATATATATATATATATATATATAAATGTAACCAACATAATCCCTAGTAAAAATGGTGGAATTTCACCAAAATAGGGAGCAAAAATTTATTTTATTTTATGTGTATATGTGTGTTTTTTGTGTATATGTGTGTTTTTTGTGTGTTTGAGAGAGAGAAAAAGGAGAAAAAATTTGTGTGTATTTGTTTATTCTTGAGAGAGGGGAGAAAGAAGAATATAATGTGCGTGTGATTAAAAAATGTGCATATGCATTTGTGTATTTTTGGGAGAGAAAATGAAAAATAAGAAAAGATTTTTTCTTGTGTTTTTTTTGTGTATATATTTGAGAGAGAGAAAAAATGTGTGGGTGTATGAAATGTGTGTGTAGAGAGAAAAGATGAATAAAATTGTCTTCCATCCTTGCCGCCTATTTATAATAAAATTGGGCACTCCTATTATCCAATGGATAAAGCGATGTCCCCTCTTTTTATAATAGCACATCCTTTAGTTCTTAAGATATTGACCAAAGGATGTTCATTCTTTTGACCAATGGATAGAGTTATTGTCCAAAGGATAGTGTCATTGAGTGATCATTGTCAGATGTGATAAGACAACACTGAGTGGTCATTGTCGGATGTGACAAGACATTATAGTGTAGTCGTTGTCGGATGTGATAAGACATCGAATTATTATACTGCACAAAAATAATTGATCCGACTCAGCGTTTGCGGACCGTAAAATATAGATGTTGAATGAAAAAATGTAAAGAATATTAAAATTATTAAAATATAATTAATTTAAAAATACTCTAATATATATATATATATATATAACGTCATGTCGTGCACGTGTGCGGGTGAATGTAAAATGTTAAGAACGATAATGAATTGATAAAAATTCTAAAATTAGAAAAAATATTAATAAATTATAAAAAATAAAAATATGACAAAAAATTGATTAAAATCCTAAAGAAAGGATAATTATCAATAATTTATCAAACAATTGTAAAAAGATGTGAAAATTATGCTTCGTGCCCTTTAACGAACAAAAAGCCTGAAGACGTTAATTTTAGGTACGGAGAGAAAAAATTGAGTGTCAACAGTTGCCCCTTTTCATTTGAGGACGATGTAGAAGTCTTCAAATGAAAACGTTGACGTGTAGCCAATTTTGCTCGACAAAAATGATTTGAAGAAAATTTGATCGAACTCCAATTTAAAGTTACCTACATACCTCGAGTTGTATGAGGATCAGGTCAATGTAGTTCAAAAAATTTTAAGCAAATCGCCCTGTTGTTAAGGGTGAGAGATCATGCGAAATGATTATTGGGAGAAGGACTAATTGGAAACAAAAGTGTTCATCTATTTTCGATGTCCCTTTCAAAATTGCCCCTGTGAGATGCTGGAGACGCAAGATTGTGTACTTGCTGGGGAGAAAGAATGATTGCGGTTATGACGATCGAACTCTGCACAGAGCTTCCTAAATATCTCGTGTGTTACGAGAATCAAGTCACTGTAATTCGAATCATAGCAATATCAAAATTTGACTTAGTGTAGAGTTATGGTGACACTGGGTTCCTTCAAGGATGACAACAAAGATTTTAACACGAATGGAATGAATACGGGTGCTTGTTCCAAAATTGACTGTTTGGGTAGCTGGAAATGAGTAGGTGTCGGATAGCAATATTTGCTGTGGACTTTGAGAGAAAAAGAGATTGCGATTTTTCAAAGATTGCCCCAGTATCGGATTAAGAAGACATTGAGTAATGATAATAAGGATTATAAAAATGAGAGTTTTGGGTCGAGTTGAGTTGAGTTTCTTCGCCGAAATTCCTGACGTAACTAGGGATCCCTGACATTCCACTAGTTTGCCCCAGTTTGTTGCTAAGAGGATAGTTCCACGTTGTACTGCATGTTCTAGTATTGTCTCTGTTTTAGAAGGCAATCCGCCTGGCGGGGTGATAACTGAAATGTAAATAGCCTCCGTCGGCTGAGCAGTAATTGAAATGTAAATAACCTTCGTCGGCTGAGCAGTTGATGAAATATAAATAGCCTCCGTCGGCTGAGCAATTGCTGAAATGTAAATAGCCTCCGTCGGCTGAAATGTAAATAGCCCCCACCGGCTGAAATGTAAATAGCCTCCGACGGCTGAAATGTAAATAGCCTCCGCCGGCTGAAATGTAAATAGCTTTCGTTGGCTGAAATGCTTGTTGAGGAAGTGAAAGTTGCATTATATGGCCTATTGTTAGGGGCGGGCGTGCCCTGTCCTATTGTTCGGGGCAGAATTGCCCTGTCCTATTATTCGAGGCGGAATTGCCCTGTCCTATTGTTCGGGGCGAACTGCCCTATCCCATGTTCGGGGCAGACTACCCTGTCCTATTATTCGAGGCGGACTGCCCAGTCCTGTTTTTCGGGGCGGACTGCCCTGTGTTATGTTAGAGTTTTGTGAACATCTATTAATACGTGATGACTGAGTCTTAATGGGGATATCCCTTTAATGCGACCTGCAAAAAAATCAAGAAATTTCTTTTAGAGTTAGAAAGTATTAGCGAATGAATTGATAAAACCTGTCTTCCTGGCTTGTGATAGAGATGTGATGTTGAGTTTCTGATGGAATGTTGTAAGATACTTGACACGTGCCTCCTTGAGCATTATTATGACCTGCAAGATTCGAGAAGATTCTTTAGTGTCTTGGAATAATTATGGATAAATTGACGATACCTGGATTCTCAGCTTGTGATGGTGAGGCAGTATTTAGGCTTCCAAGATGTTTGAACCTTTGTTGTAGCGATGTTGTAACTGCGCTCAAAGAAAGTTTCTTAGTTTGGGGAGGGATGTTGATTTTGTGTTGATCGAGAACTCGGCCTAGCAGCTATATCGTCCTTTAATCTTTCGACAATCGGTAATCTATTCAGGATTTAGAGTAGTGACACTTCCTAACTCCACATAATGTGCTTATACTAGTATGTCTTTTGGTGGGAACTTTCTTCATTTTGATCTTCGCTTTCGGACTTCCATCAAAGTGACGTGGTTGTTGTGGATTGAGATGATAATTGAAATTTGAAAAGATGTAAAAGATTATGTTGTTGATATGATCGAGCCTGACTTAAGCTGCCTACATATCCTAGAATAGGAATCAAGTCAAAACGTAGTTTCGTGTGAGGGTAATCAAGAAAAATTTGGCCACAAAGGTGGGTATGTGGAGAATGGTAAGGTTGATAATCATGAGCTTGCTTTGGAAAGATCATTTGGCCATTTGCTGAAGCGGTGCCTCTTATGTACGAGTCTTCAACATCTTATAGCTTTTTCTTGTGCTAACGATTAACATTAAAGAATTGCTTAATTTGAGTGATGCTTTTGTAAGTTGTTGGAGTCGATCAAGCATTGAGATTTGCATCTCAATGTCGGTTCCTTCATGTCATGGTTTTAAACGGAAGAGTAGTGAACGCGTTGCATAAGCTACCTTCATATGTAGTCTCGCTGACTTGCATTTTGATGAAAGCAAAAAGCTTGGGTACATGCGCGAGTCTTCTCTGCGTAAACTCTGAATATTTCTTGGGCGCCTTAGTGATAGTCTCCTTATCTTGTGGGCATCTTCGTATATGAACTCTTTTTTGGTCCACTACAGTCGTCCTTTCGTGTATCTGTTTGAAAAGAAATAACTTCCAACAACAGACACAACAACCTTTTTGGTTGTTGCATAATTATTTGCCAGTTGAAAATGTCTTCAAAGTGGGGTGCCCCTTTTGGACACCGACGACACTTTGTGAAGAAGGGTTCCTGCGATCGTGTAGTCTTGTGTTGATGTGGTAACCCTTTTGAGTCACCCATAATGCTTGTGGAATGATGACCTCTCTGGTTATTGCCAATAATTCTTCGCATACGATCTCAGATAAGTCTTGCGCATCTTTGTATCAATACGACTTATAGATTCCTCTTGAATCGTCAATCTTTGGATTATCTTGCGCATTATTTGATGTTGGATACGAGGCAACTAATAAATATCCTTTGAATTACTAGCCTTTAGGTAATCCTGCACATTATCCGACTTTGGATAAGAGACGACTTACAGATATCCCTCCAATCGCTAGCTTTCAGGTGTTCCTGCACATCTTCCGACCTTGGATACAATATAACTTATAGATATCTCTCAAATTGTTAGTCCTTGGGTAATCCTGCGCATAATCGATCCTGGATATGACGCGGATTATAGAGAACCCTTGGACGTATCAATTTGATAATCTCGCATATTCTCTGGTAAGGATTTAGTTGTGACTTATGGATAACCTTCAGACTATCAATTTTTGGGTAACCTATCATACTATCCGGTTAGGATGTTATTGTGACTTACGGATGAACTATGGGCTATCAACTCAGAGGTAATCTTGCACACTAACTTATTTCAAATAATATGACTTATGGATGATCCTCAAATTGTCAATTTCAAGAAAATCTCATATGTGGTTCGCTTTCAGATAGCGACTTAAAGACGTACCTCTGAATCATGTGCTTCAGAGGAATTCAGATGCTGATTCATAAGAAGATGAGATATCCTCGACGCTAGCATATTCTATCTCACGTGTCAACAGATATTGAATGTTGATATCCTCGATTGATGTATTAGTCATAATCCAAGCTTGAATGCTTTTGAGCATATTTTGGAAATCCTTCTTGGAATTGTAGGTATAGATTATTTTTCCTCGTCACGAGAATTTTCTTTTGGCTCTTTCATAAGCATGTGCCACCTGAAGATTTGGTTGACCTCCGTATGACTGACATAATGAGTGTTCGATCCTGCGCTGATCGTCGATGTGATTTCAGTGCATTTGGATTGATAGTATCTTTTAACAATATTTGTAGAGAAGATCTTTGGTTAAGTGGTGGGAGTGTCTTTGGTATTGGCCCTTGGTGCATTTCTTCGATATTATAGAGAAGTTGTCCCCTGTTGATATCTTGCAACTTTTGTGATGACTTGCGTTGTTTGGTACAAATCAACCTTGGTCGTAATATTTCCAAGTTGAACGTCCTAGCCTTCGTTGATTTTTGAAGTGTTCATCAAAATTTTTCCCCAGTCTTTTGGAGAGATTTTCTCGACGATTTTTCACTGCGTATCTTGGGATAGTCTTGATGGATCGTTTTGGGTTTTCTGGATACCGTCCGTTCAAGTTTCGCTCGTCGTTAGAGAAAATAGATTTTTGTATTATAAAGGGACCGAGCCTTATATAGGCTACCTACGTATCCCGCCGAGGGAAATCAGGTCACACGTAGTTTCAATTACAAAAGGGATTAATGATTCTACTTAAGTACGACCGAACCCGATGAGGATTGCCTGTGTATCTCACCATGAGAAATCAGGTCAGAACGTAGTTCTGTTACATGATAATTAGAGGAAATCCTATGCCTTCAAATATAGGACTCTATTTATTGTCTCTGAGTCGATCAACTTGGATTCGTCTATATCGTATTCCCGCTAAAGTTAGCGCTTCTCTGTAGAGTGCCTTAAATGAAGGCCCCGCTGGCTCGACGTGGAGGATGGTGTCTCTCACGTCATATACACTCCTCTATTTTCATGATTGGGCACCGAATCATTATTTGCATTTGGTTGCTCTTCGACACATTAGATTGCCCCGGCCTTGATCAAGCACTCAATTCTATGCCTTAACCTATTACAATCTCCAGTATCGTGCCCCGAAACTCCAGAGTGGAAAGCATATCGCTTTGTTTCATCGAACCATTTAGGTAATGGATTAGGAATCTTCGCTAACTCTGGTCGTAATAAATTTACAGCTCTCAATCTCTCAAAAAGTGTCAATGGTTTAATAAATTCAGTGCAACTTCGATTGCGCTTACCCTTCGAATTTTATATTAGCGCAAAAGGTGTCGGATTTTGATAAACTGACAATTGGATTGGTACGCATGGTTGTGGTGGATTTTGGTATGTGGGAGCTTGGGGTTGAAGGTAATTTTGTTGGATATTATAGGCACGATGAAATGTATGATTCGATATTTGCATCAGCTCATTATCAGGACTTTGAAGTGATTGGGATGATTCAGGTATTGAATGGTGTGGTATCATAACAAATATTTCTTCTTCATTCTCCTCCTTGGCTCCTTCGATGGACTCTAATTGAGTAGACCTGCTCGAGTTATTTACCGACTTAATCTTTCGAGAGTTAATCGCCTCTTCTATAAAATTCCCCATTTTGACACAATCAGCAAACTTCTGCCCCAATGTTGACATTATCCTTTCAAAATAGACACCCTTTTGACTACGGATAAAATACTTCGTTAATTCACTTTCGTCCATTGGTGGTTGAACCTTTTCCGCCTCAGACCTCCATCGCCGAGCATATTCCTGGAAGGATTCAGAGGACTTCTTTTGTATATTGATGAGGGAAAGTCGATCAGGTACAATCTCTATATTAAACTTGAAACGATTCATAAAGTCTTCAGCCATGTCGCTCCATTTACGTCAATGACGAGGGTCTTGTTTGGTGTACCAAGTGAGAGCCTCACCAAACAAACTTCTAATGAACCAACTTCATTATGAGTTTCTCATTTTTTCCAATTCTTACCAATTTATCACAATACGCTCTTAAATGAGTATGAGGATCCCCGGTTCCATCAAACAAGTCAAACTTAGGTGGCTTGAACCCGATTGGCAAATCAACATCTGGATAGCTATATAAATCTTCGTAGTCCAAATGATTACTGACTGAAGTTTCTTGGAGGTGTTTCATCGCTCGCTTTAGATTACGAAGCTCATTTACGATTTTGTCATTCCCCTCTTTTTGTCCTTGTACTTATCGGAAGCCTACCTTTAGCAGGCACGGTGAAAACGGGTGTCTCAGTCACGCACATTGGAGAAATATATTGTTCTTGAAAGGTAGCGTGATTTGTTCGTTGAATATCACGAGCAGATGTGACAATATTTGGATGTGGGGTGCAATGAGGAAATTTATCGGAGGTGATGAGTGTGAACGAGGATGAGGGATTTGTTAAACCAACAGTCGTTGTGGGAGGTTGTACTGACTGATAGCGTTTAGGTATTGGAGTTTCCAGTGATAAAAAATTAGGAGGGCGCGGTAGAGTACCCGTGGATGGATGTGTGGGATCCTTTCCTTGGTGTAGTTCTCCTCTTAACGTCTCGAGTTGTTGCTCCAAAAGAAGCATACGTTCATTATCTTGTCTTTTGAAAATTCCTGATACGTTTGCCAGCGTTGGAACACTTCTAGTCGGGTCAATGGTATTGGTTTTCATTATATAGCTTAAGTCGGCTAGTTCTATCGATCAACACAATCAACCTCTATCGGGGAATAATGCAAACACAAATGAAAGTTCAAGAGTTAGTTCATGTCGATGGACAAACACATTCAGACAACGTCGAGTAAGCGTATCTTATATTGTGGAGCCTCATTTTGCCAGAGGTAGGCCTTCGTCCAAACAAACTGATATAGATGAATCTAGATTTTGACACATTTTGGATTCAGAACAATTTTAAGTTTTCTTGAAGAGAGAATGTATCTAACAAGGGCGGCTAAAAGAGGCCTATATAGTCGATAAGAATTGATAGAAGCGGGCTAAAATGATGCCTTTAAAAGAGTGAGTATCTCAAGTCTTGTTATTGATGAATGAGGATCTTGTGGTAGAGATATCGAACGGAGGAGAAATATCGACAATGCCTCACGCTCATTGGCTGGAAAGAGTTAGAAGTAGGTGAAGATGAATAATATTCCATATTCATTGTTTTGAAGAAGGGTATCAAATAATTGTAGAGTTTTGAATAATATTCTACGTCCATTGACGAGAAAAAAGAATCAAACATTGGAAGAATGCTTGACGACATTCCACTCTAGTTTGGATCAAAAAATAAAAAGTTAGACGTAGGTGGAGTTTTTAGTGACATTCCTATCTGCGGACTTGAAGAGAAAGTCGAACGAAAGCAAAGCATTTTTAGAACACTCGACTTTCATGGACTCTGAGAAAGATATTTGTGAAGCGGAGTTTTAACAACACTCTGTATTCGTGAAAATGGTGTCAAATGTTGGCTAGTTTGGGTAATACTTTATGTCTATTGACGTGAAAATGATGTCGAATGGAGGAAGAGTAAAAGAAGGCCAATTTGATCGTTCTGAATACATTAATGTTCGATTTCTGGATTATCTGAATCAGTTCTAACACAAAATATGTCATAAAGGTTTCATAACCTTCTGGCGAAAGGGTGGCTTGCTAGTTGCGAAGATGATACCTTGGACCGTCCCGCCTAAGGTATATGCAATATGACCTATTACTAGAGTAGGATTTTTCCCTAAATGTTCAAGAGTGGGACTGAATATTTGCGAGAAGGTGCACTAACCTAACTGCACCAACTCTGAAACTAAGGAATCCAAAGAAGGTTTGGAGGAGTGCAGTACACCCCTCGCGTATACCACAGTGTGTGCATTGTGTACGGCCAAAGACTCGATAGGAAAATACAAGTGATAAAGCAGTAACAAGTAGTGTTATTCAAACAAATAAGGAACACAAGTTTGAAATTGGCTTGCGTCCTTTCACACATAGCATGATATAAAAATATGTAAAACAAATAGCATAATAAAGCATAAAAATCCTAAACTAAGCATGATAAAAAAATGTAAAGAATTTATGAGCAAATTCACATAATTTGCAGTGTAATAGGTAAAGAATTTAATCATATACAAAAAATGTAAAAATACCTCCCTCGATTGAAAATTGAGTCGATCATGGTTAGAATGTCTCCTCATTCCCTAACAGAGTCGCCATTCTTTCATACCCTATTTTTACCTGAGGTTAAAACGAGCACGACGTTATGGACTCTAAAAGAATGAAAATTTGCACAGAGTCGCCACCTAATTTTTAAAGAAAATAAGAAAACCTATTGAAATATTAACATGCGATTAATGTTTTTAGTCTACGAAAAATCAATTGAGATTCTAGGTAAGGGTTCAAGTTATTCCGAAGGGAAGAGGTTAGGCATCCTTCAGAATCCACAAGTGTGGTACCCGGCTAGACTAAAGTTTTCAAAGAGGGAGGAGGTATAAAAAATAATGTAGAAGTGTATGTATTAAATATAAAATAATATAAATGTTTAAAATTATGTAAAGATGTATGTATATTAAATATATAAATAAAACATGTTATTATAAAAAATGTAAAAGATATGTATAAAAATACATGTGAAAAGAAAAGTATTTTATGTTGTGTGAAAGAAAGTATATCTTGATATGTCATGAAGAGAAAGAGAAAAATAATGTTCTTTGTTTGATTAAAGTTTATGAAAAAGTAAAGATTTACTTTAACAAAAAGATCACAATGTTTAAGATGTCAAAGTATGTAAACTAATTTGATTAATTTAATTTATTAGTGTAAACATTAACGACCTAAGTTTGCATAAACGCGAGGTGAAGTTGTATAAAGAAAATTCCGCCCAACACCCCAAAAATAAAGTTTTCACTATAATAACATTTGTACAAATATAAAAATACAATACAAAATTAAAAGGGCCTCTTTGAATGCAACTCTCGACGAGTAATCCAAATAACCTATATAAACATTTGTATAAATGTTAGTAACGAATAAATAATAATCAAAATAAATTGAACAAGTATGTGTGTATATAAATATTTAAAAAGATATTTTTTGTTAAAAAGTGGGCTCAAATAAAGTCATGACTGCGAAATGGTTGCTCAATTAATTGGCCGTCCTAAATCGTTTTGCTACGAAGTGGTTGCTCAATTAATTGGTCGTCCTAAATCGTCTTGTCAAAATATGAATTGTAAAATCTTGTATTGTTATAAAGTTTCATCATCACCCAAAATATTTATTTTATTACGTATTTGTACACGTAAAGTTCGGCTTTTGTTTACGGAGGCCTCAAATTAATAATAATTTTTCATCGGCCATTGTATTGATACTTGATATGAATAAATAAACTTGAGAAAAATAAAGTCCGTCTTTGTAATGGGGTGACCTCAAGTATCCGACAGAGAGATAATGTCATTGGCCAAGCATTTATTTTTGATGTAAATAAGTAAACTTTGAGAAATAAAAATCCTTCTTTTGTCACAGGGTGGCCTCAAGTATCCGACGGAGAGATAATGTCATTGGCCAATCATTTATTTTGATATAAAATAGTAATCTTTTGAAAATAAAATCCATCATTTGTAATGGAGTGGCCTCAAGTATTTGACGGATAGATATTTTCATCGGCCAAATAATTAATGGTATTTAATAACAATGAAAAATGACGAAAAATTAACAAAGTCACTGAACGCATATCAAAATCATACATAGCAATTCAAACGATTATCAATGATTAAAATAATAAAATGACAAAAAGGTCAAAGTTAATGAATAAAATGATGTAGCCATAACGAAGTAATTGAAAATAACAAAAATAGAGTAAAATTCCTAATTGTATAACAGAGTAATGTAAGAAATAATAGTTCAAACATGATTGAAAAATGTGAACATTCACTGGGAAGTGACAATAACCATCATTAAGCATCCATAAACAAAGAAATACAAAAATAAATTCACATAAAATATCAATCAACAAAACCCTTAAAAAATATAACGAAGATTGATGGAAATGGATAAAGGAAAGATAGTCACTGGGACACAAAGTTTCGGCCATGAACAGTAAGAAAATATGAATAGCAACAACAACACTTGAGAAATATATATATATATATATAAATGTAACCAACATAATCCCTAGTAAAAATGGTGGAATTTCACCAAAATAGGGAGCAAAAATTTATTTTATTTTATGTGTATATGTGTTTTTTTTGTGTGTTTGAGAGAGAGAAAAAGGAGAAAAAATTTGTGTGTATTTGTTTATTCTTGAGAGAGGGGAGAAAGAAGAATATAATGTGTGTGTGATTAAAAAATGTGCATATGTATTTGTGTATGTTTGGGAGAGAAAATCAAAAATAAGGAAAGATTTTTTCTTGTGTTTTTTTTGTGTATGTATTTGAGAGAGAGAAAAAATGTGTGGGTGTATGAAAATGTGTGTGTAGAGAGAAAAGATGAATAAAATTGTCTTACATCCTTGCCTATTTATAATAAAATTGGGCACTCCTATTATCCAATGGATAAAGGGGTGTCCCCTCTTTTTATAATAGCACATCCTTTAGTTCTTAAGATATTGACCAAAGGATGTTCATTCTTTTGACCAATGAATAGAGTTATTGTCCAAAGGATAGTGTCATTGAGTGATCATTGTCAGATGTGACAAGACAACACTGAGTGGTCATTGTCGGACGTGACAAGACATTATTTTGTAGTCGTTGTCGGATGTGATAAGACATCGAATTATTATACTGCACAAAAATAATTGATCCGACTCAGCGTTTGCGGACGGTAAAATATAGATGTTGAATGAAAAAATGTAAAGAATATTAAAATTATTAAAATATAATTAATTTAAAAATACTGTAAAATATATATAACGTCATGTCGTACACGTGTGCGGGTGATTGTAAAATGTTAAGAACGATAATGAATTGATAAAAATCCTAAAATTAGAAAAATTATTAATATATTATAAAAAATAAAAATATGATAAAAAATTGATTAAAATCCCAAAGAAAGGATAATTATCAATAATTTATCAAACAATTGTAAAAAGATGTGAAATTTATGTTTCGTGCCCTTTAACGAACAAAAAGCCTGAAGACGTTAATTTTAGGCACGAAGAGATAAAATTAGATGTCAACAGTGTCCCATAATGTTCGTAAGACCCTCATTCTGCACTGCCTCAGCTGAATCCACGACTAGATCTCTATGCACTATATCAATTTGAGAAGTGCTCAACCCAACAACAACAATGATACCCCACTCAATCAAGGAACATACTAAAAGTTTATATTGCAATCCATTATCATTAGATTTGATGCTCCTCCAGTAAACATCAAACACCCAATTAAACTGCCTCTCATTCCACTCCATCACAAACTCAGAGCCGTTAAGACAATATGTTCGGCCATAATTCAGAAAAGGCACAAAAGAAGAAACTGTAGAAATAAAGAAAGTGAGGCACCAAAAACAAATTGCAGCTCTGTCATGCATCTCCTTTAATTGATGCAACCAATTGAATGTCATTCCATCCAAGTCACAAACTGTATTAGTTTTACCATTTTTCCTTTCGGAAGCATAAGATAAAGATACAATATTGGCCATATCAGGATCGTCTAAGCTCAAGTCAAATTTCTCGACAATCAAACTTAAAGCCTGCACATCTCCACAACATATTCCTGGATCCCATACAGGAGAAATCAGTTCCTGCCCAACTAATACAAGGGTGAACTTGCCCTTAATTCTCATGAATAAATGCACTGCTTGGACATGATTCCTATTTGACATTTCATCAAACAAGTAGGAAGCAACTCTTTAGTTTCTTTCCCTTCCAATTCTTTTTTATTACTACCAGTCTAGAGATTCGTCCACCAACTAAAGACATTACCCCAATAGTTTGCAAATTTAACTCATTAGTAAGAAAGTAGACAGATGTTTTACCTGCTATGTCAACTTCCGCTGTTGTTATGATAGCCTCGATTTCGACACATTCGTTCAACTCATTGCACTTCCCAGTAAAACATACACCCATACTAGATTTATCCTTTTGTTCAGCAATTTCCGCCATCGATTCCATCATCTCAACCTGGTTTTCCCCTTCATTCTTTTCCCCCAAACAATCATCACGACAAATGTAGCAATGACAGTCAATGCTGCGTACACAACTATAGACACAAGAGTCGCATTGACAGTCAATGCTACATATACAATCCTCACACCACCTCTGCAATTGTTTAACATTCACAACTATACCTGACATTCTATCCATATGGGTCATTCTGTTTGCATTGTTTCGTTCAACCAATTCAACCAAGGTCGATGATTCTACAAACATCTTCGTTGCTCTGATACCACTTGTAATGGCCTAAACACGATGACTATGAATTGCGAATCACAGTAATAAAAAGGAATTTTGTTTATAGAAGAGTCAACGGTTACAAGTATACAACTAAAAGATAACTACTCAAGACGAAGAGGAAGAGATAGGAAAGACTAGGTTAGATAGGAAAGACGAAGAAGAAGAGAAGAAGATAAAGAAGACTATAGAAAGAAGAATTTAGGAAAAGAGTACTGGCAATTCAATAACTGTTTTTCCCAATTTCAGTTAGGCTATTTATAGATTTTGCTGACTTAGCCGAGTTAGTGATGAGCTGGACTATTTGATGTATTAATCCGCACGTTGATTCCTTACGATCTCCACCGTTTATTTAAACTAATTCCCAATTTCCCTTTTCATTATTCAATTGCCACATGCGGACATAACAACTTTGGGTCATTACAAACTTCCTCTGTCAAATGTGTGAAATTATTTCAGAAAGAACAGTAGGAGGCATATTATGTTCTTTTTTGAAAATGGTAAATTTTTACTAGGAAATATTGTACATGGTAACAAGGCGTCTGGTGAGCGCACGCACGCACACACAGGATGGCTCAATTCCATCAAACAACACTATGAAGGCTTCTCATATGTGTTTGCATCTCTGAATTCTGCAATAGCACTACGAATCATTCCAGCCATATCAGATCGAACAAACAGATGTGTATTGTCCAAAACATGTATGATGAACTTTTGTGATTGTGGTAATGAAGCATTCATATTGATAATAAACTGAGCCATAGGTATATCACTGCAAAAGAAGAAAGCAAACCTCAGCATCAAAGAAGCAGAACTATTTGAAAGAAAGATCGTCAAACCTACTTGGCTGGGAAATTTTGACCCTTTATTCGGACCAACAAATACTACAACAACAAACATACCTAGTATAATCCCACAAAGTGGGATCTGGGGAGGATACTAGAAAGACCTTAGCCCTACCTCAAAGGTAGAGAGGCTTTTGCGATAGACCCTCAGTGCAAGGAAGAATCATCTGTAGCAGTCTAGAAAAGAAACAGAAGTACAGGAAATAACAAAACAGCAGACCAGATAGCACTTTACCATGATACATACAATCCTTTGACTGCATTCACCATCACGTATCAAAACTCTCCAAGCTTGAGCTGCAGAATAAACGATAAAAATTAGCCAAAAAATTGTCTGGCCATCTATAAGCAAAGACGTAATAAGTATGAATACAGCTGTACTAACTACTGAAAGTAAATTTTCCTTTCCGTTCCAGTCCATAATGCTTTTCAGCAAACAGTTAAAAAGGGCAGCCCGGTGCACTAAGCTCCCATAGCGGGATCCGGGAAAGGGTCATACCACAAAGGTCAATCTTTCATCTCAACAATTGACTTATAAAAATCTCTTTTGACTAATACAATGTTCTAACTTGAAGAAAGAGAGTGATGAAGGGATCTTAGAACCTAAAATAAGAAACCAATAAGGCTGTTAACACAATTAAGTGAACGTTCTAACTTTACGGATCGTTTATGTTCAATATTTCTTATTTATTTCTAGACTAGAAGTAGGGAAAGTAAGAAGAGTGAACAAAGACCCACACAGAGTGGTACAGAGATCATGAGTTATAAATCTTCCTCTTTATGATTCTTTTCATAAGGAAATCTTCCTCTTTATGCATGAAATTGACATATAGCGAAGAGACAAGCCCCTTCAACTTGAGATTCAGACTTAAAATGGTAAGACTTCATAGATAGTCCAGAAATTTTGTCCATCTCAGCTCGCGATAGTCCTGAAATTTTGTACATCTCAGCTCGCACTTCCACTATGTCAAAGATAATCCAATTTCAAGCAATTCAAGAAGACATTGCAGATGTATCATTTCTACGTGCATTGCTAAAACTAGAGTTGTCAATGGCATAGTTAAGCCTTGAAGACGCACAAACCATGTTGAGCGTTTCGCTGTTGTCATCAAGGCTCTAAGGCATACTTTTACCTCCCAACGAACATAAACCTGACGATACCACACTAAACAATTGATATTCACTCTTATCATAATTTTTTTTCCAATTTCCTTACCCATATCTTTGTTATCCATGCTTACAATTATTAGTCTTGAACTATACATCCGTATTTGTATTTCTCTCTATTTGTGCCTTCTTGCATGAAGACTCGCACCTTATTTGTGTTTTATGTTTAAAGCACCAAGAAACCTTAGAGCTTTTTTGCACTTTTCGTGTTTGATCACACTGACTACAACCAGTTATACTTCAAAAATTTTATCGCAAAGTTGATCCCTTCAAGCAGAATTTGACATCTGCATATTCCCAAAAGTTCTGAAATAAAAGAATCCCCACTGAAACAAAACAAAATCATGTCAACTCGGAGCTTAGCTACATTTAAGAATACTCTCTTTAATTAGATCACTCAATCTCAGATATAAGTACGAATACACAACTCAATCTCAAGGTTTCTTTGTTCATAGTGTTCTGGTGATGTTTGTGATCTCGAATAGATAATTTATAGTATTACTGTGTCGGTGTCTTGTTTCTTTTATTATATAGTGGTGTGTTATCCCATTTTGTTGTTTATTTTTATGTTTTTTATTTGTTATACTGTTATCTATCCTGAGCCCGGGATCTACCGGAAACAACCTCGTTACTTCATCTATCTGAGGTAGTGGTATAGACTGCATACACTTTACCCTCCCCATACCCACTTTGTAGGAATACATTGGGTATGTTATGTTATGTGCGATAGAGAAGCAGGAAGGCCAGCATTTTAAATGTCAATTAATCTATCAATTCTGCTTCAAACAAAAATCACTATAGTTAGGTTACCTTCGCTTATATTCTAGTGATATCTATGAGGGTCCAACTCCGAGTCAAAATTTTCACTAAAGGAGTTCAAAATATAAATAAGTAAACACATGACAAATCCTAGGGAATTCAACATCTGCTGACTACTATATATGCATAAAAATAATTTTAATCTTACATATGTAGTGTTATATGAAAGTTCTTTTACAACTGAATTAATTAAGTTAACATTTTGGAACTGACTATATGAATCTTATATATCAGGTCCATTTTATTCAAATTCTTAACTAATCTGGCAGCAGTTCATACTTCAATCAAAAAAAAAAAAAAACTGTAATTGGAGGTAAATATGTCAGCAATCTGCAGGTTTCCACCAAATGAAGTTTCTGATTTTACTTTAATAAAGCATAGTAACAAGAAAGAAAAATAAAACAACAAAATCATCAATAGTTTTAGGAAAATAAAAAACGTTAGATATAATTTAAAGGAGCCTAACCAGTGATTAATCGGAGATGCTGTGAATTAAAAAAGAGAAGATTTTTTGGGGAGGGGAGGGGTGGGGTGGGAGGTTAAAGTAATGGATTCCTGAATGTTCATATTGTCACCCTAAACTTTATACAAATACCACAAATGCATCTGAACTTTGTTAAATACACAAGTAACCCTTCTAGTACCTTTTATTAGCGCAGAACCACGTGTTGTTCCTGGGCGTGGTACTTCCTTTGTCCTAATTTATATGTATTTTTGCTTTGTGATTAAAATTATATACGTTTTGATTCACATTTTAAAATATATTTTTTTAATATTTATATTGATATAAGAAGAATTGCTTCAGAATTAATTAATTTGACTTTCAAAAATTGACAAATATGACATAAAATTAAGGCGGGAATACTTCATGTGCTAAAATAAAGGAAGGATACTTTGGGCTCTGTTGAAATTGACACATTTATTTGTGCATTCCTTAGTTATTTAGTTATAACTGCCATCTAAATTTAATTAGTAATTTGATAAATCATGACCCTTTCCTATGCTGACATAGCCACTTGAAACATGCATGAATGTAGCTTGTGAAGATATTTCGAATATGTTTTCATGTTTCTAGATTTTATTCTATTTTTATGTATTCCTAGAAGTTTTAATGTTGTTGCTGATAACATGATGGCTAAGGTAGCCATTTCCATGTTGCATGAATTCTTCTTGGAAAAGAATGTTTCCAAGTTGGTTAGCCAATGATGTTGCATGCTTCTTTGAACTAATGATGTCCTCAATGAATGAACAGAGGAAGATTTGTGTTGGAAAAAAATGTCTAGACAATTTGTTTTAAGACACAATTTTAGAATATTTTTTTTTTTTTAAAAGATCGAATTATGTTAGCTCTACTTAGTTCGGACTCTAAGAAAGGGTTTTAGAATTTTTAATGCTAGAAATTGCAACTCTAGGAAACTGTATTCGTTTTGGCTTAACTACTTCAGTGGCGGAGGCAGGATCTTTATCAAGGGGGTTCAACATAAGTAAGCATGCTATTAATATCCACAAATAAGTGGGTCGGGTCAGAAGAAGAGATATTTATTTCACAAAAGAGGGTCGAGTCAGAAGATGAGATATAAAACAAAAGCAGTTAACTGAGAGGGAGAGAGAACAAATGTTAGTTTCATTCCAAGAAAAGTGGTACTACATCAATACTAGTTTGAAAACCGTGCCCAGTAGTTCAAATCAAGACATAGAGAGGAACGAGAATTAAAACAGATAAGCTGAGGTTGGGAACAACTTCTCTTCTTTCTCCTCAGGAGTTGCTGGTGTGTCGGGGGAGAGGAGAATCAACAGAAATTGGGGATAATCCCCAAGAAGCATACGGGCAGAAATATTAAGAAGCTGTTTTCCATTTGTATGCCTACTTCTCTTTCTCATTCGCCCGCTCCCTAACTCCTCTCAAAACTATTTGGAATAAGGAAAAACGAGACAAACAAGGTTTTCCAAATCGGAGATTAGACAAAATCGGAGCCAAATAGTGGTCGGAAGGAGATGCCGAGGATGATAATCAGAAGGTGAAAGTGAAAGGCGAGCAGGAGCTCACTCAGCTCAGCTTGGAGTGAAAGAGCGTGATTTTCTCTGTTAGAGAGAACATCAGAGAAATAATTTGAGAGTGAGACCATGATCTTAGTACCTGGGTACCTATCGTCCCCAAAATTTCCCAACCCCAATTTTGAATTATTTTCATCAATTTGTGTTAACACATGATATATAAACCAAAGAACATGAATCACAACTCATAATCACTCAAAAAATTCCCTAGAAATCATAGAAAAACTCTTAAAAGTTTCATTTGGGAAATTTGACAAACACTTAGTGTGCAATTCAAATTCTTACTATTTTGAATCCAATTGGGTACTCAATACTTCCACAATCACTAACACACCAAAATAAACACAACATACAAAAGATAAATCAACTTCAAGCACCAAAACATGAAAGAAATTGCAACCCAATTTTTGGCCCTAAGCAAGAAACTAAGGAGCAATTTCAACAATTAAAGAATAGATTAAGAGACATACTTGAAGATTTAGTGCAAATGAGGATGAAGAACACTTTGAAAGCCTTTTTAAAGTGATAAAATATATGAATATTGGGTATTTATTTGAAGGGAGGAGGGAGTGAAACTATGTTGAAACTTGAAACCGCTTACCTTATGACAGTGAGAGTTTTTAATTTAATTCAATTTGTCTTTTTTCTGAAAATGGGGAAAACGACATCGTTAGCTTTTTAAAATAAAGTAAAGAGTAAATACATAATTAGCTCTGATGTTGGTCGAGATTTTAAAAAAGACACCTGAACTTTGAATTCGATCTATTACACCATGATTCTTACTTAATCCGTTGCAAATATACCATTTTTTCGCTGAATCTCAATCACAACAAAGAGAATGAACACACGCACCAATCAGATGCTGCCACGTTTTATTTTTTTTTTTTAATAAATTTTTTCTTTTTATTTAATTTATCACCCCACCCCACCCCATCCAGCAACCTCCCTGCATTCAATTTCCTCTATTAAAATGGAGTTTAAAGCTCCTATACAATCTCCATTTTAATGAAACTTTAAGCTCCATTTTTATTTTATTTATAACCCCACCTCACCCCCCACCCCCACCCCATCCAACATCTCCTTCCTCATTTCCCTCCATTAAAATGGAGATTGTACATCAGCTTTCCTTTTTAAAATTACGGTGATGATGATGTTGTTTTTGTTGCTTTAATTGATGTTGGTGCTGCTGTAATTGATGTTGTTGTTGTAATTGATGTTGTTGTTGAGTTATAGTGATGAAGAAGAAGTTGGGGAAGAAGACAATGGTGGATGGATGGGTTTATAAAATAATTTTAATAAATAAATAAATATTGATTTTTTTCCTTTTAAAAAGAAGAATATAAATTATATATCAATTATTTACACGTGACAACTTTTAATTGGTCAAAAAATCAAATTTGAGCCCTTTCACGCGCCTGTGGCGCATGTATACACGCAAAGGTCCAAAATGGTGTATTTGCAACGGAATAAAAAAGAATCATGGGGTAATAGGTCGAATTCAAAGTTTAAGTGTCTTTTTGAAAATCTCGACCAACATCAATAAACCTTTCTTTTTGAAAATCTAAAACACATGAAGCAAAAAAAATTTAAAACTTGATGCAATTGGGTATCGAACCCGAGACCATGAGGTCTAATGCGTGCAAAGTTAAACCCCTTTTGCCACTAATCCAATTTCCTTGCCTGTATTAAGGGGGTTCAATTTAATATATATATACATAGGAAAAAAACTGCACCATACATATACAGTGTATTTTTTCGACGAAGGGGGTTTGGGTGAACCACCTGAACACTACGCAGCTCCGCCCCTGGCTTGAAGATAATTCGAACATGTTTTCATGTTTTTAGATTTTTCTATATTTTAACGTATTTCTAGAAGTTTTAATGTTGTTGCTTATAACATGATGGCTAAGGTTGCATTGCCATTTCCATGTTGCCAGGGGCGGAGCTATCCTTCAAGTAGGGGTTTATCCGAACCCTCTTTGTCGGAAAATTATGCTATCTATATATAGTTAAAATTATTTTTTATGTATATATAGTAGATGTTGAACTCTTTCATTTAGTTTGTATGTTCACTACATGTTGCCCCGATTCTTCTTGGGAAAGAATGTTTCCAAGTTGGTTAGCGAATGATGTTGCATGCTCCTTTGAACTAATGGTGTCCCCAGTGAATGAATAGGGGAAGTTTTCTGTTGAAAAAGAAAAATGTCTATGCAATTTGTTTTAGGACACAATTTTAGATTTTTTTTTTTTTTAATAAGATTGAATTCTTTTAGCTTTGCTTAATTGGGACTCCAAGAAAGGTTTTAGAATTTTTTAATGCTAGAAATTGAAACTCTAGGAAACTGTAAATTTCTTTTGGCATAATTACTTAATATGGAGAAATGTTTGATAAGTGATCTAAAAGTCTAGAATGAATTTTTCAACTCACAGTTAATTGGTTAGACTTATAACATCGTGACCAATAAGTTATTGAATTTGAGCCAATGTATCATAGCAGAACAGCCCAAGGATCATTATTTTAGCACACACATTGATTTCGACAATAATCAAAAAGGTGACACACTCGAATGGAAAAACAAAAAAAATAGGCATGGTGCACAGAGCTCTCACTATGCCCGGACTATTGAATGGGCGGACTCAAATGGAAAAAAGAAGATTAAAAACAAAACCAAAATTAACTAGTTTAGAATATGAAAGAAAAGAAAACTATAGAAAAAAATCCATCAGCTTTGTTAATGGAAGTGAAGAGGTTGGTGTTGCCTTTGCACATGATGACGAAGTGCTTGCTTTTGGACATACAAAGAAACTTCGACTTCCCAAATTCACCAATTTCTCCTCTCTTTTCAAACCTGCGTATTCATTTCATTTCCCAACATGAGTCACATATATCTATAGCTAATCAAAGGTTTCAATAATACAATAATGATAATAACATATTCAGTATAATCTCACGAGAAATTTCAAGAGGATCAATATGATGCGCATGCATGTGTATAACTATATCACACCCTTCATTTTCTTGGATTTATTTGAGTCAATGCAAGTAATTTCTTACACTATCTAGTTACTCAAATAGTATTCACAAAGTAAATTAAACGTAAAATTCACAATCTTACAGTAAAAGATATGTGATGCATATACAATGACAATATAGTGTGAAAAATTACTTACATTATCGTGTAGATAATTTACACTCTTCTAACAAATTATTCATTTCACTTGTTATAGGGTGATAGAATTTTTTTTTTAAAAAAAGGAAAAATAACATAAACATACACTTTAACTTATCATATTGACACAAATGTATCGGGGAACTAACAATGTATCTCGGCAGATCCAAAATCGAGAAAAATGTATCTAGAGCTAGCTATGTATCTTTACAAGAAAAAAATGTATCTCCGTTGAATGTATTATGTATCTCGACTGACTCAAAATCGAAAAAAAATGTATCGAGAGCTAATTATATATCTTTATAAAAGAAAAAATATATCTTCGTTGGATGTATTGAAAGTGAATTATGTATCTCGACAGACTCAAAGTTGATATTTTCAATAATTATATAAAAAGTCAAAATTTTCTGTAATTAAATTCCAAACTACCTAAATATATATTGTTTCCAAAAACAAAAAAATCCGCACATCATTATGTAGAAGTCAAACTCATCACTTGAAAAAAATTACCAATACTATTGTTACGTAGTTGAACTTACTTTCCAAACTAAATTGAGAATAATGAAGTTGATAACACAATGGATCACTACTACTCAACAATGGCCTTCGTTTCTCCTTCACGTATATCTCAATCGCCGCCTTTATCAACTCTCCGACGGTGTTCTCCGGCGACATCACCAAATGCACAGGTCCCAAACTATTCTGAATGTTCACATTCAGCAATAGCTTAGTTAACTTGTGCTCTTTCTCATGAGCACCGCTCGCGGTCGCAGCATTTTCAGTCGAAATATCTATAACGGCTGGATTAATATGCGCGACCACGAGTCTAGGTGGCGCTCTACTACCGTGCATGGTGATACCAGCACGGCGGTTTTTTGAAGACAGTGAAGATCTCATGAATATATATATCATAAACTAGGTATTAGTATTTTGTACTAGGATTGTTTTTGGTTAATGTTCTGGAATAATAGGGATGTTTATTTTTGTGTTTGGATGGATAGTTATATTACGTAAGAAATGTAGGGGTTTGGTGATAATGAAATTTTGGCACATATGAATTATGAAATCACTTTAGTGTACTACACGAAATTTCTAGGAAATAGCTGGTGCTGCTACTCTCACATTTCTGTCCCCCAAAGTTCTGCTAAATTATCACTTGCTCATACGTTTATTTTAAAAAATTTAGAAAATTTTATGTATGTATGTATGTATGTATGTAAGGGTGTTAAGTGGGCTGGACCGGGTCAACTGGAACCGGCCCGTGAGATTTAGCCAGGTTGTGTGCCGGTCCGGTTTCGGGCCCAACAGTAAAATTTTTTAAAACAATCCTAATCCAGTCCACTTAATCCAATTCGGTCCGGTTTATAAATTGCTTTGGGACAGAATAAGAAATGATCTACAGCTCTGTGAGTTCATGGTTTGAAATCAAATTTACTGATCTTACTTCCCTCTCCTAACTCATTCTTTAAATAAAAAAAAAAGAAGATAATAGCTATTAATGTAAACGAAAATGATTTCTCGTCTCTTTCTAATATACCCAAAAGTAATGAATACCCAATTAATTAAATAAATAGATATAATAAGATAACTAAAAATGTTGTTAGAATCTTCCTCTTCTTGACAGATCATTTACGAAACTATTCAGTATTCGTATTCAGACCAAAGACTGATATAAATATTATGAATAGATTATTTTTTCCCTCAAATTTTGTTCACATCTTAGATTAATAAATTGGCTCATCGATCCTCATAAAGGAGTCGAATGAATAATAATGAATTGAGGTCGATTATGATGCGGATATATAGGGGGATGAATGCTATCACATCGAGCGTGTTATTATAAGAAAAAAAAAATCACCCATATTACTTAGGTAGCTTATACTTTAGACCTTTTAGAGGAAGATTCCGCTTTATGTTATTTTTGTATTATTATTATTTTTTTCTTTTTTTCTTTTTTGCATTTGATTCCACGTATAATCTAGTCTTAAGATTTAAGTATCGAAAATATTACTAATAATATAATTTTTCAATGTTTAGGTGGAGTAAAGAGAACAAGCTAGAAAAGATATATAAATTAAAGAAATTTTGAAATAAATTTGCTTAAACGCATTTGGGCACATAATTGCAAAAGGCTCAAATTAGGGAGAGTTGTTGGAGGCTTGGGGTAGAGAGGTTCTAAAGGACATAAATAGTGGTAACAGGATGGATTATATTGAATTGTCTTTTTCCAAGACATGTTGTATCTAAATACTTTGAATTATTTGATATGAATATACGGTACAACATTTTTTTTTATAAATGAATGGAGTCATAATACATAAATATGTTTTTTAACTTGATCTCAAATCACATTTTTTACTTTTAATTTTGGGTGTGCACAAGTACAAGTAGGTACTTAAACTTATATAAAGTTGAACAAGTAGAGACACTTATCCTATGTGGCATCATACACATAGTATGTCATGTAGGACAAAAATTGACCACATAGAACGCCACATAGAACATATGTATGTGTCGTCTACTTGTTCAACTTTATACAAGTTTAAGTGGCTACTTGTGCAAACCCAAAATAGAAGGTAATAGATGTGATTTGAGGTCAAGTTAAAGAACATGTTTATGTATTGTAATTGTGCCATGAATGGATCTTACAAATAATCCATCAATGTTGAAGAGGAGAATAAAAATTACATGGAAGGAAAATATCACCATGCAACAGTTTGTATGATCATTTGTTGAGTAGCAAATCTAATATTCATGCAATTCTATCATATGTCGAATAATATTAGTAAGTGCAACTCACACACTACAGTAAAATTCTGAAACGGTTTCTGGTAAAAGCGCGAAACCTTGCTATTTTGTATGTTATATATAGCAATCATCTTGGTCTTTTTCTATGATGATGATGCCACATTGAGCGTGTTATTGAAAGAAATTAAAAATCAAAATATTACTTAGATAGCTTATCTTTTTAGACCTTTTGAAAGAAGGTTCTGCTTTCGTGTCATTTTTATATTAATTTTTTCTTTATACCTTTTTGTGTTTTAGTATCAAAAATAATACTAATATAACATTTCAATGTTTTGTATAATCTAGTCTTAATGTTTAACTATAAAAAATAATACTAATATAACTTTTCAATGTTTTGTAAAATACTAGAAAGGATATAAATTTGCTTTAACATTTGGGCACATAATTGCAAAAGGCTCAAGGAGAGTAGTTGGAGTACACAAATAGTGGTACAAAGACGATTATAATATTGCATTGTCTATATTTTCCATGACATTTTGTAAATAAGTACTTTGTAAGTATTTTATATAAATTTTATAGTACAACATTTTGTTTCATAGAATGGATCTTACAATAATCCATTACTGTTGAATACGAGATTAAAAATTAAAATTACATGCAAGGAAAATATCACCATGCAACTAAGTATGATCATATATTGAGTAGCAAATCTAATACTCATGCTGTGCAAGTCGCACAATATAAATTTCTGAATCCACATCTGATACGAGTGTCATCCGTGTTGAGATTAGTTTTAGAAAGAAAGGTATTTATTGTAATTGCTGAGTCAGCAAATTAGTTTGTCAAGAGTCAGTTAGTTTAGAGTTTGTTGGTGGTGAGCTGTGGATTAGTTGTGTGAGTGGTTACAGACATTTCCTTTTTCCTTGTATATAATCAACGATTGTGAACAGTTGAAACTGAGCTTTCATTTTCCCAAATTGGGAATTACACATCTTGTCTCCCTGGCTTGCTCAACTCTCATACTCTTAGCTCCATATGATCTGAAATTTGACATGGTATCAGAGACAGGTTAACTATTAGCGAATCTAGCTTTGTTTTTCTGCTCCATCAATCTTCCAATTCACTCGATTTTACTTTTCTGGTCCATCTAGCTTCCAATTCACTCAATTTTACTCCATTTTTTTGCATTTATTTGAGGTACGAATCTCCTGTTATAATTGCATATTCTGTGCTGCATATATCTTCCATTTTTTGTCCAATTTTTGTTCTCCCTATACTCATACAACAATGGCGTCAACTTCTAAAACTGAAAATCCCACTGTTGCTTCTATAAGCACCACGATTGACCCTGGAAATCCCATTTTTGTCCTTCCTTCTGACAGTCCTAGTGCTACTCTAGCTCCCGTACCCTTCGATGGTGTAGGTTATCGTTCATGGCATCGTAGTGTATTATGATCTCTGTCAATTTAGAACAAATTAGGTTTTATCAATGGTGAGTGTAAGAAACCAGTTTCACAAACATCTTTGGAATTGCGCCAATGGGAGAGATGTGATGATATGGTTACAACATGGATTCTCAATTCTCTTGCGAAGGACATTGCGGATAGCGTCGAGTATGTATCCAGTTCCCAAGAACTTTGGACTGAGCTAGAAGACCGTTATGACCAGACTAATGGGGCAAAACTATACCAAATTCAGCAGGAAATTAGTGATTTACATCAGGGCACACTGGATATTACTTGTTATTACACAAAAATGAAGAAACTTTGGGAAAAAATTAGCACAATTACGGCGAAGAATCAATGTGTGTGTCAATGCACCTGTGGAGGTAAGGAACACATGTACAAGGCCAAACAAGATCGATGATTAATTCAGTTCCTTATGGGGCGAAATGAAGTGTATACTACAATCCGAGGTAACATCCTTATGATGACGCCTTTGCCCACTATTGGGTAAGCGTTTGCACTACTAATACAGGAGAAAAAACAGAGGGAACTACGACCTCTCAACCATTCTTTTGGTGAGTCATCCTCTATGCATGTGAGTGTTGGGGGTGAAAGTTCAACTGGTAGAAATTTTCGAACAAACTATAATATTACCAATCATAATGGGGGTGAAAGGAGCAGACCATTTTGTGATCACTGCAAGAGATTGGGTCACACTAAGGAAAAATGCTACAAGATTCATGGATACCCTCAACAACAAAATCAAGTATTGAACACTTCTAACTCCAGACCTCATAGTTACAACAATGCCACTAAGTATCCAAACTATAATCGGAGTAGCTGCCAATGCCTTAGGAATGGATTCTGATCTATTGTTTGTGAAGAGTGAAGGTGGAGAAGCACACAATGATGGTCAGCAAAAGACTCTTACGAAAGAGATATATGGATAGATAATACATCTGATTCAACAGTTTGGATCCAATAGTTTAGGCAACACTCTTACTACCAATGCACATGATTGTGGAATTGCTAATTTTGCAGGTATTGTTGCTTGTACCACTTCAATAGATTTTGGAAAATTATCTTGTGGATGTTTGATGATAGGCGTATTTACACGCCTAAAGTACTATAATTGACCCATATTTTAGCTAAGTTTTGAGGAAAAAATATATAATTCATGCACTTTTAGTCCTTTTTCCTGTAAGTGAGCTAACAAACGTGATTAGAAAGTTTTCAGGTATAAATGATGCAGATTTCAGCATTTTATGGATAACTTGACGCCCAAGGAAGCTTCACGAAAGAAGGAAGGGAAAGCTTGGACGCCAAGGACCAAAAGTGACGCATGAAATATCTGTCCCGGGCAAAAACAACATTTCCAAAGACTTTGGGGATCAGAAGTAACTTATTAGGATTAGGATAATGATGCATTAACCTAGTAGGATTAGGTTAAGTAATGCAGTATCCTAGTAGGAATAGGATATGGGTGTTATAAATACCGTATTTTGCTAGAGATTTTTATTCATTCTTGAGTTCTGAAAACAATTCTCTTTCAATTAATTACTTTCTCTTCATCTATTCAATTCTTAATTTTCACAACAAGAGAACCGCTATTCTAAAAGGGAATTCACGCCTAACGCCATACCAAACCCTACTACACGTGAGATCTTTATTTTGGTATAATGATAAAGTCTATTGTGATTTCCGTCGCACTCATGAATAGCTAAACTTCTCTGTTGGGGATATGGAAGCCTTATGAGATACTATCTATTGCTATGAGTTTGTGAGTTCGTGACTCGTATGATGCTTATATCATTATTCTCTTCATCTTAATGCAAATTCTTGTGGTTGCAAACGCATAGAATACGCCAGTATAGCATTAACTTGTCCGAAAGAAACGTTATATGTCTGGAAAAGAGATAATGTCAAGGTAATAGGGCACCAACCCCTGTTAAAAAGTTAGTGTCGTAACTGGATTAACCTCTTGGAGAGTTCGTACCGTTAGACACGCTTTAAGCTCGAAAGAGTTAAAGTGAAATAATCCTTGATGGTCGAAAGACGCCTGGATTTACCATAGAATACAACTCTCTATAAGTACATGCATGTCTGAATTCCGCATAACTCATAGCCAATAGAGACGTATAACTCATAAGGTGGACATAACCCCAACTCTCAATTCTCATTGGTTAAACATCTTACTAATTATTCTTTCTTTTTACTTTGCTATTTTTCTGTTTTTACTCTATTATTTTGTTTACAGTATTGCACGCTACAAAATCCCCCCTTTTTCGAGACTTGCACCAAAAGTCTAATAATCTTTGCTTACTTAGTGACTAAGTATTCTCTGTGGGATCGATACCCAACCTAGTTGGGTTCTATATTTGACAACGACTGCTTACACTCTTACGAGAGCTGTAGTTTGAGCGTTATCAAATTTTGGCGCAGTTGCCGGGGAATACGGTTGTCAACTAAGTTTGTGATAGTTACTAGACCCTTTGGTCAAAGATTCTCAGATTTTACTTTTAGTTGTTGTTTTTGTTTTATTCAGGTTTGCTTGAGTGCATGCCAAACACGCGAAGTTCAGGTCAACCGTTATTACCTATCAATCCTGAACCACAACTTATTGGCAGAATGGATGCACAACGTGACATTGACAGAAGGGCGGCTCAACAGGAGCAGGCTAGATTAGCTGCATTGGCAGCTGCTCAAGTGCATCAACAGAATATTGATAACCCAGTTCGTGCAAAAAATCCTGATGATGAGGACCTGGGTGATGAGGAGCTATTGAATCCTAGGCGTACTGATGAGGTGGCGACACCTATGCATAGGAGAGATCGTCAAGCTAGAATGAGACCTGACCGCCGAGCTGTGCAGGCTCCTTTTGATGATGATGATGACGATCTGGATGGAGCTGGTGCCACAGGGGCTATTATTCCTCCACCCTTGGCACCTGGAGCAAAGTTCAATTCCAACAGCACCATGATTCAACTATTGCAGCTCAAGGGATTATTTGGTGGACTTGCAGGTGATGATCCGAATATGCATCTGATCAACTTTATCTCTACATGCAAGTCGTTCGACAATCCAGGCGTTGGACAGAATGCAATTCGGCTGCGCTTATTTCCATTGTCTCTGTCTGGGGAGGCAACTCTATGGTTGAATGGGCTGACTCCTGATTCTATCACCAATTGGAGGCAATTGAAAGACGCTTTCCTAGAAAGATTCTTTCTGCCATCCAAGAGAGCACAATTGAGAGATGAGATCAGCAATTTTCGACAGCTTCCAACTGAAGCTCTCCATGAAACATGGGAGAGGTTCAAGAAGAAGCTTATGCGGTGCCCAAATCATCAGATGACCAACATCCACTTGATGGAGATATTATACAGGGCCTTGAACTCAGTGACTAAGCCAGTGGTTAATAATGCGGCTGGAGGATCATTCATGGACCTTACTTTTCTCGAGGCAAGTGATATGCTAGATCGTATGACAAAGCAGAGTAGAGCTTGGTATACCAGGGATTCTGAGGTAGCAAGCTCTACCGTATCTGTTGGCATGACTGCAGAGCAGAGGCGTAGACAAGAGGAACGTGATCAAGATATGACGCACATGAAAACACAGATGGATCTTCTTACAAAGCATCTATTATCAGGGAAGACCGAAAAAATCAAAGCAGTTGTGTCAAAAGGAAGAGACGAATCAGATTCAGAGGAAGAAGCCAACTACTTGAATAATCAGGGGGGTTTCCGAGGCAATGCCCAAGGAAACCAAGGTCGGAACTATTATGATAAATCTGGATACAAGGACCGCGATCAAGGTAGTTGGAAGAATAAGACTGACAGGAGTGGTTTGTATGTTCCTCCTGGAAACCGTGAGGCTGTGGCTTCTGGCTCTGGAAAGATGTCGAGGGAAGATATGATGGCGAAGCTGTTGAAAGGAGTTGAGGCAACCAATACGGGAGTGAATGAGGTGAAGAACGACTTTTCTTCAATAAATCAGTTGGTTGACTCACATTCCACTGCAATAAGACAACTAGAGCAGCAATTGAGTCAACTTTCAGCGGCATTTAATCAACAAAAAGTCGGCACCCTACCTAGCGACACTGTGCAAAATCCAAGGAACGATGGATCATGCATCACTATTACTACCAGGAGTGGTAAGGTGCTGGAAACCTCATCCAAAGGCAAGCAAGTGATCAATGCAGAACCTGAAGACGCCGATGAAGCTACAGAGGACGTTAGTGACGTCACCCCTCAACGTCCACAGCCTGAAAAGATCGCCAATCTGAAGCAAGAGGAAAAGAAAGTCGTAGAGAAAACGATTCCCCTTCCACCACCACCTTTTCCTCAAAGATTGAAGAAGAAAGCTGACGATACCAGGTTCAATAAGTTTATGACTATGTTGAAGCAGCTAACTATTAATGTTCCTTTGGTCGAGGCGCTAGAGCAAATGCCTGGGTACGCAAAATTTATGAAGGATCTTTTAACAAAGAAGCGGGCAGTAAGCTATGATCCAGCAGATAATATTCATCACTGCAGTGCAATTGCCACAAGGTCCTTAGTACAGAAGAAGGCAGACCCTGGTGCTTTCACTATTCCTTGCACGGTTGGATCTATGAATTTTGCTAAGGCATTTTGCGATTTGGGAGCTAGCATCAATTTGATGCCACTATCCGTCTACAGAAAGTTGGGGTTGGGCGACCCTACACCAACCAATATACGGCTCGTGATGGCAGATAGGTCGGTAAAACGACCTGTGGGTATCTTGAATGATGTGTTGGTGAAGGTGTCTACCTTCATTTTTCCTGCAGACTTTGTGATTTTGGATTGCGAGGTGGATTCTGAAGTTCCCATAATCTTGGGACGTCCTTTCCTTGCAACAGAAAGTGTGCTTATTGACATGAGAGATAATGAGCTTTTATTTCGAATGAATGACGAAGTGATTCGTTTTGATTTGTGCAAATCGATGAAGCAACCGAGAGATATGGATGTGTTCTCTGTAGCTGATGTTCATTATGAAGATAAGAAAGCATTATCTGTAGAGAAACAGCTTACTGTTGAGCCATTGTCTGCTGCACTGCTGAATGGTGAGCATGAGGATGATGAAGATTATAAAGAAACTATGTGTGCTCTAACAGAAATAGGGTCCTATTCTCATACTCCTAAGCAGCCGAACCTTGATCTTAAGAATCAACCGTCACCAACAGCGAAGACTTCCATTGAAGAGCCCCCAGTGCTAGAAGCAAAAGAGCTCCCCAATTATCTAAGGTATGCGTTCTTGGGAAGTGGAAATACACTTCCGGTGAGTGTGGCGGATGATTTAAGTGAACAGCACGTAGAGGCTCTCATCTCTGCTCTGAAGAGATACAAGAGAGCTATGGGTTGGTCTATTGATGATATAATTGGTATCCCTCCTGGGACATGTACGCACAAGATTCATCTCAAAGAAGATTGCATGCCCACAAGTAAGCATCAGTGTCGTCTGAATCCATTCAGAAAACGATGCCCCATCTATCTCGATGAAGTCTAAGTAATCGAGATAGCTATGTCGTGCCGCGACAATAAATCAAGCGCTTGGTGGGAGGCAACCCATCGTTTTTAATTGTTTTGTTTTCTTAAGATTTTGTCGAGCCACGACCAAAACTAAGGCGCTTGATGGGAGGCAACCCATCGTTCTAATCGTTTTCGTTGTTTTTGAGTAAGTGTAGGTGCAAGAGGTGTAAAAGATGAGATTGGTTTCAAATTTTGATTTGGAAGTATTGCATGTTGAAGGTGGTAAGTTAGGAATGAAGAAGCAAAAGGCTATGGGTTAGGCATTGCCTATGAAAATATAGGCAAAGAACAAGGCAAGGCCTATGTAAATCTAGGCCACGAACAAGGCATGGCCTATGCTATGGCACTATGCTCAACAATGCCATAGCATAGGCGCCGCCTATGCTATGGCACTATGCTCAACAATGCCATATCATAGGCGCCGCCTATGCAAAAGCATTCTGTCTCTGAATCTAGTATGCCATGGCATAGGCGCCGCCTATGCCTAACAATGCCATAGCATAGGCGCCGCCTATGGTCACTTTTGGTCTCCAAATCCGATTCCAAATGGGTCAAAACCCGACCCAAGCTTGTCCTATAAATAGAACCTTAGTATTTGAACAAAAATGCATTGCAACTTCAACCTAAGAGCCGCCTACCTCTCCAAAATCTCTCAAAAATTTTCCTTTTGCTCTTTTACTTTGCAAGAACATCTTCCAAGGCCATCAACCAAGTACAATGGCACCAAAAGCACGCCAAGGAAAAGACAAAGCAACCACCTCACAGAAAGGCCAGAAAAGGGGAAGAAAAGAGCAAGCTGAATCTTCATAGCTACAAATACCTCAACGCACTTTTGGATCAAGTGGGGTACAATTTGAAGAAACTTTGAGGATGACGACTCTGATGATGATTCCGACGCAGGGGGAATGACCCCAGACATAGAAAAGGATTCCGACTAATCAGGTTTTTCGTATTTATTTTCCACTGAGGGCAGTGTGTCCCGTCTAAGTGTGGGGTGCTGGTATTCGTATGCTGTACTTCTTTGCCTACATTTATGGTCATATTTTGATTAGTCGTAGATTTTATTTTAGATTTTGATGCATGAAATTGTTATGATAAGCGGCATGGTGTTATGACAAGAGTTTGTGCTAGAATCATTACTATTGAGACATTTAGGCTCTAAATCTGACTAATTATGTGATAAGTGTGTGGTTTAATTCCTTCATCTGTTGGGTCAAGAGTCTGTACTGCTCCCAATAAAGTCGACCATGTGCCTTGTGTGTGTGAGGTGATAGTATATTCTGTGTTTGTGGCTGATGCTAGAACTTGCCTGGTATGTGTGTAAAGCGAAATAAAGAGTGCGAGTTAAGAGATGATTTAGGCATTTCTTTGGAAACCTGTGATTGTTTACCTTCGTTTTACCTACCCATGGACATTATCCTAGTTAACCCCCTTTGATCCTTTAGCCTATTTTCTTTGACAGCCTCATATGTAGCCTAATCCATTTTTTTCAAGACCATAATTTGATCCAAATTCCTAAGCGCTTTAAATTGTAAAGTCATGTGACAAAATAAGAGGAAATTGGATGAGTGTGATGCCTTAGAATGTATTGGTGCTTGAATTTGTTATGAAAAAAAATTGCTATCATAGAGGTGTGTTATGAAAAGAAAACTAAAAAGTTAGTTATGTTTAAAATTGAAAAACAAAAGAGGTGAGAAGGGGTGGTAGATTAAAAGAAAGTAGAAAGGTTATTTGAAAGAAAGTGTAAATGGCATAATGTGATGTACTAAAGCGCTTAGGAACATAGTCACTATTTCTGGCCAAAATAGTCCTACCCGTCCCTTAGCCTACATTACAACCTGTAAAGACCTATTTGATCCTAAGCTTAGCATTCTGATATTAGTAGAGCATTACACTAAGGGCAAGCCTATGGTCATCAGCTGCAACATATGAATTCTTTGTGAGAGTGAGAGCAATGATAATCTTACACCCATGTTCTGAAAAATGCAATACTTGTGAGTGATTATGGGTAATATCTTATGTGAGACACACATGGTTGATGAGTTTTGGGTAGTCTTGTATGATTCTTTGTGCCTTAACTTTTGGATACGAATTAACCATCATCACGAGTCTATGTTGGAGGCTGAATTGTTTCTAGAAGTGATTAGAAAAAGATTGTCGTGCCTGTCTTGACGAATATTTTATGTTGTTGCTGTGAAACCCTAAGTAGATGTTTAGATGGACATGATATTTTGTTCGAGGACGAACAAAGCTTTAAGTGTGGGGTGTTGATGATAGGCGTATTTACACGCCTAAAGTACTATAATTGACCCATATTTTAGCTAAGTTTTGAGGACAAAATATATAATTCATGCACTTTTAGTCCTTTTTCCTGTAAGTGAGCTAACAAACGCGATTAGAAATTTTTCAGGTATAAATGATGCAGATTTCAGCATTTTATGGATAACTTGACGCCCAAGGAAGCTTCACGAAAGAAGGAAGGGAAAGCTTGGACGCCAAGGACCAAAAGTGACGCATGGAATATCTGTCCCGGGCAAAAACAATATTTCCAAAGACTTTGGGGATCAGCAGTAACTTATTAGGATTAGGATAATGATGCATTAACCTAGTAGGATTAGGTTAAGTAATGCAGTAGCCTAGTAGGAATAGGATATGGGTGTTATAAATACCGTATTTTGCTAGAGATTTTTATTCATTCTTGAGTTCCGAAAACAATTCTCTTTCAATTAATTACTTTCTCTTCATCTATTCAATTCTTAATTTCCACAACAAGAGAACCGCTATTCTAAAAGGGAATTCACGCCTAACGCCATACCAAACCCTACTACACGTGAGATCTTTATTTTGGTATAATGATAAAGTCTATTGTGATTTCCGTCGCACTCATGAATAGCTAAACTTCTCTGTTGGGGTTATGGAAGCCTTATGAGATACTATCTATTGCTATGAGTTTGTGAGTTCGTGACTCGTATGATGCTTATATCATTATTCTCTTCATCTTAATGCAAATTCTTGTGGTTGCAAACGCATAGAATACGCCAGTATAGCATTAACTTGTTCGAAAGAAAAGTTATATGTCTGGAAAAGAGATAATGTCAAGGTAATAGGGCACCAACCCCTGTTAAAAAGTTAGTGCCGTAACTGGATTAACCTCTTGGAGAGTTCGTACCGTTAGACACGCTTTAAGCTCGAAAGAGTTAAAGTGAAATAATCCTTGATGGTCGAAAGACGCCTGGATTTACCATAGAATACAACTCTCTATAAGCACATGCATGTCTGAATTCCGCATAACTCATAGCCAATAGAGACGTATAACTCATAAGGTGGACATAACCCCAACTCTCAATTCTCATTGGTTAAACATCTTACTAAATATTCTTTCTTTTTACTTTGCTATTTTTCTGTTTTTACTCTATTATTTTGTTTACAGTATTGCACGCTACAAAATCCCCCCTTTTTCGAGACTTGCACCAAAAGTCTAATAATCTTTGCTTACTTAGTGACTAAGTATTCTCTGTGGGATCGATACCCAACCTAGTTGGGTTCTATATTTGACAACGACCGCTTACACTCTTACGAGAGCTGTAGTTTGAGCGTTATCAATGTTATAACTCAAGTAGTGACTTGTGGATTATAGATTCCGGTGCTTCCCACCACATGACCTTTAACAAAAAGTTTCTTTCCAATATCATACACTTACCATATCCTTTACTTGTTAGACTACCAAATGGCTATCATGTGAAAGTTACAGAAATAGGCAATGTGATAATCACACCCAAGATAATTTTGCATAATATTTTCCTTATACCATCTTTTAAATTCAATCTCATGTCTGTCAGCTCCCTAGTGGAACAACCCAAATGTATTATTTCCTTCTCTGATTCATCTTGCGTCCTACAGGGCCCTTTTCAGAAGAGCCCTCTGGAGGTTGGTAGAT
This sequence comes from Capsicum pubescens, assembly GCA_030864215.1. Lineage (NCBI taxonomy): Eukaryota > Viridiplantae > Streptophyta > Magnoliopsida > Solanales > Solanaceae > Capsicum > Capsicum pubescens. The sequence goes on along the minus strand of CM061538.1, from coordinate 350,204,272 downwards.
TGCATGATGGTCTCTACTATATCTGTTCAAGATGCTTCAAGAAAGGAACTGCTGAACAACTTCAAGAAAGGAACTCCTGCAGCAGGACATCAAACACAAGCTCCTTATCATCCTTCTTCAATGTCTAGTCATATCAATAAGTTGCATTGCTCTTTTCCATCTTCCTCACATTGCACTTCCTCCATTGTACAGAATAACACTCATGCACACAAGCACTCCACTATGATAAATGTTGTCCCTTCTGATAATAACAATGCAACACCATCTCTTTCCAGTATGCATGTTCATATCTCTGATAAAAATAATATTGATCTTTTATGGCATTACAGATTAGGTCATGTGCCTTTTTTAAAAATAAAGGGTATATCATCTATCCCTATACAGTTCTTACTTAAACAACCTTTTACCTGCACCATCTGTCCCATGAAAAAACAGACTAGGCTTCCCTTCCTTGGAAAAACAACCAACACAAAATCCATTTTTGAATTGATTCCTATAGACTTGTGGGGACCTTATCATGTCCCAACCCATGACAATTACAAGTATTTTATAATCATAGTTGATGACTTTAGTAGATTCACTTGGACTCACCTACTAAGTTGCAAAAGTAATGCCCTACATACACTGAAATCTTTTATAAAGATGATTGAATGTCAATTTCATACCAATGTGCAAATCATTAGAACTGATAATGGGTTGGAATTCAACAATTATGAATTATCTATGTTTCTCCAATCCAAGGGTATTGTTCATCAGAAGACCTGCCCTTACACTCCTCAACAAAATGGGATAGTAGAAAGAAAACATAAATACCTATTAGAAACAGCTAGATCCTTACTGTTCCAATCCAAATTGCCTTTGCAATATTGGGGAGAATGTGTGTTGACAGCTACCTACGTCATCAACAGGTTGCCATCTTCTTCCATTAACAAGGCATGACCTTTTGAAATCCTTCACAAATGTAAACCATCATACTCACACCTAAAATTTTTTGGATGTCTCTGTTATCCTACATTAACTAAACCACACAAAGATAAATTTGAGCCCAGATCTACACCTCATGTCTTTATAGGATACCTTTTTGGTGTGAAAGGTTACAAAGTTCTAAATCTGACCACTAAGAAAATATTGGTTTCTAGAGATGTGATATTCCATGAATTTATATTTCCATTTTCTCACCAGTCTGATAAGGGAGCTGGTTTTCCTCCCATATCCATCCCACAAAACCATGTCACAGTAGACAGTACTTGGCCAGATGTTGTGCTAATCGGTTATGGTAGTGAAAATGTGCCACCTGAAATTTCTGTCATAGAACCTACCATCATGGAATCCTCACCTCCTTCTCACTCCCAAACACATATTGACTCTGCATTCATGCATCCTCCTCAATCACAAACACCTGCTAACTCTGCACCACTACCACCTACTATATCTACCTTTACAGGACCCAGAAGATCTCTTAGAACACACAAAGTTCCCTCATATCTTAATGACTTTGTACATCCACTTACACAACCACAATCATACTGCTCATTCACTCATCCCAAGTTTACCATAAACTCTGAGGTCCATAATTCCACAAGTGACCTTCTTGGGCATCACATCCATCTTGATTCTGAACCAATATCTTATGAAGAGGTAGCATCTTGTCCAGCTTGGCAGACAACAATGACACAAGATTTTGAGGCACTCTATGCTAATTACACTTGGGACCTTGTACCTTTACTACCCACTAAAAGAACTATAGGATGTAGATGGGTATACAAGATTAAGCATAAAGCTGATGAGAGCATAAAAAGGTTCAAGGCTAGGTTGGTGGTGAAGGGTTATACTCAACATGCTGGGATAGACTATAGTGAAACTTTTTCCCCAGTTGTGAAAATGACAATTGTGAGAGTCTTAATTGCCACAACTGTTAAAAGAAAATGGGATATATTTCAGTTGGACGTAAACAATGCATTTCTTCATGGAGATCTCCATGAAGAAGTGGATATGGAAGTGCCCAAAGGACTTCACACAAACAAACCTGGTCTTGTTTGCAAATTAAACAAATCTTTATATGGTTTAAAGCAAGCTAGTAGGCAATGGTATGCAAAGTTAACTGAGGCACTGAATTCAAGGGGATTCCATCACTCCATGTATGACTATTCGTTATTTTACAAGAAATCAGATTCTTCCTCTGTATTTGTAGCTGTGTATGTGGATGATGTTTTAATCACTGGAACTGATGCACATGAGATATCAGCATTAAAAAGGTTCCTCAATGACACTTTCAAGATTAAAGATCTAGGAAAGTTACACTATTTCTTGGGGTTAGAAGTCATACACACAAAGGATGGTGCTCTTATTTCTCAGAAGAAATTTTTATCAGACCTGCTCAAGGAATTCAACTGTACTCAATATAGTCATTTATCTTCACCTCTGGATCCTAATGTCAAACTCAAGGCAAAAGAGGGATCTCCTTTATTTGATCCTGGTTACTATAGGAAGTTAGTTGGGAAACTCAACTTCCTCACAACTACAAGGATGGACATAGCATATGGAGTCCAACATCTCAACCAGTTTATGTAGGACCCTAGAGAAACTCGTCTACATGTTGCATACCACCTGCTAAGATACTTGAAGAAGGATCCTGACCTAGAGGTGCTCATGTCCAATAAAGAAGACTACAACATCAAAGCATATTGTGACTCGGATTGGGCTGCATGCCCAGATTCAAGGAAATCAGTATCTGGATACATTGTATTTCTAGGTGATAGTCCAATCAGCTGGAAGTCAAAGAAGCAGGAGACCATCTCATTATCTCCAGCAGAAGCTGAGTATAGAGCAATCAGAAAGGTAGTTGGAGAGTTGGTTTGGTTGAGCAGGCTACTTACTGATTTTAGCGTTCCATTTTCAAGTCCTATTCCTGTATTTTGTGATAGTCAATCAGCCTTGCACGTTGCTAAAAATTACGTGTTTCATGAAAGGACTAAACACATAGAGGTTGACTGTCACTTTGTAAGAAACATGCTACAAGATAGATTGATATCACTTCACCACATTTGATATCACTTCACCACATTAGCACAGAAGCACAACTTGCAGACATCCTTACTAAAGCTCTCACTGGTGTTAGACACTCAGAGATTCTTCACAAGTTGGCTGTGATTACATCCCTTCCAACTTGGGGTGGGGTGGGGGGTGTTGAGATTAGTTTTAGAAAGCAAGGTATTTATTGTAATTGCTGAGTCAGCAAATTAGTTTGTCAAGAGTCAGTTAGTTTAGAGTTTGTTGGTGGTGAGCTGTGGATTAATTGTGTGAGTAGTTACAGATATTTCCTTCTTTCCTTTTATAAAGCAACGATTGCGAACAGTTGAAACTGAGCTTTCATTTTCCCAAATTGGGAATTACACATCTTCTCTCCCTGGTTTGCTCAACTCTCATACTCTTGGCTCCATATGATCTGAAATTTGACAGGAGCATTGCATGCAACCAAGGATTATCCACAACTTACATGTTCTTCTAATAATTTTATTTGTCTTGCGACCAAAGAATCCATCGAGAACAATGGAATTTGCTTCTGTTGTTATTTCTCTGTTACTATTACTCTTTCGAAGATAAAAACTTCTGCTCATCCCAACATCTCCAATCACATCTTCAAATACAAAATAATTACTATCAAACAATAAGTAATAAAAGTAAGGAACAAATAGAACTTAGCTTAACTTATTTTCCACTTTTTTGGGGGGAGGGGGTGGGGGTGGGGGTGTGACAATGACATTTGTAGGCTTAAATGAGGATATATGGTGTATTGGTGATCAATAAGGATTTATATAACCGGTCCAAATTTATGTTAAGCATAATAATTTACTATCTAATCCTTTCACGCAGAGATAAGTTACAAGTTGAAATTTACAAATACCTATTCTAATTTTATACAACATTGGCAGCTGTATTATTCAAACATTATCTTTAATCTATGACCGAAAGGGAACATTATCTTTAATAAAGAAGTCAATAAATCACAGACCAATCCAGATAATTGGTTTAATTACTATGTGAGCCAGAGATTATTCAAAGTTCCATTAGCCAATCCTACATCAAACACAAATTGACCTTTCAACAAAGAAAGGGCTTACGCACTATAATTATTTAAATACCAGTGATTGATATATGATACATCCAATATTAGTCCTAAAAATCACTACTAGCTAAACAACGTAACATTTGTTAGTCAAACCTCAGGGTGTACATGTAGGGGTGATAAAATCAGCCAATAAAAACAAGACGTGTTTAACTTATTCAAGTCCGATCCGCATAACTCATTTATATATTAATTCAATTTATTTTGATCAGCTCAATTTATTTCATTTAAAATTTGTGCTATTTTGAACTAAATTTGTTTTCTCAATTGACTCGCGATAAGCCTTGTCAGAATATGGTACACAAGGAAAACATAACTTTAATAGTTTTACTTAGTAATAGTTTTACTTAGTAATAAGACTAGAGTAGCATGACTCGTGTCAGCACGGGCCCAATATTAAGATATTTTGATTATGTACGATAAGTTAGATTGATGTCAATGTGAATTATAAAACATGAATATACAAAACATATTAATTACTTGATAGTATTTTTGAAGGAGCCAAATTATTTCACAAGATAATCATGTATAACTTACTTATATAAATAACACAATTCTATGCATTTTGAAGTTCAGATCTTTAATCATATGATTGAAATTTGCTACATTGAGTATAAAATATGAGATTAAAATTAATACATAAGACTTGACACTTATTGTATAAAATAGAGAATAATTATTGAAAAGATAAATGGTTATCTAGTCATTGCATATTACATCACATGTGGGTTGTAACTAATAGGTTAAAAAAAAACTACAAGGGTTGGTGTGTTGGTTCAACACCTCAACCCTTAAGCAAGAGGTTGGGGGTTCGATCCCCACCCCTGGTGAATGGAGAAAACTCTGTGGCCAGTTCCCTACCGCTTAGTGCACTAACAGTGGAACGGAGGATTAGTCTCACGGCTGCCAGGGATAGCTTGGGAAACAAAACAAAAAAAAAACTAATAGGTTAAAATTGTATTGTCTTCCCCAAACTAAGCCGACAGAAACATCCTTTGCTCTCATTTCTCCTTCTTTTTTATTTGCCAACTTGTTCTTTGAAGTTAAAATTAAATTAATATTTTAAATTTAAATTTTAAGTGTTTTGAAAATTATATATATAAAATTATAAGTTACCATCTGTCATAGTAATTTAAGTTATTTGACTTTGAGAACACAATAAAACATACTTCTATAAATATTTTTATCGAACTTTGCTTTTGTATATGTTCTTTCCATTGAAATGTAGGAGCCATTTGTTAGAGTGTATAAAAATAATTTTGAATAGAATTTATTAGTAATGTTTGTATTATTAATGTTTGTATTAGTAATGCTGGTATTATTTATACTAACATTATTTCTGATACACTATTGGATGTGTTGTATTAGAACTTGTCTTTTCAATATTGATATATTTAAACAAAAGTTTTTTTAAAAAGAAGAATGCATATACATTCTAAAATTCATGCGGGATTTAGTACGAGTTCAATATATGTTATTTTTGTCTCAATTTATATGAAACGAATAGAATTTAGATAATCAATCATACTTTTAATATGTATTTAGATAGTTTAAGTTGTTAACTACTATAATTTATAATATTTTTTATTTAATTTTCAAATAATATACATTACTTTTCTTGTCCAAACTTTTGTGGTATTGATAGTCAATTATATTTAAAAAATAATTTAAGTTTTAAATTTTTGTGATTTATAATACTTTTCTTCTATTATAATTAAGTGACACTAATATAATTTCGAGAGTCAACCGAATATTTTATATTTTTGTAAAAATTTTAAGTTGTTAATTATTGTGATTTATAATTTTTTACATATTTTTTTGAAATATATAACAAATTAAATTATTTTTAGATATTTTAAGTTGTTAACTATTGTAATTTATAATACTTTATATGTAATTTTTGAATAATATATGTTACTCTTCTTGTCCAGAGTTTTGTGTCGTTGATAGCTAATTATATTTTTTAGATAATTTAAAATTTTAATTATTGTGCTTTATAATATTTCTTCTGTTCAAATTTAAGTGACACAATACGTCTATGGTCATAATAATTAATTAGGGGTAATATAGTAAAATCATGATTAAGCAGCAAAGCATAAATGTCTTAAATGACTTACAACGACTAATTAGAAGTGACATAACAAAGTTACTATAAAAATACCCGTGAAAAAAATTTAGTGGATCTCATATAAGACGTCAAGTTAATTTAAAACATCAAGAGTTAATTTGTCATTTTTATATCTATTTTACCTTTTTTATTATATATTATTAATTTTTAATACTTAAATGACTTATAATAATCAATTAAGAGTAATATTTAGTAAAACTATGATTGAAGCAGCTGAAGCAGATATGTCATAAATGTCTATTTTTTAATTAAATATTATTAATTTTTTAATACATAAATGACTTATAATAATTACTTAGGGGTGATATAGAAAAATCATGATTGAAGCAGCTGAAACAGACATGTCATAAATATTTATTTTATCTTTTTTAATTAAATATTATTAATTTTTTAATACATAAATGACTTATAATAATTAATTAGGGATGATATAATAAAATCACGGATTGAATATTATTAAATTTTTAATATATAAATGACTTATAATAATTAATTAGAGGCAATATAGTAAAATTATGATTGAAGCATACATGTCATAAATGTCTATATTATTTTTTAATATTAATTTCTTAATATATAAATTGCTTATAATAATTAATCAGGGATGATACAAGAATGTTGGTGAATTCTTAAAAATCAAGAAACACTAATTATTAGGTTTATTTGGTTAAAATCATAATTCTGTAGGTTTTAGATAAATTGAGAAAAATATCAAATTAATCAAATAAGTTATATAAGTAAAATACATTTTATATATTAAGTTTTTTAAAAATGAAATATTAAAATTTTTGCTTTGAGTTTGAGATGATTAAAGTAACTATAATCCAAAAAATAATTAATGCTCAAAGTTTTAATTAAAAAATCAATACGGATAATATGATTTGCATATACAAAAATAACCAATTATTATTATTTCGTAACGAATTATGTTTAACCTTATATAAGTAAAATCTTTTTAGGTATTTTTCTTTAGTTTCTTTTTGTTGGTATATATTGACTTGGCACAAATTTTTAAAAAATATTTATTAAAAATTTATTTTACTAAATTAGCTTTACTAATTTTACATTAAAAACTTAAATTAGGCAAACTTGTATTTCATGAAACAAATAAGGAAGAAAGCAAATTATATGTTTGACATGAAATGTAAATAAAGAATAAAATTTATTTAATTATATTTATCATATTACTTATTACAATAAATTATTATCTTATTAATTAATTTACTTAAATATAATATATTTCAAACAATTTTATATAACCTAAATAAAAGTAGCATGTAGGTACTCACCTTCATCCTAAATACAATTTTTTATAGAATAATTATACTAAAAATTACATATATACACAAATATAAGTTACATAATTACATAAAATCCCCAATTGGTAAAACAATTACACAAATTCCATAATAATTACAAAAATCCCTTTATTTGGTAATTTCTCTCTCCTCAATATTGTACATGTAACAACCGATTTTTGGCTTCCGTCTTTTACTCCCTAATGCTCCCATTATCAAGCTGATTTTTACTCCATTTTTGAAACCCCTCTTTTACGGCATACTTGAAGTAACCTCTAATTGTGGTTATCAAATTGTAAGTTATTCAACAGTTAATTATTTTTAATATTGTACTTCATTAATTTTTTTGATTTTTTTTTTTAACTTTACCAATTCAGGGGTTTTCCGTTTTTGTTTTTTTTGCATGTTCAAATTATAGTATTGTTCAATCTTATTCAAGTTAAGTAGTTCATTTTTTTGTTATTTTTCATATGGTACAAGTTAGATCTTTGATTTGCTTGTTTTGTAGTTCGATATAACAATACTGTTAAGTTAAAATAGTGTTAATTGGTAATGGATAATCCTCCAAGTTTTAGTTTAGGAATTACTCAGTTAGATGCAACTGTAGAAGATATTCCACTTGGATTTGTTCCTGCTACATTTGATGAACAGGATCCTGATTGGGCAGAGAATTGCTCAAAGCACAGAAACGACCCCGTTACAATGAAGAAATTGAGGGATAAGGCTACTTCTAAATCGAAGAAGTCTACTTCAAAAGCAAGTAACAAGAAATTTGATGATTCCGGCCGACCACGTCTGCCGAAGGTATTTATTATGAGTGTATGTATAATTTGACACATGTATAATAAGACACGATACATTAGTGTTTCATCACAGGAATGTATAATATAGTTGTTCTGAAATATTATTCTAAAGGTTATACATTCTAATAAAGCTGATATTAATTTTTGAAATGTATTAGTTACCCTAATACATGTGTAGTTTTTATTTATGTTTTGGTCCGATATAAATTGTTAGATGTATACATAACCATCATACATTTATATATGTTGTTTAATTATGGTACTCTTTGAAAATTTTATGCGTATAAGTTACCCTCATACATGCTTAGATGTAGTTTCTTTTTGAGTATAATAAGAATTTGTTAGATGTATAAGTAACCATCATACATGTGTATCGATAGAATTGTTAGTGTTGGATTTTACTATACATTAATGCAAGTGATTTGTTAATGATTAAGTAACCATCATACATGTCTAACAACTTATATTAATTTTAGATGTATAAATTAACCTCATACATGCGTTACTGTAGTGTATATGTTGGACTTTATTATACATTTAAACAGTTTAAATGTCAATGTATAAACAACCCTCATACATGACTAACAGTTGTTTAATGTGGGTCTGATTTAGTTAATGAATAAGTAACCATCATACATGTTTAACAGATTATATTAATTTTGAGATGTATAAGTTAACCTTATACATGTGTTAATGTAGTGTATATATTGGATTGTATTTATTATACATTTAAACAGTTTACTTGTACAGTTATAAGTTACCCACATACATGACTAACAATTGTTTAATATTGGTCTGATTTATGTTATGAAAGTATAAATGACCATCATACAATCAGTAAATGTTAGCTAATTATGTTATATTTTTTTTTCAGGGCATGAAATATCGAATTGATAAAGTCCCACCACACCCATTGCATATGGGGAGCTTATGTAACTATGCTTTCGGGAAAGAGATAAAGAAATATTTTGGAGATGATGTACTTGGAGCATTTAGAAATACGATTTTTGACATATTTCTGAATTTGCCACGGTGAAACTGTATAAGACAGATTTCAAAATGCCTACTCATGCTTAAAATTCAGCAGGATAACAAGGACGAGCTATATGTTTGGGTACAAGAGGAAATCCTCAAATTCACAATGCTTGAATTCGCTATTATTACCGGTCTGAAGTGTACCGGTAATATTGATGATTATATGTATACTTCATCATCGAAATCATCATTGATGTCGAGGTATTTTTTCGACAATAAAGAAGCAATAACTCGATCAAAACTGATAACACGGGTGCAGATAGAAAACTTTGATAACACCGAAGATGCTCTGAACCTGGCGATATTGTTCTTTGTTCATACATTCATGTTTTCTCAGCATAAGAAAGCACCAATCAGTGTTGCACACTTTCAGATTATCGAAGACGGTCGGTACATTCACTTTCCATGGGGGAAGGTCACATTTTTGAAAAGTTAATGAGTTCCTGGCAGCAGGATTTTAATACTGCGAAGCAGTTATATTCATTGGGTGGAATGCCACACGCTCTAAATGTTTGGATGTTTGAGTGCTGCTCCGAGGTAGAATAATAAACCGTTGTCCGTCAGAGAAACGTTATTCCCAGAATACTAAACTGGTTGGTGGAGTGTATAAGGCCTAAGTACGAATCTTTTATGTTTGACATGTTCAGTAAGGTAATTGTTTAACTTTGTACTTATTTTATTTATTCAAGTCGTTTTATTTATGTGCAAATATTTTGTTTTGAAATTATTCTTTCCAGCATTCGTACAAGAATATACAACCTACAATCGAAGAAGTTAGTAGGTTGGATTTGTCCTTTTCAAAAGATTTTGAGACATGTGATCCAACAACTTATACTTCAACATCCGATTCTGGAAAGTTGAAAAGGACAACAGATGAACTTCAACAGCGTGTTGGTACCATTGCTGAAGAATTTGGTGATTTCAACACTATACCACCACGGGAAATCCTCATAAAGGCTGGTTTTGAATCGCCTGTATCACCTGACCAACCTTTGAAGAAAAGAAAGACTGTCATGTTCGAGCAAGATAATCTAGCGGTGATGGATGATGATACATCTGGACGTGATCATGCAGTACATCATGTGTCTAGTTTGTATAGTGAAACGCATAAAGATGCAGCAGACAAGGGAGAAATTGGTGTCTAAAATTCAACATCATCATCATGGAGAAATTGGTGTCTCCTCAGAGTCACCAGCACAAGTCTGTTCCTTCATCTTCCACACAACCTAAAGGGACTTCTAAATCAACTTTAGATGGTGATGAAATAAAGAATTACATCAACAAATGTGTAAGTTTAGTTTCTTTATCATATATTTTTTTGAATAGCATGATGTGTTTCTACTAACTTTTTTTTTTCTTTACGTGATAAGTTTGCTGAAAAGATGGCCGAACTGGTTACACTAATATCAAAAATACCTGCTGAGGTTGTCAAAGCATTGAAGAATGAATAAAATAAGCAATCGCAGGTATAACGATTTAATTTCATTATATTTTGTCTAACGTTGATGAAATGTTCGTACATTCAGATTGTTCGTGTTATATAGCAGGACAAAATTGATGAACAATAACAAAGTCAAGAAGACAGATCCAACAAACAGGAGAGACCACATCAGGAGGATATGCAGGTACTTTTTGTCAATTATGTTGTTCGTTTACTATAAATCTACATAATTACCTTATCAAAAATAAATATTTAAATCTACATAATTACCTTATCAAAAATAAATATTGTTTCTTTTTAATACAGCATGAAGATTATGATAAGGGATCACTCAACGATATGGAAGTGTCTCGTGATGAAGAATCTAATAAGCAGCACATTCTTGAAGAGCAACAGTTGCTGGTATTTTTTTTCCCTTAATAGTTGTTACGTACTAAATTTGGGCAGTTTAATTTTTCATCATACATTCACTTGAATGTATAATGATCAGTTATACATTAAACTTACTACTTTTTCCTTCAGCAAAATACATGTTATTTATGAATATCTTCATAAATATGCATGTCCTTTACAATTACTTAAACAACATCATTCTAGAATTACCTAAAACAAGTTCATGAATAACAGTTCACTAAAGTGACTTGTTATTTAATTTAGGATGTGAATGCGGTCGATAAAGAGGCAGGTCGTGAGGATGATTTTGAAAATGAGGACTGTTCTGATTTGCAAGCTTTGGAGGTATCTTTCTGTACATCAAATTATTTTTTTCCTAAAATATATGTCTATATAAATGTAGCTTCTGTTATTGATTGAAAAAAAGGATATTAACCTTATCGGCTGAATATTAAGTTGTATCGATCTTGACGCTTTTAATATTTTGCACATTGTTTAACAGTTGTCTTAATAAATATAAATTTTTGTCTTCATGCAACTTGGATGATGATAATTATCACATAAATAATAGGATGAGATTATGGCATATGAAGAAGAATGTAGCGATGAAGAATTGGGAAAAAAGAATATTTCAGATGTAGAAGATTTGCCGGTATTTTTATGTCCCTAATATTGTTTAATTACTACTACAACTTTCTATACACATGTAGTTTCTTCTAACTTCTTCATATTAGGGCAGTTAAATGTACATAAAAACTTTCAATCAAATGTATCAAGAAGAGTCATACATTCAACATACAAACATTTTCATGAACATAAAGCTTGTAGTTTATGAATACCATCATACATATTTATGTTATTAATGCTATAAAATCGTTTGTGAATCACATATGACATCGTTTGTTATTACTGATATATTTATATATTCATATGCACCAATTACAGATAGAATTTTTTTATCACTGGTGTAAAACTTCATCTCAATCTTTTATATTATACTTTGAATAAATGTTAATACACGATAATTGTTATTTAATATAGGATGTGAATGTAACCGTTAAAGAAGATGTTAATGAAGTGAATTTGAAAAATCAGGAATCTACTGATGTGACAGATGTGCAGGTATTTTTTTTTCCTAATACTTTTTTTTTATAAAAATATATCTATCTACATGTTTGACCTTGTAAAAGTACGTACTGGGACTTAATGTTATTTCTCTGGTGCATATCAATTTTTTTCTGTGGATTTGAACCAACTGAAATGTATTGATTTTTTTTCTCTGCTGCATATCAAATTTTTCTGATATTGATGCTGTCATGATTTCTAACATAAATGTCGTAAGCATTAATATAGTTACACATTCAGATATTGTATGTATACATTACAAATCCTAATGTGTTCACGTAGGATGAAGTTGGTGGGACAATAACTGATTTAATACAAGCAGTTATAGATAAAATTTTATTTGGTCTGTCAACACCTTCGACTACAAAGTCATTGGATGTTGCTGCTTCAAATAAAATGACCGAAAGACATTGGGACCTTCCAGACAGTCAGATTCCACCTGACTTCCCTGATTCTTAGGTTTGGAAGCTTCAAGCCTCAAAAGCAAAAGCACCTTCCAAACGAGAAAGAAAGAAGTCCAGGGTTTTAAGGTCACCATATATTTCAAAGTATGGTTCTGGCTCTAAGGATGCGGTTGATTTTGATAAAGAGGAGAAACTGAAGTATGCTTTTGATGGGTACACATTAACCAAGATTTGCCGAACGAATTGATGATTGATTACTCCCAGTGGATTGCCGTAGGATTACTGAAAACTCATTCTGCCAAGTAAGAAATTTGATTTTTTTTTCCTAACAATACTATACCATCTTAAACTAAACTGTAATTCTCATGTGTAATCAATGATGTTTTTTCAGAAAAAAAAAATGGACAACCACTATCGAGTAAATGCTTCTGGGTTAGTTTACAGACAATTGAACTTTGTTGTTGCACACCCACAGTCCAAGAATTGGTTTTACTTGATGTCCGAATGCAAGACATACTGGAACGATGAGGTAACTTATTCTAAATATTATCCATATCATAAGTTTTTTTCCTGATACTTAATATTCTACAAGACCATAACATATCATACATGTAAACCAATGTATAATAACATATCACACATGTTAGCCAATGTATAATAACATATCATACATGCAGTATTTTTCATTATCATTTGTTCAACTTTAATCAACATGTCATGTATAATAACGTGTAACATCAGCATAGCTGTATATCATACATCTGATTAACAAGTAAGGTCAAAGCTACTGATTTCTTTCAATCATTTTACTATTTTACCCTGTTTTCACTTGTAGCATTTAAATTTTATCTTCTACCACTTGAGAAAGAAATCAAAGATTCAGCTGGGTGATAATTATAGATATACGACGACAAGCTGCTTTTTTAAAACATATGTTGAGAAGACACATACTCGCTATTATCCAGCGAAACCGGAAGTTGAGCTATCGACGCAACAAGACTATGCAGAATCAATTGTGGTGGCTAAGAATGAAGATGTTATTGCTAATATAATTCATGGATTCTGTATGCCTGCTGAATTACCATGGTATATGGTTGATGAGGTATATGTTCCAATTAATTGTGGTAAAGAATTTTATTGGGTATTGGTTGTGATTGTCTTGAAGGAAAGATTGATACGTGTGTATGACTCACTGTCAAGTAAAAGGGAAAAAGAACCACCAATTGAAATACAAAAGCTTGCAGTGATGCTGCCTACTTACTTGTCAGACAATGACTTTTATGATAAGACCCAACGAACTGACTGGCCATCACTTGAAGCGTACAAAGGGAAGATTACTTAGCAAACTGGTCTTGTAAATGAAATCCCATTTGATGTTGACTATGTGCAAAACATCTCACAACAAACGTCTGATAGTTTGTAAGTAAATTACAGTTTATTTTACATGTATAATAATGTAATAATTGATGTACTGATTATTATTTTATTTTATTTTTTGAAATCAGGGACTGTGGCGTCTTTGTGTTTGCCTATGCAGAAATATTAAGTGAAGGACGGCAAGTTCATTCATGTGGGTTTGATGCTGCAAGTCAACGTGTACGCTATGCTTCCTTACTGTAGCATTACGGAGTGAAAAAGGCAAATGAAGGGTACACGAGTGATAATGGAGATCCTCCTCGACCAAGGAAAAGTGTTATCGAAGAAATTAATGCAAGTGCAATTGTTACTTTAGAGTAGCAATGGTCTTAATTGTTGGCATTGAATGAACTATTTCTTATTTTCATGGTTAATGTTACACATTTCCAAGATTACTTTCTTAATGTTAATGAACATTTTATGGATGTCTTTTTTTTTTTGAAATAACTGATTTGCAGTTTCTAACACAATACTGTAATGATACAAACTAATTCTTGGTTGATATTGAGTTTGTCTTTTTTTTTTTAAGACGTGTATAAACAAAAATAAAAGTATACTAACATTGCATTTGAACACATTATATTTTTACTGTAACGTACATTTTCTTATAAGATAAAAATACATTACACTAATAATTAATACGTTAAATATATGTAACACATAACATAATACATGTTGTCACACTTTTTTTTTTCTTAAATAAAATTTACAAACAGAGTTCACAACATTCACTTTTATAAAGTATTACACTATTTCATACAATGATACAAATGTATAATCTAATTTATACATTCGTAACTGAACAAAATATACTTTAGATAAACGTATAAAGTGTAATCAATAAGAGTCATTAAAATGACATTTTTTCCTGTATAACATAATACACCAACACAAAGTATAACGCTACATCATACATTTCTTACACAGTAACTACTAACGTATAACAGTTCATACAACTTACGTTTCAACATTTTTTTAAGAGAATGTTATATTTCCCAGGTTACATAATACATATACCAATCAGTTGTAACTTACATTACTATGGTTACGAAATATGATAAACGAAAAATTACACAAACTATTCTTATACTATTAAATATTAATTGAACAAGTGAAACTCAAATAGCAATCAAAAATCTTAATATTAATTGTTCCAGCATTCCAACAAAATTTAATTAAAATGTTTATACTACTAAAACCAATCAAATCATCAGCATGTAGAAAAATATATTATCTTCATCATGATTCCTTTGGAAAGAAATCGCAAGTCCTATGGTTGTGACCGACTCGTCCGCATTTATCGCATCGGTTTGAATTTGAAGACAGTGATTCACTTGATTTCAAATGCCTTTCTTTTTTTGGCCTACCAGGAGGTCTTCAATATTTGGGCAGCAAAACTTCTTCATCATCAACAAAATCTGAAACATTCCAATCCTTCTTGTCTGGCATTGGAACTATCGGGAGTTCATATGTCTTCACTATGGTTTGTGACCTGTATAATTCAGAGCAATAACGGCCATAATCCTTTACATCCACATTTTTACTTTTTAATATGGCAATTTCATGTGGACAAAGTATTTCATCAATTTGATACCGGCCACAATTGCACGTGTCATGCTCAATATCTACAATGTACCTCCATCCCGAATCATAAACACAATAAAGATTACTCCCTGCTGGCTTAATCTGTTACCAAAAAGCATAATATGTTTCAGATGTAAAAATATTAATAAACAATCAATGTAAAATAAAGTTTCTGTTCCATAATTATTCTAATACATACCGTCATCCGCAAAGCTTTAACACCATTATGAGTTAGTATTTCTTCAAATCTTTTGCCAAGAGTTGTATTGGTATAAGATGCAATTTCGTTGTTCTTACAATTCCATGCAGCAAATAAGATTCTAACTTCTTCTAGGAAACCTAGAATAGGAAGTTTTCTAGCCTCAACCAAACAACCATTAATACATTCGGCTATATTTGAAGTCATGATTCTACCTCTATTCACAGGAGAGTGACACCGAGCCCATTTTTCATATCCAGCTTCCTCCAGATATTTCTTAACTTTTTGATCAACCTTACCAACCTTTGACATAATATATTAAAAATCTTTTTTTTTATAAGATTTAGCCATGGAATAATATAGGTCACTAAGTCTATCTTTGCTTTTCCTAAAATGGGTGCAAATATTTTTCCATAAATGCCAAATACAAGATAGATGAGGGACATTAGGATAAACAATGCTTACACCTTTTACGATACTTTCATTTCTGTCTGAAACAACACACATGTTGTCTCTTTCATCAAATGCCTCTCTAAACTGTTGAAAAAAACAAATCCACGCGTTGTCATTCTCCGAATCAACAACACCGTAAGCTAATGACAGAATACAACCTACATATAAATTAAACAAGACAATCATTGTAAAAAAAAAGTCAACTATAAAGGTGCTAATTTTAGCATCTTTATGAATCATTATAAATAAAACATCAATGTATAAGCTAATATAATAAATAGTAAATAAACCACCAGAGTTGGCATAGTGGTTCAGCGTTATGTCCTTTAAGCAAGAGGTCGGGGGTTCGATCCCCGCCTCTGGCGAATGGAGAAAACTCTGTGGCCAGTTTTCTACCGAAAAATGCGCTGATCGAGGAACGAAGGATTAGTCTCACGGCTGTCGGCTATCGGGATACCTTGGGAAACAAAAAAATATATATAGTAAATAACAAAACAAAAAAATAGTACAAAAAAACATGAACGCACAGTACCTGCACCATCTAATGTGCTTGTCGATACAAATGCTCCTTCATATGGACCGCTTAAATATGCCCCGTCAACAACTACAACAGGTCTACAAAATTCAAAACCCCTTATCATCGGATGCAATGCAATAAACAAGTATTTAAACTCGTTATCTACTGCTTTATGCATACAAATGTGAGATTGTGGATACACTTGGTTCAACATATAGATATAACGGGTCATTTTTCTATATCCATCTGCTGGTCCACCTCTAAGCATCGCAATCGCCTTCTCTTTTGCGCGCCATGCTTTCATGTAGTTAATGTCGACTCCGTAAACAACCTTCATCTCCTCTATAATGTCCGCGGGGGTGTGTATTCTTTTGTGATTGATTAATTTTGGAGCTGTAAATTCACTCACAAAATTAGTTGTCGCAACCACATTATTCAGCACTCGGTCGCTAAGACTGCAACTATGCTCTGAAATAAATGTTTTAATCACAAACAATTCTGATTCAGTCATACAAGACGCCTTCATGACCCACTTGCAATCTGTGTTACGACAAATCAGTACATAGCTGTATCAAAATATAAAAACTTAGTCATTGTATTAAATAAAAGTATTAAACTTGAAAATAGAAAGAAAAAAAATTATTCCTGAAACTGCCCCAATTATATTATACATATCTCTGAATGTATAATCAACATTATACATCAGTCTTTTAACTTAAAAAAATAATTCATAAAACACAATAAATTTCAGAATGTCTTTATTCATTTATCAGTACATATCTGCATCAAGAAATAAAAACTTAATCAATGTATAAAACACAACTATTAAAAATTAAAATAGTAAGAACAAAAAAGAAATACTTTCACTGCCCCAGTTATATTTTACATATCTCTGAATGTATAATTAACATTATACATTTCAATTTTTAACTTAACAAACCAGTAATAAAACACAAAAGACTTCAGAATCTCTTAAATCAATGTATCATACATTTCTTTGACTGACACGATTTAATTATACATTACCAAATACATATAATGTCACATTATACATTCGTATATTAACATTAAACATCAACAGTTCACAAAACTACACAACATAAACTTCTTAAAAAAAAATTGCATATGTTATAAGATCAGGACATAAAATTGATAATCTTATATCATACCTTTTTTTGTCGGATCGTTTCGCTTTTGTGTTGAATTCATTGGCTATTGCGTGTCTTGCCATTACTGAAACAAGAGTTTCTTTATCCTTGTATAGCTGACTCACCATTATTTCAGTGTTCTTGCAATCAGTAATGAAGTTTTTTACTTCAATTTCAGGCACATATAGAGCATACTGATTATCCGTTTCAATAACTGTTAACACAACCGAATCATATTCACTACCTTCGATACACATTACAGCACCAGTTGCTTTATCAAACTCTATTTCACTATTGGCTTTGTCGCAAGTTGAAATACAAAGCGGAAAATTAATCAAACCAGCAAGTTGTTTCTTTAACTCAACGTAAACCCTCACTCCATTGTCGTTTCTTATGACAATTGGAGAAGAATTTCCTTCAACCACATATTTCACTTCAATTTTTTACGCACTTCATCTATATCCAACTCCATGACGATCTTAGAAACCAATTTCAAGAAAGTAATACTTTCCGAAACAATTATTGCGTCACTTTTGTATGACTTATAAATAGTTTCTGACTCCCAAATTCCAAAATGCCGCAACAATATTGGGATATTCATGTTGCTTTTTGAAGTATTTAAGAACGTATGTAGAAGAATTTTGTTGCTTTTTTCGAATTTTTTTAGAAAAAATTTATCGCAGCAATAGAGCTTTTTTGCTTTCCAGATCTTGAATCAAATATTACAGAAAATAAAAATTGAATTCTTAGATTCTTTTTTTTTTTTAAATTCAAATTTCAGTTACTAGTTTTATCCATAAGTGAGTTAATGTTAGCTAATTATTGTCGTTAATGAAGGAACGATAATATAATTATTGATTTCAATTACTTTAAATTTAGGAATAGCTGTTTCATCATACATTCGACCAATGTATAATATTTGGCCGAATGTATGAGTATATTTGCCAAATTTTGGGAGAGAGAAAATAAGAGGGAATTTTGTGTAATTACTTTCTTAAGTTAGGAGATTTATGTTGTTTACACATAATTATATCTTTTTATAGAATAATTATATCTTTTCAGAAAAAAAATAAAAAATAAAAAAAAAATGATAGATAGAGGGCCCACCTGTGGAAAGTAGCGCAAGGCTAGAGAGCCACCTGTGGTGGCATTTATGGTAAATTTTTAAATGGCATTATTTGTAATTAATTAGAAAAGAAAGGGCTTTGTTTTAGAACTTTTGATAGGTCCACCAAAAGAAGCACAAAAGATTTTCAATCTGAGCTTATAATTTTCTTTAAAAACCTTAATATCCCTAACTTTGAATTTAATGTCAAATAGATGACATGTTGAAACCACTCTTTCTAATATATAGAAAAACAAATTGAAAAAAAAGTAAAATTTTGTAAGCTTTGGACAGTTTTGGACTATGACTCATTACTTGGTCCATCTTGACATAACCATCTCAGCCTGCAAGTAACATTTAGGGAGGCTAACGACCGCTCATTTGCTAACTCAATCTATTTTGATTCATCAAATTCAACTCAATCCGCTCATTTATTAACACAATCTATTTTGACTAGCTCAACTAGTCCATTTGACAACCTATTGTTAGATAGTATAGTTGAGGTTAGGACTTACTTTGAAGACTGAAGTAAGACTGGTACAACTGAAAAGATGAATCAACATTGTTTTTATCAAGACGAGGGGTGCGGCCTTCTTCACTGTACTTGTCTATCACAAGCCTTATTGTCTCATCTACACTGGATCCCAACTTGACCATGGTTCTTACTGGCCCTGGACTACCTTCTACTGTCACATCCATCACAACTTTTGCCTCCTTCTTGTACCCCTTCTGCACAAAATTCTTATAAATGTTGGACATCAATAGAAGTAGCAGTAAGACATTCTTCACTTCCAATCGATAGGTTGAGTTCGAGTCAAATGGGGGTCAAGTATGAAAGACGTATGATTCTAATAGTGGCGTATACAGGATTTTTCTCTAAGCAGTGTTATTTTAGGAAGTGATGTAGCCTTACTTTGCTCATTGTGCTATATTAGTTATTACTCTGATACGGAAATAAGGGCAGAGTCAGGCTTTAAGCGTTTAACATGTACATACAAAAAATAAATTTAACTCTCGTCAACTAAAATTTCAGGTCGTAATTTTTAGTACTAGAGCTCATAAAATTCAAATTCTCAATATGGTTCTACATGAAAAGACAATCACGATAATCTTATTCCATTTAAGTCATTCATCCACCCTGTACTAATTTCAAAACGCAAATACGATGAATATAGACAAACTAAAAGTGAAGAGGGAAGGGGATCGGATAAATCCTTTTGCTAGAAGGCGCGAAGAACATGAATCTCCTTCAGCTCATTTTTCTTTTGATAAGCCCTTTGAAGAAGTCAAAACTGTTCCCATCTGGGTGTAGCTCACACATTTGACCATCATCTGTGATTGCTAATAAGTACCCTGAGGATGTCAAACCCTGAATGGTGACTACATTTTCAACGAATTGGTCCTGATCACCATCGCTCCTCTCCTGAACAATAACCCGCTGTCCACTGTGTAACCAAGTCCTATAATACAACTCTTCAAGAGCTTGAAATCCTTGTTCTAAGAAAACATCATAAAACCTCTCAAATTTATTGAAAAAAGCTGCAATAATATCTTCTCTTTTCAATTCACGTGAGAGAGGATCGACTCTCTTTAAAACAGCATTCAAGCATGTGGTAGGCTTCTCATTCCCCACATTCAATCCAACTCCAGCACTAATATAGAACTTCTTTGACCTATATACCGATGTGCTTAGGATGCCTCCCACTTTAAGGCCACCTAAATATAGATCATTTGGCCACTTTATGCGAACATCAAGATGCGGACAGATAGCCTTAATGGCCTCTGTCATGGCAAGACAGACTACATACTGCAAATGTGGCACCATTCTGCCATCCTCCATTTGTATTGAAAATGAAAACACAAGGCAACCCTTTGGTGATTGCCACACATTACTCGTACGACCTCTCCCTTTCAGTTGCACGTCAGCAACACACACTGAACCAACTGGTAAGTCAGAGTTATTTTGTGAGATAACGTCATGAGTTGAGGACAATTTTGGGGAGTAAATCAGTAGTCTCCCAAAACGCCTAGTCGAAAGGGAGTAAAAGTATTCTTCAACTCGAAACTCGTCATCTTTGAATGGCGTTTCCACTTGGGAATCCAGAACAACTTCAACTTGTTCACCATTTTTATGCAGTTGAAGAGTATTGTTCTCCTTTAATATCTTTGCCACATCTTTCTCCTCATTTGATTTCCCACAAAGTAGAAGAAGCGTGGGCGCAGTTGCTTCTGACTCCATTTTCGTTCCGAGTATTTGGGATGTTGAGAAAGGTTTGAGGTATGGAAGAGCAGGGAGAATTGATGGGGAATAGGGAGATTTTCCAAGAGAGGCAGCGAACAAGATAACAGTCAAATAATGTGAATTTTAACCTAACATTGGCAGCTGTATTATTCCAACATTATCTTTAATCTATGACCGAAATAATGTGAATTTTAACCTAACATTGGCAGCTGTATTATTCCAACATTATCTTTAATCTATGACCGAAAGAGAACATTATCTTTAATAAAAGAAGTCAATAAGTCACAGACCAATCCAGATAATTGGTTTAATTACTATGTGAGCCAGAGATTATTCAAAGTTCCATTAGCCAATCCTACATAAACACAAATTGACCTGATTATTCAAAGTTCCATTAGCCAATCCTACATAAACACAAATTGACCTTTCAACAAAGAAAGGGCTTACCCACTATAATTATTTAAATACCAGTGATTGATATTAGATACATCCAGTACTAGTCCTAAAAATCACTACTAGCTAAACAACGTAACATTTGTTTAATTCAAACCTCAGGGTGTACATGTAAGGGTGATAAAATCAGCCAATGAAAACATGATGCATTCAACCTATTCAAGTCTAACCCGCATAACTCATGTATATATTAATTCAATCTATTTTGACTAGCTCAATTCATTTCATCTAACATTTGTGCTATTTTGAACTAAATATATAATCCCAATTGACTCACGATAAGCCTTGTCAGAATATGGTGCACAAGGAAAACATAACTTCAATAGTTTTACTAAGTAATTAAATAAATTATAAGAAACAAATTGAAAAAAAAGTGAAATTTTGTAAGCTTTGGACACTTTTGGACTATGACTCATTACTTGGTCCACCTTGACATAACCATCTCAGCCTGCAAGTAACATTTAGGGAGGCTAACGACCGCTCATTTGCTAACTCAATCTATTTTGATTCATCAAATTCAACTCAATCCGCTCATTTATTAACACAATCTATTTTGACTAGCTCAACTAGTCCATTTGACAACCTATTTTTAGATAGTATAGTTGAGGTTAGGACTTACTTTGAAGACTGAAGTAAGACTGGTACAACTGAAAAGATGAATCAACATTGTTTTTATCAAGACGAGGGGTGCGGCCTTCTTCACTGTACTTGTCTATCACAAGCCTTATTGTCTCATCTACACTGGATCCCAACTTGACCATGGTTCTTACTGGCCCTGGACTACCTTCTACTGTCACATCCATCACAACTTTTGCCTCCTTCTTGTACCCCTTCTGCACAAAATTCTTATAAATGTTGGACATCAATAGAAGTAGTAGTAAGACATTCTTCACTTCCAATCGATAGGTTGAGTTCGAGTCAAATGGGGGTCAAGTATGAAAGACGTATGATTCTAATAGTGGCGTATACAAGATTTTTCTCTAAGCAGTGTTATTTTAGGAAGTGATGTAGCCTTACTTTGCTCATTGTGCTATATTAGTTATTACTCTGATACGGAAATAAGGGCAGAGGCAGGCTTTAAGCGTTTAACATGTACATACAAAAAATAAATTTAACTCTCGTCAACTAAAATTTCAGGTCGTAAATTTTAGTACTAGAGCTCATAAAATTCAAATTCTCAATATGCTTCTACATGAAAAGACAATCACGATAATCTTATTCCATTTAAGTCATTCATCCACCCTAAACTAATTTCAAACCTTACTACAAGATGCACATAGTTATATCAAGCATGCATCCGTGCATAACACGGGCACGGGCATCTAGTCTTAATATAAAAGTTGCTAATTCATCAATGATTCAATTTGATGATTGTCTGAATTCTAAATTTCCAATGAAACACTCAAATATATTAGACTACCCTTGAAGAGCATCTGTAGATAGAAAGCTAAATATGACCTCATCTCTTGATCTTCCCTTTATGTTCTTGAATTTTCTCAATACACCTTCTTTCAAGAATCCAGCTTTTTCCAACACCCTTTGTGATCCTTTGTTATCTATGTCAACCAAAGCCTCAAGTCTCTCAAGATTTGACCATTCTTGAAATATATTTGACACAACAATTTTCACTGCTTTTGTGACAATCCCTTTACCCCAATACTTGTAAGCCAATACATAACCAAGCTCTGCTCTACAAGTATCAAAACAACCTGAATTTGGTGTTACAGAAACCGTCCCAATTGCTTTGTTGCTAATACAAACAACTCTTAACCATGGATGGGGGATAGCAATATTTTTTATGAAATCCAAAGCTTGGTCTTTGCAAGTGTAAGTATCCCATGTACAAAACTGGCTGACTTTTTCATCTGCTGCCCACTCCATGAAATCATCCACATCTGACAATTCAATTCGCCTTAGAGTTATTTCAGTGAATTTGTCTTCGCTTTTTCCCCCTTCTGATTTTCTAGTTGTTTCATCCATCTCTTTTTTTTGTTGTTCTTTTCTAGAAAGTTTATGTAAAAATGAGAACAAAATTTAAAAATATCAAAATTTGTTGTGCGATTTTGAGGAGGGTGATATTTATGATTTAAAATGTGAGAGAAGGGGTCAACGTTGGTGGACTTATTTGATTACTCAATAATACTTGGGGTGACGGGCAAGAAAAGAGTATTAAAAATAAAAAAGAGAATTGTCTCAGAAAAAGAGAGTATTAATTTAATTGAATTTCAGTCATATATAACTAAACTTAGTTATTTTTGTCTGAATATTTGATAAAACAACACTATATATAAAATGACTCCAAAATCTTTAAAAAAGTAAATAAAAATTAGTTAATAAGATAGCCCATGAAGTTTTTACTTCCTTAGTGCAAATAATATAGCAATCCAATTTTCTTCGAGACAAAAAACTTACATTTTTTCATTTATTTTTATTTTATCAAGCTCATCTTATAAAAGTCAATTTAATTAATCTTTGACATTAAATTAAAGTAAATTATGCTCTTGTAAGTCGTCTTGCCTTATAAGGTAGTATCTCATGTTCACCTTGTAAAGTAGGATCCCATGTTTGTCGTGTAACAACTTCAAAATTCACGGTGCTATATAAAGAGTATGAGTGCAGTTTCTTTCATTTGCATCAACTTAAAAAAAATGTCAAAGTTGACAACTTATTCATTTCTTACTTTAAAATGAATGATAATAAGATAAGAGTAAATTTACATTAGGCTGATGAAGTTTTGCATGATGGGGATTCGGTACGATATAATCGGCGTCCTATAGTGGTTCAATTGTTTCTTTTATCTCTCAAGTATGATTGTTTGAAAAGATTGTTTAGGAGTAAAATGGGTATTACTAATCCGAAAGATGATGTGGTTATTTCTGGTCGATATTCGAATTATTTTACGTCCAACGGACAACCAATATTTGGTGAAACTCCTATTTGCAATGATGATTCTTTATATTTATTTCTTCGTACTATTGAAATTTTTGGTAATCGCCTTAATCTACAAACAACGTTTGGCAAATTAGTAAGCTAAAAATATGATTGATAATATTAATACTACATACTTGTTGTTAGGTATTGAAATAATTATAGAAAAACGTGACTAAAATATACCTTAAAGTGCAGAATTTTTTATGAAAGACATTTTGAACAAGAACAAACACTCAAGTAATGTGAATGAAGAAAATGAAATAGGTAACAAACAAGTAATGTGAATAAAAACGGAATGAAATGGTGGTTTATAAAAGAAAATTAATAAGGTAAGGGACAAATTTTACCTTGTAAGGTAAAATAGTCTCCTCACCTTGCACTACAGTTAAATAAATTATTCACTAAATACTCTCTCCGTGTATAAATACTTGTTCACTTTTGACTTGATATATGTCTTAAGAAATAATAAATAGATAGGTGATTTTACTATATCAACCTTTGAATATAATAAATTTTTTATTTTGAAAAATGCAATGAGTGATGTATTGTATTTAATACCAAGGATAAAATAGATAAAAATGAATAAATTATCCATTAATTTCATAAATTGGATAAGTGTTGTTGGACCTCAAAAATAGAAAAGTGAATAAATAAAGATGGACGGTGGGTAGACATTGGTGTCACTAAATTCTCAACCCCCACTAACTTTTTCAGTCAAAAAATAAGGTAAGCAGAAGGTAAGCAGGTCCATTTACCTTGTAAGATAAAATCACGATTTTACCTTGCACTTTAGCATGTAACCAAACAACGTTTACTTTTAATGGATAAGGTAATCACTTGTGTTTATCTTGTCCATTTTGATATTTTTCAATTTTGATATGCCCTTTTAAAAATTTTAATAAAAACTTGCCCTTTAGATTTCGGACTCTTATTAGTGTTGTTGTTTTGGGTTTAGAGAATTTGAAGTGTATTTACTTTTTTTATGGAGAGAATAAGTAAACAAGTTAGAATAGCAAAAGTGTTGCTATTGTAGACACATAATTTTGTCCGTCCCAAAAAATTAATTTCTACTAATTTGTTTCTCCCTACCTACCCTACCCCCTACCTACCCCTACCCTCACCTAATCCTACCCACTAAACAAACAAACCCACGTGCACACTCCATTGGGGTCAACAAAAAAAAAACAATACAATATACACAATTCGACATACACAGAATTTTTATTTTTTTTGGAGAAAATGCATAGAGGGACTCTATTCTTTCTTCTCCAGTGAACTCCCCTCATACACGACCCAGTTCCACCGAACAGAGGCAATATCATCTTCTTCTCTTCGATTCACCACCGTACACCCACATACAACACTTAGAAATTGACCAAATATACCTCCCAGAAAAGGGAGTAGATCGGAGAGAGAGCAGCAGAGAGAGAGATCGAGACTTTGCGTTGAACGGAAAAGGGGAATACGGGGATTTTGGGATTTTTCGGCCGCTTTTCGCCGGAAAGACGTCACCATCATCGAAACCTGAGTGGTTTTCTCTGTTCTCTGTTTTGTCGGCGCTCGCCGGAGCTCCGGCTAGGCGGAATTTATTGGTTCTCTTCTTGATTCCATTTTGGGGTTCATTGTTATCGCTGGTTCTTTGTTTCAAATCGATTTCGCAATAATCTTCTCTATACCGAGTTGGATTTGTCGCGGTTGAGGTTATTTTATTTGAGGTTCCAAGTTTGGATTTTCTTAAATATTATTATCGACGAAAATCAATCATCGAAAGGTTCGATTCTATCTCTTCTCATTTTAGTTCGTCATATGTGTTTGATTTGTGTGAGATTTGATTGAATATTGGGTGATATTGATTTGTTTTGCTCAATTTCGTTGAATAGACGGTTGTGGATTGTAGAAATAGTAATCTTGAATTTGTTAAAATTTGGTGTTAAAAAGGAATGTGGGGGTTGGATGATAGGAATTGATAAAAATGAATATTGTTTAGTCTTGATTTATTGTCCTTGGTTATTTTGGAACAAATACGAAGGTCGAATGTGACAGTATCATGATTAGGCCATTGAATGAATAGGCAAAAGTTTAAGTTCGGGTAGGCAAATTTAGGAATGATGTTGGATTGGATGAGTGGAATGTTGAATGTGTTTAATGCTTTTCTAGTTTATCTCATGAAATTGAAATTGTATTTATTTGCCGGGGAATGCTCGAGGGATTTGTATTGATTTATTTGGGAAAAGCCCCGAAGTACCATGTACTTGAAGACGACGCACGATCAAGACCCGGAACGTCGGGTGGAGAAAGCAATAGAGTGTAGTTTAGAATTAACATAAAATAGAGTAGTTTTATATTTTTGCATTTTTCTATTTCGGGATTGTAATAATCGGGCTGGACACTAAATTTTGGATTGTTTTGTTCAGTTTGCTTGAATGATTGTTTATGTATTTTTTGTGTGGTTTATACATTTTGTAATGTCAAATTAGCAGATACACTCCACCAAGCGACCGTGGTCGAACTACGGGATTGAGGGGTGCCTAACACCTTTCTCTCGATCAACAGAATTTCTTAGCCGGAATCTCTGTTCGCAAACCAGTGTAATAGAGTCAAAATCGTTTTGAAAAAGGATTTCCAAAGGTGACTTGGCACACCCGATTTATGCCAAGTGGCGACTCTGAGTTTTGAATATAAATAATTCTTTTCGAAATAAATTTTCCAGCTTTTGTCACTTTAATACTAAAAATCCTTTCGAACTTTAAAATCCAATATCTTTCGGGTTAAAAAGGGGGTGTGACAGCTCTGGCGTCTATGCTGGGGAGTTCTAAATTATTCGAGCTTATTTTTTGGAGTTGTATCAGCTTAATTTGGCACTATAGGTGTATAAATATTTTGTTTGTGTTGTTTTGTGTTATTGTTACCATTGTTGAGTGCGTACGTGCTCTTTGTTTAACAGTTTTTCTTTATGTGTTACCATTTTATATTTGGCATCATTTGCATAACCCGAGTTAATTCTTTCTGCAATAATTCTCGGAGTGCACGTCGTGTACATGAACTCTAGTTGAGTCACCCTTATTTTAGGAGGGGGAGCCGTCGGACGTATGGAGTGGGTGGTACGCTCCCCTGAACAACCTTGTTAGTGAACCCCAGCGTAGGTCAGCCTTTAGGTCATGCTTATCTGCATCATATCAAGAACTAGCGAGACCCGCGTGGCCCTTTGTAGGAGACTCACCTCTAAAGCATCTCTACGTGCTAAATGTTTGCATCTCTGAGGGTAACGTGGTCATTCGACGGACTGATTTGGGGAAAGCATGTGTTAGAAGTAAACTGTGTAGACAAAACATTTGAAAAAAAAGAAAGGAAAAAGAAAGAAAAACTGAGATCGAAAAGAAAAGGAGTGTTGTAGTTTTAGAGTTCTTTATGGCTTCTTTTTTTTTCAAAATTCAAAAAGATTTTTTTTATTTTTGCACTCATTTGTCAAAAAAAACATCAAAAAGATTTTCCTTTGTCTTCTTTAGTAAACATTCAAAATTCAAAAATTCAATTAAAAAGATTTTTTTTTAGGAGTTTTTTTTTCAAATGAAAAAAAATGATAGAAGTTTTGTACATTTCATATAACGAAAATATCAAAAAGATTTTTCTTTTACTGTTGTTGGTGTCAGTTTTATGTGAAGTATCAATTTGGAAAACCCAAAAAGATTTTTTAACATTGTTTGCCGTCTGTTTATGGCCGTGTCTCTTAGGATAGGGTTCAATCGTTTGTCTAATCTTTATTTGTCCAATCTGGATGAACTACGCATACCTGATTCTCGTCTCTTGGACCGGGATACGTAGGCAGCCCTTGGTGGGTACGGTAATCTTTTAAGTTCGATTGTTGTCCTAGTCCTAGTTAAGGTCCATTTTTTGCTTAGTCGAGTATTTGTTAGCGGTCATAGCTAGCTAGGTTGAGTCTTCTTAGCATTTTCATTCGGCGATTTTGAGTTATAGGTCAGCTTGTCCCTGTGTTATGTGACACTTCTTTGTGTCAGAATCTCAAGGGTCGGGAATTCTCTTGCCCTTATTGAATTGTGAGTCATAACTCTGTGTATTGTTACAGGATTGAGCCATCCACAGGGTCGAGAGTCTTGATGGTTTCCAAGGTGCCCAAAAAGTTAATCAAATAGTGGGGTATGCTCAACTACTCTGAAAGACATGAGATAGAAAAATTGTTAGGCAATCTTACATCGCTTTTGAATATCACACCCCGGCCAGATCTGATAGAGGCCGCATCGACCTTCTGGGATTCAAACGGCTTGGTGTTTAGGTTCGAAGGTTGTGAAATAACGCCGACCCTGGCAGAAATATCTGGTCTGTTTTATTTGCCATATATCGGTAAGAAGTTAATCCTAGCTCGGAATCATTCAAGCAGGAGATATCTCGAGCTTTGCGGTTTGAAGGCTAATGAACACCTAGGGTCCCTGAAACAATCTTGGATTTCCTTAGATTATTTGTTCGCTAGATTCGGGTCTCCAGATGGTTTTAATCACTTTTGGGATGAATTTTGTACTACCAAGAAGAATTGGGAAAAACGGCGTCTTGAGGTTTTCTGTTTGGCGTTGTTAGGTACTTTAGTGTTCCTGTTAGATGAAAGGCGTATCAACATCCGCTTACAATCAGTATTGATGGCCTTGTTCAAGAAAAAGGATGGAGTTACTATCGTACCTATGATTTTAGTGGAACTATATAAGGCTTTGACCGAGGTAAGAGGGGGGCTGCGATTTTTTGAAGAAAGCAACTTGATATTACAATTATGGATGATGGAACATTTTCACACTCCTTCTTTGGTCAGACCGGATGTGATTGATCATTGTTTAAACGAAGGAGTGAACGCCATCGAACAAAGAATGCTTTTTGATAAGTTCTCGTTGCCTATAGGAGCCAATGCTTGGGACAAATTTCTCGAAGCAAGAACTCATGACAATATCCTTTGGACTTATCGTTGGCTCAATCCGAAGGTAATCTTGTATGGATGTCGCATGTAACCTCTTCTTGTTCCTATTGGACTCAAATGCACTAGACCTTACAACCCGAGTAGGTGTTTGAAGGAGCACTTCATTTCTTTTATTTTTGAGTCCTTTGTTTTTGTCATTTGTATTGTTGTGTCTTTGTTAAGTCGGTGTCAAGTTTGTTTTAACATTGGAGTCTTTATTAGGAAAGTTACGTATGTTGTCCTATTGGTCCAGAGTGTTGTTTCGTATTTGTTAATTAGTTTCAAAGTTGTCTTAAATTCGAAGTTTGTTTTAGTTTTCTCTTTTATGAAATGTAATGATGTTGCAGTGTTGTTTTCTTTTGTGTGTTCTTCGTAAAAAAAAAATCAATCAAAAATCTTCAACTTTGTGATGTTTATGCATGCGCTTCCTAAACTAGGCAAGATCTGATTCATGTACAACATGATACGTAGGCAACCTACTTGTGGGTTCGATCTAATCATTTTGATTCTTCGTTCTTCATTATTTTTCCTCTTTTAAAGAAAAGCAAAAGCCATAAAAATGATAAAAAAAAAAGGGTAGATAGCGAGAGAAAAAAAAACAGAAAGAGTGATGAGAGAATAAGGTGAAAGAAAAGAGACTGATGAAAAGAAGAGAGAAGTGAGGGAAAAAGAAAAAAAGAGATGTGGTTGGAGGAAAGAAGCAATTGGGCATAGAAGAAAGACTGGGATGATGTTAAAATGACCTCGCTAACCTCAAAGGCTGGTAGAAATACGCATGAATCTAATACAATCTTTGTAAATGTGATTCCCATGCTTGTTGTGTGACCTAATCCTAACGGGTGTTGTCTTTGATGAGCATGTTCTTTCAGATAAAAGTGGTTGGTATTGTAGCACTCTGGCTAGTCACCCATGCTTCACTAAATCAAAAGCAAAGCTTGGCATGGCTGGCAGAGACATTGAAAATTCGCTCATTGACCCGGATCAGGATCCCAGG
This sequence comes from Capsicum pubescens, assembly GCA_030864215.1. Lineage (NCBI taxonomy): Eukaryota > Viridiplantae > Streptophyta > Magnoliopsida > Solanales > Solanaceae > Capsicum > Capsicum pubescens. The sequence continues at coordinate 350,173,520 of CM061538.1, read as the reverse complement.
AAAGAAAGTTCAGAACGCAATGATGAGGTAGTAAGGCTCAGGAAACAATTGATAGATTTGCTTCGGGCGTGGGCTAGCGGAATGCCTCCTCCTTCACTCCCAAAGATCTTGGGAATATCTCTAATTGCCCACCGCTCTCTCAGGCGCAATTCTCTGCTCCCACTGAGTCACCTGTGCACACGCCAGGATTCACTCCACGTTAATATTATCCTGGCACCCCTAGTGTGCCCTTGGCAGTTGCCCAACCAAGGCCCGCTGCTCAGCCGGTGCCACCAGCAGCGCCTGTGTTCGTGGCTCCGCCACCACCTGAAGCCCCCACCTATGTTGTACGTCCGATGATGGTACTCTCTCGGTCTGCTAGTGAGCCAGTATTAAAGGTTTCAGATGATCAGTATTATGCCCCGGAACCTACTTTGAGGATGAATGAATCGTCTGGGTACACTAAGCCACCTGCATTTCCATTTGATACGGAGAAGCCTGTTACAATAAAGGAACAAGAAGTCATAGCGCGGAAACTAAAAAGTTTGGAATAGGCCATGAGAAATTTGTAGGGAATCGGAGGTTATAAGAGTGTTTCCTATAAAGATCTTTGTATTTTCCTAGACGTTAACCTTCCCCTTGATTTTAAAATGCCCAAATTTGAGAAGTATGCTGGGCACGATGATCCCGTGGCATACTTGAGACGTTATTGCAACCAATTGAGAGCTGCAGGAGGGAGGGAAGAGTTGCTCATGGCTTTCTTTGGCGAGAGTCTTTCCGATCTGGCTTCAGAATGGTTTGTTGATCAGGATATTAACAAATGGAACAGTTGGGATGACTTAGCTACTGAGTTTGTGCAACATTTTCAGTATAACGTCGACCTAATTCCTGGCAAAAAATCCTTGGTCAACATGAAGAAGAAAAGTACTGAAGGCTTTAGGGAATACACGATAAGCTGGCGCGAACAGGCCGCCAGGGTAAAGCCTCCAATGAAGGAGAGTAAGCTGGCATAGGTCTTCATTCAGGCACAGGATGAGACCTATTTTCAACATTTACTTCCGGCAATGGGAAAGTCTTTTATTGAAGTCCTCAAAATGGTAGAGATGATAGAGGACAGAATCAAGACCGGCCGGATAGTGAGTTTTACCACATTGAAAGCCACCACCCAAGCGATTCAAGGTGGCTCTGGAGCGTTCGGAGGTAAGAAGAAGAAAGAGGACGTGGCAACCGTTGTAGCTGGAACTCATTTCTATCCCAAAAGACCGCCTCGCCCTTATCCCCAATCCCAAGCCTAAGCCTATGCCCAAGCTCCATATATTCCTCCCCACCATTACTACCCTACGCAAAACCCACTATATTCCATTTCACCACCCCCGTACCCAGTATATAGCATGCAGCCATATGCCCAAACCTCTTCTTACCCGCAATGGCGCGCGCAAGCTCCACAAAATTGTCCATCAGCCCCACCAAATTACCAAAACCCCTCCAGACCCGGTTTCCAACCTAGGCCTGAGTATAAGAAAGAGAAGGCGGTTAAAAATCAGTTCACACCTCTTAGGGAGTCATATGCTAGCTTGTTTGATAGGTTGAGAAAGATGAAGGTCTTGATCCCAATCCAAGGAAGGCTCTCAAATCCACCTTTGAAGAATCTTGATTATTCCTTAAGGTGTGCATATTGTTCTTACATGCCAGGCCACGATATCGAGAAATGCTGGTATTTAAAAAGAGCTTTCCAAGATTTAATCGACGCAAATCAGATTTTGGTCCAGGCCCCAAAAGTTTTAAACATTAACCAGAATCCATTGTCAACCCATACTGAAACCAATATGTTAGAGTTAATATATGATGGAAAAGAATCCTCGATGTGTTATAAGCCTATTGTCAGAATATAGACCAATGAGGACAAATCGGTGAATACGGCAGATTCATTAAAAGCAATGTCATTAAGCTGGGAATGAATGGGAGAAGATAAAGACCAAAAGAGCACAAAGAAACCTGTGATCAAGGTACAAGGCGCCAGAAAAGATGTTGGTTTAAGTCAGGACAAACCTAAGTTGACGGTGGTAAGAGCTCCGGGTAAGCCTATCTTGACGGTGAAAGGAGCACTTGCAGCGCCTATAATCATCAAACCAGTGACCCAACCTCCGATAGTTGAAATGAAAAAGATCCCCTGGAACTATAAACGGACTGTGATGACTTATCAGGGGAAGGAAGTCGAGGAAGAAGTAGATGAGGTAGGGGGTATGACTCGATCAGGAAGATGCTTTGTGCCTGAAGGTTTGAGGAAGCCCAGGCCAGTGGTGAGTGGGCCTTCATCTCTTAAAAAGCCTGTCACCGAAGAAGAAGCCGAAGAATTTTTGAAAAATATAAAATTGCCAGAGTATTCAATAATAGATTAGTTCAAGAAGACCCCTGCTCAAATTTCCCTCTTATCTTAGTTGTTGCATTCCAAGGAGCATCGTGACATTATACTGAAGGTATTGAACGAAGCATACATTCCTAGGGAGATTACGGTAAATCAGCTTGAGAAAATGGTCGAAAAAATCTTCAAAGTAAATCGAATCAGCTTCTCTCGTGACGAATTGCCAGTTAAAGGTACGGGGTATAATTGGGGTCTTTACATTACCGTGAAGTGTGAAGATCTATACGTCACTCATGTCATGATTGACGGAGGTTCTGGCACAAATATTTGCCCTATTTCCACCTTGCAAAAGTTAAACATTGGTGTTGAGAGGATCAGGCCCAACACTGTATGTGTCAGGGCTTTCGATGGAGCAAAATCAAACTCCATTGGCGAAATAGAACTGATGTTGATCATAGGGCCTGTTTAATTCACCATAGAGTTTCAAGTATTGAATATCGACTTCTCTTACAATCTGTTGTTGGGAAGACCGTGGATCTACAAGGCCAAGGCGGTTGCATCTACATTGCACCAGATGATCAAGTTTGAGCATGACAGGAAAGAAGTGGTTATTCATGGTGAAGGGAATTTGTCCGCCTACGAAGATTCCCCCTTGTCTCTTATTGAAGCGAACAACGTAGAGGAGACATTTGTCTGTCAAACTTTTGATATAGTGTCGGTGTATTATATCTTTGAAGGGCAAGTTATTCCAGGGCCATAATTGTTTCCCGCTTCTGTCATGATAATAAATGAAATGTTAAAATATGGATTCGAGCCAGGAAGAGGTTTGGGAGTGTCTCTGCACAGTATAGTTCGTCCCATATGTCCGAGGGAAAGCATGGGAATTTTTGGCCTGGGTTTGGAACCTACGGTTGAAGATCTGAAGAAGGCCAAGCAAAGGAAAAAAGAAGCATGGTCTCTACCCCGCCCAACGCCGCTGCTCAGTGAGTTATTTGTCAAGAGCGGTGTCACGAAGCCTGTAGAATTTGAAGCTGAATTGGTTGATGACTTCCAGAATATGTTGATTGAAGTTGACATGGTTGAAGCAGGAGAAGGTACCAGTAAGGCAGATGTGCAGTTCATGGGCCCAGTTGTCCATCTCAACAATTGGGAAGTCACTCATCTCCCCGTTAGGAGGGAGTTTTGGTAGTTTATTTTGTTTTCCTTTCAGTTTTTTGAGTTATTCCAGGGTTGTAACTCGGAATTTAGCTTGTTTATATTCTGTTGTTTGTGTTTAAACCCTTCTATCTTTACCTTTTAATGAAATGCAATGTCCCTTTTATTTTGTGTCTAATGTATTTTGTTTTGTCTTTTCGTTATACAGTTCTCTTTATGCTGACTTTAATGACATGACATGCATGTGGAATTTTTAGCCTGATCTTAAAATCCAAACTAATCAAGATATAATGAAGCAAGGGGGAGGGGAATATGATGAAGAAGGGGCACTAGAAAAAATAAGCAAAGAGTTGGAATAGTTTGAAGACAAATCGAATCCTAATTTGAATGAAACTGAGCCAATTAATATAGGGAATCAAGAAGATGTTAGGGAAACTAAAATCAATGTACATGCATTGCCACAGCTAAAAGATGGAATGATCAAGCATTAATTGATTATAAGGATGTTTTTGCATGGTCTTATGATAATATGTCTGGTTTAATCACTGAATTAGTAACTCATAAATTGCCAATTGATCCTACCTTCCCCCCTATGAAATAGAAGTTGAGGAAGTTTAAAATTGATGTAAATATCAAAATCAAAGAGAAAATCATGAAACAACTTGAAGCCAAAGTCATTCAAGTGGCTCGTTATCCTACGTGGTTATCCAATGTTGTTCCTGTCCCAAAGAAAGACGGCAATATTTGAGTATGTGTTGATTACCGTGATTTGAACAGAGCAAGTCCGAAGGATGATTTTTCACTGCCCAACATCCATATTTTGCTGGACAACTGCGCTAAACATGAGGTAGACTCTTTTGTGGATTGCTATGCCGGATACCACCAGATCATTATGGATGATGAAGACGTGAAAAAGACGTCTTTTATCACACCATGGGGGACTTATTGTTATCGAGTGATGCCATTCGGTTTGAAGAATACTGGAGCAACATACATGAGAGCCATGACCACCATGTTTCATGATATAATGCATAAGGAGATTGAAGTCTATGTAGATAATGTGATTATTAAATCAAAGAGTCAAGCTGACCATGTTAAAGATTTAAGAAAGTTCTTTGAGAGGCTTCGCAGGTATAATCTCAAGCTCAATCCGGCAAAATGTGTATTTGGCGTTCCATCCGAAAAGTTGTTGGGGTTTGTAGTCAGTCATTGGGGTATTGAATTAGATCCTTCGAAGATCAAAGACATTCTGGATCTGTCGCTGCCTAACAATAGAACGGAGGTGATGAGTTTACTTGGTAGATTGAACTACATCAGTAGGTTCATTGCTCAACTCACAACCACTTGTGAGCCCATTTTCAAGTTGCTGAAGAAGAGTGATGTTGTTGAGTGGACTGTAGAATGTAAGAAAGTATTTGATAAAATCAAAAGATATCTTTAAAACCCACCGGTACTAGTGTCACCCAAGCCTGGCAGGCCGTTGATTTTGTACTTATCGGTTTTGGATAATTCGTTCGGTTGCGTGTTGGTTCAACATGATGTCACGGACAAAAAGGAGCAGGCTATTTATTATCTTAGCAAAAAGTTCACAACATGTGAGTCCAGGTACACTCTTCTTGAAAGGACGTGTTGTGCCCAGACTTGGGTAGCACATAAGTTGAAGCATTATCTTTCGTCCTACACTACTTATCTCATCTCCCACATAGATCCTTTGAAGTATATCATTCAGAGGCATATGCCGACCGATCGATTAGAAAAGTGGAAAATATTGCTTACCGAGTTTGACCTTGTATATGTGACTCGAATTGCTATGAAATCCCAAGCATTGGCAGATCATCTTGCTGAGAATCCTATTGATGAAGAGTACGAGCCATTAAAAACATACTTTCCTGATGAAGAGATGTTGTGTGTTGATGAAATCATTATAGATGTTGATCCAGGTTGGAAGCTATTCTTTGACGGAGTTGACAACATGAAAGAAGTCGGAATAGGTGTAGTTCTTATCTCTGAATTGGGGCAACATTTCCCGATAACAACGCAACTTCGATTTTATTGTACCAATAACATAGCGGAATATGAAGCTTGCATTTAAGGTTTGAGGTTAGCTTTTGATATGGGAGTCCAGAAACAATTAATGTTGGGAGATTCAGATATGCTCGTCCATCAGATTCAAGGCGATTGGGAGATGCGAGATTTAAAGCTCATACCGTATCGACAATGCTTGCAAGAGCTATGTCAACGGTTTGTGTCAGTAAAGTTTAGGCATATTCCAAGAATTTATAATGAGATTGTTGATACTTTAGCCACTCTGTCTTCAATGCTCTAGTATCCTGATAAAGCCTACATCGACCCAGTGCATATACAGAGTCGTGATCAACATGCTTACTGTAATGCAGTTGAAGAAGAGCTCAATGGAGAACCTTGGTTCTTTGATATCAAGCGATACATTCAGTCAGGAGACTACCCAACACATGCCACCAGTGATCAAAAGAGGACTATTAGGCGTTTGGCTAGTGGATTTTTCTTAAGTGGGGGAATCTTATACAAGAGAACCCCTGATCTGGGACTTTTGAGGTATGTGGATGCAAAATAAGCCTCGACAATCAAGGTTGAAATACACTCTAGAGTATGTGGGCCTCATATGAATGGTTATATCTTATCAAAGAAGATTCTTCGAGCAGGTTATTACTGGCTTACTATGGAGAGGGATTCTATTCGATTTGTTCGAAAGTGTCATCAATGTCAAGTACATGGTGATCTGATACATTCTCCTTCTGCTGAGATGCACGCAATGGCTGCTCCATAGCCGTTTGTAGCTTGGGGAATGGACGTGATTAGACCGATTGAGCCGAAGGCATCAAATGGACATAGATTCATTTTGGTGGCCATTGATTATTTCACAAAGTGGGTGGAAGCAGTAACTTTCAAGTCAGTAAAAAAGAAGGCGGTAGTAGATTTTGTTCATGCCAACATCATTTGTAGGTTTGGAATTCCAAAGATGATCATTACAGACAATGCTGCCAATCTCAACAGTCATTTGATGCAAGAAGTGTGTCAACGATTTAAGATTGCACATCAAAATTCCACTCCATATCGTTCAAAAGCAAATGGTGTTGTGGAAGCCGCTAATAAGAATATCAAGAAGATACTACGTAAAATAGTACAAGGGTCTCGGCAATAGCATGAGAAGTTGCCGTTTGCACTGCTAGGTTATCGCACTACTATTCGCACTTCAATAGGGGCAACCCCATATTTATTGATGTACGGAACAGAAGCAGTCATTCCCGCAGAAGTTAAAATTCTCTCTCTTCGAGTCATTGTTGAAGCAGAGATTGATGATGATGAGTGGGTCAAAACCCGATTGTAACAGTTGAGCTTGAGTGATGAAAAAAACTGACGTCGGTATATCATGGCCAATTGTATCAGAAGAGAATGGCTCAAGCGTATAACAAAAAGGTATGGCCCAGGAATTTTGAAGTTGGTCAGTTGGTATTGAGGCGTATCCTTCCTCATCAGATTGAAGCGAAAGGCAAGTTCTCCCCAAATTGGCAAGGTCCCTATATTGTGAAGAAAGTGTTGCCCAATGAAGCCTTATACTTGACAGATATTGAAGGCAAAATGGCAGAAATGGTTATCAATGTAGATGCAGTCAAAAGATATTATGTATGATATTTTATTCCTTGTTGGTTCTATTGCATATTTAGTACTAGCATTTTTTGAAGATTGATATGATAAAGGCATTTCATTATGCTATCCAAACATTGTGTCATCCTTTGTTTACCTCGTTTGAGATTAGTTTTATTTTTCTTTCATACCCCTCTTTTGGAATCAAAACAGAGTCAAAAAAAGTGATAAGAAAAAAAAACATGAAAAAAAAATCAAACCAAAACAAAGAACAAGCTGATAGAACTACGTGCGACCTGATTCTCGTCTTCCGGGAGTGAGATACGTAGGCTGCCCTATTCGGGGCTTGGTCCAACCAAGTAAACAATTCAGAATTGTCCAGTCAAAAACTGGGGTATGAGTTAATCCTCATTGTTTGAGTTTATTCCAAAAGTTGTAAGTCCTACCACACTTCAAGTGTCGTTTGAGCCTCATGCTATCCTTTCTTTCTAACCCTATCCAAAAGCCAAGCTACAACCAAAGAAAAACCTTCAGATCAATCTTTGAGAATTTTAAGGCTAAGAATGCAATGGATATGACGAGGCATTTTGGAAACTACTTGTCTTCCGCAGCATAAGGAATCAAGAAAGAAATTAAAAAAAAGAGTCTTATTGGTGAAAACCCTCACGGGTACCATAAGGCGATGGTGAGTTGAGAGAAATAAAAAATGAGAGTCTTATTGGTGAAAACCCCCACGGGCACCGTAAGACGATGGCGAGTTTGAGAAAAGTGAAAAGGAAAGAGGCTTGTTGGCGAAAATCTTTCAAGATGTCGTCAATTAAAGGAATTGTACGAGTCCACCGGGCTTGAAGAAGCAATTCAGAGGCAAAGGCATGAACTTAACAGCAAATGGAAAGTTTGGATAGGAAGATCTGGCAGCTCAATCCAAAATGCATGTCATATTCATTAGAGTTGGTTGCCATATTCAGATAAGTTTTCTGAGGGACATTGCCCTTTTTCTTTCATTTACACATTCATGTTTTTGTCCTTTTATGTCTTTTATAAAAAGAAAGTCACCATCATTTCTTTACATTTTTGAGTCTATTCTGTGTCAAAACAAGTGAGAAAAGACTTCAAAACTTGCTATCAGTCTTCCCAATTGTATGAGGAAAGCCAAGACCAGCACATGAGAGAAACACTATCATAATTCAAAGAAAGGCAAAGGTAGTTTATCAACCGACAGGTTGCTGGATTCATGGGAGTATCAGATGTCAAAAGGTGCATCTCAGAGGCATGGCAGAATAGAAACTCGGTGCTTGAGGCAAGGTCATTTCACTCGATCTGGTTTGGGTCAATGATGCGACAAGACAGAGGAAAGTATAAGCAATCTGAAACAAAGATGAAAGAAACGAGTGCTGGAACAGATATCTGGGAAGCCAAGTGCTGCAAGCCACCATTAAGTTTTAACTGAAAAATTTTCTTTGTTGAAACAGGGGAAAATTCTCTTCACTTAATTCAGCAACCATTGGAAATGCACATCTATGGGAATTTACTTTATGTTCAGGACCCTCCTAAAAATGAGATTTTACTTTTTGTACAGGACCCTCTTGAAAAATGGGATTTTACTTTCTGTTCAGGACCCTCCTGAAAAAAGAGACTTTACTTTTCGTTCAGGACCCTCCTGAAAAATGGGATTTTATTTACTGTTCATGACCCTCCTGGAAAATGAGAATTTTATTTTCTGTTCATGACCCTCCTGAAAAATGGGACTTTACTTTCTGTTCAGAACCCTCCTGAAAAATGGGATTTTACTTTCTGCTCAGGACCCTCCTGAAAAATGGGATTGTACTTTATGTTCAGGACCCTCCTGAAAAATGGGATTTTACTTTTTGTTCAGGAGCCTCCTAAAAAATGGGATTTTACTTTATGCTCAGGCCCCTCCTGAAAAATGAGATTTTACTTTCGGTTCAGGACCTTCCTGAAAAATGGGAATTTACTTTATGTTCAGGACACTCCTGGAAAATGAAAATTTACTTTATGTTCAGAAGCCCGCCTGAAGAACAGGGTGATGAAACTGAAAAGTGATGAAATAGCAAGTCAGGAGCCCGCCTGAAGAATAAGGTGATGAAATTGAAAGTCAAACAACAAGGTGAATAAATGGAAAGCCAAGAAATAAGGTGAAAAATTGCAAGTCAGGAGCCCGCCTGAAGAATAGAGTGAATAATTTCAAATCCAGGTTCAAGTTCAGAGATACCACCTGCAGAACATGGCCAACGTTGAGTTCATCTCCAACACCAAAGAATTGAGAGATGTTGTATAGATAAATCTTTTGTAATTTCATTTATCTTTTTAACTTGTAATATCATTTTGATGTAATGACAGGGCCGCAGATCGGAACCTCAACGGGACCTCACTCGACTCTCCAACTCGGTATAGTCAACCTTCTTTTCAACCCTGGAACTACATTTGACTTGACTATCACATAACTTGAGATAGGTAGAATGCCTAAAACAAGACTCGATTGCCTTCCTCCTATTTGTTTCTTTCTTTTGAATAATGCTCGGGACAGGATTTTATGTCGTTGTCTACTTCTTTGTCTGTAAACACCTTGTGTTTATATTCAATGGGGGCATGATGTAGACACGTACTTTTGTTCGTCCCAAAAAAATAATTTCTACTAATTTGTCTCTCCTTACCTACCCTACCCCCTACCTACCCCTACCCTCACCTAATTCTACCCACTAAACAAACAAACCCACGTGCACACTCCATTGGGGTCAACAAAAAAAATACAATATACACAATTCGACAAACACCGAGTTTTTATTTTTTTTGGAGAAAATGCATAGAGGGACTCCATTCTTTCTTCTCCAGTGAACTCCCCTCATACGCGACCCAGCTCCTCCGAACAGAGGCAACATCATCTTCTTCTCTTCGATTCACCACCGTACACCCACATACAATACTTAGAAATTGACCAAATATACCACCCGGAAAAGGGAGTAGATCGGAGAGGGAGCAGCACAGAGAGAGAGATTCGAGAAAGATCGAGACTTCACGTTGAACGAAAAAGGGGAATACGGGGATTTTGAGGTTTTTCGGCCGCTTATCGCGCGAAACACGTCACCATCGTCAAAACTTGAGTGGTTTTATCTGTTCTCTGTTCTGTCGGCGCTCACCGGAGCTCTGGCTAGGCGAAATTTATTGGTTCTCTTCTTGATTCCATTTTGGGGTTCATTGTTATCGTTGGTTCTTTGTTTCAAATCAATTTCGCATTAATCTTTTCTATAGCGAGTTGGATTCATCGCGGTTGAGGTTATTTTATTTGAGGTTCCAAGTTCGGGTTTTCTTAAATATTATTATCGACAAAAATCAGTCATAGAAAGGTCCGATTCTATCTCTTCTCATTTTAGTTCGTCATATGTGTTTGATTTGTGTGAGATTTGGTTGAATATTGGGTGATATTGATTTATTTTGCTCAATTTCGTTGAATAGATGGTTGTGGATTGTTCAAATAGTAATCTTGAATTAGTTGAAATTTGGTGTTAAAAAGAAATGTGGGGGTTGGATGATAGAAATTGATAAAAATGAATATTATTTAGTCTTGATTTATTGTCGTTGGTTATTTTGGAACAAATACGAAGGTCGAATGTGACAGTATCATGATTAGGCCATCGAATGAATAGGCAAAAGTTTAAGTTCGGGTAGGCAAATTTAGGAATGATGTTGGATTGAATGAGTGGAATATTGAATGTGTTGAATGCTTTTCTAGTTTATCTCATGAAATTGAAATTGTATTTATTTGTCGGGGAATGCACCAAGGGATTTGTTTTGATTTATCCGGAGAATTCCCCGAAGTACCATGTACTTGAAGACGATGCACGATCAAGGCTCGGAATGTCGGGTGGAGAAAGCAATGGAGTGTAGTTTAGAATTAACATAGAATAGAGTAGGTTTATATTTTCGCATATTTTTATTTTAGGATTGTAATAATCGGACTGGACACTAAATTTTTGATTGTTTTGTTCTGTTTGCTTGAATGATTGTTTATGTATTTTTTATGTGGTTTATACATTTGTAATGTCAAATTAGCCGATACGCTCCACCAAGAGATTGTGGTCAAACCACGAGATTGAAGGGTGCCTAACACCTTCCTCTCGATTAACAGAATTCCTTAGCCGAAATCTCTGTTCGCAAACCAGTTTAATACAGTCAAAATCGTTTTGAAAAAGGATTTCCAAAGGTGACTTGGCCCACTCGATTTATGCCAAGTGGTGACTCTGAGTTTTGAATATAAATAATCCTTTTCGAAACAAATTTTTTAGATTTTGACACTTTAATAATAAAAACCCTTTCAAACTTTAAAATCTAATATCTTTCGGGTTAAAAAAGGGGTGTGGCAACTCTGGCGACTCTACTGGGGAGTTCTAAATTATTTGAGCTTATTTTTTGGAGTTGTATCGGCTTAATTTGGAACTATAGGTGTATAGACATTTTGTTTGTGTTGTTTTGTGTTATTGTTTACCATTGTTGATTGCCTACGTGCTCTTTGTTTAACAATTTTTCTTTATATGTTACCGCTTTATATCTGACATCATTTGCATAACCCGAGTCAATTCTTTTTGCAACAAGTCTCGGAGTGCACGTCTTGTACACGAACTCTAGTTGAGTCACCCTTATTTTAGGATGGGGAGCCATTGGACGTATGAAGTGGGTGGAAAGTTGTCGCAACTACTATCGACCATACGCTCCCCTGAATAGCCTTGTTAGTGAACCCTAGCGTAGGTCAGCCTTTAGTTCATGCTTATATGCATCATATCGAGACCTAGTGGGACCCGTGTGGCCCTTTGTAGGAGACTCACCTCTAAACCATCTCTACGTGCTAAATGTTTGCATCTCTGAGGGTAACGTGGTCATTCGACGGACTGATTTGGGGATAGCATGTGTTAGAAGTAAAGTGTGTAGAGAGAGTGTCGTAGTTTTAGTGTTCTTTATGGATTTTATTTTTCAAAATTCAAAAAGTTTTTTTTTCACTGTTGTTGGTGTCAGTTTTATGTGAAGTATCAATTTGGAAAACCCAAAAAGATTTTTTAACATTATTTGTCGTCTGTTTATGATCGTGTCTCTTAGGTTAGGGTTCAATCGTTTGTCTAATCTTTATTTGTCCAATCTGGACGAACTACGCATACCTGATTCTCGTCTCTTGGGGCGGAATACTTAGGCAGCCCTCGGTGGATCCGGTAATCTTTTAAGTTCAATTGTTGTCGCAGTCCTAGTTAAGGTTCATTTTTTGCTTAGTCAAGTATTTGTTAGCGGTCATAGCTATGTAGGTTGAGTCTTCTTAGTATTTCCATTCGCCGATTTTGAGTTATAGGTCGGCCTGTCCCTGTCTTATGTGACACTTCTTTGTGTCAGAATCTTGAGGATCGGGAATTCTCTTGCCCTTATTGAATCGTGAGTCATAACTCTGTGTATTGTTATAGGATGGAGCCGTCCACAGGGTCTAGATTCTTGATGGTTTCCAAGGTGCCGAAAAAGTTAATCAAATGGTGGGGTATGCTCAACTACTCTGAAAGCCATGAGATAGAAAAATTGTTAGGCAATCTTACATCATTTTTGAATATCACACCCCGACCATATCTGATAGAGGCCGCATCGATCTTCTGGGATTCAAACAGCTTGTTGTTTAGGTTCGGAGGTTGTGAAATGATGCCTACCCTGACAGAAATATCTGGTCTGTTTCATTTGCCATATATCGGTAAGAAGTTAATCCTAGCTTGGAATTATTCTAGCAGGAGATTTCTCGAGCTTTGTGGTTTGGAGGCTAATGAACACCTAGGGTCGCTGAAACAATCTTGGATTTCCTTAGATTATTTGTTCGCTAGATTCGGGTCTCCAGATGGTTTTGATCACTTTTGGGATGAATTTTGTACTACCAAGAAGAATAGGGAAAAACGGCGTCTTGAGGTTTTCTGTTTGGCGTTGTTAGGTACTTTAGTGTTCCCGTTAGATGAAAGGCGTATCAACATCCGTTTACAATCAGTAGTGATGACCTTGTTCAAGAAAAAGGATGGAGTTACTATCGTACCTATGATTTTGGTGGAACTATATAAGGCTTTGACCGAGGTAAAAGGGGGGCTGCGATTTTTTGAAGGAAGCAACTTGATATTACAATTATGGATGATGGAACATTTTCACACTCCTTCTTTGGTCAGACCGGATGTGATTGATCGTTGTTTAAATGAGTGAGTGAACGCCATCGAACAAAGAATGTGTTTTGATAAGTTCTCGTTGCCTATAGGAGTCAATGCTTGGGTTGAATTTCTCGAAGCAAGAACTCATGACAATATCCTTTGGACTTATCGTTGGCTCAATTCGAAAGTAATCTTGTATGGATGTCCATGCAACCTCTTCTTGTTCCGATTGGGCTCAAATGCACTAGACCTTACAACCCGAGTAGGGTAATGTGTCAATTGGGTAGACTTTAGGACATTCCACCAATAATGGATCTTCAAAAGGATGTCGAGTATTTTAAGAATATAGCAAAAGGGGAAAAATTGCAAGTCAGGAGCCCGCCTGAAGAATAGGGTGAAGAATTTCAAATCCAGGTTCAAGTTCAGAGATACCACCTGCAGAACATGGGCAACGTTGAGTTCATCTCCAACACCAAATTTTGTATGTAGAAAGAATTTATCTTCAAGTTCAACCGAAAGATGATCAGATCTTTTGTCACTTTTGAAAGCATCGAAAACCCGAGACAAGAATCGAGAGATGTTGTATAGATAGATCTTTTGTAATTTCATTTATCTTTTTAACTTGTAATTTCATTTTGATGTAATGACAGGGCCACGGATAGGAACCTCAACGGGACCTCACTCGACTCTCCAACTTGGTATAGTCCACCTCTTTGTCAACCCTGGAACTACATGTGACTTGACTATCACATAACTTGAGACAGGTAGAATGCCTAAAATCAAGACTCGATTGCCTTCTTCCCTTTTGTTTATTTCTTTTGAATAATGCTCGGGATAGAATTCTATCTCGTTGTCTACTTCTTTGTCTGTAAACACTTTGTGTTTACATTCAAAGGGGGCATGATGTAGACACGTAATTTTTTCCGTCCCAAAAAATTAATTTCTACTAATTTGTCTCTCCCTACCTACCCTACCCCCTACCTCCCCCTACCCTCACCTATTCCTACCCACTAAACGAACAAACCCACGTGCACACTCCATTGGGGTCAACAAAAAAACAATACAATATACACAATTCAACATACACAAAATTTTTATTTTTTTTGGAGAAAATGCATAGAGGGACTCCATTCTTTTTTCTCCAGTGAACTCCCCTCATACGCGACCTAGCTCCACCGAACAGAGGAAACATCATCTTCTTCTCTTCGATTCACCACCGTACACCCACATACAACACTTAGAAATTGACCAAATATACCACCCAGAAAAGGGAGTAGATCGGAGAGGGAGCAGCAGAGAGAGAGAGATCGAGACTTTGCGTTGAACGGAAAAAGAGAATACGGGGATTTTGAGGTTTTTCGGCCGCTTCTCGCCGGAAAGATGGAACCATCGTCGAAACCTGAGTGGTTTTCTCTGTTCTCTATTCTGTCGGCGCTCGCCGGAGCTCCGGCTAGGCAGAATTTATTGGTTCTCTTCTTGATTCCGTTTTGGGGTTCATTGTTATCGCTGGTTCTTTGTTTAAAATCAATTTCGCAATAATCTTCTCTATACCAGGTTGGATTTATCGCAGTTGAGGTTATTTTATTTGAGGTTCCAAGTTCGAGTTTTCTTAAATATTATTATCGACGAAAATCAGTCATCGAAAGGTCCGATTCCATATCTTTTTATTTTAGTTCGTCATATGTGTTTGATTTGTGTGATATTTGGTTGAATATTGGGTGATATTGATTTATTTTGCTCAATTTCGTTGAATAGATGGTTGTGGATTGTTGAAATAGTAATCTTGAATTTGTTGAAATTTTGTGTTAAAAAGGAATGTGGGGGTTGGATGATAGGAATTGATAAAAATGAATATTGTTTAGTCTTGATTTATTGTCGTTGGTTATTTTGGAACAAATACGAAGGTCGAATGTGACAGTATCATGATTAGGCCATCGAATGAATAGGCAAAAGTTTAAGTTCGGATAGGAAAATTTAGGAATGATGTTGGATTGGATGAGTGGAATGTTGAATGTGTTGAATGCTTTTCTAGTTTATCTCATGAAATTGAAATTGTATTTATTTTCCGGGGAATGCCCCGAGGAATTTGTATTGATTTATCCGGAGAATGCCCCGAAGTACCATGTACTTGAAGACGACGCACGATCAAGGCCCGAAACGTCGGGTGGAGAAAGCAATAGAGTGTAGTTTAGAATTACCATAGAATAAAGTAGGTTTATATTTTCACATTTTTTTATTTCGGGATTGTAATAATCGGACTGGACACTAAATTTTGGATTGCTTTGTTCTGTTTGCTTGAATGATTGTTTATGTATTTTTTGTGTGATTTATACATTTGTAATGTCAAATTAGCCGATACGCTCCACCAAGCGACCGTGGTCGAACCACGGGATTGAGGGGTGCCTAACACCTTCCTCTCGGTCAACAGAATTCCTTAGCCGAAATCTCTGTTCGCAAACCAGTTTAATAGAGTCAAAATCGTTTGAAAAAGGATTTCCAAAGGTGACTGGCACACCCGATTTTTGCCAAGTGGCGACTCTGAGTTTTGAATATAAATAATCCTTTTCGAAATAAATTTTTCAGCTTTTGTCACTTTAATAATAAAAATCCTTTCGAACTTTAAAATCCAATATCTTTTCGATTAAAAAAGGGGTGTGACAACTATAACAAAAAATTTTGCTGTCGAAACAAGTTTAGGCCTAATACTTCTAGTTCACTTTTTTTTTTTGTTGAAACAAACTAAACATTACCATTACAAAACAAATAAACATACACCTAAAAGAGCACCTGGTCACACATCATGCAACAGACCTTTATATTGTTTGATTTTGTATAAAAACTATGAGGGGTTGCGAATAATTCTTGAATACCTAAGGTAGGATTTAACAGTTATCTCATCCCCCCCCCTCTATGATTAGATATCTATATCTATATATATTATATATATAAACAGAGGACGAAGCATCAGAAGAAAACACGTAGTAGTAATTTTTTAATTTAGAAAAAAAATTGTAATAATAATAATAATAACAACAACAACAATGTCACACCCCCTTTTTTGTACTCCGAAAAAATTTAATTTAGGTTCAAAAGGGTTTTTATTATTAAGTGACAAAAGTGAAAATTGTTTCGAAAAGGATTCATTATATTCAAAACTCAGAGTCGCCACTTGGCATAAATAGGGTGTGCCAAGTCACCCGTGGATATCCTTTTTCAAAACGGTTTTGACTCTGTAACACTGATCCGCAAACAGAGATTCCGGTTAAGGAATTCTATTGACCGAGGGGAAGGTGTTAGGCACCTCTCGATCCCGTGGTTTGACCACGGTCGCTTGATGGAGAGTATCGGCTAATTTGACAACACAAATGTATAAACCACACAAAACACATAAGACAAACAAATTAAACAGGGTTCAAAACCAAAATAAAGTCCAGTCCGGGTTATACAGTCCAAAAATAGAAAAGAGCGAAAATGTAAACCTACTCTATTCTAAACTAATCCTAAACTAAACTCCTGTGCTCTACCCGACGCCTCGGGCCTTGATCACGAACGTCCTCCGGGTACAAAATTCTTCGGGGCATTCCCCGGATAAATCAATACAAATACCTCGGGGCATTCCCCGGCCAAATGAATACATTTTTTCCAATGTGAGAAAACCAAATCATTCACCCAATTTTCAAACATTCAACAAAATTTCAAATCTTCAACAAAAACCACAAATTCCAAACTTTGCCTACCCAACCTACGTTTGCCTATCCAATTCGGTGACATTTACATTCAAACACAATAAATCAAAATTTATTCGAATCTAACCTTTTCATCAATTTTTCAATTCCAACCCCCAACTTCCTTTTTATCGATCCATTAAAACATGATCAAGTTTTTTCCTCAAACCTTCGAAGCCGAATCACCAAACATCATGATCATAACATCAATATCAATAAAAATCCAACAAAGCATAATCACATCACACATAATCACAACCATTTCGATAAAAGAATAAAGGGGAATAAGCGGGTTAAAGAAATGGACCTTCCGAGGATGATTTATGATGATAATAAGAGTTAAAGAAGTCCAAATCCAAAAGCTCGAATAGGAACCCTCAACAGCGACAAAACCCCAACTCGAATCAAAATTAATCAGTGTCAAAAAAAAGTTCCCCGAACGGATTCGAAAAGCAATGCAAAGTCCTAATATGAACCAATCGATGTTAGAATCAAAAGCCCACAGAAAAATTGAGACCCGAATTTCGGCAGAAAACTAACGACCAGTGCGAGTTCGATCTCCGAGGAGCTACCAAAGACAAAAGCTGACTGGAATGGACCGAATTTCAGCTAGATCTTATCTAAAATCAAGAAAATCGCAGGGATTTAGAGATATTTCGAGGGCTGAACAGGTCAACAATGATGACCTGAAGACGATTTTGATGAAGCACGTATCGCGGATGATGAACTAAAATCGATTCCGACGAAATGGTCGCCGGAACAGTAACCCGAGGCAAGGAAACTCCCTTTCTGTCCGGATATGTGTGTGTTAGTGTGTGCGTCTATCTGTGAGGAACGAAGTGGGTATGTGTTAGTGTGTGTGGGTAAGAGAAAAGTGGAGAAGAAAATCCTCCATGGTTGTGTGTATGCGATCTGTGGAAAAAATGATCAATGGGTTCCCTTTTTTCCTTTGCTTCCAGTGGGTTCTATATGTGAGAATGATATTTGTACATTTTGATGGAAATCCGTTAACGAAAATTGAGAGTTCTCCTCAGTGGAATTTGCTCGTGAGAGTATCTTGTTCTCCTGTGGGGCCCCTCCCTTTGAATTATGTATAGGGTGTATGTATATGCCTTTTCTGTTTTTTCTTGTGGACCCCTCCCTTTGTTTCCTTTTAGAAAGTTTGTTAGAAAGAAAAATAAATGTGGGGTAGGGGGTAAGGTCACATGGGTAGGTGGGGTGAGGGGGTGTAGAGGTAGGTGATTAGGATAAGGTGTAAAGTTAGTTAGGATATGGTTGTTATTTAATTTGTTAGAGATTTTGTTAAGGTTATTTTTTTGTATTTTTGTGAAGGGATTATCACACGGGGTAGGACACATGGTAAGACAAGGGTAAAAATGAATAACTTGGGTCTTTGGGAGGGCCAAAATTAGGTGTCTACAAACAACAACAACAACAACAACAACAACAACAACAACAACAACAACAACAACAACAACAACAATAATAATAATAATAGAATAAAACTATTAATCATAGTAAAAATTTAAATTTTGAAATATTAATCAATTTGATTTTGAATTTATCCAGCTAATTAACTTTTTAAAGAATAGAATAAAACTTATCATGAATGAAACATTTAATTAAATGTGGTAATTACTAGGGAGAGATAACAATCAATTCATAATCCAAGGCAACTAGGACTCTTTTTTGGGAGTTATCACACGATTACAAAAAAAAAAAATGTGATAACTGTCTAGCCAAAATTCAAGCAAATGTTTGTATTTGAAATTAACAAAATTTTGAATTGAAAATATATTTACATTATCTCTTAATTTCAAAAAATAATCTTATCTTGAAATCTACGTCATTATTTTTATTAATCTATGTCTATATGCTAATCATGTGATGTTTTTTAGTTTGAAAATGATTATAATTTTTCACTGCAATTTTGATAAATTATTAGCATAATAAATAACATGATTTTGAAATTTGAATGGATCTTATCTATTTAACCAATTAAAAGAGAAAGTCATTTGAATTTATCTTTATATGACATATAAATTGAGAGATAGTAACTTTGTATTTGACCAAATGAGTCTTCATCTGAGAACTAAATTGGTTATCCTTCATCGTCTGATACTTTATGTTTACATAAAATTTATCAATGTTTGTTTGTATTGTATTTTATATAAATTTAAAATGTGTATTATCTTTTGCTTTCTCTATTAAAAATGAAAGCATCCAAAGTGAATTAATTCTATTCTTCCTTTGCAGATTCTTTATTAAAATTTTGAACAATTTAGTTGCAGGAACTAAATACAATAATGTAAAGAAAACGAAAAAGTATTGCAGTAAGTACTCACAATTTTTTTTTTGTCTTTGATTTCTTTCTATAATAAATTGTTAAATTGCTAATAATAATAATCATTTAATTTTGTTTGCATCTTAGATTAAGAAATTGACTCATCGATCTTCATAAAAGGAGTCGAATGAATAATAATGAATCGAGGTCGATTATGATGCGGATAGGGGTGATGAATGCTATCACATCGAGCGTGTTATTATAAGAAGAAAAAAAATCACCCATATTACGTAGATAGCTTATCCTTTTAGACCTTTTTGAAGATGTTTCTACTTTTGTGCGGTTTTTGTATTATTTTTTTTACTTTTATGTTGTTTTTTTCTGATCCGCTATAATCTAGTCTTAGTATTTAAGTATCGAAAATAGTACTACTAATATAATTTTTCAATGTTTAGATGGAGTAAAGAGAACAAGTTAGAAAAGATAAGAATTAAAAAAAAAAAACTTGCTTAAACATTTGGGTACATAATGTTGGAGTAGAGAATTTCTCAAGGACATAAATAGTGGTAATAGGACGGATTATATTGAATTGTCAATCTTTCCCAAGACATGTTGTATTTAAATACTTCAAATTATTTGATATGAATTTACAGTACAACATTTTGCTTTATAAATGAATGGATCTTACAATAATCCATCAATAATATTGAAGAGGAGGATAAAAATTAGATGGAAGGAAAATATCACAAATGGAGTACGTATGATCATATGTGGAGTGACAAATCTAATACTCATGCTAGATCTATCATATGTCGAATGATATTAGTAATTGCAACCCACACTCTACTATAAAATTCTGAATCGACTTTTGGTAGAAGCGCGCGACATTGCTACGTTTGATGTTTTAGCAATCATCTTGGTCTTTTTCTATGATGATGATGCCACATTGAACGTGTTATTGAAAGAAATTAAAAATCAAAATGTTGCTTAGATAACTTACCTTTTAGACCTTTTGAAAGAAGGTTCTGCTTTCGCGTCATTTTCTTGATGTTTAATATAATTTTTCAATGTTTGGGTGGAATACTAAAAAAGATATAAATTTGCTTAAACATTTGGGCACATAATTGCAAAAGGCTCAAGGAGAGTTGTTGTAGAGGGGACAATGTTCTCAAGGACATAAATAGTGGTGAATTGTCTATATTTTCCATGACATTTTGTATATAAATACTTTGTAAGTATTTCATATAAATTTTATAGTACAACATTTTGTTTCACAGAATGGATCTTACAATATTCCATTACTGTTGAATATCGAGAATAAAAATTAAAAATTACATGGAAGGAAAATAACACCATGCAACTAAGTATGATCATATGTTGAGTAGCAAATCTAATACTCATGCTACTCTTATCATATAATATAGTAAGTGCAAGTCGCACAATATAAATTTCTGAATCCACATCTGGTACGAATGGCGAGTGTCATCCAGAACATTGCATGCAACCAAGGATTTTCCACAACTTACATGTTCTTCTAATAATTTTATTTATCTTGCGACCAAAGAATCCATCGAGAACAATGGAATTTGGCTCTGTTGTTATTTCTCTGTAACTATTACTCTTTCGAAGATAAAAACTTCTGCTCCCAACATCTCCAATTACATCTGTGTTGCTCAAGCCTATATCAATCAAATACAAAATAACTACTATCAAATCAACAAGGAATAGAAGTGGAGAACAAATAGAACTTAGATAAAAGCGTATACAAGTTCTTGCGACTTGCGCATACTTTAGCTAAAGATAGAACGCCAAAAAAGAAATTCACATAGGTCATGTCTATCGATTGAAAAAGGCTTCTAGTCTTGTCAATACATTGAGTTTGAAGACCTGTAGCTATTATTATTATTATTGAACTTATTTTCCACTTATTTCCTTTTGCTTTTTTTAGGTTTGGGGTGGGTGAGTGGGTGAGTGGGGGGGGGGGGTGTATGATAATGACATTGGTTGGCTTAAATGAGGATATATGGTGAATTGGTGATCAAATAAGGATTTATATAACCGGTCCTAACTTTAGCATAATAATTTACTATATAAACCTTTCACACAAATAAACTACAAGTTGAAATTTACAAATACCTATACTAATTTATTATACAACATTGGCAGCTGTATTATTCAAACATTATCTTTAATCTATGACCGAAAGAGAACATTATCTTTAATAAAAGAAGTCAATAAGTCACAGACCAATCCAGATAATTGGTTTAATTACTATGTGAGCCAGAGATTATTCAAAGTTCCATTAGCCAATCCTACATCAAACACAAATTGACCTTTCAACAAAGAAAGGGCTTACCCACTATAATTTTTTAAATACCAGTGATTGATATTAGATACATCCAATACTAGTCCTAAAAATCACTACTAGCTAAACAACGTAACATTTGTTTAATTCAAACCTCAGGGTGTACATGTAAGGGTGATAAAATCAGCCAATGAAAACATGACGCATTCAACCTATTCAAGTCTAACCCGCATAACTCATGTATATATTAATTCAATCTATTTTGACTAGCTCAATTCATTTCATCTTAAATTTGTGCTATTTTGAACTAAATATATAATCCCAATTGACTCACGAGAAGCCTTGTCAGAATATGGTATGGTACACAAGGAAAACATAACTTCAATAGTTTTACTAAGTAATTAAATAAATTATAAGAAACAAATTGAAAAAAAAGTAAAATTTTGTAAGCTTTGGACAGTTTTGGACTATGACTCATTACTTGGTCCATCTTGACATAACCATCTCAGCCTGCAAGTAACATTTAGGGAGGCTAACGACCGCTCATTTGCTAACTCAATCTATTTTGATTCATCAAATTCAACTCAATCCGCTCATTTATTAACACAATCTATTTTGACTAGCTCAACTAGTCCATTTGACAACCTATTGTTAGATAGTATAGTTGAGGTTAGGACTTACTTTGAAGACTGAAGTAAGACTGGTACAACTGAAAAGATGAATCAACATTGTTTTTATCAAGACGAGGGGTGCGGCCTTCTTCACTGTACTTGTCTATCACAAGCCTTATTGTCTCATCTACACTGGATCCCAACTTGACCATGGTTCTTACTGGCCCTGGACTACCTTCTACTGTCACATCAATCACAACTTTTGCCTCCTTCTTGTACCCCTTCTGCACAAAATTCTTATAAATGTTGGACATCAATAGTAGTAGTAGTAAGACATTCTTCACTTCCAATCGATAGGTTGAGTTCGAGTCAAATGGGGGTCAAGTATGAAAGACGTATGATTCTAATAGTGGCGTATACAGGATTTTTCTCTAAGCAGTGTTATTTTAGGAAGTGATGTAGCCTTACTTTGCTCATTGTGCTATATTAGTTATTACTCTGATACGGAAATAAGGGCAGAGTCAGGCTTTAAGCGTTTAACATGTACATACAAAAAATAAATTTAACTCTCGTCAACTAAAATTTCAGGTCGTAATTTTTAGTACTAGAGCTCATAAAATTCAAATTCTCAATATGGTTCTACATGAAAAGACAATCACGATAATCTTATTCCATTTAAGTCATTCATCCACCCTGTACTAATTTCAAAACGCAAATACGATGAATATAGACAAACTAAAAGTGAAGAGGGAAGGGGATCGGATAAATCCTTTTGCTAGAAGGCGCGAAGAACATGAATCTCCTTCAGCTCATTTTTCTTTTGATAAGCCCTTTGAAGAAGTCAAAACTGTTCCCATCTGGGTGTAGCTCACACATTTGACCATCATCTGTGATTGCTAATAAGTACCCTGAGGATGTCAAACCCTGAATGGTGACTACATTTTCAACGAATTGGTCCTGATCACCATCGCTCCTCTCCTGAACAATAACCCGCTGTCCACTGTGTAACCAAGTCCTATAATACAACTCTTCAAGAGCTTGAAATCCTTGTTCTAAGAAAACATCATAAAACCTCTCAAATTTATTGAAAAAAGCTGCAATAATATCTTCTCTTTTCAATTCACGTGAGAGAGGATCGACTCTCTTTAAAACAGCATTCAAGCATGTGGTAGGCTTCTCATTCCCCACATTCAATCCAACTCCAGCACTAATATAGAACTTCTTTGACCTATATACCGATGTGCTTAGGATGCCTCCCACTTTAAGGCCACCTAAATATAGATCATTTGGCCACTTTATGCGAACATCAAGATGCGGACAGATAGCCTTAATGGCCTCTGTCATGGCAAGACAGACTACATACTGCAAATGTGGCACCATTCTGCCATCCTCCATTTGTATTGAAAATGAAAACACAAGGCAACCCTTTGGTGATTGCCACACATTACTCGTACGACCTCTCCCTTTCAGTTGCACGTCAGCAACACACACTGAACCAACTGGTAAGTCAGAGTTATTTTGTGAGATAACGTCATGAGTTGAGGACAATTTTGGGGAGTAAATCAGTAGTCTCCCAAAACGCCTAGTCGAAAGGGAGTAAAAGTATTCTTCAACTCGAAACTCGTCATCTTTGAATGGCGTTTCCACTTGGGAATCCAGAACAACTTCAACTTGTTCACCATTTTTATGCAGTTGAAGAGTATTGTTCTCCTTTAATATCTTTGCCACATCTTTCTCCTCATTTGATTTCCCACAAAGTAGAAGAAGCGTGGGCGCAGTTGCTTCTGACTCCATTTTCGTTCCGAGTATTTGGGATGTTGAGAAAGGTTTGAGGTATGGAAGAGCAGGGAGAATTGATGGGGAATAGGGAGATTTTCCAAGAGAGGCAGCGAACAAGATAACAGTCAAATAATGTGAATTTTAACCTAACAATTTTAAATACTCCATAATTTTTCATCTTAATAATATGAAAAAATTATAATACTTTTCCCTATAGGTTTTGAATATTTAATTTTAATTTAAAAATAACAAATTAATTCAACCTACTAAAACAAATTTACTATTGAAAAGTCAAACACAAAAGGAAAGAGTACATTTCTCTCAAAGACCCTGTTCGGCTCGAATTCAGATTAATCAAGTTTCGATACGGATATTCAAAAAAAAAAAAAAAGAGAGAAAATAGAGGAAAATTACCTGAAAACTCTGCGGAGATCCAGAGCTCAGAAAATCCGGAGATACAAATATATCCGAACAAGTTTGTGACTGGAACAGTATTTCCAACGATGATGGAACCTTGACATCACTCCGATCATCGTCGTCATCATCATTATCAAATTCAATAAATCCAACCTTTAAAACACACGGCTCCGATTTACATCTCTCTAATACCTTATCAACATCCCTGTACTTCTTCGATGATCGTCGATTCACTGACACAGGCGTATTCCTCCGATTTAATACTCTGCTGGTACTGCTCCGGCTTACCGGAAATCTTCTTCGTCGGATGTGGTTATCTGACATATAATATACTTAAAAAAAAAAGTAATTATTAGGCCTTTTTCATGCGAATTAGAAAGGTTATTAAATGAATTGAAGCGATCGAAAAGGAAATGTGAGTGTAATTTTGATGTGTGCTAATTACAAGTGTGAATATTATATAGGTGTGAGAAAATAGAATTGATGGTGTATGAATAGAATCAAAAGGAAAGGTATGAAAAATGACAAAAATGGAAGTCGCGTTGAAGTAAAGGTAGGTGCTTTGGATTTTAAGGTGGTTATTGGTGACCCCAAAGGTCGTTTATTTTATTTTTTAAAGACCAAATCAGAAAAAGGGTAAATTATGGGTGTGTTTGGGAAAATGTTTTTCGATGTTGTTATGTTTAGTTGACTTAAATGTTTTGAAAAAATATTTTCAAATGAATTTGTCTTTGTGGAAGTTATGGAAGAGATCGAAAAAATTTTGAAAACTTTCTTTTAACCTATCATCGGACCTCCATTCGGGACACGACTCCTACTTATGATCAGACTCTCGACCCGACCTTGATTCTGCTTCGATACTCAATTTTCGAGCCCAACTTGAGGCTCGACTCTCAATTATAGTAATTCCCATAGTGAAATAATACTTTTTCTGATTATACCGGAATGCTAATATTTTTAGAACAAAATTTTTTTAATTAATCAAACATTGAAATATAAGTAAGAAAAACACTTATTTTTTCAAGAGAATATTTTTTAGAAAACATTTTCCTTCATTGATTGATATTAAATTTTATTACACTACTGATAAATAGATTAATTGATTGTTACAAATAAATTAAAATAGTCGATATAAACATAATATCGTAAACCACAAGGGAGTTACTGTTACAAAGTCAAATGTGAAGGACGTCTTTTGAGTTAAATTTCTCTTTAATAATGAACTAGGTTTAGGGTCGGCTGCAACAATATTTGTTTTATTTTTGTTAGGAGCTTAGCAACTTAAACTCTTGAGTGGAGATGATTGGAGAGACTTATTTTTCACCCGTGGAGGAAATGACTATACAAGGGCTTACAGTCTTGAAGATGAAAAAACTACAATGTTGACCCCGTACATCATAATGGAGCAAGTTCTATTAAATGCTCTAAATTTTCAGAAGTCTAGCCTAATCACATATTTTTGATGATTTATTTAAAAGATACAAGTGCTTAATACAATATTTGAAGTTGTCATTGGCTACTTTCGTTTAGATATTTAAAATGAAAGATTTATATATTTACATACTTTAATAATTTTACAGTCTAGCTTAGGAGTATCAAACGGGCTGGGACGGGCCAATCCGGAACCGGCCCTTCTAATTTAACCGGGTTGAGGATCGGTTTTGGCGCTAGATGGGCCGGGCCGGGCCCAATAGTAAAAAAAATAAAATCCACCCTAATTCGGCCCACTTAACCCAATCCGGTCAAAACCCACCAAAACCCGATCAAACCCGGTTAAAAATCGGTCAAACCCGTTTAAAAAATAAATAAAATATCCAATATACACTATATACACTACAATAATATACACTATATACACTCCAATATACACTATATACACTCCAATATACAATATATATTTTAAAAAATATATATAAACAATTACACATATATACGTACCATTCAATATATAATTATATATGACTATACGTACTACTTTAAATAAAACATATACTATAATAGTATAATATATATATACACACTACAATATATATATATATATATATATATTTATATTTATATACTAATTTATAAAACATATATATATTTATACGTTAAATATATACGCTTATAGAAGATATATACACATATATATGCACCATTCAATATTTATGTATTACTTTTCTGCTTTAAATAAAACATATACTACAATATATATATATATATATATATATATATATATATATATATATATATAGTTATATATATATATATACATAGTTATATACTAATTTATAAAACACATACACATGTATACGTTAAATATATACTACTTTAGAAGATATATACACATATATATGCACCATTCAATATATATGTACTACTTTAAATAAAATATATACTACAATATACATATATATATATATATACAACAATATGTGTATATATATAGTTACACACTAATTTATAAAACATATACACTTGTATACGTTAAAGATATACGTCTATAGAAGATATATACACATATATACGCACCATTCAATATATATGCACTACTTTAAATAAAGTATATACTACAATATATATATATATATATATATATATATATATATATATATATACTTACATACTAATTTATAAAACATATACACTTGTATACGTTAAATATATACTACTTTAGAAGATATATACACATATATACGCACCATTCAACATATATGTACTGCTTTAAATAAAATATATACTACAATATACATATATATATACAACAATATGTATATATATATAGTTACATACTAATTTATAGAACATATACACTTGTATACGTTAAAGATATATGTCTATAGAAGATATATACACATATATATGCACCATTCAATAATATGTACTACTTTAAATAAAGTATATACTACAATATATATATATATACATACTTATATACTAATTTATAAAACATATACACTTGTATACGTTAAAGATATAAGTCTATAGAAGATATAAACACATATATAAGCACCATTCAATATATATGTACTACTTTAAATAAAGTATATACTACAATATATATATATATATATATATATATATATATATATATACACTTACATACTAATTTATAAAACATATACACTTGTATACGTTAAATATATACTATTTTAGAAGATATATACACATATATACGCACCATTCAATATATATGTACTACTTTAAATAAAATATATATTATAATATATATATATATATATACTACAATATGTATATGTATATATAGTTATATACTAATTTGTAAAACATATACACTTGGATACGTTAAATAGATACGTCTATAGAAGATATATACACATCATTCAATATATATGTACTACTTTAAATAAAATATATACTACAATACATAGATATATACTACAATATTTATATATATATATATATATATAGTTATATACTAATTTATAAACCATATACATAACGTATACATTAAATATACTCATCTATAGAAGATATATACGCATATATATATATACACCATTCAATATATTCACTACTTTAAATAAAACATACACTACAATATATATATATATATATATATATATATATATATATATATATATAGATAGAGAGAGAGAGAGAGAGAGAGAGAGAGAGTTATATACTAATTTATAAAACATATACACATCTATATGTTAAATTGATACAGATTTAAGAATTAATTGATCTCATTAATATTGAAGGGGTTACAGCTGTATATATAGAGAACTGAAGAATAACTAATTACAGAATAACCCAGATGTATTTAATAATTATATATGTAGTCTATTATCCCCCCGCAAGCTGATCAGCGGTAACGAGGGGCAGCTTGGAGCAGAGAGACTGAAAAGGCTGTAACGGAAGAGGCTTGGTGAGAATATCAGCAAGCTGGTCAGTAGATGGGACATAGTGCGTGGCCATTGCTCCTGCAAGTACCTCATCGCGAACAAAGTGACAGTCAGACCCAACATGCTTCATACGATCATGAAGGACTGGATTTTTGGTAACACAAATAGTGGACTGATTGTCACAATAAATCTGTGGTTTCGTCGGGGGAATGCCAAGTGCATCCGTAAGGTATCGTAACCACATGGCTTCAGCAACACCCGCAGCCATGGCACGATATTCTGCTTCTGTGGAGGAACGGGACACTCGCGTTTGCTTCTTGGTGCACCAGGAAATCAGATTCGGTCCCATCATAACAATATATCCAGTAGTGGACTTTCGATCATCTTTGTCGTTAGCCCAATCCGAATCAGAAAAAACAGATATATCAAACGAGCCCTTTTGAAATAAAATTCCACAGTGAAGAGTACCTTGAAGATAGCGCAGAATGCGTTTCAAGGCCTGAAAGTGTTGTTCTGTGGGAGCATGCATTGATTGGGAGACTCGATTGACTGCATATTGGATGTCCGGACGAGTAACAGCAAGATAATGAAGTCCACCGACGAGGCTCCGATATAGTGTAGGATCGGCAAAGGGAGTATTCGGCCCTGGGGATTGGCGGACT
Organism: Capsicum pubescens; assembly: GCA_030864215.1. Lineage (NCBI taxonomy): Eukaryota > Viridiplantae > Streptophyta > Magnoliopsida > Solanales > Solanaceae > Capsicum > Capsicum pubescens. The sequence goes on along the minus strand of CM061538.1, from coordinate 350,144,593 downwards.
GCCATGGGAGTGACCGCGGGTTTGCAGTCTGTCATTCCAGCCCGATTTAGAAGTTCAAGGGTATATTTTGTCTGATGCATCAATATGGTTCCCGATTTGCGGATGAGTTCGAGGCCAAGAAAGAACTCCAGAGGACCGAGGTCCTTAAGTTTGAAGTCACGATGCATAGCTTCAGTAATTTCAGTGATGAGTGATGACGAGCTGCCTGTAATAACAATATCATCCACATAGATAAGAATGATGACTGTCCCTCGAGAACAGTGAAGGGTGAAGAGGCTGTTGTCATGATGGTAGGTGCGAAAACCAAGACCCTGCAGAAAAGTAGAGAGACGTGTGTACCAGGCACGAGGGGCCTGTTTCAGGCCATACAGTGATTTACGAAGCTTGCAAACATAGTGAGGACGGTTGGGATTAACATATCCCGGTGGCTGAACCATATAGATTTCTTCCTCAAGATGACCATGAAGAAAGGCATTGCTGACGTCTAGCTGATGAAGCGGCCAATCATAGTGAAGAGCAAGAGACAAGACCAGACGAATAGTCTGTTGCTTAACAACAGGGCTGAAGGTCTCCTTATAATCCACACCATACTCCTGATGATACCCTTTTGCAACCAGACGTGCTTTATAGCGAGAAAGAGATCCATCTGAATTTCGTTTGATGCGAAACACCCATTTGCACCCAATAGACTTGCGGTTACTAGGCAGAGGTACCAAATCCCATGTACGTTGTTCATTCAGAGCCTGAAATTCCTCATCCATAGCTTGGCACCAGAAACTATTTTTGGAGGCTTGGTTGTAGGTAGTAGGCTCAGTTGTGGGATGTGCATCAAAGGGTATTTGAGTGTGGTAGGCTTTGGGTTTGAAGGTACCGGCCTTGGCTCGGGTTGTCATAGGATGAGTGTTGAGTGGAGGGTGATTAGGAAGGGGTGGTGGAGTTGTATGATGCGTGAGCGGGGGTTGGGTGGGGCTGTCGTGGGAGCTGGGATGTGCAGCGGTGGATGGGGTGGCTGTATGTGTGTTAGGAGTATGATGTAGGGAAGTGGTGGGTTGTGTGGCAGTCGGCTGGGTGTTCGGGTGGGAGGTTTGGGGTTTCGGGTGGGTAGTGGTGTAGTGGGGTACCGGGTTAGGTGCCGAGTGAGCCGGAGCATGAGCGTGAGAAAAGGACGGAAATAATGGCACAACGCCAAGTGGATTGGGGAAGTATGGAGTAGAGGAAAGACTTGTGTAAGGAAATTGTTCCTCCACAAAACGAACATGACGGGAAACATATGTTTTCTGAGATACAGGATCGAAACATTTGTAACCTTTGATAGTGGGATGATAGCCTAGAAAGACACAAGGGGTTGACCGAGGTTGAAGTTTATGTTGAGTGTGCGGACGCAACCAGGGATAAACTAGACACCCAAACGGGCGGAGATGGATATAGTCGGGTGGATGATTGTAGAGACGGGCATATGGAGTGGAGTTGGAGAGAGTGTGAGTGGGCATGCGATTTATGAGGTAGTTGGCAGTAGCAAGGGCATCAACCCAAAAGGAAACAGGTAAGGTGGAATCATGGAGGAGCGCAACAACTGTTTCTATTAGGTGACGGTGTTTGCGCTCAGCAACGCCATTTTGTTCAGGGGTATATGGACATGAAGTGTGATGAAGAGCCCCTAGATTTTGAAGAAAAACACCAAATGCATTGTTGACAAATTCTTTGCCATTGTCACTTCGAAAAATTTTGATTTTGGCATTAAATTGATTTTGAACCATTCGGTCAAAGTTTACAAAAATAGTATAAGCTTCGGATTTAAATTTCAGAGGATAAAGCCAAGTGAATTTACTGTAATCATCAACAAAACAGATATAATAACGAAAACCTTGAACAGAAGGAACTGAGGTTGGACCCCAAACATCAGAATGAATTAATTGAAATGGCGCAGTGGCCTTGTGTTCAGACAGTGAAAAAGGTAAACGACAAGATTTAGACACTGAACAGGACTCGCAATGTAATTTTTCTGAAAAATTAAAACCTAAGGAAGATAAAATGGATTTGGTGATGGCGGATGATGGGTGCCCAAGCCGGCGATGCCAGGTTGACGAGAGAATGACTTGACTCACAACAGACGGAGACCTGGATGGAAGAGTGTATAGCCCATGCTCACAGCGGCCCGTGTACCGCACCCGGTTCGTGGTATTGTCCACTATCTGGAAATTGGTGTCATTAAAAATGAGGGTGCAGTTATTTTCTTTAGTAAAGCGATAAACAGATAAAAGATTGGATGTGAGGGAAGGGACGTGGTGAAGGGTTGAGAGATGAAATTTACCATTTGGGGTATAGACATACCCAGAGCCGGTGTTTGTGATGGGAAGGGATTGACCATTGCCTACTGTAATAGTTTCTGAGCCATGATACGGATGAGGAGCTTGAAGTTGTGAATAATCCGACGTCACATGGGTGTTAGCACCTGTGTCTAGATACCAATCGCCAGATTGAGCGTTTGTGGACGCATGCATCGCCCTTGATCCTCCGGACTGGCTATTTACATTCTGCGAGTCATCATAACGATACCAGCAATTAGCCGCAGAATGGCCCCGTTTAGCACAAATTTGGCACGTCGGAAGATCTCGTGTGGGCATCCGCTGGTTTCCTCGTCCCTGTCCGCGGCCTGACTGGAAGCCGTCCCTCGGTGGAGGCCCGCCTCTGCCTTGCTGCCCGGTGTTTCGACGGTCACCGCCGCCGCTGCCTCGCCCTTGGTTACGGCGATCGTCACCGCGACCCCTGGCCGAGCCTCCGCTGCCAGCCGAGTAAAGAGCCGTGACGCCAGGGGTGGAACTGGCTTCTCCGAGCAGTAATTTGTGTTCCATGTCTAGATTCAATTCTTCTGCATTAAGCCATCCAGACAGTTGATTCAGAGTGATTTCGACAGGCGAGAGGCGAATATGCTGTTTGAGAGAGGAATAGCCAGCCGGAAGACCACGTATCACGGCATTCACCACGTCTCGTTCAGGAATAATCTCGTTCACAGCATCTAGGTCAGACAGAATAGAGGCCACATCATCAAGGTATTGAGTCATCGTCTTCGTTCCCTTCCGAAGAGTATGCAATTTGTCACGCAACTGAAAAATATGAGCCGTGGACACAGAGTTGTACCTTGTGGCTAGTGCGTCCCAAAGTGAAGCCGATGTGAGAAAACCCCGGGCGTGTTTGTGCACAGAGGGGCTAATAACTGCGAGAAGACAGGCTCGGATCTGAGTGTCTACGATCATCCACGGAAGGTAGTCGGGATTTGGGAGCTTGACGCCGTCCTTCTCGGCTGTCTCGGGCTGCGGCTTCTCCGCACCGTCAATCCATCCGAGCAGCAAGTTGGCTGCGAGGGCGGTGCGGACGTTAAGTGCTCAGGCCGGGTAGTTGTTGTCAGATAATTTTTCGGGGATGAGATTGTGGAGATTCCTGAGCAGTAATTTTACTCCAGACGGTAATTTTGACAGAGGATCAATAACCTTGTCCATGGCGCCGACCTACGGCGGAGGAGGGAGGCCGTGCGGCGTGGTGTAGACGGTGGCGGCGGCGCACACACGTCGGAAAAGAGGAGAGATTAGGGTTTGGGCGGAAGAAGAAACCCTAGCTTTGATACCATGATACAGATTTAAGAATTAATTGATCTCATTAATATTGAAGGGGTTACAGCTGTATATATAGAGAACTGAAGAATAACTAATTACAGAATAACCCAGATGTATTTAATAATTATATATGTAGTCTATTATAAATATACACTACTTTAGTAGATATATGCACACACACACACACACACATATATATATATATACCATTCAATATATATATTACTTTAAATAAAACATATACTACAATATATATATAGTTATATACTAATTTATAAAACATATACACATGTATACGTTAAATATATACTACTTTAGATTTAGAAGATACAAACACACACACACACACACACACACACACACATATATATATATATATACCATTCAATATATACACTACTTTAAATAAAAGTATAAAACATATGCTACTTAATATAATAAATTAATAATACTTGATAGTAAATTAATAATGTATTAAAACTAAGTTTTTAATTTCAATTTGTGAAATTCTGAATTTTCAAAAAAAAAAAAAAAAAAAAAAAACTTAACCGGGCCCAAATAAAAAACCCAACCGGACCGGGACCCGGATCCCTAAAGCTCTTGGGCTTATCGGGCCGGGTCAAACAGGACCGATTTAATTATGTGGGCGATTTTAAACGGGCAACCGGCCCGTTTAACACCCTTAGTCTAGCTATATATTTGGACTGACTTATTTTAGATATTTTAAAGTCAAAATAACTTATTTTATACCATGAACTTCCTCAAAATGAAACACATTAATTTTTCTGCAGACACAGAAAACTTAATGTTGATTTGTTTGGTGTAACAACTTCAATTTCACATCACAACTATATATATATTATACTTTCAAATTCGAATACAAATAAAAATTCGAGCAACAAAGGAAAAATGAACAACACTAATGAGAAATTTACGAGTAATGGAGGAAGAAGTAACTAGAAGGAGATGAGATAATAGACCATTGAAGGGGAGATGAGAGAATATAGATTAAGCCAAAACTTCAACATAATTTTCATAACTGTTCTGTCGAATCCCAAGTCCTATTTAACCAATTGACAATTGGACCTGAATCCCAAATAAAACACTCCCAACATTTCAATAGGTCCAATAATCTCAACTGGATCAGCTCAATTCATCACTTCTAACCCATAGCCCATTACAAAGTCGACTTGGTTCACAACATTTGGCTTTATGTAATAGATGTATATCTCGGAAATCTTATTAATGTGCCTTATAAAATCGATCAATTGTGTGTTACTTTTTTCGTCTCACAAGTTCAACAGGCTCAGATAAACTAGTTTCAAAATAATTTTTTTCAGTATATATCTACATATAAACTAGTGTCAAGATAATCTTTTTTTCGTATATATCTACACATAAACTAGTGTCAAAATAATCTTTTTTTCGTATATATCTACGTAAATTTTTGTTTTGTTTGCAAAGTATTGTACTATGCTTTATCTATTCAGATTTGGGTTTAATGGACTTAACTAGTATTAGCTAAATGCTAATGACTGAAAATTTTGGATTGTAAAGGGGTCCTAAATATAATTACTTGTGCACTTGCCTCAAAAAAATGAAGGAAAAATATGAGGTCTCATGATAAATAAAGTTATTTGGTTCTTAATGCCTATTATACTGTATAGTATAATACTATATCACAATATAATTGTATCATGCAATATGTGAAAAATTTGGGTTGTAATAGAGATCCTAAAAATAATTATTTGTGCACTTGCCCCAAAAATTGAAGGAAAAATATGAGGTCTGATGATTAAATCTAAGGAGAGAAAAAAACATTGTATGATCTTCTTAAGTTATTGCTCTAGTCTTATTAAATAAAGTTATTTAATACTTATTATACTGTATAATATAATATATCACAATTAACATATAATATATCATACAATATGAAATAATATGCAGTAATAACTATATTCAAACGATGTGTTAGAAGCGGCCAGAAGCAAGAGACACCGCATGCCTAATGACTGTTGTTAACGTGCATTGACAATTATCTATATTTCTTAAAAAAATATATTAAAGTAACTGATTTGATAAAATAATAATCTAAATTTTCTTTTATTTATAAAAAGGTTAAAAGAATTAGATAAAAATTCATTTCTAATTTGCGTTTACATTTATTTGTCACAATGATTTAAGAGTTGAAAATCATTTCTTTTTCTGCGGAAAAGTAATTTATATAAAGCATAAATAACCGCCTTTTTTCTCCTTCTTAGATAAAAATCTATTAAAATGCAACTTTGGTTTCTTCTGTCCAAATCCAATCCATTTTAGGTATTCCTTTCGTTCATTTTTATTTATCTAATAAAAATAATATAACTAGTATATTCTTATAAATTAGGATCTAGAAAAGTTAAGAGTATGACTGTTTCCAATAATTTATCGGTTTAAGATAAAAATTAGTCTAAAAAAGATATGATAAGGTTACAAGAGACAGTATCAAGTAACACAACAACAAATAGTGATATAACGATACTATCACAAAATAAAATTACAACCAATCTACTGGAAACAATAAACATTTTATTTGTCAAAGATACATAGAACCTCTATAGATTAATAAACTCTCTAAGATAATATTTTTTTTTGATTTCAATTAGAACTAGTGAAAAAAATTTAATTACGATAAGATGATATATCAGTACTCCCTGTCAAATTAGAAGTGAAACTTAAAAGAAATTGTGATTGACCTAGACAATTTTAAGAAATTATAATACAATATACATATATAGATAAGAGAGAGAGACACACACAAAATATAAGTATAAACAACATAAATCCCCTAACTTAATAAAGTAATTACACAAAATCCCATCTTATTTTCTCTCTCCCGAATTTTGACAAATATACTCATACAATCGTCAACACATTATACATTGGTTGAATGTATAATGAAACTGTTATTCCTAAATTTAAGGAAATTGATATCCTTAGTTATATCACTGTTCCTTAATTAACGAAAATAATTAGATATTTTTAACGCATATATGGATAAAACTAGTAACTGAAATTTGAATTTCAAAATAAAATAAAATTATACAAGTCAAATTTTATTTTCTGATTTATTTGATTGAAGATCTGGAAACGAAAAAAGTTCTATTGCTGCAAAAAAATTCTTCAAAAAAAATCCCATAAAGCAACAAAATACTTCTACATACGTTCTTCAAAAATTCAAAAAGCATCATGGATATCCCAATATTGTTGCGGCATTCTGAAATTTGGGAGTCAGAAACTAGTTATAAGTCATACAAAAGTGACGCAATAATTGTTTCGGAAAGTATTACTTTCTTGAAATTGATTTCTACTATCTCCATGGAGTTGGATATAGACGAAGTGCGTAAAAAAATTGAAGTGAAATATGTGGTTGAAGGAAACTCTTCTCCAATTGTAATAAGAAACGACAATGGAGTGAGGGTTTACGTTGAGTTAAAGAAACAACTTGCTAGTTTGGTTAATTTTTCGCTTTGTATTTCAAGTTGCGATAAAGTCAATAGTGTAATAGAGTTTGATAAAGCCACTGGTTCTGTAATATGTATTGAGGGTAGTGAATATGATTCAGTTGCGTTAACAGTTGTTGAAATGAATAATCAGTATGCATGTGCCTGAAATGAAAGTTAAAAACTTCATTACTGATTGCAAGAATACTGAAATAATGGTGAGTCAGATATACAAGGATAAGGAAACTCTTGTTTCAATAATGTCAAGACACGCAATAGCGAATGGATTCAACACAAAAGCGGAACGATCCGACAAAAAAAGGTATGATATCATTTGTATCTCCTGATGTTATAACATATTGATTTTTTTATGTTAAGAAATTTATGTTGTGTATTTTTTTGAACTGTTGATATGTAATGCTATCATACGATTGTATAATGTGATTTTTTTATGTATTGGTTAATGTATAATTAAATCGTGCCAGGTGAAGAAAAGTATGATGCATTGGTTTAATAGATTGTGAACTCGTTTTTCTGTTATTACTGATTTTTTAATTAAAAATTTTGAATGTATAATTTAAATTATACATTCAGAGATATGTATAATATAACTATGACATTAAAAGTTTTTATTTTTTGTTATTAATATGTTATGTTTTAATATTTCTGTTTTATACATTGATTAAGTTTTTATGAGTTGTTACAGATATGTACTGATAACATGAATATATACTTTATGAAATTTAATTCTTTGATTAATGTGTTGTATTATTTATTTTTTTGTTATTTAAAAAATGAATGTATAATTTATATTATACATTCAGAGATATGTATAATAGTACTGGACAGTTGTTGGAATATATTTATTTTCTTTCTATTCGCTAGATTAATACTTTTAGTTAATACAATGACTAAGTTTTTATATTTTGATGAAGCTATGTACTCATTTGTCGTAACGAAGATTGTCAGTGGGTCATGAAGGCCTCTTGTATGAATGAATCGAAATTGTTTGTGATTAAAACATTTGTTTCCGAGCATAGTTGCAGTCTTAGGGACCGAGTGCAGAATAATGTGGTTGCGACAAGTAATTTTGTGAGTGAATTTACTGCTCCAAAATTAATCAATCACAAAAGAATACACACCCCCGCGGACATTATCGAAGAGATGAAAGTTGTTTACGGAGTCGACATTAACTACATGAAAGCATGGCTCGCAAAAGAAAAGGCGATTGTGATGCTTAGAGGTGGACCAGCAGATGGATATAGAAAAATGCCCCGTCATATATATATGTTGAACAAAGTGTATCCCCAATCGCACATTCGGATGCATAAGGCAGTAGATAACGAGTTTAAATACTTGTTTATTGCATTGCGTTCGATGATTAGGGCTTTTGAATTTTGTAGACCTGTTGTTGTTGTTGACGGGGCACATTTAAGCGATCCATATGAAGGAACATTTGTATCGGCAAGCACATTAGATGGTGCAGGTATTGTGCGTTTAATTTTTTTTTTTTTGTGTTGTACTTTTTTTTTTGTTTTGTTATTTACTATATATTATTTTCTCTTATACATTGTTAAATTTTTGTGTAGGTAAATTCTTGTGCAGGTAAATTTTTGTTATTTACTATATATTATTTTTAAATGATTGACTTTTTTAATTTATATGTAGGTTGTATTCTGCCATTAGCTTACGGTGTTGTTGATTTGGAGAATGACAATGCGTGGATTTGGTTTTTTCAAAAGTTTAGAGAGGCATTTAGTGAAAGAGACAACATCTGTGTTGTTTCATACAGAAATGAAAGTATCTTAAAAGGTGTAAGCATTGTTTATCCTAATGTCCCTCATCTAGCATGTATATGGCATTTATGGAAAAACGTTTGCACCCATTTTAGGAAAAGCAAAGATAGACTTAGTGACCTTTATTATTCCATGGCTAAATCTTATAAAAAGAAGATTTTGAATATATTATGTCAAAGGTTGCTAAGGTTGATCAAAGAGTTAAAGAATATCTGGAGGAAGCTGGGTATGAAAAATGGGCTAGGTGTCACTCACCAGTAAATAAAGGTAGAATGATGAATTCAAATATAGCCGAATGTATTAATGGTTGTTTGGTTGAGGCTAGAAAACTTCCTATTCTAGGTTTCCTAGAAGAAGTTAGAATCTTATTTGCTGCATGGAATTGTAAGAACAGCGAAATTGCATCGTACACAAATACAACTCTTGGCAGAAGATTTGAAGAAATTCTAACTCATAATGGTGTTAAAGCTTTGCGGATGACGGTATGTGTTAAAATAATTATGGAACGAAAACTTTATTTTACATTAAGTGTATATTAATATTTTTGCATCTGAAACATGTTATGCCTTTTGGTAACAGGTTAAACCAGCAGGGAGTTATCTTTATTGTGTTTATGATTCGGAACGGAGGTACATTGTAGATATTGAGCGTGAAACGTGAAATTGTGGTCGATATCAAATTGATGAAATACCTTGTCCACATGGAATTGCCGTATTAAAAGTAAAAATGTGGATGTAAAGGATTATGGTCGTTATTGCGCTGAATTGTACAGGCCACAAATCATAGTGAAGACATATGAACTCCCGATAGTTCTAATGCCAGACAAGAAGGATTGACATATTTCATGTTTTGTTGATGATGAAGAAGTTTTGCCGCCCAAATATCGAAGACCTCTTGGAAGGCCAAAAAAAGGAAGGCATCTGAAATCTAGTGAATCATTGTCTTCAAATTCAAACCGTTGCGGTAAATGCGGAAGAGCCGGTCACAATCGTAGGACTTGTGGTTTCTTTCCAAAGGAATCATGAAGAAGATAATATTTTTTTCTACATGTTGATGGTTTGTTTGTTTTTAGTAGTATAGTCAGTTTAATTAGATTTCTTTGGAATGCTGGAACAATTAATTTTAAGTTTTTTGGTTGCTATTTGAGTTTCACTTGTTCATTTAATATTTAATAGTATTTGAACAGATTGTGTAATTTTTTGTTTATCATATTTCATAACTATATCACTGTAATTTCCAACTGATTGGTATATGTGTTATGTTGATCGAAAAATATAATATTCGCTTAAAAAATAGTTGAAATATAATCTGTATGAACTGTTATACGTTAGTATTTACTGAGTAAGAAATGTATAATTAGTGTTATACGTTGTGTTGGTGTATTATCTTTCACAGAAAAAAATGTCATTCTATTCAATATTAATCGTTACACGTTATACGTTTATATAAAGAATGATTTTATTCATTTAAGAATGTATAAATTAGATTATACATTTGTATCATTGTATGAAATTGTGTAATAATTTATAAAAGTGATTCTGGTAAACTATGTTTGAAAATTTTGTTTAAGAAAATATAAAGTGTGACAATAGGATACTATACGTAATGTGTAACATATATTTAACGTATTAATAATTAGTGTAATGTAGTTTTACCTGAAAAGAAAATTTATGTTACAGTAAAAATATTATGTGTTCAAATACAATGGCAATATATTTTTATTTTTTGTTTGTACACGTCGTAAAAAAAGAATATAAGGCAAACTCAATTTTGACTAAGAAAAACTTTTTATCATAACAGTATTGTGTAAGAAACTGCTAATCAATTGTTTCAAAAAAAAAAAAAAGACATACATAAAATGTTCATTAACCATAAGAAAGTATTACTGAAAATGTGTAACATTAAACACCAAAAATAAGAAATAGTTCTATCAATGCCAACAATTAGAAAACATTGATACTCTAAAGTAACAATTGCATTTGCTTCAATTTCTTCGATAACACTTTTCCTTGATCGAGGCGGATCTCCATTATCACTCGTGTACCCTTCATTTGACTTTTTCACTCCGTAATGCCACAGTAAGGAAGCATAGCGTGCATGTTGACATGCAGAATCAAACCCACATGAATGCACTTGTAGTCCTTCGCTTAATATTTCTGCATAGGCACACACAAATACGCCATAGTCCCTGAATTCAAAAAATAATAATAATAATAATAATCAGTAAATCAATTCTAACATTATTATACATGAAAAATAAACTGTAATTTACTTACAAACTATCAGACGCTTGTTGTGGGATACTTTGCACATAGTTAACATCAAATGGTATTTTATTTACAAGATCAGTTTGCTGAGTAATCTTCCCTTTGTAAGCTTCAAGTGATGGCCAGTCAGTTTGCTCGGTCTTATCATAAAAGCCATTGTCCGACAAGTAAGTTGGAAGCATAACTACAAGCTTTTGTATTTCAATTGGAGGTTCTTTTTTTCTTTTACTTGAAAGTGAGTCATACACACGTATTAATCTTTCCTTCAAAACAATCACCGCCAATACCCAATGAAATTCTTTACCGCATTTAATTGGAACATATACCTCATCAACCATATACCATGGTAATCCAGCAGGCATACAGAATCCCTGAATAATATTAGCAATAGCATCTTCATTCTTAGCCACCACAATTGATTCTGCATAGTCTTGTTGCGTGGATAGGTCAACTGCCGATTCCGTTGGATAATAGCGAGTATGTGTCTTCTCAACATATATTTTAAAGAAGCAGCTTGTCGTTGTATATCTATAATTATCACCCAACTGAATCTTTGATTTCTTTCTCAAGTGGTAGAAGATCACATCTAAATGCTACAAGTGAAAGCAGGGTAAAATAGTAAAAACGAATCAAAGAAATCAGTAGCTTCGACCTTAATTGTTTAGTAGATGTATGATAAACAGCTATTATACATGACATGTTGGTTAAAGTTGAAGAAATGATAATGAAAAATACTGCATGTATGATATGTTATCATACACTGGTTAACATATATAATATGTTATTATACATATGTTTTAATGTATGCTATGTTATGCTATTGTTGAATATTAAGTATCAGCAAAAGAACTTATGATATGGATAATAGTTAGAATAAGTTACCTCATCGTTCCAACATGTCTTGCGTTCGGACATCAAGTAAAACTAATTTTTTGACTGTGGGCATGCAACGACAAAGTCCTATTGTCTAAAACCTAACCCAGAAGCATTTACTCGATAGTGGTTGTCCGTCTCTTTCCAGTAAAATAATCATTGATTACACATGACAGTAACCGTTTAGATTAAGATGGCAAAGTATTGTTAGGCAAAAATTACTTGGCAGAATGAGTTTTCAGCAATCCTACGGCAATCCACTGGGAGTAATCAATCATCAATTCGTAAGGTAATCTTGGTTGATGTTGTACCCATCAAAAACATACTTTAGCTTCTCCTCTTTATCGATATCAACCGCATCCTTGGAGCCAGAACCATACTTTGAAATGTATGGTGACCTTAAAACCCTGGACTTCTTTCTTTCTCGTTTGGAAGGTGCTTTTTCTTTTGACGCTTGAAGCTCCCGAACCTGAGCATCAGGGAAGTCAGGTGAAATCTGACTGTCTGGAAGGTCCCAGTGTCTTTCGGTCATTTTATTTGAAGCACCAACATCCAATGACTTTGTAGTCGAAGGTGTTGACAGACCAAATAAAATTGTATCTACATCTGATTGTATTGAATCAGTTATTGTCCCACCAACAATATTTGAATGTGTAAATATAATAATGCTTACAACACTTATGTTAGAAATCATGACAGCATCAATATCAGAAAAAACTTGATATGCAGTAAAGAAAAAAATCAATACATTCCAGTTGGTTTAAATTCACAGAAAAATTTGATATGCACCAGAGAATTAACATTAAGTCCCAATACGTACTTTTACAAGGTCGAACACGTAGAACGATATTTTTGTGTAAAAAAAAGAAGTAAGTGTTAAGCAAAAAAAAAAATACCTGGACATCTGCCACATCAGTAGATTTCTGATTTTTCAAATTCACTTCAGTAACATCTTCTTTAGCGGTTAGATTCACATCCTAAATTAAATAACAATTATCGTGTATTAACATTTATTCAAAGTATAATGTAAATTTTTTTGATGAAGTTTAACACCCGTGATAAGAAATTTTTATATGTAGTGGGTGCATTTGAATATATAAATATATCAGTAGTAACAATCGATGTAATATTTGATGCACAAACAATTTTATGGCAATAAAAACATAAATATGTATGATGTTAATCATGAACTACAACCTTTATGTTAATGAAAAGGGTTGTATGTTGGATGTATGACTGTTCTTGATACATTCAATTGAATGTTTTATGTACATTTAACTGTCCTAATATGAAGAAGTTAGAAGAAACTACATGTGTATAGAAACTTATAGTAGTAATAAAACGATATTAGGTACATAAGAATACCGGCAAATCTTCTACATCTGGAATGTTCTTTTTTCCCAACTCTTCATCGCTACATTCTTCTTCATATGCCATAATCTCATCCTATTATTTATGTGTTAATTATCATTATCCAAGTTGCATGTAGATAAAAATTTGTATTTATTAAGACAACTGTTAAACAATGTGCAAAATATTGAAAGCGTCTAGATCACTAAACTGTTAGTCATGTATGATGGATGTTTATATAGTGACATAATTACATAACAGTTACTGATTGTATGATGTTCATTTATACTTTCATAAATATAAATCAAACCAACATTAAACAATTGTTAGTTATGAATGAGGGTAAATTATAACTGTGTAAGGTTATTATCTACACTACATTAACAAATGTATAAGGTTAACTTATACATCTGAAAATTAATATAATATGTTAAACAGTTGTGATGGTTAGTTATTAAACCACAGTTAGTCATGTATGAGGGTTGTTTAAATGTATAAATATTGATACCTCCAAAGCTTGCAAATTAGAACAGTCCTCATTTTCAAAATTATCCTCACGACCTGCGTCTTTATCAGCCGCATTCACATCCTAAATTAAATTACAAGTCGCTTTAATTAACAGTTCTTCATAAACTCATTTTCGATGATTCTTGAATGATGTTGTTTAAGTAAATGTAAATGACATTATTATTAATAGAAGAAATTCATAAATAACATGTGTTTTGCTAAAGGAAAATGTAGAAAGTTTAATGTATAACTGATCATTATATATTCAAGTTAATGTATGATGAATAGTTAAACTGCACAAGTTTAGTACGTAACAATTATTCAGGAAAAAAATACCAGCAATTGTTGCTCTTCAAGAAGATTCTGCTTATTAGATTCTTCATCACGAGACACTTTCATATCATTTAGTGATCCTTTATCATAATCTTCATGCTATTTTAAAAACAAACAACATTTGTTTTTGATAAGGTAAGTATGTTGATTTATAGTAAAAGAAAAACATAAGTGAGAAAAAGTACCTGCATATCAGATTTATGTTGTCGCTCCTGTTTGTTGGATCCGTCTTCTTGACTTTGTTGTTGTTCATCAATTTTGTCCTCCTGTATAACAACAAAAATCTGAATGTATGAAGATTTCATCAACGTTATGCAAAATATAATGAAATTAACTTGTTATACCTGTGATTGCTTATTTTGTTCATTCTTCAATGCTTTGACAACCTCAGCAGGTATTTTTGATATTAGTGTAACCAGTTCGGCCATCGTTTCAACAAACTTATCACGTAAAAAAAAAATTAGTAGAAACAAATCATGCTATTCTGATAAAATGTACGATGAAGAAACTAAACTTACACATTTGTTGATGTAATTCTTTATTTCATCTCCATCTAAACTTGATTTAGAAGTCCCTTCAGGCTGTGTGGATGATGAAGGAACAAACTTGTACTGGTGACTCTGCGGTGAAAGACCAATTTCTACATGATGATGATGTTGAATTTCAGACACACCAATTTCTCCCTTGTCTGCTGCGTCCTTATGCGTTTCACGATACAAATCAGATTCATGGTTTACTGCATGACCAGATCCAGATGTATCATCATCCATCACCGCTTGCTTTTCTTGCTCAAACATGACAGTCTTTCTTTTCTTCAAAGATTGGTCAGGCGATTCAAAATCAGCCTTTATGAGGATTTTCCGCGGTGGTATAGTGCTGAAATCACCAAATTCTTCAGCAATGGTACCAACACGTTGTTGAATTTCAACTATTGTCCTTTTCAACTTTTCAGAATCAGATGTCGAAGCATAAGTTGTTGGATCACATATCTCAAAATCTTTTGAAAAGGACAAATTCAATCTCCTAACTTCATCGGTTATAGGTTGTATATTCTTGTAAGAATGCTGAAAAAAATAAAAAAATAAAAAAAATATTTGAACATAAATGAAACGACGTTAATAAAAAAAATAAGTACAAAGTTAAAGAATTACCTTAGTGAACATGCCAGACATAAAAGATTCATACTTAGGCCTTATACACTACACCGACCAGTTTAGTATTCTGGGAATAGCGTTTCTCTGACGGACAACAGTTTTTGATTCTACTTCGGAGCAGCACTCAAACATCCAAACATTTAGAACGTGTGGCATTCCACCCAATGAATATAACTGCTTCACAGTGTTGAAATCCTGCTGCCAGGAACTCATTAACTTTTCAAATGTGACCTTTTCCCGTGGAAAGTGAATGTACCGACCGTCCTCAACAATTTGAAAGTGTGCAACACTGATTGGTGCTTCCTTATGCTGAGAAAACATGAATGTATGAACAAAGAACAATATCGCCAGGTTCAGTGCATCTTCAGCGTTATCAAAGTTTTCATTCTGCACCCGTGTTATCAGTTTTGAACGAGTTATTGCTCCTTTATTGTCGGGAAAATACCTCGACATCAATGCTGATTTAGATGATGAAGTATACATATAATCATCAATATTATCGGTACACTTCAGACCGCTTATAATGGAGAATTCAAGCATTGTGAATTTGAGGATTTCCCCTTGTACCCAAACATGAAGCTCGTCTTTGTTATCCTGCTGAATTTCAAGCATGAGTAGGCATTTTAAAATTTGTCCTATCCAGTTGCACCGTGGCAAATCCAGAAATATGCCAAAAATCGTATTTCTAAATGCTCCCAGTACATTCTCTCCAAAATATTCCTTTATCTCTTCCCCGAAAGCACAGTTACATAAGCTCCCCATATGCAATGGGTGTGGTGGGACTTTATCAATTCAGTATTTCATGCCTTGAGAAAAAAATATAACATAATTAGCTAACAGTTACTGATTGTATGATATTCATTTATACTTTCATAACATAAATCAGACCAACATTAAACAATTGTTAGTCATGTATGATGGGTAACTTATAACTGTATAAGGTTAAAATATACAATACACTAACACATGTATAATGTTAACTTATATATCTGAAAATAATATAATCAGTAAAACATGTGTGATGGTTACTTATTAATGAACAGTTAGTCATGTATGAGAGTTATTTATACATTGACAATTAAATTGTTAGTCATGTATGAGGGTTAATTATACATTGACAATTAAACAGTTAGTCATGTATGAGGGTTATTTATACATTGACATAATTAGCTAACAATTATTGATTGTATGATGTTCATTTATACTTTCATAACATAAATCAAACCAACATTAAACAATTATTAGTCATGTATGAGGTTTATTTATACATTAAAAAGTAAACTATTTAAATGTATAAAAATTTCAGTCCAACATATACACTACAATTATAAATGTATGATGTTATCTTATACATCTAACATTTAACAAATTATAACAGACCAAAACATAAACAGAAAATACATTTATAAAAAATTTCAGTCCAACATATACACTACATGTATGATGGTTATGTATACATCTAACAAATTATGACAGACCAAAACATAAACATAAAATACACATGTATGAGGTAACTTATACATTTCAAAAAATAATACCAACTTTATTAGAATGTATAACCTTTACAATAATATTTCAGAGCAACTATATTATACATTCCTTTGATGAAACACTGATGTATAGTGTAATATTATACATGTCTCAAATTACACATACAGTCATAGTAAATACCTTCGGCAGGCGTGGTCGTACGGAATCATCAAATTTCTTTTTACTTGCTTTTGAAGTAGACTTCTTCGATTTAGAAACAGCCTTATCCATCAATTTCTTCATTATAACGGGGTCGTTTCTGTGCTTTGATCGATTCTCTGCCAAATCAGGATCCTGTTCATCAAATGTAGCAGGAACAAATCCAAGTGGAATATCTTGTACAGTTGCATCTAACTGAGTAATTCCTAAACTAAAACTTGAAGGATTATCCATTACCAAATAACACTATTTTAAGTTAACAGTATTGAAAATCGAACTAAAAATAAGAAAATCTCAGATCTAACTTGTACCATATGAAAAATAACGAAAAGACAAACTACTTAACTTGAATAAGCTTGAACAATACTATAATTTGAACATGCAAAAAAATAAAAAACGGAAAACCCTGATTTGGAAAAGTTGAACAAAAAAAAATTAATGAAGTACAATATTAAAAATAATTAACTGTTGAATAACTTACAATTTGATAACCACAAGTAGATTTTACTTCAAGTATGCCGTAAAAAGAGGGGTTTCAAAAATGGAGTAAATAACGGCTTGATAATGGGAGCATAAGGGAGTAAAAGACGGAAGGATGAAACCGGTTGTTACATGTATAATGTTGATGAGAGAGAAAATACCCAATAAAGGGATTTTTGTAATTATTATGAAATTACAAAATGGCATGACCATTTTAAAATAAAATGGACCATAATTGAAAAAGTGCACATGTTGTAGCCAGCCGGCTAAAATAATCTCCTTTTTTAGCCATTTGGCCCAACTGGGCACATGCAATTTTTATACTCAATTGATACACTTTTATACCACATTGATACACTTTTATACTATATTGATACATTTTTTAGAAAAAAAGAGAAAGGAAATTCTATGTAAGTACATGCAGTCTCTATACCCAATTGATACTCTTTTATACCACATTAATACACTTTTATACTATATTGATATACTTGCAGTGTCCATATACTCAATTGATACTCTCTTATACTAGATTGATACATTTTTAAAATGCATGTAGAAACTATATAGAGTCGTATAAAATATGTATCTAAATAATAATTGTAGTTAAAAACTGTATAGAATGTGTATATCTATTTTCTTTTTTATGTTTGACTTGTTTTATTTATAGTTCCTCTTTTGGATTTGCAATAATGTTGGGGGTTGGTTTTTGGACTTGGGAAATTGCAGTTGAACTGTTGAAGAAAATTGGAGTTAGGTTTTCCATTTTGAGTTTGAGTTCCATTATTTGCTCCTCAAAATCGTATGTATTTGTTTTGGTCAAATAAAGTTTCTTACAGTAAAACTTTCACAGGGCTTTTTTGATAGTCAATGTCATCATTTCATAGATATACATAATGCATGTTTCAACGTATAACAATTATGGTTATGCTAATTTCAAAAAAGGAATAGATTTTTTAAAAAAATAAAAAAATTGCAAAAAAAAGTATAAAAATAGTGAAAAAACACAAAAGAGCAGTGATTTTTTTATAATAGAATGCAGCGTCAATTTTTTTTAAAAAATAGAACATAAAAAAAAGCAGCAAAATAAATTTAAAAAAAAAACTGACATTCAAAAAAAAAGAAAGAGAAAAAACGAGAAGTAACTAGCATGCAAAATCCATACTTTTGCTTTGCAAAAGGAAAAGTTGAATTGCATATAGTTAGGTACATGCAATAAAAAGAAAAAAAGATTGACTCAGGTGTGGAACGTTTTAAAAAAAATAAAAATGAATCAAAGATAATATCATATTTATGTTTGGTATATCATAGGAAGTAAAGCTGCACGCTTTCTGCTTACTTTTGCATCCATTGGCACCATGATCGAGTGCTATTTTTCGAATTTTTAAATTTAGGTGCTAGTTTTGTGAAATTATTTTAATTTTAGGTGTTAGTTTTGTCTTTTCCCCAATAATATATATATTTTTATATTTTGGGTCGATCACCCAAAACACCTTAGCTAGCGTCTGGATGTAAATTACCTCATGATCTTAAATTAACATTCAAACATGCGACTTAGGCCATGATTTGAAATCACAGGATAAAAATATTAACTTTTCAAAAACTATAAATTTCAAATTTCAAATTATAATTTTCATTTTTTAAAATATAAAATTTGATTCATAAATCTATACTATTTTATAAACAAACTATCATCTTAAATTTTATCAAAAAAATAAAAAGGAAAATGATCACTTTATAGCACTTTTTAAAACAAATAACTCAAGATTGATATCTTTTCAAAAAACGGTTAGTCGGGTATACTATTTTCACTTTATAATCGTTTTCTAATTTGGATCATTATGGCCCACGTAGTTCAGATGCAGTCTATATACAATACTGATACAGTTTTCAACTTGGGTCATTCGGCCCTTTTAAAAATATTTTAGTTTTTTTTTTTGCTATAAATTATTTAACTGAATTTTTTTTATTGTTTAGAAATAATAATTAAATATAATTATATAAAAACGATAGAATTGTTATATAAAATATGTATCTATATAAGATATATGTATAGAAATCGTATAGTTCTATCAGATATGTATATGTATAGAAATCGTATAGTTCTATCAAATTTGTATATGTATAAAATATACAACAACAACAACAGACTCAGTGTATTCCCACAAAGTGAGGTCTGAGGAGGGTAAAATGTACGCAGTCCATACCACTACCTCCGAAGAGGTAGAGAGGTTGTTTCCGATAGACCCCCGGCTCAAGAAAGAGAATAGTATACCAAGGCCGTAATGAAACATGAGACATGGTGGATAACATAAATAGAAATAAGAGATAAGAAATAATAACAATAAATATCAGAGAATTTCGAAATAAAAGAAAATACGACCAATACGCACTAAATATAAGAAAACGGATACTCACCTAGTAGAGACATACTCTCACAATACCTAAGACACCCACCACACCCAAACTCTCCTAATCCCTAGCCACAACCCACACACTCACACTAGCCTTCTACCCTAATCCGTGACCTCCACATCTTCCTATCTAGGGTATAAATTATATAGAAAGTGTATAAAATTATATAATTGTTGTATAAAATGTAAAAAAAAAAAAGTACACAAAACTGTATAATTTTCGTATGAAATATTTATATGTATAAGATATGTATAAAAACTGTATAGAAGGTGTGTGAAACGGTATAGAACGCACCAACAAACTGAAATGGCTAAAAAGTAAAATTTCAATTTTATGGTCAATTGTGTGGAAATAGTTTAATTTGAATTGCCGTTTCTGTCATTTTTCCAAAATAAAAAATATGACATGAAGAGATTGTATTGGGCCCAAAAATTGCCATCCATATATATATATATATATGTAGGCCTAACAAGTTGGGTTTCAAGAGCCAATTCACCCTCGCTCCATTTTGACCAATTCTCCATCTATCTAATCAAATACAAAAATCGCTAGAGAGATGAATAGTGGAGATGAAGAAAAGGGTTTCCTATGGAAGTTACCAGTAATTAAGTCAAAGCAATTAGGGAAAATCGGACCTGGTTTTGGACTTGGGGTTGGTTGTGGTTTCGGTGTTGGAATTGGGCTCATTGGAGGCACTGGTTTTGGTGTGGGGCTTCCTGGTTTGCAACTAGGTATTGGTTTAGGTGCTGGCTGTGGAATTGGTGTTGGTTTTGGTTATGCTATTGGAAGAGGCTTTGCTTATGATGACAAACGTAGGTACTCTAATGTTGGCAACAAGATTTTCCAATATGGTCCTCATGATCATAAAGATGAGATAGGGGAAATCATTGATGAGTTTGTTGTCAACACTAAAAAGCTTATCAAAGCAACTACACAGGAGTTAGAAAAGTGGAGAAGGTCCTGATTATTTCCTAAACTGGTTTGGATGGTTGTTCATATGATATATGATAAGGTTTCATTAATTTCATGTTAGCTAATAATGGAAAGCTTCATTTTGTGTAATCATGAATTTGGTGGTATGCTATGTTTTTATTCTCATTTTACCTTTAATTATTATTATTTAAGAATTTTACTTTTGTCTTTTATCCATCTTTTTATAGTTGCCATATTCGGTCCCCGTAATCTTACTATTTTAATAAATTTATTTTTTAAGTTATTGATGTGTGAGATTATATAACGGAACATTACAAGTTATATTCTAATAAAGATGAGGTAAGTGAAATCCTTAATAAGATTGTTGTCAAGTGTCAACACTAAAAAGCTGCAACTACGTTGGACAAGTGGAGAAGGCCCTAGGTTGTTCCTTAGTGATGTTTCTTCTATTTCTTTTACAGCTTGTTTGGATGGTTGGGTTATCTATTGGGTTAAAATGGAATGTTTGTTTTAGTTGTTAGTTAAATATTTTATTATATTATATTGTTAAATTTATTATTTTCTGTTTTATTTTTATGCGATAATCTTTAACTTGATACACTATTTAAGAAAAACAAAAAGATTTTTTAAATTTATGAGCTAAAACAAAGGAGAAAGGACGTGAATAATATTTTGGATGAAATTATTGACACAAAAATAATCATTGAATTTTAATTTTATTTTTTTAGTCATTTGTTGACAACTTTATGCAATACTGATACAAGTTTGATACATATCCGTAGATATGTATACAATTTCTATATATATATATATATATATATTATACAATAATGATACAAATTTTGTATACATCATATTGAAAATGTATCTCTCATATAACAATGATACATCATAAATTCGTTGTTTTATTTTTTTTATGAACTGTATCAATATAGTATATGAATTGTATAAGTATAGTACATGAATTGTATTTAACCTATGCTAAAATGACTCAAATTATGAAATGATCGTAATATGAAATTTGTTTGGACCGACTGACCATGAATGTCCAATGCCACGTACGAGAAGTCGTATTTGGTGTAACAATGTAAAGTCAGGAAGCCCCTGAAATAAAACTTTGGGCCGGGTCGGAGTTTCGTGGCCCAGTTGCCAGATTAGTCCAAAAGCAACTCGAAATTGGACCATACGTATGCTTCTGGTTATGCTTTCTACTACACAAATTTCCCCAAATCCAAAACCCTAAAAATAATTCTCTTTTGCCCCATTTTCGCCATGGCAAATTGGTCCCAACTTCCCTACGATTTACTCGCCACCATAGCAAAACGTGTTACAATTCTAGTAGATTTCATTGTATTTGGTGCAGTTTGTAAGTCCTGGAATAGTGCTGCTACCAGAGAAAATTTTTATGGACCATCATCGCAACTTCCCTTACTCATGCTTGCTACTGACAATGACAATGACTATCGAGAATTTTACTCTCTTTCCAAGAAGAAAATATCTCGTTTTCTTCTCCCAGAATTGAAAGGACTAAAGTGTTTCACAACGCAATGATGGATTTGCATGGTGGAGTATAAAGGAATTGGATAGATGACGTTGTTGCACCCGTTCTCACGTGCCCAAATTGGCCTTCCTCCGCATACTGGATTGAGAGATTGGGAACCAAGTCGCGAAAATAGCTTTGTGACTATAGATAAAGTTGTGTTATCTGCTAATCCTTCGTTAACATCTGATTATGTTGTGATTGCTTTGTGTAGTAGGCATAAAAGTTACTTGGCTTTTTGGCGACCTGGAGAGCTTTGTTGGACTAAAATTGAGGATGTTGAAGGTTTTTGTGAACTGTGGGATGTACATTGGTTTAATGGACAGTTTTTTATGATCACTACTACCGGAGTTTGGGTTGTTGATGATTGTGAACCGCGGTTGATCATTCAGAAAAACAATTATGGTCCGCGAAAACAGCTATATCTAGTCGAAGTATCAGGTGCATTATTACTTGTTCCACAATTTGGTAAGTATGAAAAACTGGATGGAGCCAATGCCGGACTTGAGACGTATGAATTTCGAGTATGGAAACTCGATTTGATCAGAAGTAAAGCGAAAGAGATTAGAATCTTGGGTGATAGAGCAATTTTTCTTGGGGTCAATGGATCAATTTCAGTTGATGTTTCTAAGTCTATAGGAGTGAAGCCTAATCACATATATTTTACGGATAATTGGAAAGGAGGAGATGGCAGAGATATGGGAGCTTACAATCTTGAAGATGGAAAAATTCAATCTTTTTATACGGGGATTTCTGTTAGTAATATTTGCCCGCCAACTTGGGTTATCCCTTCATTGTGATATGAAGAGGGGATTGCAAAGTTGCACATACCGCCATTACATTCTCTTTCCTTTTAGTATTAGCCAGTTTTGGATTCAATCTTATTTGAGTAATTTTTCGTTATACTTTCTCTGATGATTTAGGTCTGTGATATTCACTATGCAAATACACCTCTTTAATGTGATATTCCTGCCTGCTACTTTCTCCTTATGTAATTTTAGTTGTTTGTGTTGCTTCATCTCTAATGAAATAGTGAGTCGTTCTTTAATTGCTAGAGTTTTTCGGGGATGAGAATTTAGCTGCAAAGTCTCAGTATTTTATCATTTTAGAGGCTAAAAAGTAATATGTAAATTTTCAGCCCTTTGAAGATGGTTTGCACTTTGTTATGTCCATAGCATCTATTATTCTTTTATCCCCAAACTTTCTTGACTCATAAAGTTCAATTTTTTATGGTCATGAAAGATAAAGCTTACATTAACTAAAACATTAGTATAGGGATTGGGGGCCAGTGGTCCAGTTTGATCCTGTGGATTGTTAAAAGGGGAGGTGTGGAGAGTACAGAAAAGTGCTGTGAACCGGCAGCTATAACCGTGGTGGATGAGATGATTCTGTGTTGGTATTGTCCTTGTTGCTACTTGGCTAATGCTGCAAGATTAAACGCGAGTTGTGTATCAACAGCAACTTTATCAAAAAGGTTGGTTCTGCAGTCAAACTTTGCTAGGTTGTCCGCCACTCCGTTTTCCTCCCTGTACGTAGGGCTTATTATGAACTATTCAGCTATTGGAATAACCACCCGTAGTCGTGCAAAATATTGAGGTGTGTGAAGTTAGTAGTTTGCAAAAAATGGAGAACTTGTGCATCTGTTTCTATGACTAGTGGTAGTAAGTTATGGGCAAGGGCAAAGGTGTAGCCTCTGCTGTAGCAGTTGCAGTTCAGTGCCGATACTGGATATTGAGCTTAATAGTAGCAGGTAGCCAAGTCGTCAACACCACCAACGCCTTCTTTACCTGAGCTGGGTGATCCGCGCAGTGATATTCAGTTCGATAGATTTGGGGTCGGGGTTGGTGGTTGCCGTCTAAGCTACTTTTGGGTCCTAGTACATTTAGGAGTGTGGGTGATCGATCCCTGGGAGGTAGAATTCTAAAGCTCTTGCTAGTGTCAATGTGAAAGCCAGTTATGTCCGTTCCAATTTATAGGTCGTTAACATTTAAATAACGTAATTTTATATTCGATCGGTACTAGTTACATTTGGAATGAAAGAATTGTAGGTGTTCTGATGGTATATCAGCTCCAAATCACTCTCTTCGAGGATGTTGTTTAGTTAACTTATTCAGTTGGTTCGAGCTGAGCCATGTAACTAGTACTGATCTTTTTCCGGATTTTGTTT
Source organism: Capsicum pubescens (assembly GCA_030864215.1). Taxonomy (NCBI): domain Eukaryota; kingdom Viridiplantae; phylum Streptophyta; class Magnoliopsida; order Solanales; family Solanaceae; genus Capsicum; species Capsicum pubescens. Next base: position 350,119,999 of record CM061538.1, on the reverse strand, counting down.
GTTCCTCGGTTGTCTTGTAAGTTTTTATAGAGGAGCAAACATCTCCCTTTTTGTTGTAATAATGTTTCTATGCATCCATCTTCTTGATGCCATTTAATCAAATTTCCCTACTTTATAACATAAAAAAATTGCTTATGAGCACTCAAATATGGTCGGAAAACGCACAAGATTTCCATGTAATGAACTGTGTTACAAACTGACTTGTATGCATCAATTATATTAACAAAAAGTGTAGGTGTTGTTTTGATTTTAAAAAATAAATACCAGATAGAAGAAACTATTAATAAGGGGTTAAGCTACTTGATCGTAAGGAGAGGAGTCCACGGATATATATATTTCATCATGTAGCTGGAGAATTCAAATATCACTGCACATACTGTATTTGGATTGAGGTAAGAAGTGGGGTGATTCGGCCAAGGTGGTTGGATTGAGGTAACACCAATCTCTGTATAATATGGAAATTCATCAATCTTAGAGCCGGTTTGGATCGACTTGTTTTAAGTGTTTTTAACTCAAAAATATAGCTTTTAAACTCATTTTTTATTTTAATTGTTTTTAAGTCAAAATAGTTTTAAAACTCTTTTGTAGTGTTCGAATAAAAGTAAAAGAGCGCTTGTAAACCGTCCACATTCAATTCTACTTCGATCGGACATGTATGGATAAAAACCCTGTTAGTATTAGTATACTCTTCTTTTTATTTTCAAATTATTGTCCAAAACTGGAAGTGTATAACTGCATGGAATTAAGGCAAAACCCAAAAAGAAATCCTTCGTTCTTTTTTTCCCTTTTTCGCTATGGCGAATTGGTCCCAACTTCCATACGAGCTACTTGTTACCATAGCAAAGCGTGTGTTCGTGATGGAGGATTTCATTGTGTTTGGTGCTGTTTGTAAATCATGGCGAAGTGCTGCTACTAAAGAAAATTTTGATGTCTCAATGCCACAAGTTCCGTTGCTTATGCTCACTCCTGATAAAGATGACGATTATAGAGAATTTTACTCTCTTTCCAGGAAGAAAACTTCACGAGTCTTTCTCCCTGAAGCTAGAGGGCGAGTGTGTTTTTCATCGCAAGGATGGCTTTGCACCGTGAAACATAAAGGTACCGGAGAGATGTCTTTGTTACACCCTTTCTCACGTGCCCAAATCCAGCTTCCTCCATCTACCAGCTTCGATAATTGGAGACCAGGATAAGCCTGTAAGTTCATCATCGACTTAGCTGTGTTATCTGCTAACCCTTCGTTAACATCTGACTATGTTGTTATGATTTCCTATTATGATGGGTCTGAATATCGTTTGGGTTTTTGGCGACCTGGAGACCTCTACTCGACAAGAATTCGTATGAGAAGTGTTGATAGGTTCACTGATATTCATTACTTCAACGGGCAGTTCTATGTAGTCCCTTACTTTGGTGGAATTTGGGTTATTGACCTTGCTGCAGGGCCTAGCAATTCTCAGCTTTTACGACCTCGTATGGTCGTTGACTTAGAACATTCATCTTGGAGGGCTGGAGTAGATTTTCGTCTAGTTGGAGTTTCGGGTGCACTATTATATATGTTAGACGACCTTCTGAATGTTGGAAACTTGATAGATGTAAGACCTCTAAATTTCAAGTCTGAGAATATGATGAAATCAGAAATCAAGTGAAAGATATTAAAATCTTGCAAGATAGAACAATTTTTTTGGGGCGTGATGGATCAATTTTCATCGACCCTTCTAAGTTATTAATAGGAGTGAAGCCTAATCACATCTATTTTATTGGAGGAGATGGTAGAGATACGGGGGATTTCGTTATCGTGGCATTTCCCGAGGTCCTATTTGCCAGCCAACTTGGGTCATCCCATCATTCTGATATCAAATGGGGATTTTGCACATTTGCACTTGCATCCATCACATTTGGGATTTCAAAGAAGCTCTGGCGATTTATGTTTTTCCGTCTTATCAATGATACAGTTTAACAATTCTTTGTTCTATTTGATTGTCGTCTGATAATGGATGTTATTTTCTTTAAATTTTGCCCTTCAAATACACCTCTTGTGATTTGATATTCATGTCTGCTCTTGTTTCTCTTTCCAACACGTAATTTTTAGTTGTTTTTCGTGTTTTGTCTCTAAAGCAATAGTGATCCTTTCTTGAATTGCTAGTGTTTTTTGCTATGAGAACTTAGGTGCAAATTAAATTCTCAGTATCAACGTACAATAGAGTTGCCAAAATGTACTAGCTATAGCAGTGTAAACCATACATCTTCAAGGGACTCTAAAATTTACAACTTTATTCGTCAGCCTCCAAAATGAAAGCTACGATTCATTATCGAGTTAGAGATCAAACAACGTACTAAACTTAAGTGATAGAAGGAGAAAAGAGTCTACAGGAATATCAAATTAAAGAAGTATATTTGCATACTGAATATCATAATGAGAATGTAGAATTAAAATCGATCATAGAAAGGAAGGCTTTATTGGCCGGTTGGGACAAAGTATGTCTACCTAGAGCAGCTGGTCACGTTAACATTCTTGGTATTGCTCAATGGAACAATGTGACTATTTGTGAACTACTTTGGAACCTATATTCTGCAAGAAGGATACTCCATGAGTGAAACCCCTCTTTACCACCTGAAGGGTATGCAAAATTCATGATAGGTTTTGACCTGGAGAATCCGGATGAGTTCAGGTGCGCTTAAAGTCAACTACAACTAGAAGGCATGCCGATCTTGCCACCCCTTTAACTGTGAAAAGCTCCATCGTGATTTTGGAACCTATAAGCCCACATATCTTTGCCACCCTCCTTCAAATTTAAGAAATTTCTGATGTGATTAGGCTTTCACTTCTATAGACTTAGAAGAGTCGCCGAAAATTGATCCATTACACCCAAAAAGAATTGCTAGTTAACTAGACTTGAGAACAACGTCTGAATTTCCTTTTTCCGCCTTTTCCGTACTTGCTTAATACATAATTTCCTTTCATTTCATTAAGCTAAACCTTGCCTTGTACCAAATCTCGTGCTTGCCCTATAGCAAGAAAAGAGATGTGCTAACGCACAAAGACTTTCGCGCTAGCACGCGTAATCAATCCATTGCTTCTTTCCTAATGTCTTGCAAGATTTTAATTCCTGCACTCAAACTTTAGAGATGACACCATTGGGTCCATCTAGTTTCTCACATTCATAAAATTGTGTAAGAAATAATAGTGAGCCTGACTTCAACTGGACACAACTCCATTCCATGTGTCCAAGATACATATAATCTTCTCCTTCTATCTCAACAACCATGTGGGGGATTTATAACGATTATGGTCCAAGTCTCCAGATCGTAAGAAAGCTAAATTAATAACTCCAAGCCTATAATAGGAAATTACCATAACATAGTCAAATGTCAGTGAAAGAGTAGTAGTTCACCAGGAAATACAAACAACACCAAATACAACGAAATCCTCCTTCATTGAGACGTGTTTAATTTGCTTTCGTAACAACTAAATCATACTGAATAAGTTATATATGTCTTAACTTACAAATTTTTGTCAGAGTTTGGGGGCTTTCTAAGTATATATGTAGCCTAAATATTTCAGAATCAAAGAGAGTACAATTGAAATTGATTTTAAAAAGGGTTAAATTCAATATATATATATATATATATATATATATATACATATATGTGTAAGACAAGATTATAACGTAAGAGAATAAATAATTCCCTAATCTCTATTGTGGCAAGGCTGAAAACAAAAACAAAAGGCCAAAGACAAATTAAAGCAAGAGCTTTTTCAATCTAAAATGTCATAAAATGGTATAACTCAAGTTGGCGACCAAATAGGTCTAAAAATAAAGTCAAGATGAAAAGATTGAATTTTTCCATCTTCAAGATTATAAGCGGTCATATCTTTGACATCCCTTCCACCGATTCGGGAAAAGATCTCTATAAAATTATCAGTCAAATAGATGTGATTAGGCTTTACGCCTATAAACTTACAAGGGTCGATCGAAGTTGAAGCATTACGCCCCAAAAATATTGCTCTATCTCGCAAGATGTTAAATCTTTTTTGCTTCTCCTTTGATTATAGATCTAGTTGCCATACATGAAATTCAAAGGTCTTATAAGCATTGGTTCTGTGAAACAAGTAACAGTGCACCTGATACTTCAACTAGATAGAACTATTTTTCAAACGGCCCCGTAACATCAATATAACCCAGACTCCGTCATGTGTGATTATATAAAATTGTCCTTTTAAGTAGTGGATATTCCAAAATCCACCGAATTTTCCAATGTCAATTTTGGTCCAGCAGAGATCTCAATAAGCCAAATAATGTCAACATAGTCAGATGTTAAGGAAGGGTTAGCAGATAACACAACTTTATCAATGAACACATGAGAGTTATATTCACTTGTTGGCTCCCAATTTCTCAAGCCAGTATGTGGAGGAACTGTATATTCCACGATACAAAGCCATCCTCTCCCTCTAGCTTCAGGGACAAATACTCGTGAAATTTTCGATAATCGTCCTCTTCATGAGACAATTACATAAGCAATCTCTATAATTAATTGCCTTGTGGGTTGGGTTACGACTGATTTTTAGTCCATTTTAACCTAAGTAACTTCTGTGATCCACTCATTGATTAACTTAATCCGTTTTAGAATGTCCAAATCTATTTCAATCAGCTCTTTTGACACTCCTAATTATATCCTAGTGGCCAAATTCTACCCATAAAGCAAAACTTGTTAAACTTGAAGTTCTGTCCAAAGAGCAAAGAGGATCAAAAGTTCAAAATTACCCAATTTCAAAATTATCCTTTTTTGTAAATCACATAAATTTAAGTCATTAATAATTTAGTGAAAATTATCCCAAGTATACTTTTTAGATTGTTAATTACAAGTTATAGCATAACTTTTCATTAATTACTAGACTTAAGAAATAATTACAAGCTAGCAACTTTTGAGAACAACATATTTTAATTAAATTTTCGAAAATCAATTTTGTAATATTTATTATTTGTATTATTTCCTTATAGTTAGCATTTAACATTTATCACTATTAATTAATGATTTTGGATAATTATGGCAAGTTAAGGTATCAATATTTTTTTTAATAATTAAATATCAAAGTTTGTTCACAATTTGAGGAGCTATATATGGTAAATATATTTTTTAAACCTAAGATATGATTTTATACTTTTTATTAACTTGAGTAATTAACTTGATTATACACTTTTTCATATTTTTCAGTCTTTAATTACCAATAGAAGTCTTATCTCTTTACCTTTTTTACTTAGCATTAGAAGTCTTATCTCTTTAATTTCCATTCATTAAATTTCTTCTAAATAGTGACTCTTCTCGATCACTAACTAATAGGAACAAAAATATTTTAGTTCATAATGTAATTATTGATACTTTTTATCTCATTTATCCTTCACTTTTTTAACCTCCTTTCCTTATTAATTAGTTGTTCCTCTGATTGAGTAGTTTAGTAGCTTTTGTTGCAAATAGTTCAATTGAACAATTGTTTAGATCAATTTTATATTAAATTAAGAACAAATAGTAAATGCTAACATTTGATTTATTGTTGCTTTTAATTTGTTTTCATGCTTAGGTAGTGCTTAATTATTAGTAGTTATTTCATTCTAAAAAAAAGTAACTACTTTCAAAAAAATAAATCATTTTTACCGTCAAAAGGCAGTCTTGCCAATTCAATTTTGTCAAATCGTTAAGTGATACCATAATTAACTTCAATATCATTGCTATTGTAGTATATATGTAAAACTGAGATCAAAATACACACCAATACAATTTTGATTTCACATGTATACCTTGAAAAAAAAACTTGTTCTTACACTCATCCAGAACTTCAAACTCGTGTTTGGCTCGTTGCTAACATCTGAAAGATGGTTAGCCAGAGCACATTTCATTGTTTTACACCAGTAATGTCCATCTACTCGAGGAAGATGAATGAACAAGAAGACATTCATAGTTAAGATAAATTAGCCAAACAAGGATGCCTTTTATTGAGTTTTTTTTGTGAGACCTTTAGTAGATGTATTGATTAGTCTGCAAGATTGTTGTACCATCAGTTTATAGGTCGAAGGATGGTTCCAATTAGTGTAATGATGTTAATTGCCAATTAGTGTAATGATGTTAATTGCCAATTAGTGTAACGATGTTAACTAAGTTTTGATGAACACATTTTCCTAGGATAATCCCACTTTTAATACGTTGAAATCAATTTATATACTCATTTCATACTTAAGTAATATTTTTATTTTGAGTTCTCAATGTATTAAATTGATATCGATGAAGTTTTGCATATATCACATTTGTATTGAATGAGTTTTATGAATGTGACAATCGTTGAGAAAAATTATATTTTATGTTACATGACCTTTTTAGTGCATGTAATGGATATTACATGAAAAACTATCAACGTAAGTATTGAAAATAAGTTAATTGATAGTTGTTTAATGTCAAATAATTTTTCGTTTCAATAAAAAAATAATCAGTATTAATCATGATTGATATTGGTGTTTGCTTTCTGGCAAGATGAAAAACATTATATAAATACTATGTTAAATATCAAAACTAAACTTTGTTCATACTAACAATCTTATACAAAGAGTAATGAGCACCAATAAAAATCAAGATACAATATTCATGTCAAATGTTACTAATTGAAGAATCGAAAACTGTATAATTTGATGTAGTTGATATCAAATTTAATACTATCTGATGCGACTTCTTAGTTCATATCAATTTCATTCAGCGATGTAAAATACGAAACAAACGTTAAAGTAGCATAACATTATATAAATACTACATAAATACAAAAAATAAACTTTGTTCATACCAACAATCTTAGAAAAATAAACAGTAATAATCGAGCACCAAAAAGTTAATTCAAATTATTAACTATATTAGAAAAAAACAGTAAATAGAAAAAATGGTTCAATATCAGTTCTATATCAATTTAGTACAAAAAAATGAAATATTTGTGTAATAACCCTTCAGGTCATTAGCCGTATTCTTGCTTATTTTTTCGATAGAGGTCCTCCATAGCCATCCCAAGTCATTAGTGACATGCTAGAATTGATAGTTCGATTACCTGACGGTTCGTTTGTTTTTTAGAACCACTTTTATAATTGAAAGTCTTCGTCGATTCCAAACGTCCGCCGAATGAAATTTCAGTAAAATAATTTCGCATGCAAATCTCGATTGTGCCAACATCTATGTAAGATCAATTTTAGGATAGATAGACCCCTGGTTCGGATCCCATAACACCCGAGCTCATTTCGACCAATTAGTCGAAAAGTCAAATATCAAAATATAGGGGTGTGGGATCCACAAGTAGTCTAAATGACCTCGTATGAAAAATTTGACTTCACCAATGCGTCCGGAATGTCGAATTTAGTGGAGTTACATAGTTCATTTGCGAAAAACGGAGTCCAAATGGGTTCGGAAGGTCAAAAATAAATTTTGACCTTGCGGGCCCATCTAAAACCGTATAAAAAGGGGCTTTTGACAGATTTTGAGCATTCCTCACCTCTATTAAAACCCTAGCAGCCCTAAAAGAGTGGTGACTCAAAAATTGGTCTTGTGGGTTGATTGGAAACTTAAGCAACTTGTGTAATCCATCTTTTTACTACAAATCCAAGGTAAGAATTCCTCTAATTTGATATTAATTTAATTAATTCATGACTCAAAACCCTAAATCATTGTGGGTCAATTGTATCCCCAAAAATTGAGTGTTTGACTCAAATTTCTTGAGGGTTTTTAACTCCCTAAAGATAATTAGTCTATGATTGGTCTTGGAAACTCCTTTCCAAGGGTGAAACCTAAGTGGGGTTTTGGTGTCTATTTGAAACCCATGACACAATGATGCTATAATGGGTATTTTTATTCTTATTGTAATGCTTACATTATATTGTTGATAGCATTGCCTGTGGATGAGGAAGCTTCTCGGAAAGAAAAGGAAAGCTCGTTGGTTCGTGAGTTGCTTGGATTCAAGGTAGGTTAGGCTTACCCGTAGTATAGATTGAGCTTGTTTGTAATGTAATCATTGATATCTTGCGAGATTGGGCGGGGAATTCAGATGGTAGTTGATTAAATGGTAAACTTGGGATTTATTAATTCCTATAGGCCATGGATTTGTAAGGTATGATATTTGACCCTTAGCCTAGGACCTTGGTTAGCTTAATTGTGATCTCATGACTAGTGTGTGAACATTATAGTTGTCTAAGTAGATATGAATGGTATACTTCTCTATCCTTAGGAGTGTATTGACCTATATAAAATGCCTAGATAGGAGATAACCTTGGTGTATCAAGTAACACACATAAGAGATCTTTCCAATAACTTAGTTCAAAAGCTTTTGAGATTATTACATTAGTGTTCATGCCAATATAGTACCTTTGGAACAATGATACGTCAATAGGAACCAAGTAATAGACCTTCTATACAATAACGATGTAATAAAGACTCATTGGTATATCAACAATGTGTTTCAGAATCATCAATATCACAACAATGAAATAGGAGCCTTTTGGTATATCAATGAAACATTTTGACACTTTATAGAATGGAAACAACTTCGTTGGTAACGTAGAACAATACATGTTTTTTTGGACAACCTCGGAATCTTACTTGATGGAACATTGGTGTTTTCATGCCAAAGAACATCGTTAGAGTATGCTTTACATACCTCGTTGTAGATTCGGATACCAATTCAACACAACTTCCCGCCTTTACAAATCACTTATCTACAATGAAATGTTTGGCATCTAGTATTAGCAACCCAACACCACAATTCTCTTCCATAATTCCATACAACCAATATTTGCAGAGCATTCCAAAAACCAACTTGAACAGTAGGTTTATGTGTGTATATATATATATATATATATATATATATATATATATATATATATATATATATATATAATCATCATTTCAATACCACATCATCACACCAAATCCCTTCACAATTCAACATAATCCAACCATGCACAAGAATAATCCAACATCATTTCCAATCATCTTTCAACAACAATCAAATAACATACTTCTTATGCTCACATACATATATATACATATCCATATAAATAACACCAACATAATTTACATCCTTACCATAAAATAGCCCTTTTGATTTCGAAGTCCTGTTAGCACAAATAAGGGGTGCTTCTCGAAACCCTCGAGACGGTGAACACAACTACGGAATCAATTTGGATTTTCTACGGTTGAATCACAAGATAATTGGAGTTGAAATTAGGCTAGGGTTTCTTATTCTTCAATAATTTGGATGATAAATGATGGATATGAGGCTAAGTATATGTATATAATGACCAATTTTCGTCCATGAGGTGATGGAAAATGACCATATTGCCCTTAAAATTTAAGTAAATCCGAATCTGTCCATGGTGGACTGTTTTGATAGGCTAAAGTAAATCGACCATAACTCTTTGCTCCGTTAATGGATTTGGGTAAAACCAATTGCATTAGAAATAAGACTCTCGGGGATTCTCATCGATATATAGAAGCTCACACAGTTCATTTTGTACAAGGAGTTATGATTGTTTAAAGTCGACCCAAAAATCTGTTTGGCTGCAGTACTTTTGTGTGCAGAAAATTTCTGCACATTTACTGTTCATTGCGTCCACCGTTTTCAAGTTTCGAACATGCTCGCTTATATCCGATACTCATCTGTTTTAAGAAATCTTTATATCGTTGGAAATCTAACTCGATAAACTTCGCATAGAAACTTCGACGAGCAAATTCCGGTATAAATAAAGTCGATTCCTATACACATATAATCAACTATACCCTTGAAACCATCTCAAAATAATCAATACTCATACTTAAACTCATATATACCTAACTTATGATAAATACATATACTCCAACACATATAACCATAGCTAATGCACGTAATTAAGTACGGGGTGTTACATCCTTCCCCCCTTAAGGACTCGTCCTCGAATGTGGATGTAGTTATATAGCCGAAACAAGTTCGAATTCATAATTGATATTCACGTCATCATATAGATATTATGCATATGTAAAAACTTACTTGTTAGTTTCCCAGTTCCACTCCTTGCACTTCTTTTTCACCTTTGAACAAATAAGGGTATTTGGATTTCATTGCTTCCTCCGCTTCCCATGTAATCTCTTCCCTTTGTTGATTTCTCCAAAGTACTTTCACCGATGCTACTTCTTTATTTCTCATCTTCTTAACTTGACGATCTAATATAGCAATAGGCATCACCTCATAGGTAAGATCTTCTGTTACTTGCACATCTTCAGTAGAAGTAATAAGGGACGGATATCCGATGCACTTTCGAAGCATCGATACATGAAATACTAGATGCACTGATGAGAGTTCCTGGGGTAGCTCTAATTCATAAGAAACTTGCCCACATCTTCGAATAATATTATACGGACCTATATATCGTGGACTAAACTTTTCTTTCTTGCCAAATCTCATCACCCCTTTCATTGGCGATACCTTCAAAAATACCCAATCGCCTAACGAAAACTCTAGCCCTCTTCTTCTACTATCCGCATATGACTTGTGTCGACTTTGGGCTGTTTTCAACCATTGCTGAATCACCTTGACTTTTTCTATGGCTTGATACACAAGATCCGGTCCGAACATAAGAGTTTCACCCGCTTCGAACCATCCTATTGGTGATCTACACTTCCTCCCATATAAAGCTTCATATGGTGCCATTTTGATACTTGAATGATAGCTATTATTGTAGGCAAACTCAATAAGAGGTAAATGATCATCCCAGCTGCCTTTAAAATCTATAACACATGCTCGTAGCATATCTTCAAGTGTTTGAATGGTGCGCTCTGCTTGTCCATCCGTCTGAGGGTGAAAAGCTGTACTCAGATTCACTTGTGTTCCCAAACTCCGTTGGAAAGACTTCCAAAAGTTTGTGGTAAATTGAGTTCCCCGATCCGATATAATAGAAGTTGGCACTCCATGTAATTGGACTATTTCTTTAACATATAGCTTCGAATATTCTTCAACTGTGTAAGTGGTCTTAACGGGTAAGAAATGTGCGGATTTAGTAAGCCTATCCACAATCACCCATATAGAATCAAATTTCCGAGCTGCACGAGGCAAACCTGTAACAAAATCCATGTTGATCATGTCCCACTTCCAAATTAGAAGATCTTTAATCATCCCTTGCCTTTCTACAGGTGCCATCATAGCTTTACGACTCAATGCATCAGCTACTATATTCGCTTTCCCTGGGTGATACAAAATATCAACATCATAATCTTTTAATAGTTCCATCCACCTTCGTTGCCTCAGATTTAAATCCTTCTGACTGAAAATATATTGTAAGCTCTTGTGATCAGTATATATATCAACATGAACCCCATATAAATAGTGGCGCCATATTTTTAAAGCAAAGATAACCTCTGCCAGCTCAAGATCATGTGTGGGGTAATTTTTCTCATGTGGCCTCAATTGCCTTGAGGCATATGCTATCACCTTACCATGCTGCATTAATACACATCCTAAACCAATTCTCAAAGCATCACAATAAATTGTATACCCTTCTGTACCTTCTGGAAGTACCAACACAGGTGTAGAAGTCAACTTATTCTTCAATTCTTGGAAACTCTCCTCACACGCATCATTCCATTGGAACTTAGATGCTTTATGCGTTAGCTTAGTTAAGGGTGCTGAAATAGAAGAAAAACCCTCAACAAACTTTCTATAATAACCAGCCAACCCAAGAAAACTACGAATCTCCGTAGGCGTTGTGGGCCTTGGCCAATTCTTCACATCTTCTATCTTTTGAGTATCAACCTGTATGCCTTCATTTGATACAATATGGCCCAGAAATGCCACTGACTTTAGCCAAAATTCACATTTAGAAAATTTTGCATACAACTTGCAATCACGAAGAGTTTTCAACGCTTGTCGCAAATTATTAGCATGATCCTCTTCTGATCTAGAATAAACTAGAATATCATCAATGAAAACTATCACGGATACATCTAGAAATGGCTTAAACACCCTATTCATTAAATTCATGAAAGTTGCAGATGCATTAGTTAGCCCAAATGACATAACTAGAAACTCATAATGACCATACCTTGTTCGGAAAGCTGTCTTGGGTATATCTTTTTCTTTGACTCTCACTTGATGATAACCCGACCTCAAATCAATCTTAGAAAAACATTTGGCACCCTGTAACTGATCAAATAAATCATCAATTCTTGGAAGAGGATATTTTTTTTTAAGAGTCACTTTATTCAGCTGCCTATAATCAATACACATTCTCAATGTGCCATCTTTCTTGCGCACAAACAACACTGGTGCTCCCCAAGGGGAAATACCTACTAGGCCTAATGAACCCCTTTTCTAGCAAATCTTTCAATTGCCCTTTCAATTCTCGTAATTCTGCTGGGGCCATTCTATACGGAGGAATTGAGATTGTCTTAGTGCCTGGTATCACATCAATACCAAATTCTACTTCTCGTTCAGGAGGTAAACCTGGAAGATCTTCAGGGAATACATCAAGAAATTCACTTACTACTGGTACAGTGTGAAGATTTGGTGATTCTGTATCCTTTACTCTAACTAAATGACATATGTAGCCCTTGGAAATCATTTTTCTCGCTTTGAAATAAGAAATAAATCTACCTCTTGGTGCGCCAATCTTACCTTGCCATTCAATAACTGCTTCATTAGGAAAATGTAAATACATCTTTTTCGTACAACAGTCAATTTTGGCATAACAAGACGCCAACCAATCCATACCCATTATAACATCAAAATCTACCATTTCTAGTTCCACAAGATTGGCCATCGTGTCTCGACCATACACAGTTACTACACAATCTTTATAAACTCTTCTAGCAATAATAGATTCCCCAACCGGGGTAGACACTTCCAACGGCTTATCTAACAATTCGGGGGTTCTTTTGAACTTTCCAGCAACCAAAGGAGTAACATATGATAATGTAGAACCGGGATCAATTAGAGCATATACATCAAATGAAAATATGGACAACGTACCCGTGACCACATCTGGGGAAGCCTCTAGATTCTGTCGATCCACTAAAGCATAAGTGCGATTCTGAGTCCCGCTAGAACTGGCGACTCTTTTTCCATTTCTAGCGTGACCCGCAGGTTGTGCGCCCCTACCAGAATAAGATACCAGTGACGATGATGCAACAGCTGATCCCGAAGGTCATGCTACGCCACTTGCGCCCCTTCGTGGGCATTCTCTCATCATATGTCCCGTCATACCGCACCAAAAACAAACATTTGTTCCCATTCGACATACGCCCATATGATGCTTTCTGCATCGATTACATAGCTCTCGAGAAGGTCTAGATTGGCTCATGTTTCCTTGCTCATGATAACCCACTGATCGCGAACTATGACCCTCACTTCTTTGCCCAAATTGACTGCCTCTGAACCCCTGATGTTGTGGTGGAGCACTAGCTGCAAAATAAGAAAATAATGGCCTAGGTGGTCTAGCAGAAAATTGAGGTCTAAAACCTCCATGTGGCGCCATAAACTGCCCTGTAGATCTGGCCCTCTTAGAAGATCCACTTTCAAATTCCTGTGTTCTTTTTCTTTGCCTCTGATATTCCATTTTCTGTGCAAATGCTTGGATCCTAGCTATATCCATGTCTTTATTCAGTGCAACAATAGTACAATCCCTAACCAAATACGGATCCAATCCATCCATATACTGATGAACTCTATCATCCATAGTAGCTATAACATTAGGAGCATATATGGACAAAGAATTAAATCGAAGACTATACTCCCTCACACTTGTATTACCCTGTCGAAGATTTAAGAACTGATCCGCACGGGCCTGACGAGTCTCATATGGAAGATAATGATCAATAAATGCCTCTTTGAACTCTTTCCAAGTAGCTGGGGTGCATCAATGCCCCTTGATCGTTTCCAGTCTTCATACCAATATATAGCCTCACCTTTGAATCTATACGCGGCTAACTCCACTGTCTCTCTGCCCGATACATGCATCACCTCTAGGGCCCTTTGGATCTGATCAGTAAAGTCCTGCGGATCTTTATTAAGATCGGATTCGATAAAAGTAGGCGGATCCATCTTAAGAAAATCTTGCGTCCGAAGACTAGCCGCCCTATCAGTATCGCTAGAACCCGCAACAGGAATAGCTTGCCCTTGGACTTGACCGGCAACAATCCGGGTCAACAGTTGTACTGCATCCCTCATATCCTGATCAGCAGCATTAACAAGTGGTTCTGTGAATGTGGTTCGCCTCCCACTTATTTCATCTGGAGTGGAAGACATTTCAGATACCCGCTCAGCTTGAGCTTCACTCTGATTAACTTGTACAGGTGGTGACTTACTAGTCTTTTCTCCGACAGCCACATCTACCCGCTCGCCGGTATTCTTACTTTCGGTATCCGACATTCTTACTGTAATAAGAGAAACAAATGGATTCAGTGGTCAACTATGACTTCATTTGCTATATAATCTCTATGGCACGATCTATGATCTGAAGGAAAGAAACAATTTTCCAAATGTCCATAGCCTCCTGTTTATAGATGTGGTGCACAACACACCGATAAACAAGACTCTACGTAGACACGGCTTTGTAGACTCACTAGGACGAACCTCTCTGATACCACTTTTATCACGCTCCAAAATCCCATCGGGCCGGACTGGCACCCAAAGCCGAGAAGGCCCGGGAGAACCCGTTCAAATACCTGTACTTTCACTTACATGTCACCAAAAATTTGGACAGCACTTCGTTGCATATAAAAGGGTCTAATTACCTGTATCAGCACAACACGCACAAATATATATATATATATAATACTTGGCCGTCGGGGCCACCACATATACAAATATAACATCACTATATAAACTTCCATGACTTTACCCTTCCTTATGTCTACAAAGCCTCTAGGATATACATGACATAACTAGGGTCGGGACAAACCTCCCGCCCACACATGACTCCTGTACAATAACAAAACATAAGGAACCGACTCGGAAAGCTCCGAAGCAAACTGGAGCTCACCAACAATAGCTGTATGACCTGGCTCCTATCTATGCTGTGTATGAGCTGAAGCACCTGTGCCTGCAGCATGAAATGCAGGTCCCCCGTGAGGGACGTCAGTACGAAATATGTACTGAGTATGTAAAGCTGTAAATAATCATATGTGATATGGGGGATCAAGAAAATCAGACACAAGTGAATAAATCATAATAGAAGTGAACCACACTTCATAAACACTTTTAGGATCATGTACATTATCATTAATCTGAATTGGGTTCTTGAATTCAAACACATTTGTGGAACGGTATACATTCGTTCATTTCATTCTTTACAATTATCATTCGCCATTACCTCATGTACCGTACTGTGACCATTAGGCTACCCCCAGTACATATCAACTGTAATCATATCAAGTATCGGGATCTGCCCATGCTAGGCTTAAGCCCCTGAGCTACCACCCACACGTATATCAAGTAACACACATAAGAGATCTTTCCAATAACTTAGTTCAAAAGCTTTTGAGATTATTACATTAGTGTTCATGCCAATATAGTACCTTTGGAACAATGATACATCAATAGGAACCAAGTAATAGACCTTCTATACAATAACGATGTAATAAAGACTCATTGGTATATCAACAATGTGTTTCAGAATCATCAATATCACAACAATGAAATAGGAGCCTTTTGGTATATCAATGAAACTTTTTGACACTTTATAGAATGGAAACAACTTCGTTGGTAACGTAGAACAATACATGTTTTTTTGGACAACCTCGGAATCTTACTTGATGGAACATTGGTGTTTTCATGCCAAAGAACATCGTTAGAGTATGATTTACATACCTCATTGTAGATTTGGATACCAATTCAACACAACTTCCCGCCTTTACAAATCACTTATCTACAATGAAATGTTTGGCATCTAGTATTAGCAACCCAACACCACAATTCTCTTCCATAATTCCATACAACCAATATTTGCAAAGCATTCCAAAAAACAACTTGAACAGTAGGTTTATGTGTATATATATATAATCATCATTTCAATACCACATCATCACACCAAATCCCTTCACAATTCAACATAATCCAACCATGCACAAGAATAATCCAACATCATTTCCAATCATCTTTCAACAACAATCAAATAACATACTTCTTATGCTCACATGCATATATATACATGTCCATATAAATAACACCAACATAATTTACATCCTTACCATAAAATGGACCTTTTGATTTCGAAGTCCTGTTGGCACAAATAAGGGGTGCTTCTCGAAGCCCTTGAGACGGTGAACACAACTACGGAATCAATTTGGATTTTCTACGGTTGAATCACAAGATAATTGGAGTTGAAATTAGGCTAGGGTTTCTTATTCTTCAATAATTTGGATGATAAATGATGGATATGAGGCTAAGTATATGTATATAATGACCAATTTTCGTCCATGAGGTGATGGAAAATGACCATATTGCCCTTAAAATTTAAGTAAATCCGAATCTGTCCATGGTGGACTGTTTTGATAGGCTAAAGTAAATCGACCATAAATCTTTGCTCCGATAATGGATTTGGTTGAAACCAATTGAATTAGAAAGAAGACTCTCGGGGATTCTCATCGATATATAGCATCTCACACAGTTCATTTTGTACAAGGAGTTATGATTGTTTAAATTCGACCCAAAAATCTGTTTGGCTGCAGTACTTTTGTGTGCAGAAAATTTCTGCACATTTACTGTTCATTGCGTCCACCATTTTCAAGTTTCGAACATGCTCGATTATATCCGATACTCATCTGTTTTTAGAAATCTTTATATCGTTGGAAATCTAACTCGATAAACTTCGCATAGAAACTTCGACGAGCAAATTCCGGTATAAATAAAGTCAATTCCTATACACATATAATCAACTATACCCTTGAAACCATCTCAAAATAATCAATACTCATACTTAAACTCATATATACCTAACTTATGATCAATACATATACTCCAACACATATAACCATGGCTAATGCACGTAATTAAGTACGGAGTGTTACAGTTGTGTTCACATATAGGGACCAAGTTGGACGTTCTTACCAAGGTAACCCATTGCAATAGCTCCGAATTATGATATCGGCTTACCTACCGGTGGGATGTGGTAGGTGCCATCATGACTCAAAAATCGGGTCGTGACAATTTGCAAGTTTGTGCGTACTGTTATAGTCCATGAATATAACTTTGTTACTACCACATCATGTACATGCTTACTAAAAAAAGTAAAAAGAAATAAAGATCGGGTATGATAGACATGATCACTAAATGAGAAAATAACATATAAATGACCAATCATTCGACAACAAGTACTAAGAATTCATTGATATGCATGTTGAAATGTTAATTTATCTAAAGAAGCTACTTAAATAGTGTACAAGAATTTGATGAACTAAAAGTCTGTATGTTTTTTCTGTAAGATGAAAGCTATCCCAGAAAACATAATTAGAATCATCGGAACACAGATGTGCATGACTCTGCAAATTTCTATCTTCCCTGTCCCACCACATCCCTTATCTGCAACCTTGAATCCTGCACAGTCATATATATAAAGATATGAAACGGAGACCTTGTCGATATTCACAAGAAAATTGCTAAGATGAATTGAGTAGATTAAGTAATTGAGGTAGACTGCATAATTAGAGGTAATATAACTTGCCATAATTATCGTTTGAAAATAGCTTTCTCCGTTGTTCATTTTTTTCGTTAGAACACTATTGCCAAGCACAAACAATTGCTCCTTCAGTTTGGTGAATTTGATCGTCCGATTTATCCAAAGTTGTAATTTTAGTTTTCATGCAATTGATAAACGTACAAAATTAAACAATGTAACAATAGATAATTGAAGAAACACAAAAAAATAAATCTTTAAATTCGTTTAGAATGAAAAATATCCATTTTCATAAAAAAAATTAACAAACCTGACGGATCCCATCTCCCTCCATGACGTATCATGATTGAATGCAAATTAACAAAATTCATATTTGTTATCTAAAAAAATACTTGTTTTTGCTTTTCTTTCAAAATATAATCAACAACACTTTGTTAGAAGACGTTTTTTATTTACTGACAGAAATAAATCGTGTATAAAGAAAAAGGTAGTGTATGAAGATGGAAACTCTTAATGCAAACATTAAAATAGGAGGAAAAACAACGGTTAGAAGGATTTAGGGGTGGATAAATATCAGTAATTAAGTTATAGCAAGTTATAGCAAAACTTAATATATATCTAAAAAATTAATAATTAATTTATTAGATTAGTTATTACAAGTTATAGCAAAAACTTTTAAGTTTTCAAAAAAACTTAATAATTAATGATAGAAAAAAAATGTTATCATCACTTAACTATTTGACAAAATTGAATTGGTAAGACTGTCTTTTGACGGTAAAAATGATTTATTTTTTTGAAAGTAGTTACTTTTTGAGAATGAAATAACTACTAATAATTAAGCACTACCTAAGCATGAAAACAAATTAAAAGCAACAATAAATCAAATGTTAGCATTTACTATTCGTTCTTAATTTAATATAAAATTGATCTAAACAATTGTTCAATTGAACTATTTGCAACAAAAGCAACTAAACTACTCAATCAGAGGAGCAACTAATTAATAAGGAAAGAGGGTCAAAAAAGTGAAGGATAAATGAGATGAAAAATATCAATAATTACATTATGAACTAAAATATTTTTGTTCCTATTAGTTAGTGATCGAGAAGAGTCACTATTTAGAAGAAATTTAATGAATAGAAATTAAAGAGATAAGATTTCTATTGCTAATTAAAAAAGGTAAAGAGATAAGACTTCTATTGGTAATTAAAAACTGAAAAATATGAAAAAGTGTATAGTCAAGTTAATTATTCAAGTTAATAAAAAATATAAAATCAGATCTCAAGTTTAAAAAATATATTTACCATATATAACTCCTTAAATTGTGAACAAACTTTGATATTTAATTATTAAAAAAAATATTGATACCTTAACTTGCCATAATTATCCAAAATCTTTAATTAATAGTGATAAATGTTAAATGCTAAATATAAGGAAATAATACAAATAATAAATATTACAAAATTGATTTTCAAAAATTTAATTAAAAATATTTTTCTCAAAAGTTGCTATAGCTTGTAATTATTTCTTAAGTCTAGTAATTAATGAAAAGTTATGCTATAACTTGTAATTAACAATCTAAAAAGTATATTTGAGATAATTTTCACTAAATTGTTATATGGTGAGATTACTTCAAATCAATATATATATATATATATATATATATATATATATATATATATATATATATATATATAAAGGAGATCAATAGCCAATCCTATGGCATGGTTTAGAGGCCTCCAAACCTATTTATTTTTTTTGTGATTTTTTTGGATATTTGTTGAGTTTGAGCCTTATGTTAAATATTTGTGTGTTTAAATAAAAATCAAAAGTCACCACATTTAAACTCTATTTATTATGTAATAAAAGAAAAAATGTTTGAGGTAACTAATCTATTTAATTTTTACTAATAATATTTGTAACTCTTAAGCTATTCATGATTTTATATTTATAACCCCTAAATATTTAATACAAAAGTTAATGATATCTTATGGTATTCCTTTATTTTTATGTATATAAATTCATATTTTTTGTTTCATGAGATGCTATCCAAGGTGACCCTTCATTTTCACTATTATATTCATGCTTTTATTTATTTTGAAAAGAAGAAGAAGACTTTTGAATGGTGATAGGCTTGTGGAAGTAGATATCGAGACATTTATGTATTCATTTCGTTTTTTCTTTCTATAGAATTTCATGCGATTTTACCCAAGGTTATTCTTCATTTTCACTATGATGTTTATGTTTTCATTTCATTTAAAAAAGAAGAAGATGCTCTTAAATGGTGAAAGACTTGTGGAAGTGGATATCGGCAAGAGCTCGAACATTTGATTTCAGCTTTCTTTTTATTTTTCAACTAATGATTAAAAATATAATAATATGTGTATCGTCTTATTTCTATATCTATGTATGATGCCTCTTAAGTTCAATTTTTAAGTCTATAATTTCTTTTGGTTAAAGGAATAACTTTGTAGTTGGAAATTTCCTAATTATTAATTAAGTTTCTTAATTTATAATTGATTTTTTAGGCTTATGGAAGTACATATATACCGAGACATTAATGTATTCATTTCGTTTTTTTACTATAGAAGTTCATATATTTTATTTCATGCGATTTTACAAAAGGTTATTCTTCATTTTCACTATGATATTTATGTTTTTATTTCTCTTGAAAAAGAAGAAGATGTTATTAAATGGTTAAAGGTTTGTGGAAGTGGATATCGGCAAGAGCTTGGACAATTATGCATTGATTCTATCTTTCTTTTTATTTTTTAATTAATGATTAAAAATATAATAATATGTGTATTGTCTTATTTCTATATCTATATATGATGCCTCTTAAGTTCAATTTTTAAGTCTATAGTTCCTTTTGGTTCAAATGAATAATTTGTAGTTGAAAATTTATGAATTATTAATTTAAGTTTCTTAATTTATAATTGATTTTTTATGTGTCTAGCTTATTTCCATTAATCACGTGTAAAGCAATACAAAGCAGCCAACATCCACCAATTGCTAAATAAATTTTAATAATTGAAATATATTTGTTATTTGATCTTAGTTATGATTAAGTTTTAGGACTATCAATAAATATGTATGACATAAAATTTGAGAAATATAAAGGAACATGGAGGCGAGGGAAGAAAATGAGGCAATTAATTTTAATTTTTTTATAAATGTGAGGTAATTATGAAAATTTTTATATACACGAAAAAGAACCATTTATGTTTTGTTCATTTCTTTTTTTTTCTTTTTAATTTTTAAAAAATAGTGTATTTATCTGATTTATTTTAAAAAAATTATATACATAAAAAAAGGAACCTTTATGTTTTATTTATCTCTTCTTTTTCTTTCAATTTAACTTTGAGAAATAGTGAATTATCTGATTTATTTTTAATCATTATAATTACAAGAATAAATATTTTGCTCCTCACCTTCTAAGTAGATGATTACATGTTGTTAACATATTTAATCTATAAATTGTACGTCTATTATTTTGAGAAGCGGTTGAGTCGGTGTAATTATTTTTTCTTTGTTTTTAATTTTATATTTTTTTCATATAAAGATCTATCTATCTATTATTTAATAAATTATTTGTATTATTAAGACCGCGCGAAGCGTAGATAATTTAACTAGTAAATATATACTATATGTTATGAAACTAATTGTGGATGTCTATTACTATAGAAAAAAATTATTCACTACTCCTCGTTATAATGATATTAACTCTCTCTCGCTTCCATAACTTTTCGTTTTTGATCTTTCCCCATAACCTTTAGGGTTAATGTTACGTTTACGACTAACTTTTTGTATGTCTCTATGTAATACTATAAATAGAGGCATAAGATTTTATATTGTACGTACTTAAAAGACTTAAAAATATTATAGACGCTAGAGACGGAAGAAATAAGAAATGTTCTCCTATCTTGATCTATCATTTCTTGTCTATTTTTTTGCTTCATAGTGTTACTTTTTTTCTTAGTAAATAACCAAAGTTTTATCACCTAACTCGACTTTAAAGATCATACACATAAAACTAAGCACTGGACAGTGAGCCCCAATGCTTCAGCAGCTACTCAAACTTACCTAAGGAGAGGACACGAAAATCTCAATGATATATTTCAACCGTCCAAAATAACCCACTGAATCGCACGTATATAATACGTACATACAAATAAATCCTAGGCCCAATCCCTACGCTACCACCACAAACCTCACAAAAATCCCAAACATGGATCGCGCCGCAAACTTTCCAGGGCCGGATCAACAGAATTTGGGTCACAAACTCTAACACAGATTATTACATCACTCTGCACCATTCAACTTTCTGAAACTCCCCTCTCAACTTCAAGTAGACTTGTAAAATTCATATATTGTTACTTTTTAACTTAATTTACATTAAACCTGTCAAACGGGCCGGGCTGGCCCGGCCCGAACCGGCCCGAACCGGCCCTACATATCAAACCGGACCGGTTTGACCCGGCCCGGTAAGCCCTAGGGCTTTAGGGTTCCGGGTTCCGGTCCGTTTTTTTTTTTAAACTGGGCCCGGTTAAGCCGGCCCGGACCAACCCGGTCCAGGCCCGCCGGTTAACCGGCCCGGCCCGACATTAAAAAAAAAAAAAATTAATTATTGGGCCAAACTAGCCGTTGGCCCAACGGCTATATTACCGTTTTTGGGTCCAAACGGCTAGTTTGGGCCCATTAACTTAAAAAAAAAAAAATATATATATATATATATATTTTTTAATCCCCAAAATAAATCTATAAATACCCTACAACTTCAAATCATTTCTCACACAATTTTTCACTCTCTCAAATCTCATTCTCTCTCAAATCTCAATTCTCAATTCTCAAATATTCAATATATTTAATTTCTTAAAGTGTTCAATTTAAATTTTTAATTTTTCGTTTACAAAGTACGAGCGGAAGTTTCTAAAGTCGCAATCTTCGGATACTTCCAAAATTTGGTATTGTCGTTCCATCTCTTACGTTTAATTTTTATTTATTGTATTAATTGTTTAATATTTAATTTTATTATATTTGTGTATTTTGAATATTTTTAGTTTAATTTAATTTATATTATGGATAAATTAAAAAACCTCGCTACTAAAGGTGTTAGAAATTTTTGTCCCGGAAGCGGTAGTGGTAGTAAAAAGCGAATTACTAGCGGTAGAGGTAGTTCAAGTAATAGATATACCCGTGTGACTTCGCCTCCGGTACCGCTTGGTACACCTTTTGAGGAAGAAATAGGTGTAGGTGCTCACGATATGGATTATGTAGAATTTCAGGAAAATTACGGTATAGAAGAAGAAAATGAAGTAGATGCAGTTAATGTAGACGAAGATGATGAAAATATTGCTGAAACACCCGCAGTAGGACATGCTAACGTTAGATCTGAATCAGTTAATCTCCCTTCCCGTCCTCCCAGTGCCCCAAAACCCCGTAAAAGAACTAGTATTGCATGGCAATTTTTTGAACGTATATCAGATATTGAGGTGCAGTGCAATATTTGTCAACAAAAATATAAGCATAGAAGTGGCGGTAAGCAAGGGGGTACGGGTACGTTAATGAGACATATAGCTGAAGATCACACTAGAGAGTTCAATATTGCAAAAGGTGGTGGGGATGTTGGTGGGTCAACGCAAACTAGAATGGACCCAACAACCGGTCAAGTAGCGAAAAAGTATAATAAATTGAGGGACAGAGAAGAAATAGCTAAAATGGTAGCTGTGGGTTGTTTGCCTTTTAGTTTTCCTTCTTCTGATGCCTTTATTCGTTATATACAAGCAATTTATAATCCTATGTTTAATGGTATTCCTAGAACTACTTGTCGGTCTGATATTTTTAGACTCCATTCACAATATTGTTTTTATTTATCAACATTCTTAAAAAATATTCAATGTAGATTGTCCCTAACTTCCGATCTTGGTCGTGCTGTAAATAAAAATGATTATTTAACCGTTACTTGTCATTGGATGGATAGTAATTTCATAATGCAAAAACGTATTCTTGCTTTTTTATATGATGAAGATCGGAAACATACTGGACAATTTATTGCTGATTCTATTATTAAAATTGCCGGATATTATGGTATAGAAAATAAAATTTTATGTATTGCTTTTGATAATGCTTCTAACAACAAGACTGCTATAACAAAAATAAAATCTACGCTATCTCCGCCCTTTCCTGAAATTTTTCATGTTAAGTGTGCATGTCATATATATAATTTAATTGTAAAAGATGGTCTTGACTTTTTTGAGGTTTATATTGAAAAAATTCGTCTTGCTGTTGGTTTTATTCAAGGAAATAATCGTAGATCTAGAATTAAAGAATTTAAAGTTAAATGTCAAGAAAATGGACTTGCACCGATTTTGATGCCTGAGGAAATTGATATTAGATGGAATTCTACGTATGAATTTTTAAAAACTTGTTATAAATATAGAATTCCTATTACACTAGCTTTTAACCAACATTGTGGTTCATTTGTTGATTCTGTTGATTGCATGCTACATAATTCTGATTGGGTTATAATTAATGATCTTGTTAAGTTCTTAGAAAAATTTTATGTAGCTACGGTTGAATTTTCCGGTGCATACTATCCTACTGTTTGTAATATTTTGGCATATATAGCCGATATTTCTGGTTTGCTCCGACAATATAAAGATAAAGAAGGTTATAAAGAAGCTGTTGGCGCTATGTTTACGAAATTTAAAAAATATTTCTTCCCGATTCCCCCTATTTACTTGGTTGCTGCTATGTTAAATCCGTGCATGAAATATAATCATATGTGTCACTTTAGTACTCTTATTTATACTAACTTAGAAATAAATACTAACCATGATTCTGAACAAGTACAACCTGATTTGTGGACGGCTACGGCTGATGCAAAAGATTATATAGAAAAATTATATAATCACTATGCTGATTTATTTGATTCAGCCGTACCTACAAATATCACTCCAACTGTCGCTCCTCATCCTCCCGAGGAGCCATCAGCTTCTAAAAGGCCGGCACATAGTGGTTTTCCTGATTCGTTTTATGATTTAACTTGTTGGAACAGTGTGGATGAGAGAGCTTACACATCAACTTATCGGGAAGAGCTGAAATATTATCTGCGGACGCCACCAGAGGATCGCAGACGACGGATCAACACGCTGGATTGGTGGAGGAATAATGAATCACAATATCCTGTACTTTCAAGATTAGCCAGAGATATCTTGAATGTTCCTATGTCAACCGTTGCATCAGAGAGCGCCTTCAGTCAGGGACGACAGCAGCTTGGAGACAACCGACACTCATTGGGAAGCAACGCAATGAATGTTTTAGTTTGCCTCAGAGATTGGATTAGAGCAGAAAGAAGAAACCAAGGAATGGAACCAGAGCCCAACGACGACCTCAAACTTGAAGAAATTATGACTTCACGGGAGAACTCAGCAGAATCAAGTCCAATGCATGGTTTTTCCCCCGTTGACTTCGACTACCCTATGCAAGTTCCAATTAATATTAACATGAATGAGTTGGAAAAAATGATGCATAATTTATAGATTTTTCATTCATGTAAATTATAAATTTTGGATCATTTTGCAATCAATAAAATTCCACAAATTCATTCACTCCTTAGTCGTTGTTTTTTATTTTTTTTTATTTAACGATTTATAATTTTAATATCTTCTATACAAGTGTATATTTAATGTATACATGTGTATATGTTTATATATCTTATATAGAAGTGTATATTTAATGTATACACGTGTATATATCTTCTATAGAAGTGTATATGTAATGTATACATTGTGTATATAGCGTATATAGTGTATATTTGACCGGTTTTTAACCGGGTTTGACCGGATTTTAGTGGGTTTGACCGGGTTTGACCGGGTTTTAGTGGATTTAAAGTATTACATATACATAGAATAGAGTGTATATATGTGAATAGATCTTCTAAAGATGTGTATATTTAACGTATACATGTGTATATATTTTATAAATTAGTATATAACTATACAAATATATGTTGTAATGTATATATATTGTAGTATATCTCATGTAACGTATTACATATACATAGAATAGAGTGTATATATGTGAATAGATCTTCTATAGACGTGTATATTTAACATATACATGTGTATATATTTTATAAATTAGAATATAACTATACAAATATATATTGTAATGTATATATATTGTAGTATATCTCATTTAAAGTATTACCTATACATAGAATAGAATGTATATATGTGAATAGATCTTCTATAGACATGTATATTTAACGTATACATGTGTATATGTTTTATAAATTAGTATATAACTATACAAATATATATTGTAATGTATATATATTGTAGTATATCTCATTTAAAGTATTACATATACATAGAATAGAGTGTATGAATGTTAATAGATCTTCTATAGACGTGTATATTTAACGTATATATGTGTATATATTTTATAAATTAGAATATAACTATACAAATATATATTGTAATGTATATATATTGTAGTATATCTCATTTAAAGTATTACCTATACATAGAATAGAGTGTATATATGTGAATAGATCTTCTATAGACATGTATATTTAACGTATACATGTGTATATGTTTTATAAATTAGTATATAACTATACAAATATATATTGTAATGTATATATATTGTAGTATATCTCATTTAAAGTATTACATATACATAGAATAGAGTGTATGAATGTTAATAGATCTTCTATAGACGTGTATATTTAACGTATATATGTGTATATATTTTATAAATTAGAATATAACTATACAAATATATATTGTAATGTATATATATTGTAGTATATCTCATTTAAAGTATTACCTATACATAGAATAGAATGTATATATGTGAATAGATCTTCTATAGACATGTATATTTAACGTATACATGTGTATATGTTTTATAAATTAGTATATAACTATACAAATATATATTGTAATGCATATATATTGTAGTATATCTCATTTAAAGTATTACATATACATAGAATAGAGTGTATGAATGTTAATAGATCTTCTATAGACGTGTATATTTAACGTATATATGTGTATATATTTTATAAATTAGAATATAACTATACAAATATATATTGTAATGTATATATATTGTAGTATATCTCATTTAAAGTATTACCTATACATAGAATAGAGTGTATATATGTGAATAGATCTTCTATAGACATGTATATTTAACGTATACATGTGTATATGTTTTATAAATTAGTATATAACTATACAAATATATATTGTAATGTATATATATTGTAGTATATCTCATTTAAAGTATTACATATACATAGAATAGAGTGTATGAATGTTAATAGATCTTCTATAGACGTGTATATTTAACGTATAGTCGTTGTTTTTTATTTTTTTTTATTTAACGATTTATAATTTTAATATCTTCTATACAAGTGTATATTTAATGTATACACGTGTATATATCTTCTATAAAAGTGTATATTTAATGTATATATTATGTATATAGCGTATATAGTGTATATTTGACCGGGTTTGACCGGGTTTGACCGGGTTTTAGTGGGTTTGACCGGATTGGGTTAAGTGGGCCGGTTCCGGGTGGGTTTTAATATTTTTACTGTGCAGCCCGGCCCGGCCCGGACCGGTTAAGGCCAAACCCGGCCCGGAACCGGCCCGGAACCCGGTAAGAATGAGAGGGCCGGTTCCGGGTTGAACCGGCCCGGCCCGTTAGACAGTCTTAATTTACATCATATAAAGATTTACGAATTGTTAAAGGGCTAAGTGCACAAAATACTCTTTTTTGGTTTGCCATTTAACTTGTATCTATTTTTAATTTCATTTTTTACAAGTTCACTCGCATAAAATAACTATCTAATATTTGAACCATCATATCCTTAAGCTACATTATAAAAGTTGCATACATAACGTGAGGATAAAATGTCACGTTGAACGTAATGTGTGTGTGTCACGTTGAACCTATGGGACTGACGCATGTACAAATATATATAGATTAGGTTCATATATGAGAAAATACATAAGTACCCCTGATCTTGTTCGACTTTTTCAAAAAGATACTTAAACTTTACTTTCGATCTATTACTCACGATTCTTACTTAATTCGTTGTAAATCCACCATTTTGACTTAAATTTTGCCTATGCGTGTAGACACGCACACCAGGCGCGTAAATGGCTAAAATTTGACTTAAATTGCCAATAAAAAGCTTCCACGTGTAAATTATTTATCCAAAAATTTAAAAATACCTTCTTCTCCATTGATGTCTTCCTCATCTTTCCAATACTCCATTCACACACTCTCACAACTTCACATAATACTCCATTCACGCACACACAACAACCCAGTGAAAAGCACACACTCACACACCGACACTACACACACAAAAATCGAAAGGAGAGCACAATTGTGCTTGGGGTCGTGCTGTCAATCCCTATTGTGAGGTTTATACTTTTCCTGAGAGCTTTCCACAATTTGAGATCCACCAACAGTCTGCAACATTATTCTTATGTTCATCTTGAATTGAAGAATGATAAATAGATTGAAAAAGGGGTAAAAAGGATATGATAGGGTAGCCATCATTTTTACCGTCGAGAAGGTATTTTCCGACAATAAACCCAATATGAAAAATTAATTTTTTGTTGGAAAATATGCTAATGTAGGCAAAAGGATCAGTAAAATTATTTTCAATTCCACTAATGAAATAGTAATCAATATACCAATTTATTATCGGTGGAATCACATCCTTTCCATCTCCAAAAACTTGTTCTTCGCATTCCTCAATTGAATGAAATCTTTCTTTTTTGGAATTCAATTTAATAAGGAGAACAATTGAGGCGTACTTTAGCAAATAATTCAATTTAAGAGAAGAAGGAAAGACCAGTGAACTGGAAGAAGAAGGAGAAAGTGTCAAACACGTGCTTTTTAAAAAAAGAGGAATGCTGAAATTTTTGTCAAAATGGTGTATTAGAACGATTTTAGTAAGATTCGTGGGGTAATAGGTCGAAAGTATAGTTTAGGTGTCTTTTTGAAAAAGTCGGACAAGATCAGGGGGTACTTTATGTATTTTCTCTTCATATATATACGCTTGAGTTATATATATATATATAGGTGGAATGAGAAATATATTGTCATATCAGACTTATGGGATTGGTGTGTTGGACAATAAAATTTTCGAGGCCGAAAAATATAAGTAATCGAGACAAGAAAATATTGCAACAATCAATTTATTGAATTCAATATGTGAGTGTTACAATCTCTATCAATCCTCTGATTCGCCTTTTCGAATATAAATTCAAAGGCTTAAAACTTGATCTAGAATTTAAACTTGATTTGAGGGACTTGATCTTGACTTGTGCTTGAATTCAAGAGCTTTTGAGCTTGTTCTTGAATATTGTGGTCTTGATCTTGAATCTTGATGAACTTGATTTGAATGCTTGATCTTTGTAGAGAAATTGCGGCATTTGATTCACGAGCTTTCTCTTGCTTCTTGTTAGAGTTCTGGGGTCTTTTATAAATTATGAGACCCCTATTTATAGTTGTGGAAAGAGAAAAGTCGTGATGAAGATGAACTTTCTTTGACCAATCAGATTTGAGTGACATGGCATCTTTTATGGGCTTTGACTTCATTGGGCTTGCTGGATCATTTTGACATGTGGCATGGTCCTATTGGCTCATTCCCTTGACTTGCCATGCCACGTCATTTGACACGTGACGCTTATTTGGGCCTCTAGAATATGACAATAAGTGGGTTCAGTATTTGTGGCCCAAATTAATGGACTAACCCAATAAATATTGGACCTTATTTAAATCCATACATGCTTGGACTTAAATAACTAATCTAATTATATTAATCCGCAATATACGCAATATTTATTTGGGACTAATATATTTTGAATTTAATATAATTCAAATGTTGTACGGATTTAAATTTAATAAAATTTCAGCGCCCACAAATGCCTCCTACTTCAAGACTTGTCGAGACATTTAATCTTTTTGAGACTAGACTTGAAGTATGATTTATTTAAACATGCTTCCTTCGTGCTTCAAAGATTTTCGTAAAGCTGAACCTATGCAATTTACATATTGATATTTCCTTTAAAAAAATCCCTTATAATTTTCTTTTTGAATCTCTACACGTAAGACCCGTTGGTGAGGCATGATATCCCATTCCAAATAGATTTTGGAAAACTTTTTACCACCTTACTTAAACAAGAAAAAAACTTTTCCAATTTTATATTGGAGAAGGAAACAACCCCCAACTTGAATTTGAATGGGAGAAGAAAACAACCTTCAATTTGAATTTGTATTGGAGATGAAAACTTTTCCAATTTAAATTTATATTGGAGAAGGAAACAGTCCCCGATCTGAATTTATATGGGAGAAGAAAAATAACCTCCAATTTAGATTTGTATTGGAGATGTGAGCTTTTTCATCTTTCAATTGGAGAAGGAAACATTCATCCTACAACTCTATAAAAGGATGCAGGCTTCCCACTTTTTCAATATCAATTTTGGGGTTTTCAAGCCATGAATAATATTGAGGTAATTCCTTTCCCTCCTGCTTTTCTTTTATTTTCGCCACTTTTTTTAGTACAACAGCTTAGTGGTAGAAAATTTATATCGTATTGTAGGAATATCGAAATCATGATCCGTTTGATATTACGGAAACTAGACTTCGAGATCTATAACATATCCAAAATTCAGCTTTAAATTCCTTCAATATAATTCTCGATAATTTTTTGAAGTTAGCCCTTAATTTTATCATGCTGAAAATTTCAGATCTGCGTGTCTTTACTAAAATTTTCATATCTTGAAGTAGAAACAATGAAATTGAAAGCCGCTTGATTCTTGTGAAACTAGATACAAAGATCTACATTATATCCAGAATTCATAATTTAATACCTTCGATATTATTTTAGGTATTATTCCAAAATTAGCATTGAGTTTTGATGCATCAATAATTTCAAATTTATGTGACGTCACCAAAAAATTATATCTCAATGTGAGAGTATTGAAATTATGATACGCTTGATTCTATTGATGCCGGAAACATGCATAAATAACATATCCAAAATTTGATTTTTAAAACTTTTTGGATTGTTCTGGATGATTTTTTTTTTTGAAGTTAATCTTATATGTTGTCCGACAGAGGATTCCAAATTTACATCACCTCACCAAATAATTTATTTCTTGATGTGGGACCATCATCACTAAAGAGAGCTTTGATTGTTTTATTCTTATCAAGGTTTCTTGTCTCAATCCAAGTTGGTGATATACAACTTTTAAGGTCGCAACGCTCTGACAGGTAACATCCTTTCTATTTGTGTTTTTACTTTATTTCTTGTTTCCTTTTTTGTTTTTTGAGAATTGAAACAGATAGCAACATGCAACAATTTTTCGTCTTAAGGTGAGAGAGTTTAACTTCGCCTCCATCACCTTAAGATCGAAAGACTTTGCTAGAAGACGGTGGACACCGACTTAAGGTGCGAGAGTTTAACTTCGCCTCCGTCAACTTAAGACCGAAAGACTTTGCTTGAAAACAGAATGGTTTTCTTTGATTATGGGCCCTTTCACCAATGCATTTATGCGATGGTCTTCTATAAGTATGGGCCCTTTTACCGACGCATTTATGCGATGGTCTTCTCTAAGTATGGGCCCTTTCACTGACGCACTTATGCAATGGTATTCCTTAAGTATGGGCCCTTTTATCGACGCATTTATGCGATGGTAATTTTTAAGTATGGGCCCTTTCCAATGGTCAGCTTAAGGTACAAAGGGATAAATTTTGTCCACCTTAAGGCATGAAAATTTCGATATCCTTTTAAGGATAAACCCGTAAGAGGTCAGCTTAAGGTGTAAAGGGACAAATCTTGTCCACCTTAAGGCATGAAAACTTTTAAGGATAAACATATAAGAGGTCAGCTTAAGGTGCAAAGGGAACAAATCTTGTCCACCTTAAGGCATGAAATTTTGAAATCCTCTTAAGGGTAAACCCGTGAGAGGCCAGCTTAAGGTGCAAAGGGATAAAT
The DNA here is from genome assembly GCA_030864215.1 of Capsicum pubescens. Taxonomy (NCBI): domain Eukaryota; kingdom Viridiplantae; phylum Streptophyta; class Magnoliopsida; order Solanales; family Solanaceae; genus Capsicum; species Capsicum pubescens. The sequence goes on along the minus strand of CM061538.1, from coordinate 350,088,310 downwards.
TTTGTCGACCTTAAGGCATGGAAATCTTGAGATCCTTTTAAGGATAAACCCATAAAAGACCAGCTTAAGGTGCAAAGGGACAAATTTTGTTCACCTTAAGGCATGAAAATTTTGGAGGCCTTTTTGAAGACTTGAAAATTTTGTCAACTTTCACTCCCAAATTTGGCGTTTTGAGTGGTTCAACTTCCACATTTGGGGATTTGGGGACTTCATCTTATGTGAATGAAACTCATATTTCATTGGAGTTTGCCCTCCAATGAGCAACCAATACTTGGAGTGAGTCCAAAATTTAATTAGAATAATTTCATACTTGGTATTCATATGGTTGATACTGCATGAACATTTTTTTTTTACACTCATGCAACTAAACTCAAAATAAAATTTCAAGCGCCTACGTACCTCAATAAGAGGATCAAGTCACAACGTAGTTCTGGGGTGAGTATTTTTTTTTTCATCCTAACTTTTGCCTAGGCCGCCTCTTTTGAGGTTTTCAACCTAGCGGACTTTTCTTTTTTTTTTTAGCCGTACACAGTTTATACTCTTGCGGGTCAGGAGTGGACATGCAGTTTATACTCGTGTCTTAAAGAGTGTCATCTTCCTTCAAGGATAGTACTTCTTCAAGAACTTGGCGTTGATAGGGTTGATTTTCACGTCATCTGCATCAACAAGCTTGTAAACACCATTTGAATATACCTCTTGTACGCCATATGATCCATCCCACTTTGGGGTGAATTTTCCCCCAATTTTCCGAGAAGTAATAATGGGCCTTCTCACTGCAAGAACTTGATCTCAAACTTGGAAGCACCTCAATCGAACTCTTTTGTTGAAAGAACGAGATAGACGGGCTTGGTAACATTTAAGATTTTGTTGAGCCTCCAGCCTCTTCTCATCAAGAGCTTCTAACTCCGCAAGCACAACTTAGCATTTTCTTCATCGGTGAGCCTTTCTTGAATAGCTAGTCTCAAAAAAGGTATTTGACGCTCAAGTGGCAGGACTGCTTCAACTCCAAAAGTAAGTGAGTATAGGGTTGTTTGCGTTGGTGTGCGGTAAGTCATTCTATATGCCTATAGAGCTTCTTCCATTCATTCATGCTAGTCTCGCTTGGACTTGGAGACGACTTTCTTCAATAAATTGCATAAAGTCTTATTAAACTCTTCGGCTAAACCATTGGCCGCAGCATGGTACATTGAAGACTTAAGCTGCTTGAAGCCAAAGAGATCGAAAATCTTGTTCATCAACTTATTATCGAATGGCTTGCCGTTGTCGATTATTATATATTGAGGGATTCCAAAGCGGTAGATGATATTCTCTCGGATGAAATTCGCAACATTCTCCTTCTTTACTTCTTTGAGGGCAATAGTTTCGGCCCATTTTGAGAAGTAATCTGTTGCAGCCAAGATGTATAAGTGTCCACCAGAAGATTTTGGTAGTGGACCAACAACATCCATTCTCCAAGTATTGAATAGCTAAGATGCTACAGTTGGATATAGTACCTCTGGAGGTTGATGTATGAAATTTGCATGGAATTGGCAAGCTTTCCATCTTCTAGCATAGTCCAAGCAATCTTTCAACATCGTTGGCCAATAATATCCCATCCTTTTAATGTGAAAAATGAGCTTCGGTCAAGACTGATATGATCCACAAACTCCCGAGTGCGCTTCTTGTAAAGCTTGAATTGTTTCTTTCTCTCTCAAACACCGTAAGAGTACTCCTTTAAATGATCTTTTGTACAGTGTGTCTTTGTAGTAAAGGAAGCGAGGTGCACGAAGATGAATGTCAGTCCTTTTTCTTGGATCTTCTGGAAGTATCCCATAACACAAATAGTCAATGATAGATTATCGACAATCTTCCTTCACAGCTTCGGACACGGTAACGAGGTATTCAACCTTATTTTCCCCATCCTTATCCTCATTTGATGGTGGCACTACCCACTCTTGGCGGATAGTAACTCGTGTTTGATTTGAAAGAGTTAGGGTTGAAGCCAAAACAGCCAGGGCATCAGCTTACTTATTTTCTTTGTTTGGCATATGCTGAAGGGTTACTTCTCCAAGCCACCCCATCAACTTTTGCACATAATTATGATACGATCGTAGCTCGGGCTTTCTGACTTCATAGCTTTCCAAAAGTTGCTTGATCGCCAGTTGGGAGTCACCAAAAACTTGCAATTGTAGTTGTTTCATGTCGACATCCATCTCAAGTCCGAGTATTAGAGCTTGATATTCAGCAACATTATTGCAGCAATGATTTGTCAAGGTAAAAAAGTATGGGATGACCTCTCTTTGTGGAGTAACAAATACTATGCCAGCACCAACTCCATCTCGGTGTGCAGCACCTTCAAAATACATCTTCCATGGAGATTTAATTTCAACAACCATTGCATCTTCATCAGGAAATTCATCGCTCAGTTCCCAATCATCAGGTATCGGGTGATCTGCCAAGAAGTCCACCAATGTTTGTTTCTTTACAGCCTTTTGAGGAATGTACACGATCTCAAACTGTTGAAATTGAAGGTACCACCTTGCAAGTCGGTCACTGAGGACTGGTTTTGACATCACAGACTTGATGGAATTTGCCTTGGACACAAGACGAACAACATGAGTTTGAAAGTAATGTTTCATCTTTTGGATTAAGAAAGTCAATGTCAAACATAACTTTTCAATCGAAGAATACTTCAGCTCATTTGGTGTCATCATTCTGCTCAGATAGTAAAGCGAGTTTTCTTTGCCTTCACTATTTTCTTTCGCCAATAGTGCTCCAAATGACCTTTCTTGTGCCACAATATAGAGTATCAGTGGTTTTCCAGGTATGGGTGCCACAAGAACTAGTGGCTTCATTAAGTATGCTTTGATACTCTTAAAGGCATTACAACAAGCTTGGTCCGATTTGAAGGGAGTGTCCTTCTTCATGAGACGACTAAATGGTTGACATTTTCCATCTAGGTTTGAGATGAACCTCCTTAAATATGCTAGCCTTCCTTGAAAACTTTTTAACTCATGAAAGTTTTGAGGGTCGGGCATCTTAAAAATTGTATCGACTTTGGCTTGGTCAATTTCAATTCCTTGGTGTCGTACAATGAAGCCAAGAAACTTTTCAGAAGTGACTCGAAAGGAACAGTTCAATGGATTCATCCTAAGTTGATATCTTCGAAGCAACTCGAATACCATTCTTAGGTCTTTCAAGTGGTCGTCTCTCTTTCTCGACTTCACCACTAGATCATCCTCGTAACATTCAACACTTTTATGGAGCAGGCCATCAAAGATGTTTTGCACAATCCTTTGATAAGTGGCGCCAGCGTTCTTCAAACCAAAAGGCATCACCTTGTAGCAATAAATACCTTTGGACATATAAAATGCAGTGAGTTCTTCATCCTTTGGTGCCATGCAGATTTAATTATAGCCGGATGAACTATCCATAAAGGACATTTCCTCATAACTAGTGGTGGCATCAATCATCAACTCTACTATGGGGATTGGAAAGTCATCCTTAGGGCAGGCGTTGTTGAGATCCCAAAAGTCGACACAAACTCGAATTTGGCCATTCTTCTTCCGTACTGGAACAATACTTGAAATCTATGTGGGATATTTGACTTCGCGAATAAATCTAGATTCAATGAGTTTGTTAACTTTATTTTCAATTAATGGAACCAACTCTGACCTAAAGTGCCTTTGAGCTTGCTTAACAGGTTGAGCATCATTCTTGACCGCCAACTGATGGACTGCTACTTTTGGATCTAAGCCAGACATTTCCTTATAGCTCCAAGCGATGACATCTATATATTCTTTGAGTATGTCCATATTAGTGATTTCCTCCTCCACTTATAGAAACCCACTCAGGTAAGTTGGTCTTGGGTCTTCATCGGTTCCAAGATTAACTTTCTTCAAGGAATCTATTGTGGAATTTACTCCTTCAAGTTGCGACGGAGCATCTCCAGCATCTTCCTCCTCTTGAGGATCATCGTCGTTGACGGATATATGATAACACCAAAAAACATCTTCTATCTCTTTATCAAACTTCATTTGAGACAAGACATCTTTCTCATTATGGGTCGTAACATGAAATGATGAGCCAACACTCTCTTCATCTTCCTCGCGTTGTTTGGTATAAACCACAGTATGAGCCTTTTCTTTTAGCACCTCGTTGCATGAAACTACCAGTTCCGTCTGTCGCCTTATTCTAGAAGGAATCAAACTTTGAAAATCCTTCTGGATCTTAGATGAAGAGTGCATTATTGTACTTTGATGACTTCTCCTACGCTTGTTATTTTTCTTGTTATTTAGAGGACCCAACCTTTCAAACACAGAATTTATTGTGGTTGATTCTCCAAATGGATCAAATACAAAGGGTTTCTTATTAGCAGCAGTGGATTCTTCTTTTATGGTGATGTAATTATTAACTGTCCTTCTTATGGAGATGCGAATTGAAGGTGGTTGCGTGTATCCTAGGCCTTTACGTGCCTGCCTAGTTGTACCCTCCGAAAAAAGTTTGCCCAACCTTGATGGCTCGTTAGGATTGTATCCAATCTTTACAAATAGCTTTTATGCATTTGGGTCGAAGCCCTCTTTTGTACGCTTCGTAGGGAGTGTCATATCTTGTGGTGGATTTTGAGCAACAGTTTCTCTAAGTAGCCTTGAGGATGGATTTACCGCGTCAATCTCCCTAATAGGTAAAGTTAACCCCCTTAGGGGTCGTTTGGTGTGAGGTATAAGGGATAAGTAGTCCCGAGATAAAATAAAAGATTATTTTATCCCATGTTTAGTTGGAGGTATTAGTTAATACCAGGATAACTTATCCCATCATTTACACTATAGTGATGGGATAAGTTATCCCATATGGATGGTGGGATAAGTGATCCCAAGCAATCTCGGGATAACTAATCTCGAAATTAGTTATCCCGGGATAACAATTTTCCAACCTTATCTTGGGCATTAGATTGGTGATCTTTCTCTTTCTTTACCTTCGGTACGTAGTGAAGAACAGGATTTGCCTTCTTTTTCGTAGGTGCGACGCTTTCTAAATTTGAAGTAAAGAAGGGTTTCTTGGTGGTGACTTTTTCGACAGTCACCGCGACCTTCCTAGATTCAAGATCATCACACTTGGTCTTGGTGACATCTTCAACCCTTTTCTCAATCACAACATAATTCTTTAAGTAGAATTTTGCATCGGCAAAGTGTGACTCAGCTTCAGTGAATAGATTATCATCGGCAACTATCTCTCTTTCTACTCCGCCTTCGAGGTACTTCAAGCATTGATAGTAAGAGGACGAGATAATTTTGTTCTCGTATACCCAAGTCCTGCCAAGTAATATGTGGTATAAAGTTTTGGCATCAATGCATTTGATTGAAAATCATTCAAACGAATCCCCAACTTGACAGCTCCCATAGCCCTCTGCCCTTCTTGGTTGAAGCCTTGGATCATTATACGACTTTCGGTCAGTTCTTCGGTGGTGATGCCCAGTTCCTTCATTGTACGGATAGGCAGCATGTTAACTCTGTATCCCTCATCAATCAAGATTCTATTTATCCTTTTTCCTAGAACTTGACCTACCATGTACAAGGGACGATTGTGTAGGGTTCCTCCAAGTAGAAGGTCGCTATTTGTAAATGTGATTTTTGTATCACATACATATGCCTCTTGGATAAGTGGCTCCGTAGGCTTTTCAGAATATGGAGGAACCTCCACGGGCGGGTTTTCACCCTTTGCCCCCTCTTTGGCGGTATTAAAACAAGACGCCTCAAGGTTGACTTAAGCAGTCTTTGCAAGAAACCAACTTGGTAAGAATTCTTCCAAAGTTATTGGACATCATGGTTTTTGGTGGTGAAGCTCCGTCACCCTCGTCTTCTTTGGAAGTTCAACCAACTTCTATTTTCTTGGTTTCTTCACCATTCTCCTTCTGGTTGGCTGCTCGGACGTCTTCTTTCGCAGACTCATCTTTTTGTGTCTGCGCCTGGTCACCAGAGTCCAACCTTCATCATCACCTTCTTCAACTGAAGATTTGTCAGACTATAATATCTTCTCATTATGCTCTTCGACACATATTTGGTCTGGGTTGAGCGAGCCAAAAGTGATAGAGATTTGATGAGAACTGGCCATCTCATCGTCGAAGAAGATCCTCTTCTCTTTTGCCAGTTGCATGACTTTATCTTTAAAGACAAAGCACTTTTGCAGAGGGTGACTTACGAGCCTATGATATTTGCAATTATTAGGGTTATTGGTCCTTCCAACTTCGTTGGGACCCTTTATGTCTGGGAGTTTAATGATCTTATGCTCAAGGAGTTCATCGAAAATCTAAGCAACATCAGAATCAAGGAAGAGATGTTCCTTTTCTTGCATCTCCTTTAATGTTTTCTGATTCGGACGTGCTCCAAAAGTCGTCTTCACACTTTGCTTCTTGCTCACCTTTGTGGTGACCTTCATAGAATACACATCCACATTCATGAAGCTCCCAGTGCTCAACTCCATATCATGAGCACGGGTAGCTAGCTCTTCAAAAGATTTAGGCTTAATGCCTTGCAAGATGTAGAGAAGCTCCCAGTGCATTCCTTGGACGCACATCTCTATTGCAGAAGCTTCATTGAGCCTATCTTTGCAGTTTAGGCTAGCATTTCTCCATCGATTAATGAAGTCAATGACTGGTTCATCCTTTCTTTGCCGAGTATTTGTGAGCTCTACCATGCTCACTGTACGCCTTGTGCTATAAAAGCGATTTAGGAACTTGTGCTCCAATTGCTCCCAGCTATCGATGAAATTAGGCTCAAGGTCCGTATACCAATCAAAGATATTTTCCTTTAGGGAACGAACAAATTGTTTGATAAGATAGTCACCGTAAGTTCCAGCATTGTTACATGTCTCAACAAAGTGTGTGACATGTTGTTTTGGGTTCCCTTTGCCCTCAAATTATTGAAATTTGGGGGGTTGATAGTCGGCAGACATTTTGAGGCTATCTATCCTCGCAGTGTAGGGCTTGGCATATGCAAGGGAAGATTTGGTGATAACATCATACTTGTCTTTGAGGATCCCTTCAATGAATTCCCTCAATTACCTAATTGGGATCATTACCTCAGAAGAAACTTGCACCTCTTTAGTCGGTGGTATTTGTTTCACAGAATTTTCTGTCTTATGAACATCTGGAGATTTTCTAGGTGCATGGCTAGACTCTCCGTCTATCAGACCTTCCACCCTATCCACTATCTTATCAATTCGAGCATCTTGATTCTGAATATATTTGGTCAGGCCCTCAATTGCCTATGCTAGATTCGCAAGCTGCTCTTCCATAGACGAGGCATCAGTCACCATCGCTTGTATAATCACTGGAGATGTTGGAGAGTAGCACAAATTATCGCACAAGTTAATCTTTGAAGTGCTCAACTTATGCGGTGTGGTCGGAGATGATGAGTTGCTTGAACAACCATCGCTCTTTGCGCCAGAATATTTGGAACCGAAATGCTCAAGTAGAACTAGAGTCTTCTTAAGTGATTCTGCCACACTGCTTCCGAAGCACTTGCATTGGACTTCTTTCCTTTTGGGTTTGAAGATCCAAAAATTGAAGTTGGTTCAGACGACACTGGATGTGTTTGTTGTTCTAGCAAGCCTGCCTTGCTCCATATGACAGCTCCTAAGCTTCCGAAAGTAACACCAAGGATGCTTTCTACTTCAGCAGAGAACTTTGAATCAACAACCTTGGAAGTAGTTGATTGAGAATTGACCTTCTTGGAAATCATTTCAGTGTTGTTAAACTTTGCAATTGGAAAAGTTGAGATGAGAGGTAGAGATTGTCTCACTGGGCGTGCCAGAATTTGTTGGACAATAAAATTTTCAAGGCCGAAAAATATAAGTAATCAAGACAAGAAAATATTGCAACAACCAATTTATTGAATTCAATATGTGAGTGTTACAATCTCTATCAATCCTCTGATTCGCCTTTTCGAATATAAATTCAGGGGCTTAAAGATTGATCTTGAATTTAAACTTGATTTGAGGGACTTGATCTTGACTTGTGCTTGAATTCAAGGGCTTTTGAGCTTGTTCTTGAATATTGCGGTCTTGATCTTGAATCTTGATGAACTTGATTTGAATGCTTGATGCCTTGATCTTTGTAGAGAAATTGCGGCGTTTGATCCACGAGCTTTCTCTTGCTTCTTGTTAGAGTTCTGGGGTCTTTTCTGAATTATTAGACCTCTATTTATAGTTGTGGAAAGAGAAGAGTCGTGATAAAGATGGACTTCCTTTGACCAATCAGATTTGAGTGACATGGCATCTTTTATGGGCTTTGATTTCATTGGACCTGCTGCATCATTTTGACATGTGGCATGGTCCTATTGGCTCATTCCCTTGACTTGGCATGCCACGTCATTTGACACGTGACGCTTATTTGGACCTCTAGAATATGACAATAAGTGGGTTCATTATTTGTAGCCCAAATTAATGGACTAACCTAATAAATATTGAATCTTATTTAAATCCACACATGCTTGGACTTAAATAATTAATCCAATTATATTAATCCGCAATATACGCAATATTTATTTGGGACTAATATATTTTGAATTTAATATAATTCAAATTTTGTACGAATTTAAATTTAATAAAATTTCAGCGCCCACATGGTGTTTGTACAAAAATATAGACTAGGTTCATACAAATACACTTGAAAAAATTGGGTGTTAGAAATGTGAAACTGCAAGATCAGGACCTATGAGACCAAAAATATTACGTGTGTGTATATATACACTTATTAAGTTGGAAATTGAGAAAAACTGAAATTAGGTTGATAATCGATATGCCTAGAAAACTAGATATTAAAATTCGTAAACATTAAAAGTACGAGGATTCGAAGTGGAAAAAAAACGTAGTAGTATAAATATTAAAGGGCAAAATTATTATTTTTGACATCCTTTTTAACCACTATAGAGCAAATATTTGTTCATATAAAATAGTATACACTATAAATACTAATTAAATAAGATGATCAAAATAGTGTGTCCATAATTTTTTTTACACTGTTGAAACACCTTTTAAGATTTGCCAAAGAGCAATTTTGAAACTCTAAAAAGATTTTCATAATTCTGGGTCACCAATTAACTTAATAAGACCAGTCGTAACTTCATTCAATTTCAATAAAGTAACAAATATTCCCAAACAACCCACGTTCCATTTGACCTTCAATTATGGTTTCAAATTGGTAGGAAACACCAAACTTTCACTAATTGAACATTATCATAATAGTACATAAACTTAGTAATTTAACTTGGCTTCAGTTGAATATATGCTCTTTAATTTTGAATGTGCATAAGTAAACGTTTAAACATGTACAAAGTTGAGCAAGTATAAAAGTATGTCCTATATGATGTTCGACGTGACAATTCACGTCCTATATCCTATGTGTATTATATCACATAGGATGTGTTTGTCTACTTATTTAACTTTATACAAGTTAAGTATCTATTTGTTCTCATCCAGAGTTGGAGAGTGTAGATGTCAGCCAAGGCTGAGTTAAATAGCATATTTGTGTATTATACTTTTTTTAAATATATGTCGAGCATTCTATGTTAACTACTATAGTTAAAAGGTTAGCAATGTTGGAGACAATTGAGGAATGGAGATTTGAAGTTTATGAGTTTCTATAGTGATTTAAGTTAGTAATATAGTAGAGCATAATAATAATTAAACTTATCGTTTAATATTTATAGATATTTAAAAAAAAAATTTAAAAATTTAAAAAAATTCTAAACGCATAAGAGTCTGAACAAAAATTAATAAATTCATGTGAACTCGTAAATTAAAATTGTGGATCCACCCCTGGGTACAGGCAAAGTCTATCTGAAGTTTGCAGTGCTGCAAGTGAACTTAAAACCTGTTTATCTAAAGTTTGTAATGTTATAAGTGAATTGCATACCCATCAACACGGATTGTGGTGCAGCAGATGGGGCTACTCCACCCTTAATCAGAGATTGAGGGTTTGACCATGGATATGGAGAAAACTCTGTTGGGAGCGCTGCCACCTTAATGGGCCCTGCAACGCGCGATCCGAATTAATCAAGGCTCCAATGCGGACACCAAACACCGGATGAGAAATAATAAAAAAAAAAGAATTGCATACCCCATTATAGAAAGAAGTAAAAACCCAATAATATACAAGAAGACAAAAGAAAAGTACTCCCTCACCCCAAGGGGGTGGTTGAGTTGGTTTGAGGGGGACTTTTCATAGTGGAGGTCGCGGATTCGATCCACCCCTAATACCTTCTCAATCGAGCTCGTCGCACGGGATTTACCTAGTGCGGTTTATATCTCCTGTGTGATTTGCGAGCTATTGCACAGTGAGGAGTTTACCCAGTACGCACACAGTGCTCACCCGAATGGCAGAGGGTGCTGCGGATTTTCCTGGAGTTTCCAAAAAAAATACTCCCTCCGTTTTAAAATAGTTTTCATGTTTTACTTTTTCAGAATCAGTTTAATTAATTTTAAAAGTTAAATTAGAATACTCTGTTACTATACAAAAAATACTATAAGTCCTAATTTTTCTCATATCAATATGATGATTAAATTTATTTTAAAATTTTAATTAAAATTCATATCATTTGATTCTTAAAACAGAAATTATGATAACTAAAAAAGAACGGAGTGAGCGAAAAATAGCACTGAGAGATTCAGTAAAAGGAAGGGCCAATAGTCTATAGTGCAAATCATTAAAATGAATTACACCATCATCACAAGAGGAACTAGGAAGTTTCACTTTTTTGGGATGACTCTCTTTCACTTCTTCAAAATTATGAGTTATGACCCTATAAGTTGGCTCCACATCATCATCATTAGATATCCCAATAATATCATACTGTTGATTTTTCACCTTTACCATCTTTGGAGTGGAAAAAAGTGGACAGATTTTGCACAATTTTCTGAAAGAGATAAAGATGAAATCAAATGTATGTCTTTTTTCTCCAAAAAAGTCTACCCTCTTCTTCCTTAGCCTTTTACACTTTTATGCAAATGCAATCTTTTTGTATTAGATATTTGATATTCGTATTAAGGTCCGGTTAAATTTAAATTGGCGTTTGAAAATTTAATGTTGGAAGTAGAGCACTCTATATGACTTCGTATGCAAGACTTGAGCCCAAAATTTATGATAAGAATAAATTGATACTTAACATTCTTTTTTTTCTTATTCTTGCACGCAACTCGATTAATTTCAGGGATACCTGACATCTCCCACTAGCAACAGGCACCAGGTAACTTTGTCTACCAAAGCTAGAACAGATGGGAATAAATCGCCTAATATTTGTCTCTGTTGGAAATTGAACCTGAGATCTCATGGTGATCAACCCAACTTCATTGAACCGCTATGCCACACCCCTGAGTGTTTGATACTTAACGGTCTACCACAATCCTCGTTGGTGTAATTATTTTTAAAAAGAAATATAATTGGGAGTAGGGAAAGGGATTACAAGGTGGGCAGTGGAACCTTCATCAACGTGTAGATAATCAACCAACTGAGCTATCGAGATTCCCCTCGTTAGTGTAATCATTGAATATTTTTCAACAGTCCAATTAGTCCACTTCAATCAATTTGAAAGGTCACTCCTACATTTAGGTGCTCTTCTAGTCCAGTCTCTATCTGTCTATCATCACATTCTTTCAAATTTTGAAGATTAAAATCTCCTATATAGAATGTCCAAAATACTTTTTCACACCTACTATTTATACGGAACAAAAAATAATTTAATCATAAGGTCACAGATTAATGTTAGATTAATAGTAATAATTACTTAATTGTAGTTAAATTCTCCAAATACCTTTCCCTTACTAGAGAAAAAGGGCAATGCTTCTCGCTATTATCTCTGTCTTAATGACCAAATACAAACCATAATATTAACTTTTACAAGTAGGTAATTTCAGAGGAAGAAAAAACTATTTAAGTTATAACCCCTTTTTTTTCATCGAAATATCTTTTCTTTAAAATGTTTTGAACTGACTCATAAATTCGATATTGTAATGATGATATAAATTACTTACTAACAAGGATTATGGTGAGATAAATATGATTCCTCCATCATTAATCGAAGCTCTGGATATGAAAAAAATCTTTGTTCGTTAGAAAGCGCTTCCTCCTTAAATGGGCGTTACGCGATGCAATCCGAATTAGTTAGAATCTAATGGAAGAAACGAACACCGAATTACAAGTAAATTGAAGAGATTGTAATTCATAGTCCAACGGGTAGCATGGTCTAATTAATTAAGTCATGTCAAAAAATTAAAAGTGCATGCATGCTCTTCCACACTAAGATTATAAATGATTAAACAGTCACTTAATATTAGTGCTTTTCTTTAATTATTTAGGATTCATTCATGCGTGTGATTAGTGGAAAGTGGAAACATAGATATGCTCTCTCTAACTATATTTGATATGACTGACTAACTAATATACAGATAGTAAGAAAAACATAAAAGAAAGTAGCATATTATTTAGATTTAATTTTGTAAAATTAGCTAATTCCACCTATATATACACACACGAAATATCATATGTTATAATCTTAACATAATCGTTCCCAAACTCGAAATAGCTTAAGCCTTAAGGCTTAAAGTCCAACACAAAAATATTGACAACTTATTATAAAGCACAAACGAACTCAATGGATATATAAGGATTCATATAGTCGATTCTAACAAACTTTAGAATCGACTTTATTTTTAAATTTTTTTTATAATTTTAATATCTTTCTTCAGTCAGATCATATATATGATTCATGATTTTATAAACAGCATGCAATTGCCAATTGGTATGTGTTTTTACTTTGCACTATAGTGTGGGACTCTTATCTTATCTTTATCATCTCTACCACATTCAAAATCTCATTATTATGTTTCACAGTGCAGTCAATGAAAGCTAGCTCCTTTGTTTTGTCTTTTACGCCCTTCTTTTCTTATCTTCAACCTTTTTCCCCTCCGGTATTGGGTATCCGTTACGATACTTTAATTAATTCGATTCATGTCGTGTAAGGCCATTTTAGGGGTAAAAATGCGCTCTAACAGGATTTTTCTCATACTTACTGCTCACGTCAGAACAGAGGCGGAGCCAGCCTAGTAATATAGGGTTCGTCCGAACCTCTTTCGACGAAAAATTATAATATTAATACATGATTAAAATGATTTTTATGTATATATATTGCAGATGTTGAACCCCCTTATTCGGTTAGTTTTTCTTCAAATTTTAAACCCTCGGCATAAATAATTCTGGCTCCACCTCTCATGGAGAAATATTTCCATCCCAATATAACCCTCGTTGATATTTCGTAACCACTTCAAGTTCTAGTAGATTCTTATTTATTTATTTTAAAGTATGAATCCTAAGGAAATCAATTGCATTTTGATGAAAGATTTAGTTACATTTTTAAAATAATGAAGATAGATATTGTACTAATTAATCTCCTATGTAGCTACAAGATTGTGGTCATCAAAGACCTATGGGTCTACTATATTAATTAGGAGTAAATCTTAATTTTTCAAAGTAATCCAATTAGGAAATGTAACTGTACCCTTATCATAGATGGGCACAGTTTATTTGAGCATGAGTATAGTGGAGCTAAGGTACATGATTGCGTAAAAATTACTAAGGAATAGGACAAATGAAAAATCAATCATTCCAATTACTTAGATGCAAGATTTATACATCTAATTAATTTCTTATCAAATACATATCATTTAACTATTGTCAATATAAATATGTGAAAATAGACAAAGATCGTATATTCATTGTTGGAGTGACGATAAATTAAAGTACTCGTCTCTATGTGAACTCTATTTATGAGTTCATGCAGCGTAATCAATGAATGCAATGGCGGCGGAGCCAGAATTTTCACTAAGGGGTTCAAAATCGAAAGAAGTAGGCACACGAACTAGCCGAAGGAGTTCAACATCAATTATATATACATAAAAAATAATTTTAACTATATAGAAATAGTATAATATTCCACCGAAGGAGGTTCGGATGAACCCCCTAACCATAAGGTGGCTCCGCCCCTAAATGAATGATACTTGTATTAAGATAAACTAACTACATTACACTCCATTAGAGTATTACCCATTCATGGGATTTATATAAATGTGAGTCTGTGAGATACCTTATGTACTGAACTACATTTTTATCAAGAAAAAAATTGATAAATTGTATTATATCACGTTATTAATTATTATATGAGTTGGACTCATGAGTCATGACCTTCTAACGAATGAAAGATCATCATCCAAGGAAGAGATACAATATTCATTGATTGAGAACTAATAATAATTCTTTCAAAATCTGTGTTTTTAATATAATAATTTGTGTTGTACAGAGTTGGCGCAATAACCAAACTTGTTATATGTAACGGGGTAGATTAATTGGTTCTTGATGAAAACTAGTTTATTTTTTCTTTCTTAATGAACTTTTTTTATCTAATGCATGTGCATCACAATAAGTTTCACCAAACAAAAGCAATTAATTTACAGCTTAATATTTGAGAAATTGACATGGTATATGTTAATCTAACTAAATCTCGAATCTTGAGGTTGAACCTAAGATGAATTAGGTGGTGATAAAATTAAAAATTCGAGCATACAATTTTTAGGTCTAAGTCGACAAATATATTCCTCTGCCTCACCTTGCTCTTTTCTTTCGAATTTCAAAAATCAAGATTCGACTTGCATGTGTTAAATATCAGGATATCAAGAGTTGTGTGTAATAGTTGTGGGAATGATATTTAGTTCTTGATTCTTAAAGTGGAATTCCTTTTTTTATTGAGAGGAAAGATGCCATTTTCATTATTATGAGTTATCCTTAGTCAAACCTGAGCTTTAAAGTTGCTTATATTTTTCAAATCAAATCCAATGAGAATTCTTCAAGTATTACTACCTTTTATAGTTATATGGTATCTTAATTAATTAACCATCGTGTGAAATGTGAATCTCACTTTATTAAGTGGTAGTCAAGTATATCATTTTTATTATTAATAGAAATAGAACTGGCATCTTTTCGAATGCGAAGCAGTCACTACTAATACTTTCCTCGTTCTAATTTATATGATATAGTTTGAATTTAGAGAGTTAATTTTTTTTTATATCGATCGTGCATCCGAACATGCAATCTTTAAAAGAAAAAAAGAAGAAGATATTTTAAATATTTAAAAACTATATAAGAGCATCAAAAGTGACAAAAATTAACAATTTAAGATATTTAAAGGCGACGAATAAGTCGTGGTCAAAGAGTTTCTTGTCTAACGCTCAAAATTCGAATTATATTTATAAATTGGGACAGATGGAGTAAAACGAATCTTAGAGATAGACAATTTTTTTAGATAAACAATAAAATTCAGTGACAAACTATATGTCAAAAGATTATTAACTAAGAGCTATTTAGCAATCGGTAAATTATCAATGAATGTCATAATATTTTTAAATAAGTTTATATTCTGAAAAAAAGAACATAATTTCTGGCATTCTATTTGCAATTATGAATAGGGAATAACCATCAATAGATTAAAGACACTAGTACGACTACTTTGTATTACCGTTTGAGGACAGAGTGACCCATGCTAAATAGAAATCCAAATTGATAAATATTTTTATATATTTTATTTCTCAACTATTTTGAAAGAAAAAAAACAATTAAAAAATATGTTTTCAGAAGTTATATGAATAGATTATGTCAGGAAAATAAACTTAATTCCATTGTGAGCAATGTCTAAAGACTCAAATTATTCAATAATTCTGATGTCTATAACTTTGCACATATTTGCAATCCTCTTTTTTTTTTTGGATTTCTATTGAGGTACGATATTTATATTGGGACCCTGACTAGTTAAAATTCGTATGTATAAGGCTTATTTAAAAG
The DNA here is from genome assembly GCA_030864215.1 of Capsicum pubescens. NCBI lineage: Eukaryota > Viridiplantae > Streptophyta > Magnoliopsida > Solanales > Solanaceae > Capsicum > Capsicum pubescens. The sequence goes on along the minus strand of CM061538.1, from coordinate 350,072,448 downwards.
AAAAATGCATCCTAACGAAAAAAAACTTTATATTCAAAACTCAAACTCAAGCCTCTAATCAAAGGCGAAAGAAGTAAAGAACCTATTTGTTCCATCACATATTTGCAATCCTTAACAATTGCACTTGGAGGATGAGGATCTCAGACACATTATTTATTGTGAGATATTTGATAGTAAGAGTAGACAATCTATTTTTTATCTATTAAACTTTGAATATTTTTTATTTTGCTTATAATATCGTGTTGCTTATTTCAATCACGTCTATTTTTCTTGATTATTCGAAATTAAAGATTCTTAGGATTGAGCTAGGCTTAGTTGATTTTTTCATTCAATTCTGAACTTTATTAATCCAACTAATTTTGAATTGTATTACATAAACTCCATTAAAGAAGAAAGTGCTCCTTGAGACCGATTAATTAAAGGTGTGTTTGATATGCAAGAAAATGTTTTCCTCCTTACCATGCACATCTAGCTCATTTGTTTATTTATTTAAATAATTTTATCCCAAAAGATTCTCTCAAAAGAAACATCTTTGATTTGATTTTGATTTTGATTTATAAAATAATATAATGAACAAAAGACAAAAAAACTTTGCAGTACTTACTAATTTATTCTAATTGTTTTTTTTTCTTTTTTCATTCGAATGTTTTTGTTAACTCTTTTTTTAATTCTAAGCATGTCTGTGTGTTGTTGGTGTAGAATGGGAATCAACGAAGAAGATTCCTGCTTGTCATGAATTTTTAATATATACTATAGTAGTATTAAACAACTGGCATTGTTAACTAGAGAAAAATTAAAACAACAACTGGCAATATCACATGCTCTTCTTGTACAATATAGGAAGTGGGCTCCCAATATTGCATGGCTTCTAAGAGAACAAATTATCCTGAAAAAAAGTAATTTCATAATTAATTATTTTGAGATAAATTAATTCATATATAGATTAGTTATATCACCGTATATATGAAATAACTTATCTCATCATTGTAATATATGATGGGATAAATCATCTCGAGATTAGCTAATATCTCCAACCAAAACGCTTAATAAATAATCCTGCATTTCATCTCAAAATTATTAAGTATAACTTATACCTCATTACCTGTGTAAGTGTTCTTCAAAGATCTCTGCAGTTAGATTGAGCATTACAGATACAATTTAATAATTTTAATATAATTTATTTTAATATTTATATTAAAATTTATCATTATGTATATAAAAATTAGTTATATATTGAGAATTTAATATTTTTATTTTTTTCCAAAATACTAGCTCCATCTCTAACGTGGTCCCGTTACAAGTGGAGTATAACATATTTAAGTCATTTGGATTATAGAGAAATATTGCAATAATTTTGACGATTTTTTATCTCAATAATAATAGCATGACCCCTCGTCTCCATTAAAAAATGACATTTAAAATTGAGACAAAATGGAATATTGCTATATATATTATTTATATATCTCTTGAAATTCTAGTGTAATAATGAAATTAGAATGTAATATGCATGTGCTTATAAAATGGAATATATGTAGAAATTTCTACAAACATATTGAGATAAAAACTAAAAATAGGGTCTAGTGTGGTACATGATATATTGACCAAGTATACATAACTAGTAGTAGGGATGTTTTTTTTGTTTTTTTTGTTTTCTCATCCGGTGTTTGGTGTCCTCATTGGAGCCCCGATCGCGCGTTGCAGAGTCCATTAAGGTAGCAGCGCTCCCAACAGAGGTAGTAGGGATATTTTCGGTAGGAATGAAAATAGGTGTGTTGGTACTTATTTTCTAGAGTTTGATCAATGAATAATATTTTAAAATATAATTTAATAATATAATTAAAATTAAGTCACATTTAAATAAAGTCAGAAAAAGAAAAAAAAAAGAGATACATTTGATTTTTTTTATTACTTAATTTGGTAGCAATATACTAATTTCTTCTAATTTTTCGATCATAAATAATTTCAATTGAAATAGAAACATGAGGGAGAATTCATTGTCAATTATTAATCATAATATAATTAAAGCTTTAAATAGAAAAAAAATTATAATAATGAATGCAAAAAGACAACTCAAAATTAAAAAAAAAAAAAAAAAAAAGGGCAGAGAAATCTATCAGAATTTTATCAACAAAATAAAAACTCTTAAAATTTATTGAAAACTAATATTCCTAACTTATAAATTATAATGAGGTTGAAAGTAAAAACATTTTATTAACAAATAAAAACCTACCATTAATGAGTCTTTCCACCTGAACTATATAGTGTAGAAATCTTAGAATAGAAAGAAATTAAATTAAAGTACTAGTCCTAAAATAAGTAATTAATACAGGGTAGTACCATAGGAGTGTTATATTGGGGTTAATTAAGGTGAATTTTGGGTATAATTAGAATTAAGAACGTAGATATTGGTTTTTGTCCATGTATTTAGGATTTTTACTTTTCATATAATATATATGATCAAATATTTAATAATAATAATTTGAGGAAAAAAATATGAAAAAGATAATTTTGTCTAAAACTAAAACTTATAACAAAGGGCAAAAATTTGAATCACCTTTTTAACGGAAAAGGATCAAAAAATACCCCTGAACTATTTGAAATGGAGCAAATATACCTTTCGTTAATTTTTTAGCTCAAAATTACCCCTCTATTCAATTTTTGGCTCAAAATTACCCCTCTCTCTAACGGTTGGACACCAAGCATGCCACATGGATAAAAAATGTCACTTGGACAATCCACATCAGCATTTAATTGGAAAATTCCTCATCTAATCCATCAACCGACGTAATAACCATCATCCCAATTTTAAAACCCAACCCGACCCAAAATATTCTTCATTTCTTCTCGAGAAAATGGTCAAAAGTCCCCCCAACCTTTACCCCAAATTTCAACTACACACCTATACTTTGCGGGGGTCCTGTGACCCCTGAACTATTTTAAAGTGAAATATTTACACCCCAAAAACTGATGCCCAAACATTATTTTAGGCAGTGAGTTGCACTCGCTGCCACGTCATGCCACGTAATATTACTTTTTTTAATATAAAAAATTAATTACTTTTATTTATTATATTTTTCCTTTGTATTCTTTTTTAATTTCCTTTTCAATTTCATTACTTTTTTTCATTTATTTCATGTTCTTCCACAATAATGATTCTCCATTCTTTTGTTCTTCTTCTTTTCTTCCTTTCTCTTCATTTGATTTTCTTCAATCTCAAATCTTTGTTAAATCTCAAACCTTTGTTAAATAGTAAATTCAAAGTCGACTATTAAACTCAAAGTTTAGAAAAAAAAAAATTACTTCAAGAACGAAAATTTGCACGGCTTCGCACATTTGCTTCAGGAACAAATTTTTTCATTTCTGTATTCGTTATGTGAGTTCAATTACAAACTCGTTGTTCAATTGGAACTCAAGAATTACTAGTTTTTTCAAGAAAGGTGATGTTGAGGAAGCATGCAAATTGTTCGACGAAATGCCACAAAAAGAATGTAGGAACTGTATGATTTCTGGGTATGTAAGAAATGGGATGTTAGATTATGCTCAACAAATGTTTGATACAATGCCGAGCAGAAATGTCGTTTTTCAATCTTGTTCCTTTTTTTTTTTTTTTAATTTCTCAACTATGAAAATTGATGTTGAATTTATGATTGTGAAAAAATTTGGTGTTGATTTTGATTATGGTGTTGATTTGATTGTTTCAATTTCAAGAAATGTGGATTTGAATGATGATTTATGGTTTGAGATTGAAAATTCAATCGATGTAAAGTTAAAAGATTTCAAGACTCCACAAAATGTGTATAGAGCATTGTTGGAAGTTTATGTTTCATTTCATGAGAACGATGATTTTTGGTATGATAATTCGGTTAATGAGTACGTAAGTTTGAATAATTTTAGTGTTCTGAGGAATGGAGCTTTTAGGGAGGTGATTGTTAGTTTAGATGAAATAGTAGTTGGTGTAGTTTCTTTTCCTTTTGATTTCAACTTTTAAATTGTAAATTTTGTTAAGAAAATTAATACTTTGTTTTGCTGGATGAATTTATTTGAAAATCATCAACTTTTTACACATATGAATCACATATTGTAAAATTCAACCTTTATGTGGAGTCTGAACGCAGTTGCCTGCATACAAACTTTAATTTTTCTACATGTGTTTCATCTCTAAAAGGGAGCTTGGGTTGGGTCGGATTTTATGGTTATTAAATGGATTAGTGGATTAAATGAGGAATTTTTCATTTGGATGCTGATGTGGATTGTCCAAGTGACGTTTTTGGTCCATGTGGCATGTTTGGTGTCCAACCGTTAGAGAGAGGGATAATTTTGAGCCAAAAATTTAATAGAGGGGTAATTTTGAGCCAAAAAACTAACGAAGAGTATTTTTTCTCCATTTCGAATAGTTTAGGGGTATTTTTGACCCTTTTCCACTTTTTTTAAAGATGTTCACGCTTTTGGAAAATTTAAAATTTTTGTGAAAATTAGGTTATTTTATAAAAATAAAAAATTAATTATTTTTTTTTAAAAAATAAATTAAAAAGTGTAAAGAGTGAATTCAAAAATAGTGAAAATATCTTTTTTTTTTAAAGTTAAATATTGTGAAAACATATTTCAAAATATTTATAATTTTGTGTCGGTATCAGTAAGTGAGCATTCTTTTGTGTTTGTAGTTTTTTGTTCGTGGTGTTGTGTGATATCTATGATTTTAGTAAGGTAGTTGTTAGTATTATCTTCTGGCTGTAGTATTATCTTGTGGCTAGCGGTGTTAGTTTATTTTGCATATCGTACTACTTTATATGCACTTATCTTTTGAGTTTATTATACTGTTATCGATTCTAAGCCGGAGGTTTATAGAAACAACCTCTCTACTTCACCTTAGGTAGTGGTATGATATGTGTAAACTCTACCTTCCTTATACCCCATCATGTGGGAATACACGGAATATATCGTTGTTGTTATTATTTATAATTTTAAAATAAAATAAAAATATATTTAAAATATTGTAAATAATATTATGGTGAAACACAAACGGATGGAGCAATATTTTTTTTTTGCAACCCCTTATTGTTTTCCAATTTGTCCTATTTATCCTGCCAGATGTGATTCCCATAAACTCATTCAATCAAAGAATATAAAGCTCTAACCCAAAAAAAAAAAGAAAAGAATATAAAGCTAGCCAGCAACCTTAACTCAGAACCAAACAAAAACCTCACAAAATTTATGAACTACTTGTCTTGTTACAGTATCTAACTTGTACACTTTGTTCTCTTCCATCTCTAAAATCTCCATTTTTCTACCCAAAAATAAAATAAAATCAAGATTCACTAGCATTTCCATTCTCAAAATCCATTTTTTTTCCCTGCCCTTTTCATCAATGTTACCCTTTTCATCAATCCAAGAGGCAGAAATTGCCATTGGAAGATCTCTTACTTATGCTGAAACAATATGGTTTAATTACTCTGCTAATAAATCTGATTACTGTCTTTATTGTCATAATATCCTTTTTCTTTTCTTAATCTTTTCATGTGTGCCACTTTATTATCTATTTCTTGAATTTTTCTTCAGAAAAAGTATTCAGTCTTATAAAATTCAACCTAAGGTCAATCTTGGTTTATCTGAGGTATTTCGTTGTTATAAATCGGTTATGCGTATGTTCATCCTCGTTGTTGGTCCTCTTCAGCTTGTTTCTTATCCCTCTGTTAAGGTAAAGTTTTTGTCTTTAGTTTCAATGCTTTTGTTTACTGTGTTTGATGTTGATTGTTATGGTAAAAAAGGTGTCTTTTTTGTAATGTGTTTGATGGGGTGTTTGGTATGTGTTTTGTTAAGTGTCCTACATCGGAAAAAGGATGGGCGATTTGTCTCTTTATATGTACTCGGGCAATCTTCCCCTCATGACTTAGGCTCAAGATCCATTCTTTACATGTTTGGTGGGGTTTTGCAATGTGTTTGGTGGGTTTTTTTTGCAATTTGTTTGATGAGATTTTTGCAATGCGTTTGATGGGGTTTTTGCATTGTGTTTGATGGGGTTTTTGAATCTGGCTCTGTAAAAAAAGGTGGCTTTTTTGTAATGTGTTTGATGGGGTGTTTGAATCTAGCTCTGTAAAAAGGTGTCTTTTTTGAAATGTGTTTGATTGGGGGTTTTGAATCTGAAAAGGGAGTGTTTTAGTTGATCTTTGGATAGATGATTTCAAACTGAGATACCTATCTTAATCTTGTTTGTTCTATAAAATTCGTTGTGCATCGTTGATGTTTGTTTGATTGAGTTGTAATTAGAGTATCTAGTGTTAGAGAACCCCCAATATAATTGGCTATTGGAATCAAATAGGCCCAAATAGAGCTGAATGTGTTTTGAAGATTCAAATTCGACTAGTTTGGATCGATTTGTTGTCTGTTTGATTGAGTTTTTAAGTATGGAAGTTGTAATTTTTGTGCTAGTTTTAGATCAAGGATGTGAATTTGAGATACCCCCTTGTGATCTATTTTGTGAATTTTTGCAATGTAGATGATTGGGATTAGAACAAGCTTGCCCTTGCCGTCGTTATGGGAAATTTTGTTGCAGTTGGGAACATACTTTATAGTGGAAGACTATTTTAACTATTGGATCCATAGGTTCTTGCATTGCAAATGGGGTTATGAAAATATTCACAAGGTTCATCATGAGTACACAGCTCCAATAGGCTTTGCTGCGCCGTATGCACACTGGTTAGAGATTTTGATCCTCGGGATCCCCTCGTTTCTGGGGCCAGCTATTGCGCCAGGTCATATGATTACATTCTGGTTGTGGATTGCATTCAGACAGATTGAGGCTATTGAGACTCACAGTGGGTATGCACGCGTGCTCTTTTGCTTTTGATTTTTCACACTATCTTAGTAATACTAAAAAGTTACTTTTTTGGTGATTAAGTGTGTGATTATCTTGTATGATAATTTGACCAAATCATGGGTTAACAGTAACAACTATCACTTTATGCCTTTTTCATTTACTGTTTGCTTTATTTGATCTATGGATGATACTGTATGCTGTGAATGGAATTGCATGAAATCTCTTTTCAAGTGAAACAATAACTTTTTCCCTAGAAGGATTAAAGTTGTCTTCTTCTGTTCTTTTCTTTCTCAATTTCCATATGGGCCCTTTCCCTTTTTTTTTCCCTTGTCCTGTTTGCTATTATCTATTGCTTTTGGTAAATGGGGTTGGTTAGGCTTGTGTCAAAAATCTAAAATGGGAACTGCATCTTGGACATGTAAAATGGTACTTATAGCATCTGGTTTTACTGTTAACATGTTATAGCACGTAAATAAAATGCAACTCACCGGAGAGTCTAGACGTTAGTCACTCTCTGCTTTTTGTGATATCTTGTATATTATATGATAAATCAAAAAAAAAATGTTAACTATGAGGTCTTAAGCTCAAAATCTTGTAGATGCAAAAAGCACTAAGTGATTTCTTCCCATCTTCCTATGGTTTGGTGAGCAAAGTTGCTTGTACTGCTAATGGGAGCTAGCAGGTACCTTGTGGAATAGTGGAGGATGGGCACAGCTAGCCTGGACACCCATCCCACCATCATCAGAAAAAAGAAAAAAAAAAGGAGTTAACGTAGCGTAAGATACCATAGTTCTAGGCTGTAGTTTTGACTATATTCTTAGGGGTTTGTCATGCTATATGCTTGGATTGACACGCTAGATTAAATTTATCTTGTGAGCCATCTTTTGTTTAGGGATGTAATAAGTGCTAGTTACATCAGATTTTTGACATCTTTTGAGACCCATGTCTTGCTTTTACTTTTCAATTTCTTCTCTGATAGCTGGTCCCATTTTTGACATCTTTGGCCTTACGGTCATGATTAAGTAGTTTGTGGAACTAAGTTTGGAGACACCAGTTCATTTTTCTTGAAACTTACGGCAAGTATTCTTTCTTGGTATTGAACTTGAAGATTCTGATAACTTAACAAATCTGCAGTCTGTACAAGCAAATGCTATAGTTAGATATAAAGACTACTAATTTCTTAGTCATGGAAGATGCATGCAAATATACGTTTATATTGCAGAATCACCTCCTTCCCCTTTTGTTATTTAAACACAAATCTTGTCTTACTGGTTATCATCGGATATGATCTAGTTTTTTTAAAAGGAAACTGATAAGGTTATGATCTAGAGTCTAGTATTGGACTATATAGTTGTTGAAGTTAAGCGAATCTTTCTATTTGGAAGAACGGTGCTTGGTACCACTTTATATGCCATGAATTTCCAAGTGTATGGTATGCATTTAATAACTACTAAGCAGCTGCCTGAAAAATTTGATAGTAGTATATTAGGAGAAAAGATGACTCGTCATGTCTGTATCTCGATGACAATATCTTTCTTTATTCTTCAAATGTTTTTTTCTTGCATTCACTGAAATTGCTAGATGAAGGCAATACTCAGAACAACAAAAGTTTTATTTTTTAAACCTCACATAAAATTGCTGCGTATTGAATCTTTGTTGGTCTGCCAATTGGACAACGATAAACAATGTGGTTCTTATTGTTATAGTGTTTAAAGAATAAGATTTATGTGTTGGTCTCAATTTCAACAAGTTCTATTTAGTTGCAGCATCTCAAAGTCAAAAAAAAGAAGAAGAAAGTGAAGTGATGCTTAGTCGTCGATACTAAATATTGGAGACTATTGACAGAAATAGTATGGGCTGAGAAGTGACAACGACACCACTTTTTGACATTATCTGTTGTAAATGTAATCAATTTTGAGCATTTCAGAACTCAAAATGTGGAAAGTGGCATAGTTTAGCATCATAGTCGTGTTTAATCATTCATGTACAGAGAGATTCAATTGGGAGTAGTAGGTGCATTATTGCCAATCATGTTATCAGAGATTATTTCTTTTCGTATTAGCCTGTTTATTTCTTTAGAAGATTATCTCTCTTTAACTGCTGCTGCTAGGAAGTTGATGTACTCAAGCTTACACTTGAGTGATGCTTAAAACTGCAGATTCCACGTTTAATCTGAATTTAGATTGCTTAGAGAGCCCATTGGAGCCGCAGCTCAATAAACAAATCATTTTTGAAAAAGAAGTTTAGATCTACTGATCCATCATGCTTGACTCACATTTACAGCTTTGATGCTAGTCACTGCTATACAGAGCTGACTGCGGAGAAAGATTTTCAACAATCTCTTTAATTGCTCAATTTAGCTGTATATCGTGAATTTTTTGCTGGCAATATTGCCTGTGTTTTATGTAGAGAGTTCTTTTACATTGCTCCCTACTTCACACATGAGTTACTATGGTGATTGGGCATGTTTACTGATCTATTTCGTCATTCTTTCAGGTATGATCTTCCGTGGACTATCACAAAGTACATACCTTTTTACGGTGGACCAGATTACCATGACTACCATCACTATGTTGGGGGCCAAAGCCAGAGCAATTTTGCTTCAGTTTTCACGTACTGTGATTACATATATGGAACTGATAAGGTGATTTCAGTATTATGAGCGTTTATTTTCGGGTTACAAGTTCCTTCTGTTAACCATGCATATTCTTACACTATGCTGCTTCTTACCTCATAGGGCTATCACTATCAAAAGAAAGTCCTCCAGCAGGTATTGCTACTGTGACTGCTTGCTTCCTTCTCGGATAATTTATTATATAAGCATCCATAATGCTGCCTAACAAATTTCTATTACTTATCGTCAAGAATGAAACTAATAAGCTTTTCCATATTGTTCAAGTTAACAAAGTTGTAGGTGTTAATGTTTATTTTCGAATCCGTGCTTCTTTGCCAAAATAAAGTATGCCTTTTATCTGATGATGTTGTGTTTCCGCAGTTAAAGGGAGCTTCAAATGCCAATGGTGAACAAAATGGAGGTTCAGCAACATTTCCAAAAGATTGCAAAGATGACTAAGTCCTAGATCTTCAAAGGCCTTGTAGCGTAATAGTCTGGTAAAGCTCCTCTGAAGCATCATTTGTTTTAGGTTGACCACGTCTGCTGTTCAGAATGTGTTAAAGCAGTAGGTAGGAAGTTTACTTGATGGTGCTTATGAGTAGTGCTCTTTGTTGTCCATGAGGAATGTTTGGACCCCAAACGTTGTTTTGTATGCAGATAGTATTCATGTATCCTTTCTAAGTTGTGAAATGAAGTTTAGCTTGTAGCTTGAGTGCATGATGTTGCATCACCAATAGGGTTGATTTGCCCAGATAGCTAAGAAGTTGATTAGGCAAAAGATTGTAGTTGTTTTCTGCTAAAAGTATTGCTATACAGTTCATTTTCTTGAAGTAAAAGAGAATTGCATGGTATCCTAATATGTTTTAGACAGAATGGCATTCCGTGAGGGAGCCAAGTAGGGCCGAGCAGGGGCGGATCCAGGATTTTCAGTGAGGGGGTTCAGTAGTACATATACGGACTAGTCGAAGAGGGTTCGGCCTCTATTATTTATACATAAATTTTTTTTTTACCATGTAAAAATAGTATAATTTTCCGACGAAGGGGGTTCGGATGAACCCCCTGGAATACATGTACATCCGCCACTGGGGCCGAGGGAGTTCATCCAAACCCCTTTTTTTAATGTATGTTTAGTTGAACCCCTTCGACTTCTTTGTTTATTTACTCCGTATTGAAGTCTCTTAGTGAAAATCCTGGTTGCGCCATTGATGCGATGCTATTCCACCTTAGCTCATGTGAGTTTCAATAACAAAGTCGATGATTGTAGCAGGTAGATAATCAAAGTAAAAATTAACTTTAAACCTTTTATACTAAGGATTCATATAATCAATTTTAACTAATATGAAATTAAGGTATGTTTTATTGATTGGCGTTGTTGCTTGTACTATCTCATTCTTGGCCCTCACCTTCACAACAAGCCACAAGTGAAGTGGCCTCTTTCCTGAATTTCCAGTCTCTCAACTTCTAAAATAGTCACAATCCTGAAGTTTAAATATAGTCATTTTTATGGAGTTCGAATTCCATAGATGAAAGTTTAGGGCATTACTCCGGCGATTAGTGAAAACTATTTCTACGAATTCCTTGCTATAGCATTTTACAAGACGCAAAGACTCATGCATCATGCGACATATAAAACTATACTAAAAATATAATGTTATTAAATATCTTTTGGCCGATTGTAGTAAAACACAATTACTTCTCCTCCAAGAAACAATTAACCAATTATAAAAGAAATCTTTTCCAACAAGGAAACCTTTTCACCAAGAAAACCCTCTAGTAACGTCGCAATAGGAAACCTTAGTTGTTAAGGATTTGATATTTGGTAACTTTTTTTGATCCGTGCCTAAATAGGACTAATTTTTCCTAATTCATATTGGAATAGGCTTACTACTCCTAGTCTAATTTGGTTTTGTAGTATTATAATTAAGTGTTGTATGTTACATATTTTCATGTAGCAAAATCAAGAGCTTTTGAGTTATTGAATAAAGCCTCCTACGATCTTCTTCTCTCTAGTTTCGCTTTGTGCTTTTCTCATGGCGTCTCAAGAGGAGTCGTTGGAGTACCTGGAGTTGAGACGTCGACTTAAAGAAGATATCAGGAAGAAGATGAAGAAGAACGAATTAGGTTCTTCAATTAACAAGGCATTGCCCTTCAATTATGGTTCGTTTTTTGGACCTTCACAGCCTGCAATCGCGCAAAGAGTGATCCAAGAAAGCAAGTCACTATTCGAGAATCCAACTATGGCAGCAAAATCTGGTAGTACCAAAAGCAACAATGCACCAAAAGTCACTAATGAGTTAAAATCGAAAGTGCAGATGTTGAAAGATAATAGAGATTACTCGTTTCTATTATCTGATGATGATGCTCAACGACTTCCTGCGCCATCGAAAGCTGCAGGAGTAGCTTTACCTCCAAGCAACCAGCAATATTCGAGCAATACAGGGAGAAAGCTGCTTGAAGATGGTGAAGTTATACAGAAACCTATACCACGAAACAAACTTGTTGCTTTGCATAAGCCAAAGCCAACCCTTTCAATGTTGCAACCTTCAACGGAAATACCACAATCTGGAAAATCAAAGGTGATGCCAAAGCAAGCAAACAGGCAGAAACAGGCAGCGCCACCGTCCGATGCAAGAAAACTAAAGAGCAGACATGATGGAGCAGAAGCTATTAGTATGATTAGGAAGATGTTTGGGTATAATCCAAACAAGTATCAAGATGATGATGATACTAGTGATATGGAGGCTAACTTTAATGACATACTGAGGGAAGAAAAACGAAGCGCGAAGATAGCTATGAAAGAGGATCAAGAAGAACTCAGGAAGATTGAAGAGCAAGAAAGGAGGGAGCGGTTGAGAAGACAGGCAAAGAAGCGCAAGTTACAGATGGCTCAAGGGTAAAACTAGTAAAGGATTTGCTTTACACCCCATAATTTTGAGACCTCAAAAAGATTGAGAAAAGTTTACGATTTCACGAAGGTCGTGAATTACTAGTATAGTATACGTGCGTTGTACGTGTATTTCATGTTAGATACAAAAGATTGCATACAAAAAGAATAAAGTACATTTTATTATATTGAAATTGAAGTTGCAATATATATAACATTATATTCATGATTGAAATGACAAAAATGTTTGTTTCTTCTAATTTGAGTATATGTTGTTGGACTTGTATGTCACATTAATTAATTAGCACCTCTTTTATGAACATGAACATACTAAGAGGATTGAACCAAACTTACCTTGAAAATTGCTCAACGGGGTGTTGAACTATCTCCAATATCTATAAAATAATACGTCTTGAGAAAAGTAACTTTCTATCTGATCTCATAACCTTTTTATATGATTTGAAACTTCATATACTGAGATCATCGTACTGTTAAACTTAACCCCCGATACTAAAAAAATTTCACATCTCCCTTCAGGGGAATTCAACCCAAACCCTCCTCTACTGTGATGCCAACATAAAATCTTACATTGGATTGAGCACTGTATTTAATCTCTGTGTCATTGTGCTATGTCTTAAATTCTAAGGGACATTTCCTTTCAATATTTCAAGAAAAATTGACTTGTTAATTAGAAAAATTAAAGTGCTAAGATTGATGCACTCATGATCTTGTTATTTTACTAACACTTAAATGAAAATATTTACTAACTCGAGGTAGTCTTGTGGCCATCTCCCTCCACCTTCAATCTACACAATATTCTTAGAATTTTTAACACATTGCAATAATAATGTCTATACCTACAATTAGACAATAAATTAACAATGTAAAGGAAATTTGGAATACTTAAATAGTTGTAATTAGATTCAAGGCTTTGTCAATAGATGCAAAAAAAAAAAAAAAGTATAGATTTTTTTTTAAATTTAATAGGTGGATTTACATAAACTCGCAACCTTAAGACATTAATTACAATTTATAGCAATAGTTTTTCAAAATTACAACTAATAACAAAACTAGCAATATTTTACCTTCTCTTGAGAAAAACGCATGACTTTAACTCACCTTTTTACCTTCTCTTTTTTTCACGCCATTTATCAATTTCAGTTCCCTTAAACTCATTTTTTTTTTCAAATTCCATTTTTTTCTCTCTGAATCTTGATAAACTTTGCATCCAACTATTAAGGTAAGTTTTTTTTCAATTAATGCATGTTTTATTTTCCATATAAACTCTTTATATTTTACTGTCGATTTTTTTTTCAATTTTTTCATTCTTCTTTTTCTTGGTTTGTTAGGGTTTGATTTTCTTTTTTTGAGTTTTTGTTGAATTCTTTGTTTTTTTTATATAATGGCACAACATGCAAATCGTAGTAGTTCAGTTAGGGGTAATAAACCGATAGATTTAGTTTCCGATGAACTTTCATCGTTTAGTCTTGGGTTAACTCAAGATAAAGATTTTAACTTGGATTCTACTAATATTCAGCCTAAGGGAGGTGTTAGCAGTGAAGAAGCGAGATTGAAGCATCGTAACAATCCGGAAAATTTGTGAAAAAAATTAAACGAAAAGGTTTGAGAAAACCTTCATCCCCCAAAACCCCAAAAAATTCAAAAATCGTTGAAAAAAAGAAAGCCGGATGAAAAAGGTGAATCTAGTAAAATTTCAAGTCCTGTTTCATCTGATTTTGAATCCGAAGAAGAGAAAGTGGAGGACGTATGATTCTATTTGTAAAATTTTATATTTTCTTGAAAACATGTTCATAGATGTATTTTATATATACAATTTATTAGGTGTGTATTTATTTTTCTGTTTCTTTAAGATTTGAAATTGTAGTATATATTGTGTTGTTAAGATATGAAATTGTAGCCCCTAATTGTATTTATTTAATATCTGTTATATGTAAAATTTATATTTTGTGCAAAGGTTGGTTATCGATAAAAATTGTATAATGTATGTATTCTGTATATATTGGATATGTATTTGTATTTAAGATATGTGTAAGATATTTGTATTTGTCAATGATAAGGTTTGTATTTGATGTTCAGTTGTAATATATTTTGGTTACTAAAAATACTTGTTGTATTCATAAAATACATATGTATATGTTTTATTGTTATTAGTATTCTGTAAATACATAAGTGTCACTCTTTTGACATGTAAAGTATATACATGCTACAGTTTAGATATTTTTTTATTTTGTTTACTATTAAGATTTGTGTTTGATGTTAAGTTGTATTTTTTATTCATTTGATTTAGACAAAGACATGTACTTCTTTCTTCTTGATAAACATGATTTTTGTCATAGTTATGTATAAATAAAAATTAATTACAATTAACAGCAATGGTTTCTCAAAATTACAACTAATAACAAAACTAGCAATATTTTACCTTCTTTAGGGAAAAACGCGTGTTTTTTACTCATTTTTTTATCCTACCCTTTTTCACGCCACATACCATTTCAGCTCCCTCCGACACTTTTTTTTTTCAACTTTTGAATTTTTCTCTCTGAACTTGATAAACATTGCATCCAACTATTAAGGTAAGTTTATTTTTACACTTAATGCATGTTATATTTTTCATGTAAATTCTTTTATGTGTTTTATTGTCGATTTTTTTTTTTTCAAATTTCCCATTCTTCTTCTACGATTTTTACTGTTAGAATTTTTTTTTGGGATTTTTTTTTTTGTGTGTATTGAAATCTTTATAGTTCCGCTATAATGGAACAACATGCAAATCGTAGTAGTTCAGTTAGTGGGATTCAACCGATGAATTTTATTTCCGATAAACTATCATCTTTTAGTCCTGGGTTAACACAAGATGAAGATTTTAACTTGGGTTATACTAATATTCTGCCTAAGGGAGGTGTTAGCAGTGAAGAAGTGAGATTGAAGCACCGTAACAATCTGAAAAATATTGGGAAAAATTAAACTAAAAATGGCTGGCTGATATATATATGTAAAATCATTTATTGTTAGTGTATATCGGCTCGAAAAATTACACAGTAAATCTGTCCAACTATTATGAAAATCCCTAAATATTTAGTGTTTTGTTGTTGACTTTTATTTTACCTTGCGACTGAACTTTTATATTTGTATTTGCTTTTTTTTTTTTTGCTCTCAGTTGAGTGATTGGAGGTTTTACTGTATTGAAAGTTTGTATTTGATTAGCTATGGTGAAGCACACAGAGTATTATGACACATTGGGGGTTGATATGACCGCTACTCCTGGTGAAATTAAGAAAGCTTACTATTTTAAGGTGATTTCGCTTTAGATTGTTGTTTTCTTTTTGGGGAGACTTTCAATTTTAAGAATACACTCTATCCTTTGTTGAAGATACATTTATGCCTACTTGATAATTATTATCTGTCCTTTTGATGCGATAAACATGTACAATTCCTTGAAATTGATATATACTTGCTTTCTCGTTCAACTTATTTTTGTTTTTTGTTTTCTTTTTTCATTTGAATTTGCATTTCTTTTTAGTTATGTTTAAATTTACTTTAGATTCAATATCTGCTAGTAGTCTTTTATAGTAGTTAGAGATTTATGTGCTGGTAGAAAATAAAAAGAACTTCTAGTTCTAGAGAAATTAAATTGGGGCTTAAATGGAGCGACTTGGACATTGGGGAATAAGTCAAATATCCCCAAGCACAACTTCATTAGTTGGCTGGTTATGCATAACAAAGTGCAAACCAGAACTAAATTGGCTAAATAGGGTATGTGTCAAGATGATAGTTGCATATTATGTGAGCATTTATTCCTTGCCTGTCATTTTTTACAGCAATGCTTAAATACAACATTGGAATGGATGAGCATAACACTAGGGAGGTGCAACGACTATTGAAGAGAATGGCAAGACACGTAGTTGGCAAGATTAGTAGAGATTTGGTTTGGGCAGTTTTAGCTGCACTTATCTATGACATATATGGAAAGTAAGAATGAAGCACTTTGAAATCAAACAGTACCACAACCACATATGATGATCAAGAATATAAAGGAGGAGTGTCAATATAGACGTTTTGATTTCATTAGAAGAAGAATCAATAGCAACCACTTATAAGATTTATATTTGTTGTTAAGTCGTATTTGCTATTCATTAGATTTTGACAATGACATATACTTACTTCTTCTTCATAAGCATGATTTTTATATTTAAGATATTTTTGATATTTATTTGTATTTAAGATATTTGTATTTGTAATTGATATGTATTTGTATTATATTCTGGTTACTTAAATTTGGACCATTCATGTATTCATAAAATAGATATGTATATATTTTAATATAAGTATAATATGTATTCTAAAAATACAAAGTTCCACTGCTTTTAAATGTAAAGTATATACATTCCACAGTTTAGATATGTTTTATGAATACATATTGCCAAGATTTGTATTTATGTTAAATTGTACTTGTTATTCATTAGATTTTGACTATGATATGTGCTTCTTTCTTCTTGATAAGCATGATTTTTGTACCAGTTATGTATAAATAAAATACATATGTATTTGATTTGTTTGAAATATATGAAATGTATTTGTTATCGGTTAGATATGTTTTTTTTGTTATTGCTAATATTTATATTTATTGCTCACTTGTATTTGGTATTCCTGAGAGGATGACAATGTTTGTATTTTGATATTTGATAATTTAGATTTGAAACAGTGATATATTCACAAAATACATATGATAGTTTTGTGATATATTGTACAATAAAACTGTAAGATGTATATTATGAATATATATGTGTCACTGTTTTTACATATAATTGTATTTTTGTGGTGTATAGGTGTTTCGTGATCAGATATACATGGGAAGAGTATTGCCCAAATTTGCTCCACATATAGGATGTCATACGGTCAACGACATTGAAGATCGTATTAAGTCTATGTTAACGAAGAACCAGTACAAGATGTTTCGTAACAATAGCATTTTACCAGATATACATATGTATTTAAGCAGATGTGCATATGTATTTATGAGTTATCCATAGATTTTTTTTCAGTTATGCATATTTATGTATGATTAATGCATATATTTTTTTAAAAAAACATATGTATTTAAAGTTTTGATTACGTAATTGATATGTATTTATATGTAGTTTTTATTTATTACATAAAGGTATGTTAACTTATTTTTAGTTTTTATAGATGGGCATAGGTACTTAATAGATTCTCATATGTGTTTTTTCAGATTAAAAATTTGATAAGTGTGGCTTCCAGTTTCTTAGGTATAAATCAATGATGTTCTATGTCTTGTACAATATATTCATAATGAATTAAGTTAAGCAAGTTCAATAAAAAAAATTGCAACAATTTAACTATAACAAGTTCAATAGAATCAAATATTTTTATAAAAATCTATAATCATATAATTATCAGTGAAAAAATGAAGCAATTATTTTTTGACATAATGCTACATCATGAACAAATCAACATTTAAACTATAACTGCAACATTTAAAGTATAGCAATATTATTGTACATTTCCTCATAGACGCCACATACATGCATAATGTGGTACATCATTGTACACATCACCAAAAACTTTGATGATGCTTGCAGTTTCATTATATATTTTCTTTCACCGTATGTTTTCTTCAGATTCTCAAAGAACCAAGTCCAAGATGTATCATTTTCAGAATCAAGTACACCATATGACAAAGGAAATATATGTCCTGCATATTGAAAAAATACATATAAGAATACATGATTTTTATACATAAAATACTGCTTATGTATATTATAAATACATACAGCTGGAAACATATGAAACTGTTAGTGAACACATAAACGTACTGCATAGGTATATTATAAATACATACAACTGGAAACATATGTAATCTTCATAATGTTGTTTATATGTCCATCTACAAGTGTGTTTAAAAAGAACAGGTATGCTTCCCATTGTCAATCTCCAGAACACAAAAAAACAGTAAAAATAAAATTAAATATCAAATACGTACTATATACAACAACTAATTCGTATATACAAAATTGCAAAAAGAATTTCAACGAAAAAAAATCTTTTATTCGAATACTAGTTATCATCGACGAAAATTCAAATTTAACATGTAACAATTGTATCTCAATTTTTACATTACTTAACAACACAGATAACTTTGAATTTAAAAAAAAAAAAAGAATTTCTATCAAATCATTTTTTTCGAGAACTAATAAAATTCATATACGATCTCAGATTTTTTAATTTCGCGACTGTTACACAATTTTGTTACAAGTTTTATAGTAATTTTCTCAATTTTATTTTATGAAAATCACAAATAGAATCAAGTTTGTTTAAATCACAAATTTTTGCAATTTTATTTTATTTTTTTTGACAATTGAGAAAATCGATATACGATCTCAAATTTTTTGAAACCTTCGACTGCTACACTAATTTGTTACAATTTCTTCATCAATCTTCGCACTTTTATTTTAGTAAAACCACAAATAGAATTAAGTTTGATGATCAGTACCTGTAATTGCATCGTTGTATTTTTAATTTTTTCTTCAAAATGTTAGTCGATCAGCATAAAAAATAACTTGAAGGAAAACGTTTTTGAATTTGAATCTATATTTTGAATTTAAATTGAGATGTTGATTATGAAAATCGTTTTTGATTTGAATTAGTAGCTGTAATTTAATGGTTGTGGTAAAAAAAAGAGTTCTAAAAGGTTAAGAAATCTGTAAAATTAAATGTCCCTTAAATTAAGGAATCGTTTTTTCCTTATTAAACTCAAACAGATTTGAGTTAAATTAGGAACAAAATCTTTAATTGTATATGTATTTAAATAGAAACAATTTATTCAGATACAAAATACATATTGCTATTTTTTGTAATTTTAACACGGTTGCTATAAAAGTTACAATTAAGGCTCTATAATTGCTATTTCTGAAATTTTCCCTTTTATTAATCAAAAATCAAAAATAATTTTTTTCTACACTGAATGGGCCAACCTATCTGAAAATCTAATAAAGAAATTGGGCTTTGTTGTTCAGATCTAAAACACCGGCCCAAACCCGAATGATTCAGACATATTAAAAAAGTATAAATAACAAAAATATCAACCTTTTAAAAGTAATTATACCCTCTCCCACTTTTTAAATTACTTTACTCTCTCTTCCTATTAATATACATAACACAGAAGACATATACATAACATTCTGTGTATATGTGAAATTTTTGTAATATGTTTAGGGAGTTGGAATTTTTTGTAATATTGAAAACATAAGTTGTGTATTTGTGTAATTTTTAGTTAAAAAAAATGTATAGATTAAGATTTTTGTTGTATACCGTTGCTAGAGCATGTATAGAGGGAAATCAATTGCACCAGAATACCGCTACATAATATAACATATCTTTTATCAACTTTAACATGTAAATTATCAATTACATCATCAGAGTTTAGGTATCAATTCGTATAAGGCTTTTCCTCATTATTTCTATAGGAAAGTCAATCTTTTACTTAAGCATCAAAAGACTTTGCTTCTTTTTAACGACCAGATAACTATAGCGATTTGGAAGTGATACAGGACAAAAACGCCTCCTAACTTTCGAGGACATGATTGGAGACCAATACGTTGAGACCTGAGATTGGGGGCTGCCCAACCAAGAAGGACAAGCCTTGAAGTGTCAAAAAGGCCTTTCAAAACACTCCAAGGCTGCCCAATTCTACAGGCCAAAGCCGTCCCTTTGTAATGGCTTATTAAGGGCATTTTAGTCATTTTGTAATAAGTTGTAACCTAGCTTATAAATAGAATATGTTAGGTTATTTTCTCATAACTTTGATGATATTTTGAGAGCTCTAGAGAGAGAAAGTCTTGCAAGGTGGATTCCTTGTAAACAAGTGTGGATATCACTTGTGTTGGTGCTAGTTTTGAAACGTTGGTTGCTTGGAAATCCCGTTCCCTTGAGGTCACCGTAGAACTTGGTGTTACTTGTATGAATTCTTGGGTCTTTGTGTTTAATATACACTTAGGTTCATAGTGTTTGTACATTTGTATGTCAAGTTACCTATCTATCTATGTATCTATCTATTTCATTGTTGTTGTTGTTGTTCATTCTCGGGTTTGGTGTCCCAAAATCAAGAATTTGTGTTCTTCTTGTTCTTGTGCTTGTGTTGTTAATCTAGTTTGTTGGCTCGCTGATTTTAGAGGTGTTGAACACCTTAATATCTTTTTGTTATTGTGTTTTCGTTGTTGTTGTAGTGAATCCGAGAGTGGTCACCAAAGGGGTCTTCGGTTCTTCCAACTTGTGGACTGTTTTGGTGTTTGTTTTGTGTCTCCTTTGTCGATCTTGTATCAAGAAGATTACAACCAAAGGACAATTGGACCAAGTCTTTTCTGTAAAATAGGCACCTCCCACTGCTAATTGCAAGTTAATTCGGTTGCCGAGCTAGAAGGGCTACCCAGTGGGGTAATTAAAGACCATACTGATATATTTCAGAAAATATGCATCATTCGAGATTATCAACATAATTGAAGTGCCCAAGTATCGTATGTTTTGGTCCCGACAAATTTGGAGTAAATATATTAACAAACTTGAGGTTTGCTTTGTGTTTTATTATGTTTTTCATTTGCTACCTTGGATGTTTTGGCACCCAAAGTTTATTTTTTGTTGTGAGAAGTGTTGTAGCTTGTTTGAAGTTTTTAGGTTGGTTCGTTGCTCTGCAACAATCAACTTCATTATGTACCTCATGATTATAAGTATGAGGTCAATCAGAGTCTTGGCTGTCGCGCTCCGAAAGGTAATCAGGTGATCTCGCTTCTTCGAAAAGTTTGAATTCACTACCACCAACACAATGGCCCTCGCAAAATAAAAAATAGCAACTCTTTCTTCATTCCGATCACCGAATCTAAAGCCTCCATGTACATCGCCATAGCCTCTTGGTAATGACCCGATGTGCCCATTAAAATCCCCTTCTATGACAATCTTCTCAGAGCTAAGCACGCCTCTCACCACTTCATCTAAAACCTCCCAAAATCTCTTCTTCTCCTCCTCATCCAAGCCCACGTGTGGTGCATAAGCGCTACAAATATTCAAAGTAAACCCTCCAACGACCAACTTAATTGTCATAAACCTATCACTAACCCTCTTGATCTCCATTATCTGCCCTCTAAACTCTTCGTCTACTAAGATACCTACTCCATTCCTATGCCTCTCGCTTTCCCAGTACCAAAACTTGTACTCATCCACATCCCTAACCTTAGAACTGATGATTTAACGAAGTTAGAGGGCATGCTTTCTAATGTGAACTTCAAGATAGAAAAACATGCCCTCCGTTTTTCTTTGGTTAATCCTTAGCAATTACAAAGACAAATAAATAATAAGATTAGATGCTTAACTCTTCTTTTAATATTAGTTTAGATTATTTGGTGCTTTGGTTAATACTTATTACGTGACAATTGTATATGTACTAATCAAATTACGTTATTGACGACTTTTTAGTTGTCTTCTCTCTATGATGAAAAGTCAAACTAAATATAAATTTGGAAGTTAATAGAATTCTAAAATTGGACACTTTTTATTGTTTTTGCATACTCAAAATATTTGCTAATTTTAATTATAGTTTTATCTAATAAAATTATTCTCGTTTATATCTCATACTCCCTCCGTTTTATATTTGTTGGTCCTCTTATTAAAAGTATTTGTTTCATTTTAGTTGTCCAAGTTCTAAAATCAAGAGAAGTTAATTATATTTTTTCAATACTACCCCTATAAAAATGACTATGTAAAGTGTATATATTCAAATTTTTATTTTCAATGCATACTTAATAAGGTTATTTTAGTAAAATAAACATCTATTAAATATTTTCTTAAGAGGAGTGTCAAGTCAACAAGGGACAACTAAAACAAAACTGAAAGAGTAGTTAAATCACTTGTTTTCTCTTTTTAAAATCTCACATTAAACTCTATTAATCAAATTAGGAGGCATAATTTCTTGGGATCACTTAGCTAACATTAATTATTGAAAAATTTTAAATCTAATGTGATAAGAGTATTATTGTAAATCTTAAGAAGGTAGGCAATAAATAGCAAATCTTTTTATCTGACTGTAGCAATTCTTTTGCCCCCCCCCCCCCCCCCTTTTCCTCTTCACCCTTAGCCATAAATTCAAGGCTAAGTCTTGACAAACAATTACTGCTATTATTCAACAATATAATAACTTTCATGTAATAAAAGAAAGTTTTATTATCGGTATATAAATGATATTTTTGTGTATAATGTTGTGCACAAATTCGAATAACTCTAAATATTAATGAATAGTCAATTGATATCCAAAGTATGTAGAATTTATATAATAATAATAATAATAATAATAATAAATAAATGAATAAATTGATAACAAGCGGAGTAAGATAATATAACTGGAAAAAATATAAAGAAAAATCAATATAATTAGTTTTGCACTTTTGTCTCTTGTAAACATTGCTACACATTAATCTTCCTTATTTTGCACAAGAATATTAAAAAAATTAATTATTACCAACCTTGAAACCTCTTCCCTTACTATGAACAAGAAAGGGTGATCTTCTACAAATCTTGGACGAGGGGCTTGATACATCGAACATCCCATGTCATCATCGAACAACACAATAACAACTGCTGCCTCAGTACCCTTCTCATTTACTTCGATAAATGCTTTTTGTATTATCACATTGATATAGAATGGTCCATCAGGTTTCACGATCTTTGTTATCTATATGCATTGTTTACTGAAAGGCAGAGTCAGTCTCATTTCCTTCATTGTTCTTACAATTTCTTTCTTTGCAGTGTATGTGAATTTGAACTTTGGGATGTAGAATTCATCAAGTGATTCATACCGAAGTCTGAATTTTTAGTAAAGAACTTCGGGTCAGAATTCACTTTTTTCAATAAGTTGGGCAATCGATTTTGCTCATTCGCAAGGAAGATAAACATAAAGAACTTTTTGCTATCGATTTTATTAACAATATCACATGGAATTTTAGCAACTTGATAGCCTTCGAATGATCCATAAGTGAAATTGTTACCGCCAATCATGAAAGGAACTGAAATCTTGTCACTGTTGAGTAGGTGAAAGTGTTTGCCTATGGCGCGACCTTCATCAAAGCTCCATGCACCTTTTAAAATACAAGGTGTTTGCTAAAAGGATCTTTGTTTTGTTATTGATGTTCTTCTGCGTTAACATATCCTTCATAGGGCATTTTGATGCAAACTCTGCCCAGGTGTTAACATCTTTTACGATCTCTTTCTGCAGCATAATGAATTCATTGTATTAATTTACTTTGCACAAATCCAACCTTAAGTTAATACTGAACTCAATATATGTATATATTTAGCATTGTACACAAAATAGTTTGGAAACAAGGAAACCTATGGTAAATTGGTCAGTGAAATTGGTCTAAGAACCATGTGAAACTACGGGGTTCAAATTTCAGCAGAGCCTTAATCATTGAACCTACTGGTGCAAATCCTAGACTCGCTTCTGTCTCCAGAGTCGCCAACAATATAGGAATAACAAAAGTATCATTTGTGATTGAGTTCTAAAATTTAGCAAACTTGTTTCAAGAACTATTTTTCAATTAAACAACAACAAAAATAATATTTCACATTTCTTCAAATCTTTTTAAGCAAAGTGGATACTGAATACTCGAATTTAGTTCGATCTCCCTCTTGCACTTTCTTAAAAAAATTTAGACATCGTATCAGTGCAATATTTGAGAGTTAATAACTCAGATGGCCACTCAACTTTGGACTTTTATCTCGGAAAGTGACTCAACTTTGATCTTTACTTTAAAAGTCAATCAACTTTCACATTTTTACTCAGAAAGTCACTCAAACTATTTAATCATTTTTTTAAATAACATTTGCTTAATTATATGAAATTATTATTTAAATGTAAAATCCAAAAAAATAAAAAAATATCTCTTAATGACCCTTTTATCCTTATTCCCATAGATTTAGTTTCTCCCCTCCTCTTTCTCATTTTTCTTCTCCTTCTCGTATATTGTAATTGATCCAACATTAAATATGTTTAATAAAATATCAAAGGATCACATTAAAATTTAACAATAACCAAAGAATTAAAATTATAATTATTTTGCTCTACCTTTTCAATCCTTGTTTGAACTTTTTTTTTTCCATCTAATATTGATGTTCGTATTGAAATCTAATTAAATTTAAATTTACACATTATATAGCTTATTATAAATGCGACGCTCTCAACGATACATCCCCCCCCCCCTCCTCCCCCTTCCTGTTTTCACTCTATGAAAAAAAACATTATACTATATGTATATGTATGATGAAATAGGGATTTTATACCCATAACTAAATATTATGAGTAATATACCTACGTTATAGAGATTCACTATATGTATGTAATAACTACGTACACGTGACTTTTAGTAATAAATGAGTTAAATTATGTATTATTTAGTTATATTTCATCGTATTAATATAGTTTTATTAACAAGTTTTTATCCTTCGATTATTGTTAAATTTAATTTGATCTTTAAATATTTTATTAGGCATATTTAATTTAATGTTGAATCAATTACAATATGTGAGAAGGAGAAGAAAATGAGAAAGAAAAATTAATTTATGGGAATAAGGATAAGGGTCATTAAGAGATAATTTTTTATTTTTCTGAATTTTGCATAATTTCACATAAGCAAATGTTATTTTAAAAAAATGATTAAATAGTTTGAGTGACTTTCTGAGTAAAAATGTAAAAGTTGAGTGACTTTTGAAGTAAAGGTTAAAGTTGAGTGACTTTCTGAGATAAAAGTCTAAAGTTGAGTGACCATTTGAGTTATTAACTCCAATATTTGACACTATAACAACAAGTCAAAACACAAACAAATTAGACCAGCAACTTCCTATCCTCTTTTTTTCTATATACAAAACTCTAAAAATATACTATCATAATGTAAACAACAACATACACAGTGTAATTTCGTAAGTGGTGCTAGAAAGCACGGAATGTAGCAAGATTTATCCCCACCCTCGTGGTGCATCAAAGTAGTTATAAAAAAGGTAACTAATAAGGCAAGTAATACAACGTGTTCAGAAAAAAGAACAGTAACAACAACAAAATAAAAGCGAGCACTCACCTGAAGTTTGAAATCAACAACTTTAGGTTTAATATTGTATAGAGTTACGTTCTTGCTAAATGTTTGAAAGAGTCTTTGAATTGATGTGTATGAGCCACCCGCATTCCGTTAAGGAAACTCAAATCAGGACCACCATTAGCATTGTTGTCAAGAACAGTAGACATATTTAAGAATTTTGAATTTAAATGACTAATGACCCTAACACCGAAAAATCAAAGCATCTGATATAATGTATCTCCCCTTGCTCCAACGGATTGTGAAAAAGGTAAAAAGATAACAACTTTACAAAGATAATACACATATTAATAATAATAACTTAAAGCATAAAAAAAATTCATAACTATTCCAAATAAAAGCTAAAAAGCTTTTAACTCCTAAATTAAAATTTTATAATCGAAATAAACTGATTATGTTACATCAAGAAAACGATCAGAATCAAAAAATAATAAATTTTTGGATTGGATCTTGTTAAACTGGTGGGATTTTTTCGTCTTTCGATCTTTAATTATGGAGAAGAATATGATTTTGTGTACAAGGCTGTGTATTTATAAGAAAAAATCATAAGTCCTTATTTTAGTAGTACTAATAGAAATTATATAGAAACCAAATAGAACATAAATAGTAAAAGAAAAGTCACGGCTGAATTTTGCTGGTTGGTTAATTTAATTTAATTTTTAGAGAAACTTAATTAGTGATAAATAAGGTGAAAAGATAATTTTGTCTAAAGGAAAAACTTTTAATAAAGGGCAAAAAGTTCGATTCACTTTTCTAAGGGTCTTTACACTTTTAATATATTATAGATATAGATTATAGATTATAGATATAGATAGATTATAGATTATCATAAGAAAAATAGAAAGATATTTTAATTACCTTGTAAACTTATAAAGTTTTATTTGGTACACACCTAAACTATTGGTTGTCTTAAAAACCTCCCGAAACTTGTTATTTTAATATGTCGAGTCTCCTCTCTTGGTTCACCTGGCACAAAAACTGAGTACAAACGCAATAAGGTGTGCGAGGGATGAAAATATTTACCACATCATTTTATTCCAACAGTAAAAAATAAAAAATCATCTTTTTTCTTTATTTTTTTCATAGTTTCAAGGCCCTCATCTCTCTCTTTTCTTCGTATTTACTCTTCCTTCTCCTCCATCACTTTCAAAATTCTCAAAATAATTTCCTTTTAATATGATTTTTATGCTTTAAATCAAATCCTTAATCGAAACAGTAATTGGAATCTAGTATTAAACACTAAACGAAAAACAACAACCACATATTTCAACACAAAGAAAACAAATAAAAAAAACACAATTTTTAAGATAATAACTTACTTAATCGAACAAAATTCAATCCGAAAAATAAATATTCCCTCAAAGCTTCAACTTTCCTCTATTTTGAAGCAAAGAAAAACTCAAAATTTCACCCTTCTTCAATAAAAACTTACGTAAAAGTTTTTAGAGATTGAAAGTGAGTGATTTTTTATATAGGGTAAATATGAAAAAGGATCTTATATTAGTTATCCTTGTGGACATATACATAGGCCAAAATTTCACCATATACGTGTGTGTTTTACATGATAGTGGTCTTTGGACTACGAGAAGATATATGTGATATATTGAAATAACAAGTCCTGGGGGGGACGGACTTAAGACAACCCGTAGTTTAGGTGTTCACTAAATAAAATCTTACAAGTTCAGAGGGTTCTTTAAAACTTCTCTCTAAAAAAAAATACAAAAAGAAAGAGTTATCTAATTTTTACAAGAAATATTTTAGAACTTTGAATTAAATAAGTCAAACTTCATATTAATAATTAATGTTTTAGCAATAACATCCCAGTTAATATATTACAAACAAATGACCAACATCTTATTAACTAGAATGAATCTTTTATTAATAATCATATTATATGTGAAGTTAAAGGTCATGTGTCTTTTAAAAATATTACACAAAAAACAATCAATATACAACAACAAAAAAACAACTCTAAATTATTATAATATTATTTTGTGTGTATATTTATATATTTAAAGCTTCTTGTTTAAGTTTGACTTTAGGCTACTAATTTTATTGAGAGACTTTTTCAGTTGTGAGAACTATTGACAAATTGTATAAAAGTAAGGAGAATTATTTGTGTTTAATTGTTTATAAATGAAAATTTTTCTTTCAAGCTATGCGTTGTATCAATGAAATTGGACCAAACGTTGTATCAATGAAGTTGGACCAAACTTGATGATAATTGTAAACATCAGCCAGAATCAAACACAAGTTAATCAATTTTCTTCTTTTTCATGGGGCTATTGGTCATTAATTTTTAGAAATTTACCTAATAAGTACATACCAACAAAAAAATTCAAATCATAGGCCAAAATTTAGATATCATTTCGTTAGTTAATTTTTGTAGTTTTGGTTCTCAACGAAAACCACATGCCTCTATAATAATGGTAGAATTCGAGATAGCCTCACAACGGAATTGACACGTGGTGATTGAATGAATAAATAGATATTGTCTCTTTAGAACGTGAGACTTTTGCCTTATACGACTCACTCCTGAGCTTTATGGAATTGACCCGAGGTGATTGAATGAATAGTAGGTATTGCCTCCTTTGAACGTGAGACTTTCACCTCATACGACTCACTCCTAAGCTTTACGGAATTTATCCGAGGTGATTGAATGAATAGGTAGGTATTTCCTCCTTTAAACGTGAGACTTTCACCTCATACGACTCACTTCCGAGCTTTTATCGCCTCAACATTAAACCACTATTTATGTATGTATTTTCAGCTTGGACTGATGAATATTTTTCTTTCCGGGTGGTGTCAAACATTGGTGTTTGCGTTGTGGGAAATATCCACCCGTAGGGCGCGATCTAGTTTGTGCCCTTGCGCCCGAAAGAACTTCCATTGTTGAATGACTAGTGAACATATCAATGCAAAAAGCCCGTCTAGCTCAGTTGGTAGAGCGCAAGGCTCTTAACCTTGTGGTCGTGGGTTCGAGCCCCACGGTGGGCGTTCTTAATTTTTGTAGATTACTTTTTTCTTGGGCCAACCTGATTCCCACATGAAACAACAACAAACAACAGCCCAAACTGTTGGGTCAGTATCACTAAGCCCACAGACCAAACTGTTGGGTCAGTATCACTAAGCCCAAAAAATAAAAAGGAAAAGAGTCATGTTTTAGTGTCTTTACTAGGCTGTTCTAAGAAATTTCCATCTTTTTTGGGTGGGAAAATTACCTGAACCATTCAATCATCTAGTTTACAAAATATGTATAATCATACCTCTAAATAACATCACCTCGTTATAACGGCATTTCTGTATAGTGGCTCAATTTTCTCTGAAATCGATTTTTCACGTTATATTTTACTTCTCTATAACGACATTCTATCTATAACGGCAATGACGTTTAGTATAGCGACACACTCTTTGTAAAATTATCTCTCTATAACAGCATACTCAGATATTATATAATAATATTTTGTAAGAAATATATTGTGTATAAAATAAAATATAAAAAATATTTATGGTAATCATCATTAATGTCATGCACACGGTAAATTTCAAGCACGACATTCAAATTTAAGGAAAAAATTGTATTTAAATGATGCACATCAGTTATTTCATAACTTCACGAGGAAAAGACTTTAGTGTTTGCCTTTTTTATATTCACGTCTTTATATTTTTGCATACTTTTGTTAAAAGAAATTCTTGGGTTAGGGTGAAATCCGGAGATCTATAATAATAACAACAAAATAAGATTTGAACGTCAAATGTCAGGATACATAAATAACAACACCTCTCTATAGTAGCCATGAATTTTTCGAACAAACGTTGCCACTATATAGAGGTTTGACTGCACAAAGTTTACAGGTAGTGTATTCTTTATACTAGATATACATATACTATACATACCTAGCATATTAGTGTGCATGTTATATATTTGTGTGTGTAACTTTCCTTTATTTTTTTTTTTTTTTGTGTGTGTGTATGGATTGAAGAATACATACAAATACATGCCACAAATGATTCTTGGTTTTTCCTATTTGTTTTGAATCAAAGGGTTTGGTTGATGTAGACTTGAATTAACTATTCTTTAACAAGTACAAGTATGGGGCAAATGTATTATTGAATTTTGTGTTGTCCTTCCCCACCCCCAACCCCCCACCCTCTTTAAAAAGAAAACCATAGTAAGTGAGTAATAATAGTAGTAACCAATTATACAAGAGAGAGGGTGAGTTGCCTGGTGACACAGGTTGCTAATAAAGGGGCAGACAAAATCAGCTATAAATTTATTTTTGTTTAAACCAATGGGATTCAATTGATGGGCCTATTTTTCAATTTTAGGCTCATTCATCAATCAACCCCAAGTTTCACCTGCCTTTGCCATTCCATTTATGCACCTAAATATTGTACACCAATGTCCCATTCCCAATTATTTTCATGCCCAAAGTCTTAAGAGTAGTAGCCCATGCTTATTATACTCACTCTAAACTATTAGGGTTTCCTATCATTAAGATATAAGTAATTTAATGAGGGTGTTATGACAAAGTTTATTATCTAGCTGTATATGTAGAGCTAAAAATGCGACTAATAAAAGTTGGGGTGGAGTGATAAGTGTTTCTCGGTTCCTAACAAGAGGTCTGGAGTTCGAGTTTTGCTAGGTATTGGATCGTGTTTGTCTGGAAGCGCTTTACCTTTCAATGTTGGAATTCCGCAAAATAGGAATTTAACCAAGCATCAATGTGGATACCATACTTCGAGTGAGAAACTAAAAACAAGTGAGAACTAATTACATGTCTTTGTTGGGCTGAAGCGTGACTAAAAACTTTATTTTATGAATAAATCCTACTCAAAAATTTTGGGACTTTTACATGATTGAGTAAATCTTTCTTGAAAAATTTGGGACTTTTACATGATTATCCAGAGTAAAAAAAAAAAGTTACCCGCCTAATCGCCTATAGTTGTTTACAAAATTCGCCTAATCAAAAAACTGTACAACTTAATTTTGAAAGTTTTACGCCTTCAAGGTATACAATTCACATACTTGTATATCCAGAAGGTATACAACATGAAGAATTGTTGCATATTGTTATATGTGAATCGTACACTTTGAAAGTATACAAATAATAATGCAATGTAATATCTTTAAAATAGTTTTTTTTTTCAAGTAATATTTTGGGCCTCATGCCACACAACTTAAATTTTCCAAAGAATTTCAGTGTGGTTGGAGTTTCACTTGAAGAAATAGTGAAATTTTACCTATTTTGATGACTAATACAAACTTTACAATTATTTGCTCTGATTTTTGGAGACAAGAATTTGCATATTATCTGGAAATATCCTTGTAAAATTTATATTCTACTTTTTATATTATTTTGGATGGATTTGGTGATAAAGGTATATATATTATACATAGTCTAATATCGTAGTCATTGTTTCATGACAATGACATGCAAATTGCAAATCATGCAGTGAATTGCTAATGTTTTCCAGGTGATGTTGTGTCTGTGGATCAAAATAATTGATGTCATTTTCTAGCATCTTGAAAAAGAAATTACTATCAGGAGATTAAAACGATTCACGTGAATTCAATAATGTTTGTTCAAATTCCGTTTTTGCATTAAAAGATTCACTAAATGTATATATGATTATTTGATTGTAACTCAAATATTAAGTATTGTATACTAATGAGGTTGTTGTAAACTTTAAATCGTGGATTCACCTCTGAGAAAATATTGTATCATTAATTGATTTACTTAATTTGTTTTTAACCATTAGTGTTAATTTTAACAAATAGTTTTGAAACAAGAGGCCTCATGTCAATCACTTTCATATTTATTGATTCCAATTTGTACGTTGATGTATAAATCTCTTTTTACTATGTGACAAAAATATATATAAAATGGTAGATATGGATAATAGTGCTTTCGATCCCTTAATTATTTGACAATATTTAATTATGCTAAATGGTACTATTATTCAACTTCCACACTTTGGATTCATCGAGAGAGTAATTTATGGATGATTATTTATTTATTTTTTATCATAATAAAATTAATGAATAATATTTTTTATCAAAATAAAGTCACTAAGACTGTACTCATGAATAGTCAATGTCATGAACTAGTTTTTTTTTTTTTAAGAAAAGAGTTAACTTTTCTAAAATATCACATAAAGTCTCTATGAGAAGACAAATAAGATATTTCTTATGATATTTAGGTATTTAAATACTAAAAACTATTTAGTAGCTATTCTGATACTAAATAAAATTAAATAATTTTTTTTACTACAAGAAAAATATTTAAATGATTTTAATGCAATAAAGTAACATCTATGAAATTACTCATGAAAGTGAGAAATTTCACTAATCTTTATATCAAGATAAGGAATAAATATATGCAAAGGGAATGAACTCGTAACTAAAGTGTTACCTTAGTATCATAGCTCCACTCCCCAATTACATGTATATAGAAATTATCTAATCAATAAGCTTTTAATTAATCATTAAAGACTCATATTCCATATGTTTGTGCAAAAAATTAATATTTTTTTTATATGTTCTAGCATTTGAAAGTATTTCTTTTTGATGTGTTGATTAGAAAAATAAAAAGATTAATATGCTAGAGCGACTGAGTTCCACGTAAAAAAAATTAATAATTTATTTGATTAATTTTGTAGACTTTTAAGTTGTTGATGAGGGTTCATTCTCTACTTTATATTCCCCTCTACTATTTCTCCTTCTCCTATCCATAATTATTTTTTTAAAAGAAAAACGTGTATAACATTCCACAACTTTCTATTCATTATTAAAACACAACAAATAATTCTTCTCTTTTTTGAATATTGCATAAGTTTTATTTTGTAATTGTCATTTTTCTTTTATTTTCGTAGTTCTTATTTCAAATTATTTTAATATGCTTTACTTGAATTGAGAATTTTTCTAAAACAACTAATCACGAAATAGTTAAGAGTAAGGTTTATGTTATGAAATAAAAAATAATAAAGAAGAAGAAGAATAGAGAGAGAATAGATAGTAATTCTTATTTCTCTCAAGAGATCTCTTGATGGTGTAATTACAATGAAGGAAAACTCATTTATTTATAGAAGAAAACTAACCTTGGGGTTTTTAACTTTTCCATAAATAGACATTCATTATATATGGTAAAGTAGACATTCATTATATATATGGTAATATATTTACGGAAAAGGGTCAAAAATACCCTTAAACTATGAGAAAAGGTTCATAAATGCCCTCCTTCCATCTTTGGGTCTAAAAATACCCTTAATGTTTGTTTTTAGGCTCAAATATGCCCCCAAGTTAACGGTCAATGGATGAAAACTCAAGTCAATATTTTGTCTCTTGTAAAAAGTCACATGTCATTTTCTAATTAGTCATACATTTTATTTTAATTTTTAAAACCTTATCTGTTGGGGATACCAACAAATAAGAAATCAAACAGGAAATTTTGAACCAAAAATTGATGTCTTGGCTCATCATTTTCATTTACATGGAGGGATACACCTCTTCCACATTGGGTGTGAGACGCGTCTCTATCGCATGGGGCGCGACCTTGGTGCTCTGAGACGAAGTACTGGAGTTGGGTTGAGACTTGCGACCCATCTTGCAAATGAGATTCATCGATGGGACTCTACTTTCATAAACTAAGCAGTTGTTGCATCGGCACACGCCACTGCCCATCAATAACCTATTCTAGTGATATAACCTTACAGTTTAATAGGACCTTACTAAATGTATGAACAAACATCAAGTTGTTAGGAGAAGTGAAGCCGAAGCATCCGACATTTCCTTCTCTTTTTTTGTTTCTCGCTAACCCAATACGAGGAGGTAATGTGAAATATAATAGAGTAACTAGAGCCACAATGAGCATCATTGAGGGATGATGTAGTTTGCATCATAGTTTCAGCGATGTGATGCAGGTGGGCCAGAGAAAGGATATTGAGGTAAGACTGACGATGATGATTGTAGACACCTAATTTCGTCCCTCCCCGATATTATTTTTACCTATTTGTTTACCTTATCCTACCGTGTACCCTCACCCGTGTGATAATCCCTCCACAAAATGACAAAAATAACTAACCCTATCTTATCCTAACCACCTACCCAATAAAAACATAACACCTCACCACTACCCCCTACCCCACGTTACCCCATCCCCCTCTCTTTTTCTTGTCCAAAAAGAAAGAGCACAATATATACCCACACATACACACAAAATATGGGGGTGAACGAAAAAAAAAAAAAGGAAAGAAAAAAAAAACCAAGATCAGCACTCTCTCTCTCTCTAAACTCTACTCTCTCTGTCTCTAAAACGTCGTCAGCGACTGACCGGAGCTCCGGCCACCACAACACCACCATCTTTCCCCTCTCTCTCTCTCTCTCCGTTGACTCACTCTCTCTCTCTCTCCGATGACGGCAACAGCGCCGTCGTCACTCCGATTTCTCTTCTCAGCTGCTCCGATCAGACGTCGCTGGTCTGGTCACCATCGTCGTCACTCCTTCTCTCTCCCCCTCTCTTTCTCTCTGACCAGCAGCGGCGTCAACACCAACTCCGACCAACAACGTCAGCTCCGACGGCGGCAGTCGCCGAGAACAGTGACGCCGACGACAGGCGTCAACAGCCGACCCATTTCCCGTCACTCCGTCACTGATTTCGTGTACGGGTCTTATCGATTTTTACAAATTCAGTCTCGTTTATTCGGATTTATGGATTATTCATCGTGAGGTTTTTGTCGTGGTTTTCCGATCTATCCGGTTGAACTCGATATCGAGTTTGGAGTTGTTCGTTGTGAGGTTCTCCTATCGAGTATTTTGGTCTTCGGATTTCTTTATTATCGACAAGGATTAGTTTCGTCAAGGTCCATTTCTTCTAACCGAATCTTTAATTTATTTTGACTTTTATTGATGTTGTTGGTGTGGATGATTTATTTGTTGTGTGTTTGGTTTGAATCTTCGTTGTTTGTGTCATGTTTGATGTTGGTTTCGGATTATGAGATGTGATTGGAAAATCGAAGCATGCATTAATCATGTGGTTTAAAGGGAATTCGGGGCGCGAGTTAAAAAATCGTTAAAGTGAATTAGGATTAATTTTGATTTGTTGTTGTTTTGATTCGTCGTTATTGTTACTTTCACGTCTAATTATCAATTTCGTGATAGTATCGTGGTAAGTCAAGCGGGTAGGCAATCGTAGGCCGGGTAGGCGAAATTTAGGAATAAGTGTTCCGTGGGATGTTGGAATGTGCATGTGAATGTCTCTTTCTAGATTATCATGATTAATTCAGATGTATTTATTCAACCGGGGAATGCCCCGAGATCATTTGTATTTATTCACCGGGGAATGCCCCGACGCACCATGTTGGCGGAAAAAAAATGATCGTGATGAAGGCCCGCGGCGTCGAGTAGGGCATTGGAGCTTAGATTTAGTTATATACTAGGATTTATATTTTCGTTTTTTTTTTCTATTTTTCGGACTGTATAATTGGACTGTACTTTTCGTTTTTGAACGGTTTCGTTTTGTTTATTGTTTGATTATTTTGTGTTGTTTTGTGTGGTTTATACATTTCATAATGCCAAAAAAGTCGATACACTCCACCAAGCAACCGTGGTCGAACCACGGGATCGAGGGGTGCCTAACACCTTCCCCTTGGTCAACAGAATTCCTTAGCCGGAATCTCTGTTCGCAGACCGGTTTAAGAGTCAAATGGTTTCAGAAAGGATTTTCCAAAGGTGACTTGGCACACCGAATTATGCCAAGTGGCGACTCTGAATAAAAATGCAAATAATCCTTTTCCGAAACAAATTTTCATTTCTTGTCACTTAAATAATAAAACCCTTTCGAACTTTAAAATATTATCCATTGTTTGGAGTACACGTAAAAAAAGGGGTGTGACAGCTCTGGCGACTCCGCTGAGGATTTTTCAGAATTCGAGCTTTTTTTGGAGTCGTATCGGCTTTGTTTGGCATTACGAGTGTATAAGCGTTGTTTGTAATTTTTGTTCGTAATTTTTGTTTGTGTTTTCACTTTTGTGTATTTTCGTGCTCTTTGTTTACAGTATTTATCCTATGTGTTACCGCTTTTATATCTGACATCATGTGCATAACCCGAGTCATTCTTTCTGCAACAAGTCTCGGAGCGCACGTCGTGCGCACGAACTCTAGTTGAGTCACCTTTATTTTAGGGGGGAGCCGTTGGATGTATGGAGTAGGTGGAAAGCAAAGCAGCCACTATCGACCATATGCTCCTCTGAACGGCCTTGTTAGTAAACCACAACGTAGGTCAGCCTTTAGGTCATCCTTACGTGCATCATATTGAGACCTAGCGGGGCCTACACGGTCCTTTGTAGGAGACTCACCTTTAAAGCATCCCTACGTGCTAACTGTTGCATATTTGAGGGTAAAGTGGTCATTTGACGGACTGATTTTTTTAAAAAAAAGGAAAAAAGTGAGTCGAAAAGAATAAATCAAAAGGAGTGTCGTAGTTTATTTTAGAGTCTTTATGGCTTTTGTTCTTCACGATCCCAAAACTCAAAAAGATTTTTTTTACGTTTTGCATTTATCTTCTCAAAGTACTGTAAGTTCAACAAAAAAAAAATGAATGAAAAAAAAGAGGGTTTTGTTTGCCTTGTCTACTTATTTGTCAAAAACAAATTACCAAAAAGATTTTTTTTTATAATTAGTGGTGTCAGTCTTAGTTGAAATGTCTAGTTGAAAATCCAAAAAGTTTTCACTCGTTTGTTTTTGGTTGTCTCTTAAGTTAGGGTCAATTTATTAGTTAATCGTTAAGTGTCCAATCTGGACGAACTACGCACCCCTGATTCTCCTCTCTCGGGAGTGAGATACGTAGGCAACTTATTTTAGGTTCGGGGATCTTATTTCAAAAATTCAAAAAAAAAATTCTTCACTCTTCATTTAGAGTAGGTGTCTCATGTACATCTCTAAAAGAAAACTACAAAAAAAAAAAATTAATAGTTTCAAGTTTCATTTTCCTATGAAATTCTAAATCGAAAACCCAAAAAGATTCTTCTTTGGTAATCATAGATTCCATTTTTGTATAGAGATTTAAACCTAAAAAAAAAAAAAAGATTTTTATCAATTCTTTTGACACTTTGTTTCAAGAAAGAAAAAGAGTTTAATTGGCCATTTTGGCAAAACTGCCCGAACTACGCAAGATCTGATGCATGTACAACATGATACGTAGGCAACCTACTTTTGGGTTCGATCTAATCATTTTGTTTCGTTGTTTTTCATTATTTTTCCTCTTTTAAAGAAAAAACAAAAGCCATAAAGAATAATAAAATAAAGGTAGATAACGAGAGAAGTGGAAAGAATAGAGATGGATACGGAAAAAAAAAAGAGTGTAGATAAAAATCGGGATGATGTTGAAATGACCTCGCTACCCTAAAAAACTGGTAGAAATGAACATGAATTTAGGACAATTTTACCAATGTAACTCTCAAGCTTGTTGTGTGCCCTAATCCTAACGGATGTCGTCTTTGATGAGCATGTTCTTTCAAGATAATAGTGGTAGGTTTGCAGCACTCTGGCTAGTCACCCATACTTCACTAGATCTAAAGCAAAGCTTGTCATGGCTAGCAGGGAGATTGAAAATTCGCTCATTGACCCGGATCAAGATCACAGGGAAGAAAGTTCAGAACACAATGATGAGGTAGTAAGGCTCAGGCAACAATTGATAGATTTGCACCGGGCATGGGCCAGCGGAATGCCTCCTCCTCCGCTCCCTGAAGGTCTTGGGAATATCTCTAATTGCCCACCGCTCTCTCAGGCACAATTCTCTGCTCCTACTGAGTCACCTGAGCACGCGCCAGGATTCACTCCGCGACATTATTATCCTGGCAATTCTGGTGTGCCCTTGGCAGCTCCCCAATCAAGACCAGTTGCTCAGCCAGCGCCACCGATCACACCGATATTCGTGGCCCCGCCACCACATGAAACTCTCATATATGTTGCGCGTCCCACAATGAAGCTTCCTCGGTCTGCCAGTGAGCCAGTATTGAAGGTTCCAGATAGTCATATTATGCCCCGGAGCCGACTTTGAGAATAAATGAACCGTATGGGTACACTCAGCCACCTGCATTTCCATTTGATTCAGAGAAACCTGTCGCAACAGAGGAACAGGAAGTCATAGCGCGGAAGTTGAAAAGTTTAGAACAGGCCATGAGAAATTTGCAGGGAATCGGAGGTTATAAGGGTGTTTCTTATAAAGATCTGTGCATGTTCCCAGACATCAACCTTCCCCTCGGTTTTAAAATGCCTAAGTTCGAGAAGTATGCAGGACACGGTGATCCCGTGGCCCAATTGAGATGCTATTGCAACCAGTTGAGGGCTGCAGGAGGAAGGGAAGAGCTGCTCATGGCTTTCTTTGGCGAGAGTCTTTCTGATCTGGCTTCATAATGGTTTATCGATCAAGATATCGACAAGTGGAACAGCTGGGACGACTTGGCTTCTGAGTTTGTGCAACATTTTCAGTATAACATCGACCTGATTCCGGACGAAAAAACTTTGGTCAACATGAAGAAGAAAAACACTGAAGGTTTTAGGGAATACGCGATAAGGTGGCGTGAACAGGCCGCCAGGGTAAAGCCTCCGATGAAAGAAAGTAAGTTGGTAGAGGTTTTCATTCAGGCATAGGATGAGACTTATTTTCAACATTTACTCCCGGCAATGGGAAAGTCTTTTATTGAAGTCCTCAAAATGGGGGGAGATGATAGAGGACGGAATCAAAACCGGACGAATAGTGAGTTTTGCCGCATTAAAAGCCACCACACAAGCGATTCAAGGTGGATCTGGCGCATTTGGCGGTAAAAAAAAAAAAGAGGACGTGGCGACTGTTGTAGCTGGAACCCATTCCTATCCCAAAAGACCACCTCGCCCCTATCCCCAATCCCAAGCCCAAGTCTACGCCCAAGCTCCATATATTCCTCCCCACCATTACTACCCTCCACAAAACCCTTTTATATTCCATTCCACCACCCCCGTACCCAGTATATAGCGCGCAACCATATGCCCAAACCCCTTCTTACCCGCAGTGGCGCGCGCAAACTTCACAAAATCGCCCATTCGCTCCACCAAATTACCAAAATCCTTCCAGACCCAGTTTTCAACCTAGGCCCGAGTATAAGAAAGAGAAGGCGGTCAAAAATCAATTAACACCTCTTGGGGAGTCATATGCTAGTTTGTTTGATAGGTTGAAAAAGTTGAAGGTTTTAAGCCCAATTCAAGGAAGGCTTTCAAATCCACCGCTGAGGAATCTCGATTATTCTTTAAGGTGTGCGTACTGTTCTGATATGCCAGGCCATGATATCGAGAAATGTTGGCATTTAAAGAGAGCTGTCCAAGATTTAATTGACACAAATCAGATGCTGGTCCAGGCCCCGGAGGGTCCAAACATTAACCAGAATCCGCTGCCAACCCATGCTGAAGCCAATATGTTAGAATTGATATATGATGGGAAAGAGTCTTCGAGGGGTTATAAGCCTATTATCAAGATACAGACCATTGAGGAGAAATATGTGAATGTAGCGGAGTCTTTGAAAGCAATGTCATTGAGCCAGGAAGGAATGAGAGAAGATAAAGCGCAAGAAAGCACAAAGAAACCTCTGATCACAGTACAGAGCGCCAGAAGGTGTGTTGATTCAAGTCAGGATAAACCTAAGTTGACGGTGGTGGGAGCTCTGAGTCAGCCCATCTTGATGGTGAAAGGAGCACTGGCAGCGCCTATTGTCCTCAAACCGGTGACCCAATCTCCGATAGTTGATACGAAAAGGATTCTCTGGAATTATGGGCGGACCCTGATGACCTATCATGGGAAAGAAGTAGTGGAAGATGTAGATGAGGTAGGGGGTTTGACTAGGTCAGGAAGATGTTTCGTGCCTGAAAGCTTAAGAAAGTCCAAACCAACGGTGAGTGGACCGTCATCTATCAAAAAGCCTATCACCGAAGAAGAAGCCGAAGAATTTTTGAAAAAAATAAAATTGCCAGAGTATTCAATATTAGACCAGCTGAAGAAAACCCCTGCTCAAATTTCCCTTTTATCTTTGATGTTGCACTCCAAGGAGCATCGTGATGTTTTACTGAAGGTATTAAATAAAGCATATGTTCCAAGGGAGATTACAATCAACCAGCTTGAGAAAATGGTTGGAAAAATCTTTGAGGTCAATCGGATCAGCTTTTCTGATGATGAATTGCCTGTTGAAGGTACAGGGCATAATCGGGGCCTTTACATTACAGTGAAGTGTGAAGATTTCTATGTCACTCATGTTATGATTGATGGAGGTGATGTTAGGCGTATTTACACGCCTAAAGCACCTTAATGTACCCATATTTTAGCTAAGTTTTGAGGACAAAATATATAATTCCTACACTTTTAGTCCTTTTTCCTGTAAGTGCACTAACCAACGTGATTAGCAAGATTTCAGGTATTTATGATGAAGATTTCAGCATTTTATGGACTGTTGGATGCCAAAGGAAACTTCACGTAAGAAGGAAGGCACCTTCTGGAAACTTGTGGACTGAAAGTGATGCATGGAGAACTT
Organism: Capsicum pubescens; assembly: GCA_030864215.1. Taxonomy (NCBI): domain Eukaryota; kingdom Viridiplantae; phylum Streptophyta; class Magnoliopsida; order Solanales; family Solanaceae; genus Capsicum; species Capsicum pubescens. The sequence continues at coordinate 350,032,417 of CM061538.1, read as the reverse complement.
GTCCCGGGCAAAAACAGCATTTCTAAAGACTTGGGGGATCAGCAGTAACTTAGTAGGATTAGGAAAAGTATGCAGTAACCCAGTAGGACTAGGACAAGGATAAAAACCCTATTTCAGTAGGACTAGGACAAGGATTTTATAAAAACCCTATAATGCTGAATTTTTCAGCATTCACTTATTCCTTGATTGCAAGCTTTTTATTATTCACTCATTCATTAATTCAAGACTTTTTCATTCGACTTTTGCTACTACTTCACGTTACAGATTCTGTAAGTTTTAACAGAGAAAACACGGCTCTCTTGAGGCTCGGATAGAAGCAAAAACGTTATTCTCTCTTGGACGTCAATTTCATCCCAACGTGAGATTATTCTAGTTTGTGATATGATGATTATGTCTATTGTGATTTCCGTTGCACTCATGAGTAGCTAAACATTTCTGTTAGGGTTATGGAAGCCTTATGAGATACTATCTATTGCTATGAGTTTGTAAATTCTTGATACGTATGCTGCTTATATCATTACTCTCTTCATCTTAATTGAATTCTTGTGGTTGCAAACATATAGAATACGCCAGTATAGCATTAACTTGTTCGAAAGAAAAGTTACATGTCTGGAAAAGAGAGAATGACAAGGAAATAGGGCTACCAACCCCTGTTTAAAAGTTAGTGCCGTAACTGGATTAACCTCTTGGAGAATTCGTACCATTAGTATACGCTTTAAGCTCGAAAGAGTTAAAGTGATATAATCCTTGATGGTCGAAAGACGCTAGGATTTACCATAGAATACGAATCTCTATAAGCGCATGCATGTCTGAATTCCGCATAACTCATAGCCAATAGATACGTAAAACTCATAAGGTGGACATAACCCTAACTTACAATTCTCATTGATTAAAACCTACCAAGCATTCCGTTTTTACTTTGCTATTTTATTTTTATTACTTAACGTCACGCTCCAATCCCCCCTTTTTCACAGAACTTTCACCAAAAGTCTACTAATCGTTGCATACTTAGTGACCGAGTATTCCCTGTGGGATTCGACACCCAACCCAGTTGGGTTCTATATTTGACAACGACCGCTTACACTCTTACGAGAGTTGTAGTTTGAGCGTTATCAAATTTTGGCGCCGTTGCTGGGGAATACGGTTGTCAACTAAGTTTGTGATAGTTACTAGACCCTTTGGTCAAAGATTCTAGTATTTTACTTTTAGTTGTTGTTTTTGTTTATTCAGGTTTGTTTGAGTGCATGCCAAACACTCGAAGTTCAGGTCAATCGTTATTACCCATAAATCCTGAACCTCAACTTATTGGCAGAATGGATGCACAACGTGACATCAACAGAAGGGCGGCTCAACAGGAGCAGGCTAGATTAGCTGCGTTGGTAGCTGCTCAAGTGCATCAACAGAATATTGATAACTCAGGTCGGGCAATAAATCCTGATGATGAGGACCTGGGTGATGAGGAGTTACTTAATCCACGGCGTGCAGATGAGGTGGCAGTACCTATGCACAGGAGAGATCGTCAAGCTAGAATGAGACCTGACCGCCGAGCTGTGCAGGCTCCTTTTGATGATGATGATGACGATCTGGATGGAGCTGGTGCCACATGGGCTATTATTCCTCCACCCTTGGCACCCGGAGCTAAGTTCAATATCACTAGCACCATGATTTAGTTACTGCAGCTCAAGAGGTTATTTGGTGGACTCGCAGAAGATGATCCGAATATGCATCTGATTAACTTTATTTCAACATGCAAGTCGTTTGACAATCCAGGAGTTGGGCAGAATGCAATTAGGCTGCGGTTATTTCCATTGTCTTTGTCTGGGGAGGCAACTCTATGGATGAACGGGCTAACTCCTGATTCTATTACTAATTGGAGGCAACTGAAAGACGCTTTCCTAGAAAGATTCTTTCCGCCATCCAAGAGAGCCCAATTACGGGATGAGATCAGCAATTTTCGACAGCTTCCAACTGAAGCTCTCCACGAAACATGGAAGAGGTTCAAGAAGAAGCTTATGCGGTGCCCAAACCATCAGATGACGAATATCCACTTGATGGAAATATTATATAGGGCTTTGAACTCGGTGACAAAGCCAGTGGTTGATAATGCTGCAGGTGGTTCATTCATGGACCTTACTTTTCCTGAGGCAAGTGATATGCTAGATCGTATGACAAAGTAGAGTAGAGCTTGGCATACCAGGGATTCTGAGGTAGCAAGCTCTACCGTATCTGTTGACATGACTGCAGAGCAGAGGCGTAGACAAGAGGAACGTGACCAAGATATGGCTCACATGAAAACGCAGATGGATCTTCTTACCAAGCACTTATTATCAGGGAAGACCGAAAAGGTTAAGGCCGTTGTATCACAGGAAAGAGATGAATCTGACTCTGAGGAAGAAGCGAACTACCTGAATAATCAGGGGGGTTTCCGAGGCAATGCCCAAGGAAACCAAGGTCGGAACTATTATGATAAATCTGGATACAAAGACCGCGATCAAGGTAGTTGGAAGAACAAGACTGACAGGAGTGGTTTGTATGTTCCTCCTAGAAATCGTGAGGCTGTGGCGTCTGGCTCTGGGAAGATGTCCATGGAAGATATGATGGCTAAGCTGTTGAGAGGAGTGGAGGCAACCAATATGGGCGTTACTGAGGTAAAGAATGATTTGTCATCAATAAATCAATTGGTTGACTCGCATTCTACTGCAATAAAACAGCTGGAGCAACAATTGATTCAATTATCAGCGGCATTCAACCAAAGAAAGGCTGGCACGCTACCCAGTGACACTGTGCAAAACCCAAGGAATGACGGATCGTGTATGGATATTACTACCCGGAGTGGTAAAGTGTTGGAATATCCATCTAAAGGCAAGCAGGTAGTTGATGATATAGCGGATAATGTTATTGATGCAGAATGTGAAAAGGCCGAAGAAGCTGAAGAGTGTGTTCATGACGTCACCCCTAGACGTCTGCAGCCTGAAAAGATTGATAGTTGGAAGCAAGGTAAAAAGAAAGTGGTGGAGAAAACTATTCCCCTTCCACCACCACCTTTTCCTCAGAGACTGAAGAAGAAGGCTGACGACACTCCTGAAAAGGTTGATAATTGGAAGCAAGATAAAAAGGAAGTGGTGGAGAAAGTAATTCCCCTTTCACCACCACCTTTCCCGCAGAGACTGAAGAAGAAAGCTGATGATACCAGGTTCAGTAAATTCATGACTATGTTGAAGCAGCTGACTATTAATGTTCCTTTGGTGGAAGCGCTAGAGCAGATGCCCGGATACGCTAAATTTATGAAGGATATTTTGACAAAGAAGCGGGCAGTAAGCTATGAGCTGGCAGATAATGTTCATCATTGCAGTGCAATCGCTACAAGATCGCTAGTTCAGAAAAAGGCAGATCCTGGTGCTTTCACTATTCCTTGCACGATTGGATCGTTGGATTTTGCTAAGGCGTTATGCGATTTGGGAGCTAGCATCAACTTGATGCCACTATCCGTCTACAGAAAGTTGGGGTTGGGCGACCCTACACCAACCAATATGCAGCTCGTGATGGCAGATAGGTCGGTAAAACGACCTGTGGGTATCTTGAATGATGTGTTGGTGAAGGTGTCTACCTTCATTTTGCCTGCAGACTTTGTGATTTTGGATTGCGAGGTGGATTCTGAAATTCCCATAATCTTGGGACGTCCTTTCCTTGCAACAGGAAGTGTGCTTATTGACATGAGAGCTAATGAGCTTTTATTTCGGTTGAATGACGAAGTGGTCCGTTTTGATATATGCAAAGCAATGAAGCAGCCCAGCGATATGAATGTGTTCTCCGTAACTGATGTTCATTATGAGGATAAGAAAGCATTATCTGTAGAGAAACAGCTTACTGTTGAGCCATTGTCTGCTGCGCTGCTGAATGTTGAGCATGAGGACGATGAAGATTATAAAGAAACTATGTGTGCTCTAACAGAAATAGGGTCCTATTCTCATACTCCTAAGCAGCTGGACCTTGATCTTAAGAATCAACCGTCACCAACAGCGAAGACTTCCATTGAAGAGCCCCCAATGCTAGAATCGAAAGAGCTCCCCAATTATCTAAGGTATGCATTCTTGGGAAGTGGAAATACACTTCCGGTGAGTGTGGCGGATGATTTAAGTAAACAGCACGTAGAGGCTCTCATCTCTGCTCTGAAGAGATACAAGAGAGCTATGGGTTGGACTATTGATGATATAATTGGTATCCCCCCTGGGATATGTATGCACGAGAGTCATATCGAAGAAGATTGCATGTCTACAAGTAAGCATCAGCGTCGTCTGAATCCATTCAGAAAACGATGCCCCATCTATCTCGATGAAGTCTAAGTAATCGAGATAGCTATGTCGTGCCGCGACAATAAATCAAGCGCTTGGTGGGAGGCAACCCATCGTTTTTAATTGTTTTGTTTTCTTAAGATTTTGTCGAGCCACGATCAAAACTAAGGCGCTTGATGGGAGGCAACCCATCGTTCTAATCGTTTTTGTTGTTTTTGAGTAAATGTAGGTGCAAGAGGTGTAAAGGAGGAGATTGGTTTCAAATTTTGATTTGGAAGTATTGTATGTTGAAGGTGGTAAGTTAGGAATGAAGAAGCAAAAGGCTATGGGTTAGGCATTGCCTATGAAAATATAGGCAAAGAACAAGGCAAGGCCTATGTAAATCTAGGCCACGAACAAGGCAAGGCCTATTCTATGGCCTAAGCTCTCGGATTCTACAATGACATGGCATAGGCGCCGCCTATGCTCAACAATGCCATAGCATAGGCGCCGCCTATGCAAAAGCCTTTTGTCTCTGAATCTAGTATGCCATGGCATAGGCACCGCCTATGCCTAACAATGCCATAGCATAGGCGCCGCCTATGCTCAACAAGGCTTTGAAAAAGGCGCCGCCTATGCCAAGCATAGGCAAAGCATTAGGCGCCGCCTATGGTCACTTTTGGTCTCCAAATCCGATTCCAAATGGGTCAAAACCCGACCCAAGCTTGTCCTATAAATAGAACCTTAGTCTTAGAACAAAAATGCATTGCAACTTCAACCTAGGCGCCGCCTACCTCTCCAAAATTTCTCAAAAATTTTCCTTTTGCTCTTTTAACTTTGCAAGAACATCTTCCGAGGCCATCAACCAAGTAAGTACTTCTTTGCTCTTCTTGTATATACCATAAAGTACTACACTACTACGCCTATAATAAATTGTTAAATCTTGAAGTAGTGTTGGTGATTTGAATATGGTTGATTTGTTGTGATACAACTAAGTGAGTGAAAGAATACGTAAGGATTCTCTTGACTTGTTTCCAACTTGTATTTGATTTTAATACACTGTCATACTTTTGCGGAATTGACATGGTCAAGAAAATTGCATAATCTTGTAACTAGAATACTTACATGTTGGAATGACTTGTTCATCGAGATGAAAATCATGGTTGACTACAAACATACGATGTTGTGATTATTTCTAATGCCATAACTTGATTCAATCTCTATGTAGTAGTCTTGCTCAAAAGGTGCATTAATCCACACATGAAAGTATAGTCAAGATTACATGAAATAGAGTTGGAAAGGATAGTAAGATGACCTGAAAGTATGACTGTGCTGAACATATTGTTGGAACATATCGCCTAAATGTATGTCGATGAAGTCTGAGTAATCGACATCATTCACTTAATTAGTTTGTCACAACAAATTAAGTGTGGGGTGGTACCTCTACTGCTTGTTTGTCGATTGTATCTACCGAGATGAAGCTAACATGACTATTATTTTAATCTCAGGTACAATGGCACCAAAAGCAAGACAAGGAAAAGAAAAAACAACCACTTCACAAAAAGGCCAGAAAAGGGGACGAAAAGAGCAAGGTGAATCCTCCTCGCTGCAAATACCTCGATGCATGTACAGGATAAAATGGGTCCTAGAGGAGGAAGGAAAGGAGTGGTACAAGAACAATAAAGTAAAAAAATATGTTCATGTGGAGTTGATACAAAAGGAGAGCCTAGCAAAGAAAGAACCCCGCATTTTGGCTAAAATCATGGCGCTTCATCTTGATTTCATTTTGCAAGATATGGGAGAATGCAATCTTGATCTAACGCGAGAATTCTATGCCAATTGGTCCCTAAAGACTACCGGAAGTGAAGTGAAGATTCGGGGCCAAGTCTTGCAACTGAATGCAGAGTTCTTCAACTCTTTTCTGGGTCTTCCATCTGTGGATCCATCACCACTCAAGGAGCTTTATCGCAGACCTCCATACAGGGAAATCAGACACACACTATGCGGAACAAGATCAATGGCACGGTGGAGTCGTCACAAGGATACCGGTCGGCACAATACCTTCCCGTATGCCTCCTTGAACAGAGGAGCTCGGATATGGTTGCGGATAGTCAATTATTGCCTGATTCCAGGGTCACAGTACACAAAGATCATACGTGAAAGAGTGTGCTTGGTGTACGCTTTGATGACGAACATCCCCATCAACATTGGGGCGATTATTCGATCTTCAATGCGTAAGGCCAGGCTGCACAAGAGGTCCCACTTCAGCTTTGGCAATCTGTTGACTGCGATATTGAGGAAGGAGGACATCGAAGAGGAACCTGCAGATCATAAGCTTCCACACAACCCGAAGAAGGTTGACCTCACAAAGGTTAAAGATGCTGAATCCATGCATGGCGTCAACCTAACCACTGTAGAAAGACATGCTCGCGACGAAAGCTTCTCCCGCCATTTATATGGCATGATGAAGTTTACCATGATGAGCGGGGGTCATGTTCCAACTGCTGCAGAGCTCCAACAGTTGGATTATGACTACCCAATGAATGAGCATGCGAGGGCGATGTGTGGAGTAGGTGTATATTTTGAGGAACCTCTTGATGACGACATGCCAACCGATGATGATCGATGAATGCCAGACTCCGACGTGGAGGAGAAATCTGATGACCACGACTCTGATGATGATTCCGATGCAGGGGGTATGACCCCAGACATAGAGGATGAGTCCGACTAATCAGGTTCTTCTTATTTATTTTCCATTGAGGGCAGTGTGTCCCGTCTAAGTGTGGGGTGCTGGTATTTGTATGCTATACTTCTTTGTCTGCATTTGCATTTATTCTAGTTCTTGTTTGTTTTAATTAGTCGTAATTAGTTAGTTTAATTTTAAATTTTTTAGATTTTGCATGAAATTGTTCTGATAGACGGCATGGTAGTATAACAAGAGTTTGTGCTAAATCATTACTATTGAGACATTTAGGCTCTACATGTGACTCACTGTGTGATAATTGTGTGGTTTAATTCATTCATCTGTTGGGTCAAGAGTCTATACTGCTCCCAATAAAGTTGACCATGTGCCTTGTGTGTGTGAGGATATAGTATATTCTGTGTTGTGACTGATGCTAGAACTTGCCTGGTGTGTGTGTAAAGCGAAATAAAGAGTGTGAGTTTAGGAGATGATTTAGGCATTTCTTTGGCAGCTTGTGATTGTTTACCTTCTGTTTACCTACCCGTGGACATTATCCTAGTCAACCCTTTTGAGCCTTTAAGCCATTTTCTTTGACAGCCTCATATGTAAGCCTAATCCATTTTTTTTCAAGACCATAATTTGATCCAAATTCCTAAGCGTTTTAAATTGTGAAGTCATGTGACAAAATAAGAGGAAATTGGGAGAGAGTGATGCCTTAAAGTGAATTGGTGCTTGAATTTGTTATGAAAAAAGAGTGGCTATCATAGAGGTGTGCTATTAAAAAAAAAATAGAAAAACAAAAAGATAAATTGTGTTTATGATTAAATAAAAAGATAGTTATGCTTGAATGGCAAAATAGGTGAAAAGGGGTGATAGGTGAAAGAAAGGTAGCAGAGTTGATTAAAAGAGAGTGTTAATGGCATAATGTGATGTATTAAAGCGCTTAGGAATATAGTCACTATTTCTGGCCAAAATAGTCCTACCCGTCCCTTAGCCTACATTACAACCTGTAAAAGACCTAATTGATCCTAAGCTTAACATTCTGATATTAGTAGAGCATTACACTAAGGGCAAGCCTATGGTCATCAGTTGCAACATATGAATTCTTTGTGAGAGTGAGAGCAAGGATAATCTTATACCCATGGTTTGAAAAATAAAATACTTGTGAGTAATTATGGGTGATATATTGTGAGACACACATGGTTGATGAGTTTTGGGTAGTCTTGTATGATTCTTTGTGCCTTAACTTGCGGATACGAATTAACCATCATCACGAGTCTATGTTGGAGGTTGAATTGTTTCTAGTAGTGATCAGAAAACTACTCTTTGCTGATAATTGTCGTGCCTGTCTTGATAAATATTTTGTGTTACTGCTGTGATTTCTAGTTAGATGATTGCATGGACGTAATATTTTGTTCGAGTACGAACAAAGCTTTAAGTGTGGGGTGTTGATGTTAGGCGTATTTACACGCCTAAAGCACCTTAATGTACCCATATTTTAGCTAAGTTTTGAGGACAAAATATATAATTCCTACACTTTTAGTCCTTTTTCCTGTAAGTGCACTAACCAACGTGATTAGCAAGATTTCAGGTATTTATGATGAAGACTTCAGCATTTTATGGACTGTTGGACGCCAAAGGAAACTTCACGTAAGAAGGAAGGCACCTTCTGGAAACTTGTGGACTGAAAGTGATGCATGGAGAACTTGTCCCGGGCAAAAACAGTATTTCTAAAGACTTGGGGGATCAGCAGTAACTTAGTAGGATTAGGACAAGTATGCAGTAACCCAGTAGGACTAGGACAAGGATAAAAACCCTATTTCAGTAGGACTAGGACAAGGATGTTATAAAAACCCTATAATGCTGAATTTTTCAGCATTCACTTATTCCTTGATTGCAAGCTTTTTATTATTCACTCATTCATTAATTCAAGACTTTTTCATTCGACTTTTGCTACTACTTCACGTTACAGATTCTATAAGTTTTAACAGAGAAAACACGGCTCTCTTGAGGCTCGGATAGAAGCAAAAACGTTATTCTCTCTTGGACGTCAATTTCATCCCAACGTGAGATTAATCTAGTTTGTGATATGATGATTATGTCTATTGTGATTTCCGTTGCACTCATGAGTAGCTAAACTTCTCTGTTAGGGTTATGGAAACCTTATGAGATACTATCTATTGCTATGAGTTTGTAAATTCTTGATACGTATGCTGCTTATATCATTACTCTCTTCATCTTAATTGAATTCTTGTGGTTGCAAACATATAGAATACGCCAGTATAGCATTAAATTGTTCGAAAGAAAAGTTACATGTCTGGAAAAGAGAGAATGACAAGGAAATAGGGCTACCAACTCCTGTTTAAAAGTTAGTGCCGTAACTGGATTAACCTCTTGGAGAATTCGTACCATTAGTATACGCTTTAAGCTCGAAAGAGTTAAAGTGATATAATCCTTGATGGTCGAAAGACGCTAGGATTTACCATAGAATACGAATCTCTATAAGCGCATGCATGTCTGAATTCCGCATAACTCATAGCCAATAGATACGTAAAACTCATAAGGTGGACATAACCCTAACTTACAATTCTCATTGATTAAAACCTACCAAGCATTCCGTTTTTACTTTGCTATTTTATTTTTATTACTTAACGTCACGCTCCAATCCCCCCTTTTTCACAGAACTTTCACCAAAAGTCTACTAATCGTTGCATACTTAGTGACCGAGTATTCCCTGTGGGATTTGACACCCAACCCAGTTGGGTTCTATATTTGACAACGACCGCTTACACTCTTACGAGAGTTGTAGTTTGAGCGTTATCAAATTTTGGCGCCGTTGCCGGGGAATACGATTGTCAACTAAGTTTGTGATAGTTACTAGACCCTTTGGTCAAAGATTCTAGTATTTTACTTTTAGTTGTTGTTTTTGTTTATTCAGGATTGTTTGAGTGCATGCCAAACACTCGAAGTTTAGGTCAACCGTTATTACCCATAAATCCTGAACCTCAACTTATTGGCAGAATGGATGCACAACGTGACAGCGACAGAAGGGCGGCTCAACAGGAGCAGGCTAGATTAGCTGCGTTGGTAGCTGCTCAAGTGCATCAACAGAATATTGATAACTCAGGTCGGGCAACAAATCCTGATGATGAGGACCTGGGTGATGAGGAGTTACTTAATCCACAGCGTGCAGATGAGGTGGCAGCACCTATGCTCAGGAGAGATCGTCAAGCTAGAATGAGACCTGACCGCCGAGCTGTGCAGGCTCCTTTTGATGATGATGATGACGATCTGGATGGAGCTAGTGCCACAGGGGCTATTATTCCTCCACCCTTGGTACCCGGAGCTAAGTTCAATTTCACTAGCACCATGATTTAGTTACTGCAGCTCAAGGGGTTATTTGGTGGACTCGCAGGAGATGATCCGAATATGTATCTGATTAACTTTATTTCAACATGCAAGTCGTTTGACAATCCAGGAGTTGGGCAGAATGCAATTCGGCTGCGCTTATTTCCATTGTCTCTGTCTGGGGAGGCAACTCTATGGCTGAACGGGCTAACTCCTGATTCTATTACTAATTGGAGGCAACTGAAAGACGCTTTCCTAGAAAGATTCTTTCCGCCATCCAAGAGAGCCCAATTACGGGATGAGATCAGCAATTTTCGACAGCTTCCAACTGAAGCTCTCCACGAAACATGGGAGAGGTTCAAGAAGAAGCTTATGCGGTGCCCAAACCATCAGATGACGAATATCCACTTGATGGAAATATTATATAGGGCTTTGAACTCGGTGACAAAGCCAGTGGTTGATAATGCTGCAGGTGGGTCATTCATGGACCTTACTTTTCTTAAGGCAAGTGATATGCTAGATCATATGACAAAGCAGAGTAGAGCTTGGCATACCAGGGATTCTGAGGTAGCAAGCTCTACCGTATCTGTTGGCATGACTGCAGAGCAGAGGCGTAGACAAGAGGAACATAACCAAGATATGGCTCACATGAAAACGCAGATGGATCTTCTTACCAAGCACTTATTATCAGGGAAGACCGAAAAGCTTAAGGCCGTTGTATCACAGGGAAGAGATGAATTCGACTCTGAGGAAGAAGCGAACTACTTGAATAATCAGGGGGGTTTCTGAGGCAATGCCCAAGGGAAACCAATATGCAGCTCGTGATGGCAGATAGGTCGGTAAAACGACCTGTGGGTATCTTGAATGATGTGTTGGTGAAGGTGTCTACCTTCATTTTGCCTGCAGACTTTGTGATTTTGGATTGCGAGGTGGATTCTGAAATTCCCATAATCTTGGGACGTCCTTTCTTTGCAACAGGAAGTGTGCTTATTGACATGAGAGCTAATGAGCTTTTATTTCGGTTGAATGACGAAGTGGTCCGTTTTGATATATGCAAAGCAATGAAGCAGCCCAGCGATATGAATGTGTTCTCCGTAGCTGATGTTCATTATGAGGATAAGAAAGCATTATCTGTAGAGAAACAGCTTACTGTTGAGCCATTGTCTGCTGCGCTGCTGAATGTTGAGCATGAGGACGATGAAGATTATAAAGAAACTATGTGTGCTCTAACAGAAATAGGGTCCTATTCTCATACTCCTAAGCAGCTGGACCTTGATCTTAAGAATCAACCGTCACCAACAGCGAAGACTTCCATTGAAGAGCCCCCAGTGCTAGAATCGAAAGAGCTCCCCAATTATCTAAGGTATGCATTCTTGGGAAGTGGAAATACACTTCCGGTGAGTGTGGCGGATGATTTAAGTAAACAGCACGTAGAGGCTCTCATCTCTGCTCTGAAGAGATACAAGAGAGCTATGGGTTGGACTATTGATGATATAATTGGTATCCCTCCTGGGATATGTATGCACGAGAGTCATATCGAAGAAGATTGCATGTCTACAAGTAAGCATCAGCGTCGTCTGAATCCATTCAGAAAACGATGCCCCATCTATCTCGATGAAGTCTAAGTAATCGAGATAGCTATGTCGTGCCGCGACAATAAATCAAGCGCTTGGTGGGAGGCAACCCATCGTTTTTAATTGTTTTGTTTTCTTAAGATTTTGTCGAGCCACGATCAAAACTAAGGCGCTTGATGGGAGGCAACCCATCGTTCTAATCGTTTTTGTTGTTTTTGAGTAAATGTAGGTGCAAGAGGTGTAAAGGAGGAGATTGGTTTCAAATTATGATTTGGAAGTATTGTATGTTGAAGGTGGTAAGTTAGGAATGAAGAAGCAAAAGGCTATGGGTTAGGCATTGCCTATGAAAATATAGGCAAAGAACAAGGCAAGGCCTATGTAAATCTAGGCCACGAACAAGGCAAGGCCTAAGCTATGGCCTAAGCTCTCGGATTCTATAATGCCATGGCATAGGCGCCGCCTATGCAAAAGCCTTTTGTCTCTAAATCTAGTATGCCATGTACCAGTATGGCAGACGTGCAATTCATAGGTCCAGCTGTCCATCTCAATAATTGGGAAGCCACTCCTCTCCCCGTCAGGAGGGAGTTTTGGTAGTTTATTTTATTTTTCTTTCTGTTTATCCGAGTTATTTCAGGGTTGTAATTCGGATTTTAGTTTGTTTATGTTATGTTGGCATCTGTGTTTAAACCCTTCTATCTTTTTATTTAATGAAATACAATGTCCCTTTTGTTTTGTGTCTAATATATTTTGTTTTTCTTTTCTTACACAGTTCTCTTTATGCTGATTCTAATGACATGACATGCATGCGGAATTTTCAGCCTGGTCTTAAATTCCAAACTAATCAAGATGTAATGAAGCGGTATGGGGAATATAATGAAGAAGGAGCACTAGAAGAAAGAAGCAAAGAGTTGGAACAGTTTGAAGACAAACCGAATCCTAATTTGAATGAGACTGAGCCAATAAATCTAGGGGATCAAGAAGATTTTAGGGAAACTAAAATCAGTGTACATGTTTTGCCACAGCTAAAAGAGGGAATGATTCAAGCATTAATTGATTATAAGGATGTTTTTGCATGGTCTTATGATGATATGCCCGGTTTAAGCACAAAATTAGTGGCTCACAAGTTGCCAACTGATCCAGCGTTTCCCCCTATCAAACAGAAGTTGAGGTAGTTTAAAACCGATGTAAGTATTAAAATCAAAGAGGAAATCATGAAACAACTTGAAGCCAAAGTAATTCGAGTGTCTCGTTATCCCATGTGGTTATCCAATGTTGTTCCTGTACCAAATAAAGATGGCAAAATTCGAGTGTGTGTTGATTATCATGATTTGAACAGAGCAAGTCCGAAAGATAATTTTCCACTACCCAACATTCACATTTTGTTAGATAACTGTGCTAAACACGAGGTTGCCTCTTTTGTGGATTGCTATGCCGGATATCACCAGATCATTATAGATAATGACGACGCAGAGAAGACATCTTTTATCACACCATGAGGAACTTATTGTTATCGAGTGATGCCATTCGGTTTGAAGAAGGCTGGAGCAACATACATGAGAGCCATGACCACTATGTTTCATGATATGATGCATAAAGAGATTGAGGTCTACGTGGATGATGTGATTATTAAGTCAAAAAGTCAGGCCGACCATGTTAAAGATTTAAGAAAGTTCTTTGAAAGGCTTCGCAGGTATAATCTCAAACTCAGCCCGGCAAAATGTGTATTTGGAGTTCCATCTGGAAAGCTGTTGGGGTTTGTAGTCAGCCGTCGGGGAATTGAATTGGATCCCTCAAAAATCAAAGCCATTCAGGATTTGCCCCCGCCCAAGAATAGAACGGAGGTGATAAGTTTGCTTGGTAGACTGAACTACATTAGCAGGTTTATTGCTCAACTCACAACCACTTGTGAGCCCATATTCAAGTTACTGAAAAAGAGTGTTGCGGTAAAATGGACTGAAGAATGTCAGGAAGCGTTCGATCGAATCAAAAGATATTTGTCAAATCCGCCAGTGCTGATACCCCCGGAGCCTGGTAGGCCTTTGATCTTATATTTATCAGTCATGGACAATTCTTTCGGTTGTGTCCTGGGTCAACATGATGTCACAGGCAAAAAGGAGCAGGCTATTTCTTATCTTAGCAAGAAGTTCACCGCATATGAGGCCAGGTATACTCTTTTTGAAAGGACGTGTTGTGCCCTAACTTGGATAGCACAGAAGTTGAAGCACTATCTCTCACCCTATACTACTTATCTCATCTCCCGCATGGATCCTTTGAAGTATATCTTTCAGAAGCCTATGCCGACAGGTCGATTGGCAAAGTGGCAAATATTGCTTACCGAGTTCGACATCGTATATGTGACTCGAACCGCCATGAAAGCCCAAGCCTTGGCAGATCATCTTGCTGAGAATCCCATCGATGAAGAGTACGAGCCATTAAAGACATATTTTCCTGACGAAAAAGTGTCGTGTGTCGATGAAGTCATTATAGATGCTGATCCAGGTTGGAGGTTATTATTCGATGAAGCTGTCAATATGAAAGGAGTCGGAATAGGTGCGGTTCTTATCTCTGAATCGGGACAATATTTCCCGGTAACAGCACAACTTCGATTCTACTGTACTAACAATATGGCAGAGTATGAAGCCTGCATCCTTGGTTTGAGGTTAGCTGTTGATATGGGAGTCCAAGAATTATTAGTGTTGGGAGATTCGGATTTGCTCGTCCATCAAATTCAAGGCGATTGGGAGAAGCAAGATTTGAAACTCATCCTGTATCGACAATGCTTGCAGGAGCTATGTCGACGATTTGTGTTAGTAAAATTTCGGCATATTCCAAGGATTCATAATGAAATTGCTGATGCTTTAGCCACTCTGTCTTCAATTCTCCAACATCCTAACAAAGCCTATATCGATCCAGTGCATATACAGAGTCGTGATCAGCATGCTTACTGTAATGCGGTTGAAGAAGAGCTCGATGGAGAACCTTGGTTTTTGGATATCAAGCGGTACATTCAGTCAGGAGAATACCCAGCATATGCCACCAATGATCAAAAGAGGACTATTAGGCGTTTGGCTAGTGGATTTTTCTTAAGTGGGATAATCTTGTATAAGAGGACCCCAGATCTGGGACTTTTAAGGTGTGTAGATGCAAAATAAGCCTCGGCAATCATGGTTGACATACACTCTGGAGTATGCGGGTCGCATATGAAAGGTCATGTCTTGTCAAAGAAGATTCTTCGAGCAGGTTATTACTGGTTTACTATGGAGAGGGATTCTATTCAATTTGTTCGAAAGTGTCATCAATGTCAGGTGCACGGTGATCTGATACGTTCTCCTCCTGTTGAGTTGCATGCAATGTCCTCTCCATGGCCGTTCGTGTCTTGGGGAATGGATGTGATTGGACCGATTGAGCCGAAGGCATCAAATGGACATAGATTCATTTTGGTAGCCATTGACTACTTCACAAAGTGGGTGGAAGCAGTAACTTTCAAGTCAGTGACAAAGAAGGTTGTGGTAGATTTTGTTCATGCCAATATCATTTGTAGATTTGGAATTCCTAAGATGATCGTTACAGACAATGCTGCCAATCTCAATAGTCATTTGATGCAAGAAGTGTGTCAATAGTTTAAGATCGCACATCGAAATTCTACTCCATATCGCCCAAAGGCCAATGGTGCTGTAGAAGCCGCCAATAAAAATATAAAAAAGATACTGCGAAAAATGGTACAAGGTTCTAGACAGTGGTATGAAAAGTTACCGTTTGCATTGCTAGGTTATCGC
Source organism: Capsicum pubescens (assembly GCA_030864215.1). Taxonomy (NCBI): domain Eukaryota; kingdom Viridiplantae; phylum Streptophyta; class Magnoliopsida; order Solanales; family Solanaceae; genus Capsicum; species Capsicum pubescens. The sequence continues at coordinate 350,016,765 of CM061538.1, read as the reverse complement.
ACCACTGGTCGCACTTCAACAGGGACAACTCCATATTTATTAGTGTATGGGACAGAAGCAGTCATCCCTGCAGAAGTTGAAATTCCCTCTCTTCGAGTCATTGTAGAAGCAGAGATTGATGATGACGAATGGGTAAAAACCTGACTGGAATATTTGAGTTTAATCGAGGAAAAAAGGCTAACGTCCGTGTGTCATGGCCAGTTGTATCAGAGGAGGATGGCTCGTGCGTATAACAAAAAGGTCCTTCACAGGAATTTTGAAGTTGGTCAGTTGGTATTAATACATATCCTTCCTCACCAGGTTGAAGCGAAAGGCAAGTTCTCCCCTAACTGGCAAGGTCCCTTCGTTGTGAAGAAAGTGTTACCCAATGGAGCCTTATATTTGATAGATATTGAAGGCAAAATGGCAGAAATGGCTATCAATGTTGATGCGGTCAAAAGATACTATGTATGATATTTGGTCCTTTGTTTGATTTTATTGCATGTTTAGTACTTGCATTTTTTAAGATTGATATGATGAAGGCATTTTATTCTTCTATCCAAACATTGTGTCATCCTTTGTTTACCCGTTTGAGCCTCTTTTATTTTTCTTTCATATCCCTCTTTTGGAATCAAAATAGAGTCAAAGATAAATGTCAAGAAAATAAGAATAAAAGAAAGAGTTCGAAAATAAAAGAAAAAAAAAATAAATCAAAATAAAGAACAAGCTGATGGAACTACGTGCGACCTGATTCTCCTCTCTCGGGAGTGAGATACGTAGGCTGCCCTATTTCGGGCTCGGTCCAACCAAATAAAGATTTAAGATTCACCCAGTCAACAAAAATTGGGGCATGAGTTAACATGTTGTTCGAGTCGATTCCAAAAGTTGTAAGTCCCACCCCCACTTCAAGTATCGTTTGAACCCCTTACCATTTTTTCTAACCTTAACCAAAAGCCAAGTTACAACCAAAGAAAGTCCTTCAGATCAATTTTTGATAATGTTAAGGCTAAGCATGCAATGGATATTGATGATACATTGTGAGGTACCATTTGTCTCCCTCGGCATAAGAAATCAGGAGAGAAATACAAAAATGAGAGAGTCTTATTGGTGAAAACCCCCGTGGGCATCATAAGGCGATGGTGAGTTGAGAGAAATGAAAATGAGAGAGTCTTATTGGTGAAAACCCTTGCAGGCACCATAAGGCGATGGTGAGTGGAGAAAAATAAAAATGAGAGAGTTTTATTGGTGAAAACCTTTGCAGGCACCATAAGGCGATGGTGAGAAGAGAGAAATAAAAATGATAGAGTCTTATTGGTGAAAACCCTCACGGCCACCGTAAGGCGATGGCGAGTTCAAGAGAAAAGTGAAAAGTGAAAAGAAAGAGATTTGTTGGCAAAAGTCTTTTAAGATGTAGTCAATCGAATGTGATGTATGAGTCCCATAGATTTGAAGAAGCGGCTCAGCGGCAAAGGCACAAACTCGACAACAAATGGGGAGTTTTGGATAGGAAGATCAGGCAGCTCAATCCTAAATGCATGTCATACTCATTGGAGTTGGTTGTCGTATTCAGATAAGTTTTCTTTTTGAATATGGGACATTGCCCTCTTTCTTTCATTTACATATTCATGATTTTTTTCTTTTATGTCATTTATCAAAACAAAAGTCACCATCATTTCTTTACATTTTAAGTCAAGTCTGTGTCAAAACAAACGAGAAAGGATTTCAAAATTTACTACCAGTCTTTCCAATTATATGAGGAAAATCCAAGGAACAACACAGGAAGAAAAATGATCGTAACTCAACACGAAGCAAAGGAAGTCTATCAACCGACAGGCTATTGGATTCGTGGAAGCATTCAGATTTGGGAAAAGAGTGCACCTCAGAGGCATGGTAAAATGGAAACCCATTGTTTGAGTCAGAACTCATTTTCCCTCAATCTGAATCCGGGTCAATGATGCGGCAAGAAACGGCAAGTGTTAGCAATTTGGAACAAAGATGAAAGGAACGAGTGTTGGGTAGATACCTGAGAAGCCAAGATCCGCAAGCCACCACTAAGTTTTTAACTGACAAATTTTCTTTGTTGAAATAGGGGCAAATTCGTTTCACTTGATTCAGCTACCATTGGAAATGCACATCCGTGGGATTTTACTTTCAGTGCAGGACCCTCCTGAAGAATTGGATTTTTACTTTATGTTCAGGACCCTCCTGAAAAATGGGATTTTACTTCATGTTCAGGACCCTCCTGGAAAATGGGAATTTACTTTCAATTCAGGACCCTCCTGAAAAATGGGAATTTACTTTCTGTTCAGGACCCTCCTGAAAAATGGGATTTTACTCTCTGTTCAGGACCCTCCTGAAGAATGGGACTTTACTTTCTGTTCAGGACCCTCCTGAAAAATGGGATTTTACTTTCTGTTCAGGACCCTCCTGAAAAATGGGATTTTACTTTTGCTCAGGACCCTCCTGAAAAATGAGATTTTACTTTATGCTCAGGACCCTCCTGAAAAATGGAATTTTACTTTCTGTTCAGGACCCTCCTGAAAAATGGGAATTTACTATCTGTTTAGGACCCTCCTGAAAAAATGGGATTTTACTTTCTGTTCAGGACCCTCCTGAAAAATGAGAATCTACTTTCTGTTCAGGACCCTCCTGAAAAATGGGATTCTACTTTTTGTTCAGGACCCTCCTAAAAAATGGGACTTTACTTTCTGTTCAGGACCCTCCTGAAAAATGAGATTTTACTTTTGTTCAGGACCCTCCTGAAAAATGGGATTTTACTTTATGTTCAGGACCCTCCTGAAAAATGGGATTTTACTTTTGCTCAGGACCCTCCTGAAAAATGGGATTTTACTTTATGTTCAGGACCCTCCTGAAAAATGGGATTTTACTTTCTGTTCAGGACCCTCCTGAAAAATGGGATTTTACTTTCAATTCAGGACCCTCCTGAAAAATGGGATTTTACTTTATGTTCAGGACCCTCCTGAAAAATGGGATTTTACCTTATGTTCAGGACCCTCCTGAAAAATGGGATTTTACTTTCAGTTCAGGACCCTCCTGGAAAATGGGAATTTACTTTCAATTCAGGACCCTCCTGAAAAATGGGATTCTACTTTATGTTCAGGACCCTCCTGAAAAATGGGATTTTACTTCAATTCAGGACCCTCTTGAAAAATGAGATTTTACTTTATGTTCAGGACCCTCCTGAAAAATGGGATTTTACCTTATGTTCAGGACCCTCCTGAAGAATGGGATTTTACTTTATGTTCAGGACCCTCCTGGAAAATGGGACAACGCTTTTAAAAACAAACAAAAAAATATACTACTTTACTATAATTTTTGGGATAATTTTCGTTCTAGTTTTAATTTTGGGTTTCAGGAGCCCGCCTGAAGAACAGGGTGATGAAATAGCAAGTCAGGAGCCCGCCTGGAGAACAGGGTGATGGAATAGCAAGTCAGAGACCCGCCTAGAGAATAGAGTGAAGAAATGAAAGTCAAGCAATAAAGTGATGAAATAGCAAGTCAGGAGCCCGCCTGAAAAATAGGGTGAAGAAACGAAAAGTCAAGCAACAAAATGATGCAATTGAAAGCCAAGCAACAAGTTGAAAGAAATTGCAAGTCAGGAGCCCGCCTGAAGAATAGGGTGATGAAAGTCGAGTCAAGAACCAACAGAAGCAGTATAGATAAGATTTTTGTAATTTCATTTATGTTTTAACTTGTAATTTTCATTTTTTTGATGTAATGACAGAGCCGCGGACCGAAACCTCGATGGAACCTCACTCGATTCTCCAACTCGGTATAGTCCACTTCTCTTCCAATCCTTTGAAATACCCGTGACTTGATTCTCTCATAATTTGGGTAGGAAGGATGTCTTAAGTCAAGACTCGGTTGTCCTTCTTCCTTCTGTTTCTTTCTTTGAATAATGGTCGGGTCAAAATTTGGTCTCGCTGTCTACTTCTTTTCCTGAAAACACTTCGTGTTTACATTCAAAGGGGGCATGATGTAGACACCTAATTTCGTCCCTCCCCGATATCATTTTTACCTATTTGTTTACCTTATCCTACCGTGTACCCTCACCCGTATGATAATCCCTCCACAAAATGACAAAACTAACTAACCTTATCTTATCCTAACCACCTACCCAATAAAAACATAACACCTCACCACTACCCTCTACCCCACGTTACCCCACCCCCCTCTCTTTTTCTTGTCCAAAAAGAAAGAGCACAATATATACCCACACATACACACAAAATATGGGGGTGAACCAAAAAAAAGAAAAAAAAAAAACAAGATCAGCACTCTCTCTCTCTAAACTCTACTCTCTCTCTCTCTAAAATGTCGCCGGCGACTGACCGGAGCTCCGACCACCACAACACCACCATCTTTCCCCTCTCTCTCTCTCTCTCTCTCTCTGTTGACTCACTTTCTCTCCCTCTCTCCGACGACTGCAACAGCGCCGTCGTCACTCCGATTTCTCTTCTCAGCTGCTCCGATCAGACGTCGCTGGTCTGGTCACCGCCGTCGTCACTCCTTCTCTCTCCCCCTCTCTTTCTCTCTGACCAGCAGCGGCATCAACACCAACTCCGACCAACGACGTCAGCTCCGACGGCGGCAGTCGCCGAGAATAGTGACGCCGACGACAGGCGTCAACAGCCGACCCATTTCCCGTCACTCCGTCACTGATTTCGTGTACGGGTCTTATCGATTTTTACAAATTCAGTCTCGTTTATTCGGATTTATGGATTATTCATCGTGAGGTTTTTGTCGTGGTTTTCCGATCTGTCCGGTTGAACTCGATATCGAGTTTGGAGTTGTTCGTTGTGAGGTTCTCCTATCGAGTATTTTGGTCTTCGAATTTCTTTATTATCGACAAGGATTAGTTTCGTCAAGGTCCATTTCTTCTAACCGAATCTTTAATTTATTTTGACTTTTATTGATGTTGTTGGTGTGGATGATTTATTTGTTGTGTGTTTGGTTTGAATCTTCGTTGTTTGTGTCATGTTTGATGTTGGTTTCGGATTATGAGATGTGATTGGAAAATCAAAGCATGCACTAATCATGTGGTTTAAAGGAAATTCGGGGCGCGAGTTAAAAAATCGTTAAAGTGAATTAGGGTTAATTTTGATTTGTTGTTGTTTTGATTCGTCGTTATTGTTACTTTCACGTCTAATTATCAATTTCGTGATAGTATCGTGGTAAGTCAAGCGGGTAGGCAATCGTAGGCCGGGTAGGCGAAATTTAAGAATAAGTGTTCTGTGGGATGTTGGAATGTGCATGTGAATGTCTCTTTCTAGATTATCATGTTTAATTCAAATGTATTTATTCAACCGGGGAATGCCCCGAGATCATTTGTATTTATTCACCGGGGAATGCCCCGACGTACCTTGTTCGGGAAAAAAAATGATCGTGATGAAGGCCCGCGGCGTCGAGTAGGGCATTGGAGCTTAGATTTAGTTATATACTAGGATTTATATTTTTGTTGTTTTTTTTTCTATTTTTCGGACTGTATAATTGGACTGGACTTTTCATTTTTGGACGGTTTCGTTTTGTTTATTGTTTGATTATTTTGTGTTCTTTTGTGTGGTTTATACATTTCATAATGTCAAAAAAGTCGATACACTCCACCAAGCAACCGTGGTCGAACCACGGGATCGAGGGGTGCCTAACACCTTTTCCTCGGTCAACAGAATTCCTTAGCCGAAATCTCTGTTCGCAGACCGGTTTAAGAGTCAAATGGTTTCGAAAAGGATTTTCCAAAGGTGACTTGGCACACCGGATTATGCCAAGTGGCGACTCTGAATAAAAATGCAAATAATCCTTTTCCGAAACAAATTTTCATTTCTTGTCACTTAAATAATAAAACTCTTTCGAACTTTAAAATATTATCCATTTTTTGGAGTACACGTAAAAAAGGGGGTGTGACAATGATCCTCCACGTTCATCTCCAAGATGCTGATGTAAATGACCATGACCAGATAATGCATGAGGAGCAAGCATTGGTGGATAATATCTTACATTTTTAGCAGGCAATCTGATGTCGCTCGCATAGTTGGAAGCACTAGCAAACGACCCCTTGCCTGTCAAAGGCAACTCTCTAGGTGTTATCATGGTCCTTGGCAGAGAAAGATACCGGTTTACAAGCGAGGTGGTAGTCTCATCGTAAGAATCTACATTAGTCATTGAACTATGATCGGCAGCTGCAACAATTGTATTGCGATTTTCTACAGCAGGAGCAACAGTAACAGGTTGCCCATGGAAACTCTTGAGGCCCTGATTACGGTATTCCTATTCATTTGGAAAACGAGCATCAGAGCGAACGTGTTCATTCCGTGCAAAAGTTGCATCACCTCTTACACTAGCAGGGCACCTCAGTAGCTGCTGCATTCCTTGTTCAAATCCATAATGATCCAATTTTTGGGTAACATGTACAGCAGGAGTAGAGGGGTTTGGATGTGTTTCCTGTTGAAGACCATAACTTATGTATTCTTTCTCGGTAAGAAAATGTGGATCACAGGCAACCTCTCGAGGCACGACATGGTGGGGTGCGAACTGCTTCCTTCCATGATCATACGGTTAGAAATTCTGACCTGCTTTACTACTGTCGTATTGCGCTCTATATGCATGCTCCCTGATAGGTTTATAACCAGATAAGGGTGGTGCTTTCGACTGCTGAATAACTGGCGGAGACAAAGGATCCCGTAGTACTGGTTTGAGCGTTGGATCCAGCCATGGTACAGGTCTAAACAACTCTGTCAACTTCTTCAACTGTTGTATAGTCAACAAATTAGGTTTTAAAAATTAAAATAAAATGTATGACCAATTAGAAAATGACATGTGGCTTTTTACAAGAGACAAAATATTGACTTGAGTTTCCATCCATTGACCGTTAACTTGGGGGCATATTTGAGCCTAAAAACAAACATTAAGGGTATTTTTAGACCCAAAGATGGAAGGAGGGCATTTATGAACCTTTTCTCATAGTTTAGCGTATTTTTGACCCTTTTTCGATATATTTATAACATTTTCCCTTGAATGTCTAATTGATAGATAATGTGCCTCGTTAAAATCTTACGCGAAAAAACTCAGCGGTAAAATATAACACCCCAACTTAGGAAGGAGTCCCACATCGGCAAAACACAGGAGGGATACTGGGTATATAAGTAAGAAAATCTTACTCCCTAGTGACGCATTTTAAAGACGTGCGGGTCTGGGCTCAGAGCGGACAATATCACTAGGGATAAGAGGTAAGGGGTCTCTCGGGAATTCGTGGTTCAGGATGCCCGTCGCGGCCAGGGATACAAATTTAGGCTGCCTCATTAAAAACGTTACAAGAAAATTCCAATGGGACAAAACCTTGAAAGGAAAAAAAGTACAACGCATATTTGCTCCCCCTGACAAGAACATCAATGAACTTTGCATACCGATCTTGTGCACTATCTTCTTGAAAGTTGTAATCGAAGGAGACTTGGTGAATAAATCAGCCACATTGTCACTTGAACGAATCTGTTGCACGTTAATATCACCATTCTTTTGAAGCTCATGTATGTAGAAAAGTTTTGATGAAGTGTGTTTCGTTCTATCTCCTTTTATAAATCATCTCTTAAGTTGTGCTATGCATGATACATTATCTCCGTATAATATATGGGTACATTGTAATAATTCACACCACATTTTTCTCAAATGAAATATATCATGGATCTCAACCATACTCATTCTCGACTTGCTTCATGAATAGCTATTATCTCAGCATGGTTCGATGAAGTGGCTAGATAGACTGCTTTGTATATATCCAAGATATGGCAGTATCCCCACATATGAATATATAGCTTAGTTGAGATCGAGCTTTATACGGGTTAAATAAGTACCCAGCATCAGCATAACTAGCAAGATCAGGACTATAATATTTTAGAATAAAATAAGCTCATATGTTTTATCTTATTTTGATGTCTCCTAGTATGAGCAGAACTATACCTTGCTAACAAATTAACCGAAAAAGGCTACATCGGGCCTTGTAATATTTGCAAGATACATGAGTGGACCAATTGCACTAAGATATGATACTTCATAACCAATTCAATTCGGTATATTTCTCATGTTAGCAAATAATTTATTACTTTGAAAACTCTCCAAGAGTTTCAATAATTTTCAAGTTATAATCTTATACAATATAAGGATTATAAATAAGTTTCTTAGAAACTTTTATATGCTTCAAGCATTTTGAATCCTTAAAAAAATATTCATATAAATTTTGTCAAATAAAAATATTCAATATTTCATGGGTGACATCTTCAAGTATCTGGACTGTAAATCAAATAAGTGTTATGTTTATCAAGATGCATCCTTTCAGATCACTTGATAAATGTTTCTACGTCAGCATGCTTAATAAACGTAGAATTCAGATCCTCGTAATCTTTCACAATATTGCACAAATATTGTATCAAAGATATCATTGATGATATATCATTTTGTATCGGTTCACAGTGTGATATAACATTTTGAGATCTCATCACTTCATTATTTTCAGGTACCTGAACCTCTCATAAGGTTTCATGAACTGTTATGTTGTAGTCTCTTTAAGAGCACATTGTCTTCTTATTATGATTATTTTCTCTGTATCCTTTTCAAGGATCATTTCATTTAGAATAGATTGGTCTATCATGTTTCACACATGCATAGAACTTGTCCTTCAGGGACACAAAATAGGAGCACTTGCAGCTTTAATATGAGTTGCTTTCGACATTTGACTTGAATTATCTTTTGAATGAGGATCTGATGATAATTTTTAATATATTTCATAGCTAATTATAATCTCCCCCTTATGTTAGGAACTAACATACATCCTCCATATTATTTGAGGAATACATCTTTATGCATTATGATATATTCATTTATCAAATGCCACACATCAAAACTACTAGATGGAATAATTGATTCCTGACCTTGAACCAATTGAGGGGGAAGTATTAATCATAATTTTTTATCTAATGCAAACAAGTGTTAGTGTATGCGATCATACTTCAGACCAATACATGTGGCTTTATTTTTATAAGTAATGATTCAACTATTTATCGAAGGCATTTAACACCAACTTAATTAGCATTATCAAGATGAATTGCCTTGATTACATAATCTGAAAATTATGATCTTAACTCAATTTTATTGAGCAACAACTTATGAATGTCAAACTGCAGGTTGACAACAAACGTACAAGTGATCATCTTATATCGATGTATCTTAATAGATCACATGACAGGTGAACGAGCCCATATTCACCTTTTCTAATTTTCAGATTTTGAGGGATCAAATCCCAACATTAGTTGGTCCAACCAACTTATCATAAGAACAAGCAACATTAAAAGTTCATGAAGAATTTTCTAGTTCTTCATCTATGTTTAATACTCACTATGCACATCTTTGGGATGTCACAATCGTTCTTGTCAATTTATGAACTTCTATACTAGTAAACTCCAAGTTTACCATGACATGTACGTTTTTTTTTCTTTAGCAAATTTCAAATTTACTATTACATGAATAAGGTTTAGATTACTACTTTAGAAGTAGATTTTAAAATAACTCTTTACCATTATTCAGTCTTTTTCAGAGGTGAGTTGTGATACCATCACAACCAAGTGCACGTTTGCATTAATAAGCTTCTCATTTTTCAGGAATGAAATATAATCGTGCCTTAAGCATATCAAATTATGATAGCTTAGAACCTCTTTCATGATATTGCTACATCAGGAGCACATCGAGGCATATATATCTTTCAAAGTATATCATATATTGCTACCACATTCACTTCAAGAATGGAGCAAATTGTCATCTTTCAGACTTATCATATATTGCTACCACATTCACTTCATGGAATGAAACATATTCAATGGACAAGTTTCATGACTTTTTATCAAATACATATTATTTTTGTCTTAGCCATCCTAATATCTTTAATATGGTGCATTGAGATTCAAACTCAACGTCTTATCCATATAAATAAGTCGTAGGCATAACTCGGTGGTGTAGACACGTGATTTTTGATCCTCCCTAAATTTTAACTTGTTTATCGATACTAAATATTTATATTTATATTTAGTCATATATTATTTTGACTATTATTTTATTTTAATATAATATAAATAATTAAATGAATTTGATTTTAGGATATTATTTTGTTTTAAAAATAAAAATAAAAAATATATATATATAGTTTTGTACTATCTTAATTATATAATTTATTTTTTGACTATTTTTAGATTGTTATTGTATTTTTTTTATTTTTTATTTTTTATAAAAATCAATTAATTATTATTTTTATTATTATTATTTTATTTGTTACTATTATCTATTTATTTATGTACTTATTAATTATTTTCGTTATTTTAAAAAAAAAAAAAAAAAAAAAAAAAAAAATGAAAAATCTTAAAACCTACCCTAACCTCCCACATTCCCCACACTTCCCTCAACTTCCCCCCACTATTCCACCCACAACAACACAACACTGCACATGCACACAACAATATATATGACAAACACACACACAAGAAAAAAAAAAAAAGAAAAAAGAAAAAAGGAGGGGAGTTCAGAGAAAATAAGATACTTTTCAGGCCAAAAAGAAAAAAAAAAACATCAGAAGATCTGAGAAAAAAAAAAAACAGAGAGAAAGTTGACAGGAAAAGTCAGTCAAAGAGCAAAACAAAGAAGAGAAAAAGTGAATTTGAATCCCGTTCAAGTTTCCAGTGACAACGTTTGCTTCCGTATTCAATTAAATTGAAATACAGGTTCTGTTTTGATCCTATTCTATTATATTGTAAATCTTCTGTGGAAAAACATGAATGAAAATATTTAAACAGTTTCAATGTATTTTCTATTGTGCATGTTTGATTATATGAACTTTTGTTACCACATACAATAGTAGTAACTTATATATATACATTCTCATAGTACATGTTTACAGATATAATTGGAGTATACAGATAGTCACATATATGTTCAAAAAAAAAAAAAAGTAACAAACATACCGTTTGACACAAAAAATCAGTAAAAAAAAAAAGAAGATAAAATCGAGTAAGACACAAGAAGGAGAGAATCAGTAAAAAAGGAGAAAACAGTTTTGAAATTTGGTTTTCCGGCAAATGATGGACGACGAAAACACTATTTGAATGGCAAAACTATCACCAGTCGCGCCATCACCGCTCCGACGTCCCTTCTTCCCCTTTTCCCGCCCTTGACAGACTATCAAAGGGCCGTATTTGGCCAGACCCGTCGCCGACGAAGACGGCGCTATTCCCTTTTTCCTTTTCCCTTTTCCGGCCACCCCCTCCCTTGTTTGAAACCATCGCCGGCGCCGCCTCTTCCCTTTCCTCTTTCCCCGTAGCTGCCAGCCATCACTGGCTGGAAAAAATGGTCGCCATTACCGCACCCTTCTTCCCTTTCTTCGTCGCTGCTCCATCGGCCGGAAACACTAATCCGGTGCCGATCTCTTTCTCTTTTCCTGTTGAATCAACCACCAACCACGAGACGAACCTTGTCGAAAAATCATTCCCAAAAATTCTCTCGTTGTTGCTGCTGTTACGATGACGAAAAATATTAAAAACTGGAAGAAACGGGTCAAATATAACTGATTTCATCTTTTGTTTTGTCAATACAGTGAAGTGATGCTAATATTTTGGACTAGTTTTCTAATCTGATCTTGCATAGATATAACTTGAATAATTTAATACTTGATAAAGACTTTAATTCATTATTGTGAACTTTATGAATATTTTAAATATCATAGATAAGTATGTATTTTCAATTATTGTTTTTAAAAATTTTCTTTGTGCTTTTGAAAACTAACTATTAAAATGTTCATTTATTTTAGCTGATACAATTCTTATTTTTTCTTCTTGTTGGATTATATTTTGTTTAATTAATTTTATTTAAATCATATAATATATATTTGACCGTTTCGTCATTCGTGATAGAGTAGGTTAATATAGTCAAATTATGTTATTTAATAGATTTTATTATTATTATAGTCATTATTATTACAATTTTATCGTACTAATTAAGTATAAAATTAGGTGAGATAAAAATAACGGTAAAATGAATAGGAAAATTGTTACGAATTTATTTATAAAAGAAAAAGAAACATGCTTTCAACGTTTAGATAAATTTTAGACATGTTTAAGATTTATTCGTTTCAATTAAGAATGCGGTGTACGCATCTTTCTGAGACATTTTAAAATTCAAGGATACAATAATGTACCTTGACAAATATTTTCAAAAAAAATAAATTTCACTGATTTATTTAATATAAAAGGTGTAAACAGACATTTTCGATATAATTAAAAATGAGCAAATTTAGGCCTTAACACAATCTACTCAAAAATAATTTAAGACAAGATAAGTCAATAAAAGCGACCGTGCTAGAACCACGGGACTCGAGGGGTGCCTCACACCTTCCCCTCGGTCAACAGAATTCCTTACCCGGTCTTCTATTTTCGCAGACCATAATAAAAAGTCATTTCCTTTTGATTAGGGATTCAATAAGGTGACTTGGAACACCATAACTCAATTTCAAGTGGCGACTCTGTAATTAAAATAATCCCTATTCAAAACTGTCACTTTAATTGGAAAAAAACCTTTGACCTCAGCCTTCGAGCGGAAAAAGGGGTGTGACATCTCTGGCGACTCTGCTGGGGAATAAATAGAATTCGAGCTTTAGATATTGACTTTTACTTGCTTTAATTATTTTAATATTGTGTTTGTTTGTTGGCCTTATGTGCTACTTGTTGCTCATTTACTGCTTTGATATTATTTGAATTGTATTATATATTGTCTTCTCTCACGTACCCCCTCTGAGTCTCTGAAATAGGATAGAGGGAATGCAGCATATGCATCCCACCTTCTTTTTAAGATAACCGGAGTGTCACGGCACCTGGTGAAGGATATAGTCACACATGTTAGGCGGGGTTCGGATCGACAACGAAGGCGGTGTTGCCCTGCTACCGACCAAGTTGTCCCTCCCCGGCTCGAGTGTCCGCTCGAGTAAGCCAGTCTAGACACTTATCCCTATTAGGATTTAACTTAGAAGAACTGAAAACTCAGAATCTGGTTATCCCTATTAGGTACCGCTTTATTTGCATCATATGCATTCGACTTAGCGGGACTCGGCACAGGGGCCGGGTCTGTCTAGGACAGGTCACCTACTTAATAAAGACCAACAGGTGCATCTTATGTGCTCTTTGATATTTGTTTGGAAGGCTATTTGTGTGTTGACCGGCTTTTAGGCAACATTGAAATGCAAGAGATTAAATTATCGTCACATTTAGTGAATCATTTTTGAAAGAAAATTTTTATAATAATAATAGAAAATTTTTAGTAACATAGTTTTACGGTTTTTATGAACTACGAGGGTCTGATTCTCACATATTTGTGAGATACGTAGGAAGTCCTTTCCAGGACACGACCTTATCTTTTAAAGAAAAATTTTGTTCATAGATCTATTGGAAAATATATTGAAAATATGATTATTTTTCATAATTATTTTTCTAATTTTCAAGTCCAATTTTTTGTATATATTTTAACAGCCCTGAATCTTTAGGGATCATGAGGCTAAGATAAAATATATATATATATATATATATATATAGTAAAATAATAATAATAATAAATAATAATAATAATAATAATAATAATAACAATAAAATAAAAATATATTTCAAGAGCCCGGAATCTTTAGGGATCATGAGGCTAAGTTTTTACAAATATATATATATATATATATATATATATATATATATATATATATATATATATATATATATATTAATTTTAACAAGTCCTAAACCTTTAGGGTCATGAGATTGAAAATTTTATACAACTTCATACATAAAACGGTCATTCTATTCTTCTTTATTTCTGAGTTCTTTTATTTTATTTTTACTTAGGGAATATTGTCTTCAAACACATAGATAAAATTGTCTAGAAGTCTGTTATAGCAAAGTTTTTGATAGAGTCAATTTAAATAAAAAATAATATTATCAGTCTTGTTTCTCTCACTTTGATTTTTGATAAAATTGTTCTTTGCAACTAAGTTTAAATAATGGTCGCACTAGGTTTTACAAGTTAAGTTATAAATTCTTTTCAAAATTAATAAATTAAGTTTTGTCTAAGTCTAGATATTTATTAATTTTATGTCCCTTTCAATAGGTATAAAATGTCTCCCCCTGTTCGTGGAAAGCGTTCAAAGAGAAAGAGAGATGGAAGTGTACCCCTTCAGGTTGTGGATTGTACCCCTCTGCAACTTTGGTTATGGTGGAATGCAATGGATACTTTCGATTATGACGAGATACATAAGTATTTGGGCTTTTTGACGAGTATCATGAGAATCAACCCTAATAGGGAGGTGATTGATGCATTACTGAATTTCTGGGACCCGAAGAATAATGTATTCCGCTTTTCAGATTTTGAGTTGACACCTACTTTAGAAGAGATAGCAGGCTATGTTGGATATGGTGATATGCATCGGAAGAAACTTATAGTCCCAAGACTTATTTCGATAAACAAATTTTGCAAGCTCATGAACATAAAGAACACAAAAGAAGAATCAATGAAAAAAGGTTGGGTTTCCTTGCAGTTTTTGTATGACAGATACGGAAGGCAAGAGGGGTTTCAGAAGTACGGTAAAGAACTTTGTAATAAGGGAAGTTTTGAGACTTGGAAAGTTCACAGACGATTTGCATTCATGGTAGCCTTTTTGGGCACTATGGTCTTCCCAAGAAGAGAAGAAAAAATTAATATTCGTTTAGCGGGAGTGGTACAGATACTGATTAAGAAAGATTACACCATGATACCAATGATCCTAGCTGATATTTACCGTGCTCTGACTGTTTGTCAGAAAGGAAAAAGTTTTTTCGAGGGATGTAATATCTTGTTACAGATGTGGATTGTAGAGCATCTTTATCAACGTCCTACATTGACAAGGTTCAATCCCGAGCGATTCAATCGAATCAACGATTACGAGGAAAGGATGGAGAAATATAAATGTCCAAAAGAAATTGGAGATTGGGTTAAACTTTTTCGTTCTTTGACAACAGACAAAATCACTTGGAATCTCCATTGGTTCCCTTGGAAGCAAGTCATGTATAGTTCTGTCATTCGTCCGTTCTTGTTATTAATGGGCATTAGAGGTGTTCAACCGTATGTTCCATTGAGAGTTCTACGTCAGCTAGGCAGGCGTCAAATAATTCCCGTAACCGAAGACATGGCTGAGTTCGTATTTGAGGTCAGACCAGAGATTTCACTTCCAGAAGATTTGGCCCAGCAGATTTGGGAGGGTCGCCGTATTATGGGAGTCAAAACGATGGTCATAGAGCGTGAGAAAGGAGAAGTGCACCCAGATTATCGGGAATGGTTTGAAGAACAGTCGAGTCCTCCAGTCAGACCAGAAAAATCGGTTAAAGGACCTATAGATCAGGAAGCTGCAATCAGGATAGGAATTGAAAGAGCCATGCGAGAACATCATGAAGCCAACCAAATTTTGAGAGATGAATTAGAGCATGCCAGGGCAAAAATAGACGAACAACAAAGGGAATTCTCTGAAGAGAAAGCTAAGTCAGCAGCTATTGAGGTTGCACTTCGGGGACAAATCAAGTTTGCTACCACTAGGGGGTCACACGTTGCAGAACTTGCCGCATCTCGCCGACAACAACTTCAAGAAGTTGAAAAGAATATGCAGGAAGAATTCGATCGAGAGAGATCTCAGTGGGTTCGTGAAAGAGGAATATTGCGAGAACAGTTGGAGGTTGTTTCCGCTCGTGAACAACGTGCAAGAGAGATGGTTGATTTCCGAGATCGACAGGCCCAGGAATGGGATCAGGCTTTCAGTTCTCTTCGAGAGAAAGTCCATCGTGTAGCACAGGATACTGCCAGAACGGGTTTAGATTATCAGCAGTTGGATTGTGAGGACTTTTTGGCACAAGTACCAGCTTTCGCACAGCGACTCACTACTTCATTGGAGGACATATATCTGAGTTTGGGAGGACATATTAAATCGAAATCTCCTTGAAAGGATCGTTGTTTTCTTTGTCATAGTTTTTTCATTTTCAGTTTTAAATTTTTTTTTTTTTTTTTTTTTTTTTTTTTTTTTTTTCTTGTTTAGATATTATGTCTTTTAGTTTTCAGATGTCAGTTAGTAGGTTTTATTTTAGGAGTTGGGTCAGTTATTTTATCGAAGAATGTAATGAAGTTGAACGTTTATTTCTATATATATTACATATGTTTTACTTCACTTTATTTATTTTCTTCAATAAAAAAAAAAAAAAAAAAAAAAAAAAAAAAAAAAAAATTAAATTACACCCGAACTACGCAAGATCTGATTCATGTCCTAACATGATACGTAGGCAACCCTCCAAAGGGTTCGATCATAACTTTTGAAAATATGCCTAGAAAAGCCGGGCTGAAACACAAAGCTTCCATGATAGGTTGGGAAATGCATATAGTAACATGACATATAATGTGGCATTATAATGTGTTAAATATATAACACTCACCTGTTTGTTGCTTGATTACAGAAAGATAAAATAATTGGTGGTTGGTTTGTGGTTTAAACTGGCATCACATCCGTATAATACCAGATACAAGGGTAAAAGAAGAATGACTCGCAGAGAAGATATAGAGTCTGATAGTGAAGAAGAGCAGAATCAGTTGACTTTGCAGGAAGTAGCATCAATGGAAGAAATAAAGTCATTAAAACAACAGATGGCGGAAATGTACAAAGCTTGGTTGAATGGACAAGCCCCGCCTTCTTCAATCCCTGGACTTTCAGCTTCAAATGATCCAAATTCTGACCCAGCTCAAACTAGTGATCCTTTTTACCCACCAGGGTTTGGCCCATTCGCTACTATGTCTGGAGTTGCTGGTACTTCTACCGTGCGCCCACCAAATCCATCTGTCGCAAATAACCCACTTTTTACTTCTGTAGCGCCAGCTACTGCGGGAATTCAACCGACAATACCAAAGAATATGGGAAAACCAAATCATGATATGTTATATCCTCCTGAAATGACTTTCAAATCACAAAATCCACATTATCATGTTCATCAACGTGATACTCCTATTGTGATTGAGAAGATTGCTAAGAATGAGGAACATGAGGAGATGGCTAGAAAAGTGAGAAGCCTGGAGCAAAGTATGAGAAATATGCAAGGAGTAGGTGGACCAAAAAGTGTTTCGTACAAGGATTTATGTATGTTTCCCGATGTCCATTTGCCGATAGGGTTCAAAATGCCAAAATTTGACAAATATGAAGGACATGGCGATCCTGTAGCTCATTTGAAAAAGTTTTGCAATCAATTAAGGGGAGCAGGAGGAAAAGAAGAATTATTGATGGCGTACTTTGGAGAAAGCCTTACAGGGATAGCTTCTGAATGGTTCATTGACCAAGACATTTCCCGTTGGCATGTGTGGGACGACATGGCTCGAGATTTTGTTCAACAATTTCAGTATAACATTGAGATAGTTCCAGATCGCACTACGCTTGCCAACATGCGAAAAAAGATGACTGAAAGTTTTCGAGAATATGCCGTCAGATGGAGAGAGCAGGCTTCAAGAGTTAGACCATCGATAAAAGAATCTGAAATGATTGATATTTTTCTGCAAGCACAAGAACCTGATTATTTTCATCATTTGCTTTCTACTATCGGAAGCACATTTGCAGAAGTTATCAAAGTTGGAGAGATGGTAGAAAACGGAATCAAATCAGGAAAGATCATCAGCCAGGCTGCTTTGAAAGCAACAACACAGGCAATTCAAAGTGGTACAGGAAGTTTTGGGGGAAAGAAAAGAAAAGAGGATGTAGCAACTGTCATGGCAGGTCCTCGACAAAATTGGAGAGGTGCGCGTCAACCATACGAGCAGAATCCATTATATTTTGTTCCATCTCCCCAATATCCTATTTACAATACACAACTATATGCTCGAGGTCCTTCTTACCCGCAGTGGCGTACCCCAGCAATCCAAAATCATCCAATGGCCCCGCAAGTTCACAGAGGTCCTCCGAGGTCTAATTTTCGGCCTAGAGCAGAATTCAAAAGGGATAACATGGTAAAAGATAATTTCACTCCTATTGGAATATCTTACACCAGTTTATTTCATAGACTGAGAAAAATGAATATTCTAAACCCAATTGAGAGAAGGATCCCGAATCCTCCTCCGAAGAATTTGGACTATTCTAGAAGATGTGAATACTGTTCTGATGCCCCAGGGCACGACACAGAGAAATGTTGGTATCTGAAAAGAGCCATTCAAGAGTTGATTGATACCCAACAGATTATGGTAGAAAGTCCAGGCACTCCAAATGTCAATCAAAATCCGCTGCCAGATCATAATGAAACAAACATGCTCGATGTGTTACTCAGTGGTGAAGATGCTACAATTCCCTTTAAGCCAATCATTAAAATTAAAACGGATTCGGAAAAATCAGCAAATGCTGTAAATTTAACGAAAGAAAAGCCTGCAGAAGCGGAGGTGGTGATAGCAAGACCCGAATCATCGAATGATCCCGTGGTGATGGGGAAAGAGATTTCTGAAAATATTGGGTTAAGTCAAATAAAGCCGAAACTCATTATTCCCGGAAGATCCAATAAGCCTCTTTTAATCATAAAAGGAGCTCCTGTAGTTCCTATTGTTATTAAACCAGTGTCACAGCTGCCTATGGTTGATACCAAGGCAGTCCCTTGGAATTATAATCACGTTGTGGTGATGCACAAGGGGAAAGAAGTGATTGAAGATGTAGATGAAGTAGGAGGATTAACTCGATCTGGAAGATGTTATGTTCCCGTAGAGTTAAGAAAGAATAAACAAGGCAGTGAAGAACGAACGACATTCAAGAAGCCTGTTACTGATGAAGAAGCCGAAGAATTCTTGAAGAAAATGAAATTGCCAGAATATTCTGTTATAGAACAGATGAAGAAGACACCAGCACAGATTTCTTTGTTGTCCTTATTGATACATTCAGAAGAACACCGCAAGGCTGTAATGAAGATTCTTAATGAAGCATGTGTTCCTAGTGAGATTAGAGTAAATCAGCTGGAAAAAGTTGTTGGAAGGATCGTCGAAGCAAATAAAATTGCTTTTTCAGATGATGAACTGCCTATAGAAGGTACGGAGCATAACAAAGGTCTGTACATTTCTGTGAAATGCGAACATTCCATCATCACTCGAGTGTTAATTGATGGAGGATCAGGCGCTAACATTTGTCCCATGTCAACTTTACAAAAGTTGAATGTTAATGTGGAAAGAATCCGACCTAACAATGTGTGCGTCAAAGGTTTTGACGGATCAAAAACTGAGGCCATTGGTGAAATAGAACTTATATTGACAATTGGGCCTGTGGATTTTGCTATGGATTTCCAAGTACTGAACCTTGATGCTTCATATAATATGTTATTGGGAAGGCCATGGATTCATAGGGCTAAAGCAGTCGCATCAACGTTGCATCAAATGGTCAAATTCGAATATGACAGGCAAGAGATAGTAGTTCATGGCGAAGGAGACTTATCAATGTATAAAGACTACTCTGTTTCTTCCATCGAAACAAATACTGCCAATGCGTTAATTCATCAAGCTTCTGAGGTAGTGGCTGTTGAGCATATCCTCGAGGGGAATCTCATCGCAAGACCACAATTGTCCTCCGCATCTGTTATGGTAGTGAATGAAATGTTGAAGCATGGTTTTGAACCAGGAAAAGGTCTAGGGATGTTTTTGCAAGGCATAGTTCATCCGGTAAACCTCTATGAGAACTTTGGTACTTTTGGTCTGGGATACAAGCCTACTGCTGAAGATATAAAGAAGGCTAAAAAGCATAAGAAAGAGGCGTGGTCACTTTCCAAGCCTATACCGCCACTTTATGAGTCTTTCATCAAATTCAGTGTTGGTGGATCCTCCAAGTTACCTGATGCAAAATCAATGAATGATAATGATGCAGAGTTGACTGACCTTTTTCAGAATATGTTCGTTGAAGCAGATATGGTTGAAATTGGGGAAGGTACCAGTGATGCAGATGTGCAGTTTGTCGGCCCTGATGTCCAGCTTAACAATTGGGAGGCCACTCCTCTCCCTATTATAAAAGAGTCTTGGTAGTTTGTTTGTTTTCTTACAGTCTTAGTAGTTTGTTTGTTTTCTTATAGTCTTAGTAGTTTGCTTGTTTTTACTTCTGTAATTTAAATTATTCTAGGATTATAATTCAGAACTTTAAAATCTGGTATGTTAGGTTAAAACTCTTTCTATCTATGTTTCTAATTAAGTGCATTTTCCCTTTGTCTTATTTTAAGTCTAATTTTTATTTATTTATTGTTTTATCATACAGTTCTTTCTATGCCGATTCTAATGATATGACATGCATGAAGAATTGTTCACCAGAGTTAAAAAACCAATCTAATTTTGAAATAATGAATAAGGAGGTTGAATACGATGAAGAAGAAGCATTTGAGGATATAAACAAAGATTTCAAACAGTTTGAGAATAAGACAAATCCCAATTTGGAAGAAACTGAGGTGATCAATCTGGGGGATCATGAAAATATTAGGGAGACTAAGATAAGTGTACATGTTCAACCACAACAAAAGAAAGCTATAATTGAAGCGTTGCATGAGTATAAAGATATCTTTGCGTGGTCTTATGATGATATGCCCGGTTTAAGCACTGATTTGGTAGTTCACAAGTTGCCAATCGATCCTGCTTTTCCTCCTGTCAAGCAGAAGCTAAGAAAGTTCAAAACTGACATGAGTGTAAAAATTAAAGAGGAAATCACGAAGCAACTTGAGGCTAAAGTCATTCGAGTGGCCCAGTATCCTACTTGGTTGGCAAATATTGTCCCTGTTCCAAAGAAGGACGGTAAAGTTCGGATGTGTGTGGATTATCGCGATTTAAACAAAGCAAGTCCGAAAGATAATTTTCCACTTCCCAATATTCATATTTTATTGGACAATTGTGCCAAACATGATCTTGCTTCTTTTGTGGATTGTTATGCGGGGTATCACCAGATCATTATGGATCCAGAAGATGCGGAAAAGACATCATTTATTACTCCATGGGGAACATATTGTTATAGAGTTATGCCTTTTGGATTAAAGAATGCTGGGGCAACTTACATGAGGGCAATGACCACAATGTTTCACGACATGATGCACAAAGAAATTGAAGTTTATGTGGATGATGTGATCATTAAGTCGAGAGAGCAATCTGATCATATCAAAGATTTGATAAAATTCTTTGAAAGGCTTCGGAGGTATGATCTCAAACTTAATCCAGCAAAATGTGTATTTGGAGTTCCGTCAGGGAAACTTTTGGGTTTTATAGTCAGTCGACGTGGCATTGAGTTAGATCCTTCAAAAATAAAAGCTATCCAAGGTTTACCTCCACCGAAAAATAAAACGGAGGTGATGAGTTTACTTGGAAGGTTGAATTATATCAGTAGATTCATTGCTCAGCTTACGACAACTTGCGAGCCAATATTCAAGTTGTTGAAAAAGAATGTTAAAGTTGAATGGACTGAAGAATGTCAAGAGGCATTTGACAGAATTAAGAGACACTTGTCGAATCCGCCTATTTTGGTTCCTCCAGAGCCAGGCCGACCCTTGATATTGTACATGTCTGTTTTAGATAATTCTTTTGGCTGTGTATTGGGTCAACATGATGTCACAGGAAGAAAAGAACAAGCCATCTACTACCTTAGCAAAAAGTTTACCACTTATGAGGCTAAGTACACTCTTCTTGAGAAAACGTGCTGCACCTTAACTTGGGTAGCCCAAAAGCTGAAACATTACTTGTCATCTTATACTACTTACCTCATCTCTCGTATGGATCCTTTAAAGTACATCTTTCAGAAGCCTATGCCCACAGGCAGACTCGCGAAATGGCAGATGTTGCTCACAGAGTTTGATATTGTTTATGTGACACGAACTGCAATGAAAGCTCAAGCCTTGGCGGATCATTTGGCTGAAAATCCTATTGATGAGGAGTATGAGCCATTGAAGACTTATTTTCCAGATGAAGAGGTATTGTATGCTGATGAGTTTGTTTCAGAAGATTGTCATTCAGGCTGGAAGTTGTTCTTTGATGGAGCTGCTAATATAAAAGGAGTGGGGATAGGAGCGGTTCTTATTTCTGAATCAGGACAATATTATCCCATAACAGCCCAACTTCGATTCTACTGTACCAATAATATGGCAGAATACGAAGCTTGCATTCTAGGTTTGAGATTAGCCATTGACATGGGGGTCCAAGAATTGTTGGTATTAGGAGATTCGGATTTATTAGTCCACCAAATCCAAGGATATTGGGAGACTCGTGATTCGAAACTCCTACCATATAGAAGTTGTTTGCAAGATCTTTGTCAACGATTTGTATTAGTAAAGTTCAAACACATTCCCAGAGCTCATAATGAGATTGCTGATGCTTTGGCGACTTTATCTTCGATGCTTCAACATCCCGATAAAACTTATATTGACCCTTTGCATATACAGATTCATGATCAACATGCATATTGTAATGTGGTTGAAGAAGAATTTGATGGGGAGCCTTGGTTTTATGATATCAAAGAATATATTCAGACTGGGAAGTATCCTGTACATGCTGATGGTAATCAAAAGAGAACCATTCGACGTTTGTCTAGTGGATTTTTCTTAAGTGGAGGAATCTTGTATAAGAGGACTCCTGATTTGGGACTTCTGAGGTGTGTAAATGCTAAAGAAGCGTCAAAAATCATGACTGAAGTACATTCTGGGATCTGTGGACCACACATGAGTGGGTATGTTTTGGCAAAGAAAATACTTCGAGCAGGTTATTATTGGCTCACCATGGAGCGAGATTCCATCAATTTCGTTCGTAAATGTCATGAATGCCAGGTACATGGAGACTTGATACATTCCCCTCCATCCGAGTTGCATACAATGACTGCTCCATGGCCTTTTATGGCTTGGGGAATGGACGTAATTGGACCAATTGAACCAAAGGCCTCGAATGGACATAGGTTCATCTTGGTAGCCATTGATTATTTCACGAAATGGGTAGAAGCAGTGACTTTCAAGTCAGTGACCAAGAAAGTTGTGGTTGATTTTATTCACTCCAACATCATTTGTCGTTTCGGCATTCCAAAGATAATCGTCACGGATAATGCCGCGAATCTCAATAGTCATCTGATGCAAGAAGTGTGCCAGCAATTTAAGATTATGCATCGAAATTCAACTCCTTATCGTCCAAAGGCGAATGGAGCTGTAGAAGCTGCCAACAAGAACTTAAAGAAAATACTCCGTAAGATGGTACAAGGTTCCCGACAATGGCATGAAAAGTTACCGTTTGCTTTGTTGGGTTATCGTACTACAGTTCGGACTTCAATTGGTGCAACTCCTTACTTGTTAGTGTATGGAACTGAAGCAGTTATACCTGCAGAAATTGAGATTCCATCTCTTCGAGTAGTTGTGGAAGCTGAAATTGATGAAGACCAATGGGTCAAGACTCGTTTGGAGCAATTAAGCTTGATTGATGAAAAAAGATTGGCGTCAGTATGTCATGGACAACTATATCAGAAGAGAATGGCACGAGCATATAATAAAAAGGTGCGCCACAGACATTTTGAAGTTGGTCAGTTAGTACTAAGGCGCATCCTTCCTCATCAGATTGAGGCCAAAGGCAAATTTTCTCCTAATTGGCATGGGCCATTCATAGTAAAGAAAGTATTACCTAATGGCGCGTTATATCTGACTGATGTAGAAGGAAAAATGGAAGGAATGCCGGTCAATGCTGATGCAGTTAAAAGATATTATGTATGATATTCATGTACAATTGTGTTATGTATGTTTTGTACTTATATTTTTAAAGATTGAAATGATGAAGGCATTTTGTTCTGCTATCTGAATAATATATAAACCTTTGCTTACCCCTTTGAGCCTTTATTTTTCTTCGAACCCCTCTTTTGGAATCAAAATAAAAGGTGTGCTAAAAATATATATATATATATATATATATATATATATATATATATATATATATATATATATATAAAAAAAAGAGAGAAAAAAAAAAAAAAAAATGATGTTTCATGAACTACGTTTGACCTGATTCTTGCTATGACAAGATACGTAGGCAGCCCTACTCCGGGGTTCGGTCTAACCAGAAGAAAATTTAAATTACCCAGAATGAAATGAAACTGGGGCAAAATTTATTTTCTTAAAAGGATAGATTCCAAAAGTTGTATGTTTCACCCAATGTTATAAATTTTTTGAGACTCATGCCTACCTTTCTTTCTAACCCTATCCAAAAGCCAAGTTACAACCAAAGAAAGACCTTCGGATTAATCTTTGAGAATGTCAAGGCTAAACATATTATGAGTGCATGATATTTCATATTTTGGATGTTTATTAAATAAATAAATTTAAAAAAAAAAACAAAAAAAAAAAAAGTGATAAAAAATAAAAATGAGAGAGTCTTATTGGTGAAAACCCTTTCGGGCACCGTAAGACGACTGTGAGCTAAGGCAGGAACAAAAGGAGATAGACTCGTTGGCAAAATCCATGGAGGTGCCACTAGTTTAAGAAAGACTGTTATCAAGAAGGAACAAACTCAAGATTGGCTTAATTTAAAGCTCAATATATGGACAAAAGTTGTAATGATTGGTGTGGGTAGATCTGGTTGTTTTATTCAAAATGCATGTCATAATCACCAGAATCGACTTCCACATTCAGATAAGTTTTCTCTTTGTTTTGGAAAAGAGATATCTATTGTCTTTTTTTTATTTATTTTGTTTTATTTTTATTTTTGATTGTTGTGTCTTTGTCATCAAACAAAAATCTTTGTTGTCTTTTGAGTCAAATTCACATCAGGTCGAGTCAGAAAAGATTTCAAACTCGCTACCAACTCCTTTAAGGGTACAAAGCAAGACAAAGGGTCGATCTACAGAGACAACATTTCAAAGTAAAAGTAAGAAATATGATTTGAGTCAAGGATCTCAGTAGTCAGAATTCTGATTCAGAAATATGACAATTCAAAGAAGATTATCATGGATTGGAAAGGAGTCGAGCATGGCAAGGGCGAGAACGGCCACTTCAAAAGCCAAATGCCACAAACTAACCACCACATGTTTTAAAACTCACAATTTTTCTTTGTTTGGAACAGAGATGAAATAATGTTTTCAGCTAAAGGATGCAATTTTGACACTTCATTCAATGCAAGAAGCATGATTACAACATCCGATACTGGATCTCGGTCATGATAAACTTCATTCTTTGCGAGATATATTAAGATCCAGTAACACATAAATTTTTTCAGTACAAACTGGGGCAAAATTTTATGTGTGTTATAGTGAATTTATTTTATGCTCAGGACCCTCCTGAAGAATGGGAATTTATTTTATGCTCAGGACCCTCCTGAATAATGGGAATTTATTTTATGCTCAGGACCCTCCTGAAAAATGTGAATCTGTTTTATGCTCAGGACCCTCCTGAATAATGGGAATTTATTTTATGCTCAGGACCCTCCTGAATAATGGGAATTTGTTTTATGCTCAGGACCCTCCTGAATAATGGGAATTTATTTTATGCTCAGGACCCTCCTGAATAATGGGAATTTGTTTTATGCTCAGGACCCTCCTGAATAATGGGAATTTATTTTATGCTCAGGACCCTCCTGAAGAATGGGAATTTATTTTATGCTCAGGACCCTCCTGAAGAATGGGAATTTATTTTATGCTCAGGACCCTCCTGAATAATGGGAATTTATTTTATGCTCAGGACCCTCCTGAAAAATGTGAATCTGTTTTATGCTCAGGACCCTCCTGAATAATGGGAATTTATTTTATGCTCAGGACCCTCCTGAATAATGGGAATTTGTTTTATGCTCAGGACCCTCCTGAATAATGGGAATTTATTTTATGCTCAGGACCCTCCTGAATAATGGGAATTTGTTTTACGCTCAGGACCCTCCTGAATAATGGGAATTTATTTTATGCTCAGGACCCTCCTGAAGAATGGGAATTTATTTTATGCTCAGGACCCTCCTGAAAAATGGGAATCTGTTTTATGCTCAGGACCCTCCTGAATAATGGGAATTTATTTTATGCTCAGGACCCTCCTGAAGAATGGGAATTTATTTTATGCTCAGGACCCTCCTGAATAATGGGAATTTATTTTATGCTCAGGACTCTCCTGAAGAATGGAAATTTATTTTTATGCTCAAGACCCCCCCTAAAGAATGGGAATTTATTTTATATACAGAACCCTCTTGAAGAATAGGATGTTATTTTCCTGTTTCACTATTTGCTTTGAGTTCAGGAGCCCGCCTGAAGAACAGGGTGAAAAAGTTGCAAGTCAGGAGCCCGCCTGAAGAACAGGGTGAAGAATTGTAAGTCCAGGAGCCCGCCTGAAGAACAGGGTGAAAAAGTTGCAAGTCAGGAGCCCGCCTGAAAAACAGGGTGAAAAAGTTGCAAGTCAGGAGCCCGCCTGAAGAACAGGGTGAAGAATTGTAAGTCCAAGAGCCCACCTGAAGAACAGGGTGAAGAAAAAGAAAGTTTAGGAGCCCGCCTGAAGAACAGGGTGAAGAAATTATAAATCCAGGAGCCCGCCTGAAGAACAGGGTGAAGGAAAAGAAAGTTCAGGAGCCCGCCTGAAGAATAGAGTACATTTTCAAGTTCAAGTCAAGAAGATTTGAATCAAGAGATTACAAATTTTACTTGTATTTTTTCATTTTTGATTTTTATTTGTCATTTGAATGTAAAAGCAGAAGTTGTCAACCGGAAACTCGACGGAATCTCACTCGACTTTCACTTTTTCTCTCACCAAAATACCTTTTGAACTACTCATGACCTGATTCCCTTGTAACCCGGGATAGGTAGGATGTCCAAAAACAGGACTCGGTCATATTTGTCTTTTTATTTTTATTCTTACCTTTCAAATAATTGGAGAGTCAAAAATCATATCTTGTCTACTTCTTTGTATGAAAACTCTTCGAGATTTCACACAAAGAGGGGCAAAAATGTAGACACGTGATTTTTGATCCTCCCTAAATTTTAACTTGTTTATCGATACTAAATATTTATATTTATATTTAGTCATATATTATTTTGACTATTATTTTATTTTAATATAATATAAATAATTAAATGAATTTGATTTTAGGATATTATTTTGTTTTAAAAATAAAAATAAAAAATATATATATATAGTTTTGTACTATCTTAATTATATAATTTATTTTTTGACTATTTTTAGATTGTTATTGTATTTTTTTTATTTTTTATTTTTTATAAAAATCAATTAATTATTATTTTTATTATTATTATTTTATTTGTTACTATTATCTATTTATTTATGTACTTATTAATTATTTTCGTTATTTTAAAAAAAAATAAAAATAAAAATAAAAAAAAAATGAAAAATCTTAAAACCTACCCTAACCTCCCACATTCCCCACACTTCCCTCAACTTCCCCCCACTATTCCACCCACAACAACACAACACTGCACATGCACACAACAATATATATGACAAACACACACACAAGAAAAAAAAAAAAAAAAAAAAAAAAGGAGGGGAGTTCAGAGAAAATAAGATACTTTTCAGGCCAAAAAGAAAAAAAAAAACATCAGAAGATCTGAGAAAAAAAAAAAACAGAGAGAAAGTTGACAGGAAAAGTCAGTCAAAGAGCAAAACAAAGAAGAGAAAAAGTGAATTTGAATCCCGTTCAAGTTTCCAGTGACAACGTTTGCTTCCGTATTCAATTAAATTGAAATACAGGTTCTGTTTTGATCCTATTCTATTATATTGTAAATCTTCTGTGGAAAAACATGAATGAAAATATTTAAACAGTTTCAATGTATTTTCTATTGTGCATGTTTGATTATATGAACTTTTGTTACCACATACAATAGTAGTAACTTATATATATACATTCTCATAGTACATGTTTACAGATATAATTGGAGTATACAGATAGTCACATATATGTTCAAAAAAAAAAAAAAGTAACAAACATACCGTTTGACACAAAAAATCAGTAAAAAAAAAAAGAAGATAAAATCGAGTAAGACACAAGAAGGAGAGAATCAGTAAAAAAGGAGAAAACAGTTTTGAAATTTGGTTTTCCGGCAAATGATGGACGACGAAAACACTATTTGAATGGCAAAACTATCACCAGTCGCGCCATCACCGCTCCGACGTCCCTTCTTCCCCTTTTCCCGCCCTTGACAGACTATCAAAGGGCCGTATTTGGCCAGACCCGTCGCCGACGAAGACGGCGCTATTCCCTTTTTCCTTTTCCCTTTTCCGGCCACCCCCTCCCTTGTTTGAAACCATCGCCGGCGCCGCCTCTTCCCTTTCCTCTTTCCCCGTAGCTGCCAGCCATCACTGGCTGGAAAAAATGGTCGCCATTACCGCACCCTTCTTCCCTTTCTTCGTCGCTGCTCCATCGGCCGAAAACACTAATCCGGTGCCGATCTCTTTCTCTTTTCCTGTTGAATCAACCACCAACCACGAGACGAACCTTGTCGAAAAATCATTCCCAAAAATTCTCTCGTTGTTGCTGCTGTTACGATGACGAAAAATATTAAAAACTGGAAGAAACGGGTCAAATATAACTGATTTCATCTTTTGTTTTGTCAATACAGTGAAGTGATGCTAATATTTTGGACTAGTTTTCTAATCTGATCTTGCATAGATATAACTTGAATAATTTAATACTTGATAAAGACTTTAATTCATTATTGTGAACTTTATGAATATTTTAAATATCATAGATAAGTATGTATTTTCAATTATTGTTTTTAAAAATTTTCTTTGTGCTTTTGAAAACTAACTATTAAAATGTTCATTTATTTTAGCTGATACAATTCTTATTTTTTCTTCTTGTTGGATTATATTTTGTTTAATTAATTTTATTTAAATCATATAATATATATTTGACCGTTTCGTCATTCGTGATAGAGTAGGTTAATATAGTCAAATTATGTTATTTAATAGATTTTATTATTATTATAGTCATTATTATTACAATTTTATCGTACTAATTAAGTATAAAATTAGGTGAGATAAAAATAACGGTAAAATGAATAGGAAAATTGTTACGAATTTATTTATAAAAGAAAAAGAAACATGCTTTCAACGTTTAGATAAATTTTAGACATGTTTAAGATTTATTCGTTTCAATTAAGAATGCGGTGTACGCATCTTTCTGAGACATTTTAAAATTCAAGGATACAATAATGTACCTTGACAAATATTTTCAAAAAAAATAAATTTCACTGATTTATTTAATATAAAAGGTGTAAACAGACATTTTCGATATAATTAAAAATGAGCAAATTTAGGCCTTAACACAATCTACTCAAAAATAATTTAAGACAAGATAAGTCAATAAAAGCGACCGTGCTAGAACCACGGGACTCGAGGGGTGCCTCACACCTTCCCCTCGGTCAACAGAATTCCTTACCCGGTCTTCTATTTTCGCAGACCATAATAAAAAGTCATTTCCTTTTGATTAGGGATTCAATAAGGTGACTTGGAACACCATAACTCAATTTCAAGTGGCGACTCTGTAATTAAAATAATCCCTATTCAAAACTGTCACTTTAATTGGAAAAACCCTTTGACCTCAGCCTTCGAGCGGAAAAAGGGGTGTGACAGGTGGGAATTGAACCCAATATCTTATCATCATGGTGCATTGGAACTCTTAACCCAATATCTTACCCTCTTACTGAGATGAGACTTAAATTCATCATCATATCTTTTAGCAACATTGTTCTCCATGAACAAACTAAAAGCATAAGTGGCTCCAAACCAATTATTTTTTCTCAAATCCAACAATAATTATATCATTAGTAGTAAAAGACAAATAACATAAGAAATTACTAACTTTGAAATTACCTTTAGATTTATAATCTCACCTTATTTTGCAGAGTCTCGTGCTGATAACTTGTTATAAAATAACAAATAATAAAGAAGAAGAATAGAGAGAGAATAGAGAGTAATTTTTATTTCTCTTGAGAGATCTCTTGATGGGGTGAATTACAATAAAGAAAAACTCTTTTATTTATAGAGGAAAACTAACTTGGAATTTCTAACTTTTCCATAAATAAAAATTCACTATACGGTAAAGTAGACATTCACTATATATGGTAATATATTTATAACAGTTTATATATAGTCTAGCTTTTCCAAACTCTACCCATGAGATTATACTGAATATATTATTGTAGTAATTATAAACAATTAATACATCACGTTAGGTAATAATAATAACAAAATTTTTAAATAATAATAATAATAAATAAAAACAATAATAATAATAATAATAATATGCAATAGAATTAAACCAAACGTCCAAATAAAAATTAAAGAAAGTGACCTCCAGGTGGAAGGAAAAAAAAAATTATGAAAAGGGTTCATCAAGATTTTATTGTCCTAAAATCATGTGGTGTGATGGCTTTCCCATTTTATTTTGCTTTCTTCACTCATTGGCCCTTTTTTCCTTTTCTCCCTATCTATCTACCTTTTAAAAAGTTTAAAAAAATTATACACATCCACATACACTATACTTTTATTTTTCTCTCATAATAATTTCCTAGGCTTTTATTATTCTTTAGCTTTCCTTTTCTCTTTTTTTTTTCTTTTTTTATTTTTTTCTTTTTTTCTTCCTCTTGGGAGACATCTACAAAGAATGTTGTCATCTCAATCTTAACCATACACATGTTATAGAATCTTACATAGTATACCATCTATGTCATTATTATTTTTCTACTTTTACCCTACTAGGTAAAATGGCATTCATAGGTTAATTATACAGTTCTCTAATCATTCCAATTTGTAATCATATTTCACAGTTTAAATACGTGGAGCAATATTAGTTTTACTCATTTCCATTAACCAAAAAGAATGTTTTACTCATTTCCTCTTATTTTATGCTACTTTATAGGATTAAGTATGAAGTTCAAAATAATGATTAGATTTTAACACTTTGTAAAGTTATTTGTTACTTTTATGTTTTTTTAATTAAAAAATGTTTTTATTTTTACGTAAAAGATTTAAAAATTAACATATAAAAGATTTGTTTTAATTAGGAACAAGAATATTCGTGACAAGCTGGTGGGATGACCTTTAATTTGTGGTAACGAAATGAGGGAGGCGATCTTGAGATGGATCATACATGTGAAGAGGAGATGAACAAATGTTATGGTGAAGAGGTGTGCAAAAGGTTGGTTGTGATAGGTGTGTGGAGAGGTAGAGGCAGACCGACGAAGTATTGGGGAGAGATGATTAGACAGGATACCGCACACTAGGAGCTTACCGGGGGCTTGACCCTAGATACAGGGACCCGAAGATCGAGGATTAAGATAGACGATTAGTGGGTACTCAAGCTGTCAAGTCTCCATTAGTTTATCAGTATTGTTATTATTATTTCCCTGCATCTTATTCTTCGATTTTACTATTGTCGATGTTCTTTATTTTGATTATCGTATTATTTGTGCTTCACTATTCTCTTCTTCCATTATTTTAATTTCATAGTGACTTTTTAATCCTTACATTCTCTCATAATACTTTATTTTGATATATTTTACTTGAATTGATGATTTATCAGAAACCGATAGAGTAAAGGTAACAATGCATAACACCACCCTTACACTAGGTATATTGACTTTGTTGCAACATTCAGTTGACCTACTTCAATGAAAAAGTTTGACAAGTTAATTAGATATGAATTCTATAAAACAATAAAAGGCTTAAGAGGATATTATTAAAAGATTATTGATACTAAATAATTTGATACTTCCCGAAATGTTAAAAGAAAATTTTAACATTGAGATAAAGAGGGTAATAATACTTTGTTTTGATGGACATCAAATTACAATATTGTATTGTATTTATTCTACGTGGAAAAGAAGTAAAGTTGTATCCCACCTAAAGTTAATTTGACTATTTGATAAATGACTTTCAGAAAATTTATATCTGACCAGACAAAATAATACTAAATGAAAATAAAATAGACAGAATGTTTATTTTGACTATGTGATTGAATGAGTTTTCAGCAAATTTGTAACTCACTGAAATTCAAATAATGACTAAAAAAGAAAAGGTCAACAATATTACGTTTCCAAAATTTGGAATTCAAATGGAGCTTAATTAGGGTAGTAAAATTAGTCCACCAAAGTATCTCACGTTCGATTTGCTCAAATAAATAAATTAATGACTGATGAACTTAATAGCTCAACTTATTTTGATTCACATAATTTAAGCTTATCTAAAAAATTGAGACAACTAGTCGAAAAGTATGTAGTGATTTTTATTTTTTATCAAACAGATTTAAATAAATAAATAAATTTTTAAAATGTGAAAATTTGGAGTTTGATTATGACTCATTGTTTAACTCAGTTGGTCCAACACATATTAACCCAAATAGCTTTTGAGTTTTGGACAAAGTCGATCGTTGGACAATAACTCATCTATTGATTCAATTCATTTTAATCCATTTAAAATCAGCTTGAACGACTCATTAATCGACACATATATAATTATATTTATAAAATAACACATATAGAGCATTTGATTTTGTCCACAATGAGATGTCTTCTGAAAAGATATAAAGAAGGGGCTATGTTATTCAAGAGGATATAGTGTTTCACCATTAATAGGAGCCAAAAATTGATTTTGATGTAGACTTGGCATAAAAGTTATGTTTCAAAATTCCCTAGTTGCTATAACTCCTAAGTGCTCAAGTTCAATGATGCCAAAGTTTGAAAAAACAAGACTAAACAAATATATAAATAAATAAATAAATAAAACTTAGTCATTCTTTTAATTAATGTTAATAATTTAGAGGGAAGCGGAAATGAAATTACACTTAAATCTTATAATGGACAAAAAATAATCCAATTACTTCTCTTCATGATACATTAGGGATCGATACTGAGCCCCTTACTTGTTTACTATAATTACAGGAGTTAACTAATACAATTCAAGCTGGGCGAAGATGGGATATTATAAGAGTATTTCGGAACTAGGTTATTAAAAATTTATACTATATTTATAAGATAACATTTTTTTCTTTACAAGAGCAAATGTACACGTGTAATTTCTTTTTAGCATAAGAAAGCAAATCATAAAATTTATTAATCATGCCCTAGAAAAAAATTAATTGTAAATAAGGAATTAAAAAGAGAGAGAGGTGTTTTTTTTATATTCATTACAATGATTGGTTCCTCGTGTGTTATTTTTTTATTTTTTATTTTTAAAAAAAGACGCAAAAGGACCAAAAAGCCAAGCCCAATAAAAACTAAATCAATTTCCCCTCTTCTTTTTTTTTCTTCTAAAATAAATAATGGAATTGATTGCTAATAGATTTGGTGAACTTTTTGCAGGAACATTTTTTATTGTCTGATTTTGGTCAACAATGCTCCAAGAAAATGAAGAACAACTGGTGGGAATTATTTATTAACTTAAATTCATTTTCATGTCTTTATTTGTTTTTTGTTTTATCAACACATGGACAACAAAGCACTAAAAAGGACAATAGCTCACAGTATAAATTTCCTTTTCTACGAAATATATTTTTAAATTATTCGGACAAAAAAATTTCTTCCACATTAGAAAATTAGAAGGAAACAAACAACAAAAGGACTCTTCGTGGTCCACATGACCTTTTTCCCACTAAAAAAAGGCCAATGACAGAGACCACAAGTAAATAATAGTATAATGTTTTAAATGTTGATGACATTAAAGTTGAGATATTTATATATAATAATAAAAAACAAGAGGGTGTTGAGGAAACGAATTAGAATAGAAGGTTAGTAGAAATAAAGTGTATTCTTACCATTAGACAGGAGTGCTTTGTTGTGTTATTCACGTTAGTAATTGTGTGTTGTGTTTGTAGTGTTTTATTCTTGAAGTTTTGGTGGTGTTTGTTTTTTCTGATAGATCGACTGTAGTATTACTTTGTCATAGTCGTGTTTTTGTTATAATTTATCATTTTGTTACTATCTATTGTTCTTGTTCTTATATTGTGTCTTTTTTCTAGACCTTTTTTGTGATGCAAGTCGGGAATTTATTGAAAACAACCTCTTTATTCCACCTCTGAAGTAGTGATAGGATTGTGTATACTTTATGATTGTGTATACTTTATTCTCCCCAAATTCTACTTTGTGGAATATATTGAATATGTTATTGCCGTAACAATTAAAAAAAATATAAGAACGGGGGCATTCACTAAAGCCCCATGGAGCAACACAAATTCAAATTTAGTCGGACTTTAAGTTGCTCGGCGATACGCACGCGATCCTCGCCTATCCAATTTGAAGCCAAGCATGTTGCAAATAAGAGGGGATATACTGAACGTAAATCATTTCCTTAATTGAGTTAAACTTTTCTGTCTTTCTATCAATATACAATTAACTAATCGATTACGATAAATTAAATATAGTTATGTGCGTGTGTATATATATCTATAATCTATAATCTATATCTATATCTATATCTATAATCTATATCTATATCTACATCTATATCTATATCCATATTTATATCTATATCTATATCTATAATCTATAATCTATAATCTATAATCTATAATCTATATCTATAATATATAATATATTAAAAGTGTGAAGACCCTTAGAAAAGTGATTTGAAATTTTTGCCCTTCATTAAAAGACTCTTCTTTAGACAAAACTGTTTTTTCACTATATTTTTTAATTTATTATTTAATTATTTTTTAATATATTAACTAGACATCCTAAAATATATGAGACTCCTAAAATAGTATATGGTAGGAGAATTAATTAATATTTTCCTTTTTATTAGACTTCCTAAAATATATGGGACTCCTAAAATATATGATAGGAGAATTAATTAATATTTTCCTTTCTACTGTTTAATTAGAAAAATATTTCTAAAATAAGACTCTATTAAAGAAATACTTCTATAAATATTGAGATGTACGTTAAACTAGAGAACAAACCAGTTTATCTATTGGGAGAATATAATTGATGTCCATCTAACTTGATTCGATTGCATGACTAGATCGGTTGGCTTTGAAGAATTTCTTGTGTAAATGTTAGGTTTAATTGTATTGTTTTAATATCTTTATTATCGGCTTTAAGGAATTTTTTTTATGTAAAAGTTAGATTTAATTGTATTATTTTGATATCTCTATTATCGTATTATTTTGTTATTGTTTACAGGTGGTAGATGAGTGTCGGACGACTTTAAAAAAATTTCGTGTGTAAAAATTAGATTTAATTGTACTATTTTGATGTCTCTATCATTGTATTGTTTTGTTGCAATTTATAGATGGTAGATGAATGTCGATCGACTTTTAAAAATATTTTTGATAAAGATTAGGTTTAATAAATAAATTAATTCTCCAATCTTTACATACTCAAAAGATACTAAATTTAATTATTATATTCATCTTTATTATTTAAATAAATATCTTATTTAGTGTAATGTTTAAACTCATTAAAGTGAGGTACACACACAAGGTGCATACACCTGAACTAGTATATATATACACATGAACTCGATCCACACCTATCTACTTTGAAGTCAAGCAAGTTGCAAATAAGAGGGGATATATTAATGTAAACCATTCCCTTATCAATATACAATTAACTAATTGATTATGATAAAAAAAAATTATATATATATATATATATATATAGTATTAGATATTGTATAAACTATAGGAATTTTAGAATACAGAAAGCTATAAAACAGTGTAGTAATATTACACCCTCTTTAGGATAAAGAAGAACAGTAGTATAAAAATAGATAATTTAAAGAAACTAGAATATTTAGATCTAACAATCTCAGTTGAAAAGAAATACAGACATTTAAAAGATAATTCTCTTATTAGATGTAATTTTAATAAGGGAGAACATGCTTTACATGGAGAAAATCCACAATTAAATACTATTACAGATTTTATAATAAACCTAGAAGAAAAGACTCAACAAGAAAATACAAAAATATTAAAAACTCTAGAGATACTAGAAGACCTGCAAAACAAACAAAAGAAATTATTAGATAAAATAGAATTAAATTTTGATTTCTTAAAGAACCAACAAGCAGAATTAGAAAAGAAATTCAAATATTTAATTAACAAAGACAAAGGTAATTTGGAAAATCATGAAATAAGGCTAGTATTACAAGAAGTACAAAAATAAATTAATAAAATAAAAAACATAATACTCTCATGAATGATATACTTCAAGATGAACTTTATCTAGCAATATTAAAAAAGGCAGCACAGATCCAACCAAATTCCGAAGGATTATCAGACCATCAACCCCAGGGAAAAGCAGACTCGTTAATCATAAAATAAAATAATATTATAATTTTGTTACTATTAGAACTAAATAAGAACCTAGAAAAAAGAAACCCTAGAAAAAGAAAAAGAAAAAGACAGTCAAGCTAAAAATATAGAAGAATTAATAGAACAACTAAAAAGGATAGAAATACCCCCTCAAAAAGAATTAAAAGAAGCTAAAATAACTATACCAACTAAGCCAAAATCATGGACCTTTTTTCAGCATCCCCAAGTAGACAAAGATCAAGTTTTACACAAAACAGTTTAGCAAATAATGAGCTATCAAAAATAATAAATAAACCAAGAATGACTTCAAGACAATAGTTAAAAGAGGTAATAGACGTAGATAAAGAAATACAATTATTCCAACAAAATAAATTAAAATTGTTAAATGCAAGAACATTATATAATGAAAGAATGTTTTCAAGAGCACAACTATATAGGCATTATAGAGAATAAAAGATGTGTGTTATCGGAGAAAATAGTTGTAGCATAAATTTAATAAGCTCAAACTCTTTAAAAGAAATCATAAAATTAGACATGAATCTTATGCACATGAGATTAATAGTGATAGGCATAAAAGGTTTAACTAGAAAAAATTTAGGAACTAAAGTATTAATCACAATATATGATAATAGATAGTCAGACACTGAAAGATCTATAATAGGAATAACTGAAGTAGGCATGACTAATAATGGAGGACTTTTTTATTGTAGTCCAGATTATATGATAAATATCTTAGAATTCGGAAAGCATGTTAAAATAGGTGTACAAACTAAAGGATATGAAGAAATGAATAATGAAAATAATTTACTTATATGTGTAGGATTTACAGAAAAACTTGTCACTAATAGTAGTATAAAGTTTAATCTAAAAATAGATGATGTAGTAAGTCTAATGGGAAATAAAGGTATTAAACTACTGAAACCCCTAAAAATAAACCCAAAAAAATATGCAGGATTAGAATGGAACTTAGAAAAATTTACTAAAAAAGAAATATTAAAGTCAACCGATCATTTAATGTATATAAACAGTAAAGGAAAATCTTCAATAAGATTCACAGACTACCAATATACAAATGAAAAAGAAACTGATGAAAAAAATTGAAGAATGTGAAAATACTAATTTTATGAATATAGAACTATTAGAAGAAGGTTTTGAAGTAAATAAAGCTATAATAAAAGCAGAAGTTCTATATGAAATAAATAGCAATAGCGTATTTAAATGTACAAGTTGTAAATTAAGGAATTTAAAACTTGAAGAAATGAAAGAACATTTTATAAAATGTGAATTAAGAACAGATAATTATGGTTATACTCGAGAAAAGAAACTAAAAGGTGAAGACGAAGAATCAAATTATAGTATAAAAGAGAGTATAAAAGAATTTATGGAAAGCGCAACAAGTTCCTCAAGCCCTTTCCAAATAACAATCGGTATGCAAAACGTACCATTAACAACAGAAAAATTACCAAGACATAGAGTATTTAGAACAAACCCAAACACTCTAACAGAACAAGACATAAAACTTATAGGAAAAAGAATGTCAATAGAAGAACCCATTAGATTACAAGAAGGAAGTAATAAAGGAAAAAATTTGTGCTTTATGACTTGAACACTTACACTGGACTAAGGACAACGAAAGAGGGAGTACTGAATAGGATTTTACACCATATTAAAACAAACTCATGATATTTCTGCTTTAAAATCTTAATATTACTCACCTGCTTTAATAATTTAAAAAATTAGTTACCTGCTTTAATAACTTGTTATAATAATTTACTTGCTATATTTATCTGTCTATTTTATTATACTAACTATATCCACTTGTCTAACATATATATACTACTTATATATACTTACACACACACACACACACACACACACACACACACACACACACACACACATATATATATACTTAGACTTATATTGCTTATATATATAAATACTAGTCCCTGCTTATTATATTATATTATATACATGTTATATCTGCTTAATACCTCTGTTTATTATTGTTATATCTGCTTATAATTTTTATATATATCCACTTATTATATCCTACTACCTGTTTATTATATATATATATATATCTTTTTATTATTTATATATATATTTGCTTATTATATCTTACTACCTGCTTATTATATATATATATATATATATATATATATATATATATATTTTAATAAATAATAGATTTAAATTCATAATTTTATACTAAATTTAGTGCTAAAAATTTAAAAAGTTGGACTCATTAAATTTAGACTCTGAATTTTATTCTAATTATTAAAAAAAAAATGTTACAAAATTTCTCAAGAGCTCCCAAATAACATAAGATTCTTTTCATTAAAATTGAATTTGCTAATAATATGCCATAACTCTTTAATGCACATATTTATTGGTTTATTTCTCTACACAGAAAGAAGAAAAGAGATTTGTGACTCCACATTTATGGAAGTTCCCTTATATTCGGTAACTACTCCTTCCGACTCAAAATAATTAGCATGTTTATTAAAATTATTTATTTTAAAATAATTATCAATTTAAAAGATTATGAGAGTACTTTTTTTTAATTCTATCTTTAATATTAATTATTTTAAAATTAAGAGGCACATAAATAGAAAAAGATTAAAAAATTAATAAGGAATATATTAGTCAAATGACACTCTTAATTAATTTTTTCTTAAGAGTTATGCAAAACTTAAATCTACCAACTATTTTTAGACCAAGAGAATATGAATACTAAAATATTCTAGATAGATTTAGTTTGTTTTTTTTCATCCTAAATTAGATGATAACTTATTACAACTCTTATCTCTATTTCCAATTTATAAAAGAGTATTTTACACTTAACCACATTAATTAATCTTCTATGTTTGGGAAATAATCTCTCTTTAATCACCCTTTTAGTGGGACGACAAATCTTGGGGAGAAATATTTTTTTATACAATATTAAATATATATGTATATATAGTAAATTTTTATTTACGGATATACTTAGTAAATTTTTTATAGAAATCTTACCCAATATAGTTTTCGACTAAAAGTGTTCATTGCATTTGTATATGTCTATGCTAGTAATAAATCTCTTGATTTTAAATCACCAATTAAAAATAAGATGGGTCATTGCATGTCTTTTTAAAAAGTCAAAAATGACCCTATAAATTATAGTAACATTTATCTTTTCAATAGTTTTAATTTAAGCAACAACATTATATTCAAATTTCATACTTCTCTTTTTTTTCATTTAGTATATTTCCTTTTATTTTCAAAGCATCATTTTACTTCATGGTATATCTTATTGTAGAGCTTCAAATTGTGCTGATCCGTTTTGTTACTTATAGTAATGCAAGAATTGTAATTTTATTTTAATCATTCAATTTTGTGTGACATATTTATTCTATTTTCATGTCATTCGTATACATCATAAGCAAAGAGTCACGCCATATTTATGCTATATATGAGTAGGAATTTCATGATAATTCCATGTTCTATTCAAATATATTTGAGGATTCATTTGATACTCATTGAAATTTGAATTTATCACGATTAAATGTTCTTCTCCTATTTGCTAATTGGTACTGTCTGTACGTATTTTACAAAACTCACATCGGTAGAGTTGAATATTTAAAGTTTAGTAAGAAAATAAATTAACACTATCTAATGTTAAAATTAGTCAAATATTATATCAAATAAATCACTACTCAAAGTGTTTATTCTTACTACATTTTGCCGTGACAATTAAATTCTCATTTGTCCGGACTTTATTTTACAGGTTATAATAAATCAATTATATAAAATCTTATTTGATTAATATTAAAAAATATTTACTCTTATCTTTTAAGAAATAACGTGACGTTTAGACCTTATGTGTCATGAATGATAATGAAAATATGGTATAATTGGTCGCAGGAGTGTAAGAGCTTGTTTGAATTGATTTGTTTTAAGTGTGTTTTGGGTTAAAATAGCATTTAAATATCTTTATAATATTTGGATAAAATAAAAAAAAATAAACATTCACTTTTAAGCCAAAATAACAAAAATAAGCTTCCTAATTTATGATTTTCATACTTATAAGCCAAAATTATAAACATATTCACAAGGACCCAAGCTAGTAAAAATGGCAGCATCTCAAGCTTACAAGAATAGTTTGGTGTTCAAATATAGAAATTTATTTATGTCTCAGATATAATAGAATTGATAATTATCTTATATATATATATTCTATGATAAAGATGGAAATTATAAAGAGTGACAGATTTTATTATTATTATAGGTAAAAAAAAATTATAAGGAAGTAAACATAATATACGAGATCGATTTCAACGAAAATTTGGTCAGTTGTTATTACTTATTATTAATAGAAAAAACGAACTATTTTTTTAATCTCAAATTATTTGTCATGTTAATAGTCATCTCATTGTTTGTTAGTTTAATAATTCAAAACAAAAATAATTTATTTTTTTTCTATTTTAGCTTTAGTAGTAATTATTTTTAAAGAGTACATACATCCTAATAAAGTAAATGGTTGATCAGAAAAAGATCATATGTTAAAATATAAATGAGGATAAATGGTTAAAGGATTTTTTTCTAATTAATAGTTTTCCTTAGAGGAAGTGTAAAAGAAAAAAAAGGCAGATAATTTGAGGTGAAAATTATTTTAGAAATTCAAAAATAAAATTAATTATACTTTCTAGTTTTCATTTAATGATAATTATTAAAGAGTACATACATCCTAATAAAGTAAATGCTTAATTAAAAAAAATATATCTTAAAATATAAACAAGGATAAATAGTTAAAGAATTTTTTCTAATTAATAATTTTTTCTTTAAAGAAAGTGTAAAAGAGAAAAAGGCAGATAATGTGAGGCAAAAATTATTTACAAAATAAAATGATTTTTTTTTTCTATTTCAACTCGAAGTCTAGGGCAAGGAATTTTCATTTTTGGCTCTAATAATAATCATTCTTAAATAGTACATACATCGAAATAAAGCAAATGTTTGACTAAAAAAGATCACATCTTAAAACATAAAAGAGGATAAAATAGTTAAAGAATTTTTTCTAATTAATAATTTTTCTTAAAAGGGAGTGTAATTAAAAAAGAAAAAAAGCAGATAATTTGAGGCAAAAATTATTTTAAAAATTCAAAACAAAATAAATTATTCTTTTGTATTTTAACTTTAATAATAATTATTCTTAAATAGTACATACATCCTAAAAAGTAAATGTTTGATTAAAAAAGATCATATTTTAAAACATAAAAGAGGATAAAATAGTTAAAGAATTTTTTCTAATTAATAGTTTTCCTTAAAGGGAGCGTTAAAGAGAAAAAAGATAGATAATTTGAGGCGAAAATTATGTTGGAAATTCAAAACAAAATTAATTATTCTTTTTCTATTTTAGCTTTAATAATAATTATCCTTGAAGAGTACATACATCCTTAAAAAGTAAATATTTGATTTAAAAAAAATCATATCTTAAAATATAAAAAAGGATATAAATAGTTAAAGATTTTTTTCTAATTAATAGTTTTCCTTAAAGGAAGTGTAAAAGAGAAAAAAAGGCAGATAATTTGAGGCAAAAATTATTTTGAAAATTCAAAATAAAATTAATTATTCTTTTTCTATTTTAGCTTCCTAATAAAGTAAATATTTGACTAAAAAGATCATATCTTGAATCATAAAAGAAGATAAAATAGTCAAAAGATTTGTTTCTAATTAATAGTTTTCCTTAAAAGGAGGTGTGAAAGAGGGAAATCACATATAATTTGAGGAAAATATAATAATATTACTATGATTAATTAATTAATTAATATAATAGAAGGTTAGTCGATAATTGAGCATTAACGCTTTCTTACGGAATAAGTTTGGTGATCGTACATTATTATTTTTTTAATTGAAAACTCTTGAAAACCCCCAACCTCTGTCATTTGGGTGAACACTTTGCAGCATCCTACTTACTATGTAATAGCACGTACATGAGATGCAAATTGCGCTAGATAAGTGTCATGGGACAAGCTCATGTCTGAGCTGCAGATAGAGTCTGAATTCAATAGCTCGTACACGAGTTGAAAACCGCGCTAGGCAAGCGTCATGCGATGAGTTTAAGGTTGAGAGTTAAACGAAGGTCGGATTCAATAACTCGCATAGGAGTTGCAAACCGCGCTAGGCAAGCGTCATTCGACGAGCTCAAGGCTGAGCGACAGACGGAGGCTGAATTCAACAACTCGCTGAGGAGATGCAAACAGCGTTAGGCAAACGCCATGCGACAAGCTCATGGCTGAGCCACAAACAGAGGCTAAATTCAATAGCTCGCACAAAAGTTGCAAACCGCGCTAGGAAAGCGCCATGCGACGAGTTTAAGGTTGAGCATTAAGCGGAGGCCGAATGTAATAACTCGCATAGGAGTTGCAAACCGCGCTAGGCAAACGTCATGCGACGAGCTCAAGGTTAAGCGACAGATGGAGGCTGAATTCAATAGCTAGCAGAGGGGATGCAAACCGCTCTAGGCAAACTCCATGCTCATGACTGAGTGGTAAACGAAAACTGGATTCAATAGCTCGCATAGGAGTTGCAAACCGTGCTAGACAAGCGTCATGCGACAAACTTAAGACTGAGCGACAAACGGAGGCTGAATTCAATAGCTCGCAGAGGAGATGCGAACCGCGCTAGGCAAGCGCTATACGACATGCTCATGACTGAGCGGCAGATGGAGGCTGGATTTAATAACTCGCACAT
Organism: Capsicum pubescens; assembly: GCA_030864215.1. NCBI lineage: Eukaryota > Viridiplantae > Streptophyta > Magnoliopsida > Solanales > Solanaceae > Capsicum > Capsicum pubescens. The sequence goes on along the minus strand of CM061538.1, from coordinate 349,973,724 downwards.
GAGTTGCAAACCACGCTAGGCAAACACTATGCGACGAGTTTATGGTTGAGCGTTAGACGGAGTCTAAATTCAATAGCTCGCATAGGAGTTGCAAACCGCGTTAGGCAAGTATCATGCGACGAGCTCAAGGATGAGCGACAGACGAAGGCTGAATTCAATAGCTCGCACAGGAGATGCAAATCGCGCTAGGCAAGCACCATCCGACATGCTCATGGTTGAGCGACAGACGAAGTCTGGATTCAATTTCAGATCTCCTACACTGGTGACCCACCTCCCAACCACTCAATCATGTCGTTACGTAGAATTTTTTGTTACCAATGTATTAGCACTATCCTCGTTATGTATTATTATTCGGTTTTGATTATCACCTCAGCTTAGTATGTGTGTGCGCAATTCGATTATCACATTATGTTGTTATTATTATCGCGCTTTCGTGTTCATTTTACATTATCTTGTTACTGATATTGCTTTCATTTCTGCATTTTCTTTTCTCTACCTGCATCTACATATTTTATTTTAAATCCAAGATCTATTAAAAATAAATTTTGTATCTCTATCTCTACAAAATCGGCTGCATCTACATGTTTTATTTTAAATCCGAGATCTATCAAAAATAAATTCTGTATCTCTATCTCTACAAAATCGAAGTATGATCTGCGTGCACTCGACTGGTTCTATCTTAGGTCCCTATATTAAAGGGCAAGTGTTAGAACTTAGAAGGTTCCATTCGTCAAACAGTATACAAGACCCTTTCTCTGTATTAAGACCAAAGCTCTCTCACTATTCTCCGCACTCTCTCTCTCTCCCTCCCCTTTCTCTCTCTCCTTCTCCGGCACGTTTTCCGGCGAAACTCCGGCACAGAACTTTCTCTTTCTCTCTCTAAATCGCCTGAAAAACGTGCAAATTTATTCACTGTGTGGACCACTACAATCCAAAAACACATTTTTTTTCACTTCCGATTTCACCGGAATCTTTCATGGACCACCGGAATTCACCCAATTACCCTCCTTTGCCTGCTACATTCCCCGGATGAAAAAATGCATGCCGAAAATGCCCCTTGAAAACACCATTTTTACATTTTAATTCAGCAAAAAAAGCAAAAAAGAATCATCATACATTAATTATTATTGTTAGCGTTATAGTTTTTTTTTTTTTTGGTATTTAAGAAATGGCGTCTACACCTAATACTACAACTGCTTTAGCCACCGTGGACTCCGCCGTCGCCTCCGGCGGTGGCGGCGTCTCAGCGGATGAGCTTAATGCTAAAGCAGTGCATAAGAGGTATGAAGGGTTGGTGATGGTACGGACGAAAGCGGTAAAAGGGAAAGGGGCTTGGTATTGGGCTCATCTTGAGCCGATTTTGGTTCACAATTCTGATAGTGGACTTGCGAAAGCTGTTAAGCTTCGTTGTTCGTTATGTGACGCTGTTTTCTCGGCTTCGAATCCTTCAAGAACTGCTTCTGAACATCTCAAAAGAGGGACTTGTCCGAATTTTAATTCGGTTGCTAAGCCCATTTCGTCTGTGCCACCGTCGCCGTCGCCTACCGCTGCGTTGTCTCCGCCGTCTACGGCGTCGCAGCAGCAGCAGAATCACCGGAAACGGAGTGCTTCCGGTGGTGGTGGTGGGGTGCGTGGGGGGAGTTCAAGTGGTAATGGTGGGGGTGGGGGTGTAGGGAGTGCGCCGACGTCGTACCAGGTTCCCCCTTTAGCTATTGTTGATCCATCAAGATTTGCTGTAGAGTTAGCTTACTCCCCTGTTGTTTCAATGGCTAGTACAATTGTCACTGCTGGTGGTGGCGGTACGCCGGGGAGCGGTGGTGGTGTGTATGCACAGCAGCAGCATTTGATGTTGTCAGGTGGTAAAGAGGATTTAGGTGCTTTAGCTATGTTGGAAGATAGTGTGAAGAAGCTAAAGAGTCCAAAAGCATCACCTGGTCCAACTTTAAGTAAATCTCAGATTGATTCAGCACTTGATTTTCTTGCTGATTGGGTGTATGAATGTTGTGGGTCGGTCTCATTTTCGAGTCTTGAGCATCCAAAGTTCAAATCTTTCTTAAACCAAGTTGGTTTACCGCCACTGTCAAGGAGAGATTTTGCAGGTTCAAGATTAGATGCTAAGTATGAGGAAGCAAAGGCTGAATCCGAGGCGAAAATTCGAGATGCTATGTTCTTTCAGATTGCATCTGATGGTTGGAAGTCAAAGAATTATGGGCATGTTGGTGAAGAAAATTTGGTTAATTTGTCTGTGAATCTTCCCAATGGGACCAGTGTGTTCAGAAGAGCAGTGTTCACTAGTGGATACGTGCAATCAAAGTACGCTGAGGAGATTTTTATGGAGACCATTTCTGAAATATGTGGGAACAGTTTGCACCAATGTGTAGGTATAGTTGCAGACAAGTTTAAGTCTAAGGCTTTAAGGAACTTAGAAAATCAGCATCATTGGATGGTTAATGTTTCTTGTCAGTATCAAGCGTTTAATAGTCTGGTTAAGGATTTTGGTAAGGAGCTTCCTTTGTTCAAGAATGTAACTGAGAATTGTTTAAAACTTGCGAATTTCGTTAATAATAAATCTCAAGTTCGGAATAGTTTTCACAAGTATCAGTTGCAGGAGTATGGGCATGCTGGTTTATTGAGAGTACCGTTGCGTGGTTATGAAAGATCAGATTTTGGACCTGTGTACACGTTAGTGGAGGATATCCTTAGCTCAGCACGGGCACTTCAATTAGTATTGTTGGATGAATCCTATAAGATATTGTGTATGGAGGAGCAAATTGCTAGAGATCTCGAAGAGATGATGAGGAGCCCACATTTTTGGAATGAGCTGGAAGCAGTGCATTCATTGGTTAAACTGATCAAGTCAATGGCACAGGATATCCAGACAGAGAAGCCGCGTGTGGGGCAGTGCCTTCCTCTTTGGGAGGAGCTTAGGGTGAAAGTGAAGGATTGGTGCTCAAAGTTTCATGTTGCCGAGGGACCTGTAGAGAAAGTAATTGAAAGGAGATTCATCAAGAATTATCATCCTGCCTGGGCTGCTGCATTTATACTTGACCCCCTTTATTTGATTAGGGATACAAGTGGCAAGTACTTGCCTCCATTTAAATGCTTGACACCGGAGCAAGAGAAAGACGTGGACAAGCTCATTACCCGTCTTGTGTCTAGGGAGGAGGCTCATATTGCATTGATGGAGCTTATGAAATGGAGAACTGAAGGACTTGATCCTGTGTATGCGCAAGCCGTACAATTGAAACAAAGGGATCCCAGCACTGGAAAGATGAAGATAGCAAATCCACAAAGTAGTAGACTTGTGTGGGAAACTCACCTCACTGAATTTAAGTCACTTGGCAAGGTGGCAGTTAGGCTAATCTTCCTTCGTGCAAGTTCATGTGGTTTTAAGTGCAACTGGTCTGTCTTGAGATGGGTGAATGCGCATTCCCATTCAAGAGTGGGAATGGACAAGGCTCAGAAGTTGATATTTATTGCTGCTCACTCAAAGCTTCAGAGGAGGGATTGTTCGAGTGATGAAGATAAAGATGCTGAGCTCTTTTCCCTGGCGAACTGTGAGGATGATGTGCTAAATGAGGTTTTTGTTGATACATCCTCTGTGTAGTGTTCCTTTTCTTATTTATGACTACAACTGTAGGAATTTTTTCCTGGAGAAATGAAATTCTTTCGACACTGTCGTGCTTTCACTTTTTAACCTTATGAAGAATTTTGGTAGTGTGCTTGGATATGGAGGACTATCGATTCTTGCATGAGCAGAGTTCAGTTTTAGAATCTGCGGTATGAACAGTAGCTTCTTGCTTGGTAACACAAAGATGATTGAGAGAAGTTGCAGGACAGAAGTATTGAACTGCTTTTTATTTTTAGGTAGTTTGAAATTCATAATATATGTGGAGGGGAAGGTTTTTGTTTCCCTTTCTTGTAAGATCAGAAATTTACTCTTCATAGATCCTATTAATTTGATGAAAGTTCTCTCAGTTTTTGCCTTAATGCTTTACAGTCATTATTTAGTTATATCCGTTTTAGTCACCTTGAAGAAGTCATGACGGAAATTTGCATGTCTTTCTTCAATGGTAGAATTTGGATTCAAAAGTGTCTCATTCTGCTAGCTAAAGAATTTGTCTAATGCTTGACCGAAAGTAAGTTTTATACAGAATTAATCCTCTGAAATGATCCATTGAAAGGTCTTCTTTTCAAGCTAAATTTACATCCAATGGTCAGTTCTTCAAACTCTGTTGATAGATGTGAGCTGGTCAACCAAATGCAACATTGCGTGTTCGTGCCATCAAGAAGCAGATGAACTTTGGCCTCTTAAACAGCCTATTTTTTTTCTGTACCTGGAACTTGGAAGATTATTACAGATGAGATTCTGTCGTAGGTTCTACGCCTACACCTACAATCTGGTGTGAATCCGTGCTCTCAATATTCTTCCGACAAGGTCTGGTATGAGCAGCAAGTGTTTTTCCCCTAGTTGTTAGATTCCAAACTGTGAGGTGATAATATTATTGTTAGAACTTCTTAACATTTTGGTCAAATTAGATTATATATATGATGAACAAGCTATCTATTTATTTGTTTTCGACCTCCTTAGTATTCTCACTTTATTTTTGTTCCTCTTTTTTACTTGTGTTCTTGAACATTAGATGCTTCCTTTTTTTCCTTTCCAAATAATATTTCAATTCATTATTATTTACCAACTGAAGTATGACTTTTGTGCAATGCTTATTTTTTCTTGATTCAGAAGCATTTGACAAGGTCTAGTCACTCTGGATAGATCACGGCGAAGAGGATATTATGGAAATGATCAGAGTAAGGACATAATTCAGAAAATTTCACCCGAGCACTTTCGGATAAAAGGACTGAGGTTGTTGAAGACTAATGTAGCCTATGCAACTAAGGTTTTGCTAGCTTTGGCAACAACCCCTTTTTGTTGTTGTACCTTTGATCATCAATCTTTATAGCTGGAAGAGCACTTCTAACAACTTACTCTTGGACCCCCACCATGAAAGAAGAGGAATTCTTTCCAAAAATTGGTTGTTGTTTTGGAGAGAGAGAAAGTGGCTTAAGTTAAATCACCTTTAATTTGGGTAACTTCTCACTTAAACATTTTCAAAACTTGTGATGTTCATGCAGGGTCATTGGATGATGTTCCCCCATCATTGCAAAAAAGTTGTGAGAGGACCCAAAGTAGAAGAATACTGTCGGCATGAAGCAACACAAGAGATGCTTGATAGCGACATTGCAACGAAGATTGACTAATTTTTGCCTTGTTCCGGATGATTTTCATTAATGAAAAAACATCATTACCCGGTAATAGTTAAAACTTTATCAGTATTTCACCGTTATTTTTTACTTTCAAATCATGCATTCATCATAATTTGGATTTATTCTAAAGTAATCTTTATATTCTTAGAATTTGATTTAGCTTGGCTCCTTCCCACATTTTCATTGACTTCACTTTACCATTGTATTCATGAACAGTGGAAGAACTATATACTGGTGGAAAAACTTTGTTGTATGTTTGATATGTGTCATTTACTTGCTTTCCATCTAATTGTCTAAAGGCATCAAGAAATTCTTGGAAAGCTATGGGGGAAAATGTTAGATCAATCTCCATTTCTTGTAAAGTGGTGCCATGTTTTCCTGTCATGTTCCGCGAGACCTGGCTTTTACTTTGTGTTCATTTATGGCTGAAGCGTCTAATGCACGCTAGAACCATATCTTCTAAGGGTCGTTTGGTGTACTAATCCCAGTATAAAATTGGGATTATAGTTATCCGATGTTTGGCCATCGGTATCAACTTATATCAGCATAAATTTTATACCAAAGTTTTGTTATTACTATTCGATATTGAATGTGGGATAATCTGGTTCCAAACCAAAAGTGTTTTTCTTAAAGGAGAATATGATGGATTAGGGTTAAAGGGCAGCCCGATGCACTGAAGTTCCCGTTATGCTTGGGTCTGGGGAACGGCGGAACCACAAGAGGTGGTTTCCACGACTTGAACATGACGGATTAGGATAAAGCTACCAAGAAACGATTCTAATGCCACGAAGCAACTGTTAACACAAATTTGCTGGCATTTTTTTAGAGAACTTATCTTCTATGTTTCTCATCTTAAACTTTAGTATAATAGCACCATATGAGAGTGATGATACCCTTAGAGGCAAAGGCATATTTCCTTTTTCCCTATCATCTATTTGGTGGGGTTAAAAGGAAATTGTTGATTGATATTCGTACGAGGCTTCTTTTTCTATATGCTTTGGTACTCTTTTTAACCATAGGCAACTATGGTAAATCTTATACAATGATGTTTATACCATTTAAAGAAAAATACTGAGGATGCACCATCTTCAATGATGAAAAGAAAATTTTACAGTCATAGCCACCTAATTGTGGTGGAGATGTACATATAACTTTCTTTGAGTTATGAATTAATTACCTGTATTTATGTTGGTGGGAGGTAGCAGATACTCGATTAAAACAATTTCCATGTCTATTAGATTATGTTGAATTGTATTGAATCCATTTTTCGATTTTAAACTGAGCGGTATTTTATGCAACTAGTTTTTTTTCTTTTTCTTTTTTGCTTTAAGTTTAGCTCATTATTAGATAGTTATATAAGAGTTCGAAATTTTGAAAAATGGAAATTTTCTCCTATACTATTATAGGTTGGGTTAAAAGTGAGTACAAGTAGAATAATAGAGAGGGTCGCCAACAAGTACAGTGATAGTTGAGATTTTTCTATTTTTAATTAGTATAAATAATATACATAACATAGCCAACATATACATAGCATTCTGTGTATATGTCGGATTTTTGTAATATGTTTAGGGAGTTGGGATTTTTGTAATATTGAAAACATAAGTTGTGTATTTATGTAATTTTTAGAGTTGTTGTAGCTCGAAAATTAATTTTTAGTCATGTCATGAACTATCCAACGCGAATTTAAAATAATCGAGACAGTAAATATTGAATAGCGTCAGATTAAATTGAAGAGGAGGAGTATGGTGATGGATGGGATATAAGAGAGCTCGAATAGAGTCTGTATTGATATAATACCCATGCAATACAATCTCTTTAAATTGAAATAAATTCAAAAATCTTATAAATGGATGTCTTGCTTTAAAATCATATATCCTCCGAAAGTATATTTCAACATGAATTATACAAAGATAGATTAGAAATCTAATCAGAAGGTTCGAGTTCAAGCTCTGAGAATAAAGAATCTTTCGATAGAAAATGCTTTTACACTTATTGTGAGACGTTGGAATTCAAAAATAATAGAATCAGTAAAACTCAAACATCAAATAGTTAAATTGAAGGAAAAAGTAGAAAAGAATTATGTGCGTAGGGTGGGTGGTGGTTGGGGAGGTTAGCTAATTGGGTGGGGTGGGGGTGGGGTGGGGGGTGGTTTGTATTAATAATTTTTTAATTAGTGATTAAATATAGTGATTAAAGATTTAAGTGGAGGAGACAAAAATTCCTGTCGGCAAGGTTTAGTTAAGCTTTAGTCCAAATACTCTAAAACAGACTGCTTACCAAACTATATACTACTCACTATTCTATTTTTGAATTGAATGATTCAAACCTTTTTTCTTTTTTTTTACTGATATTCGATATTCATATTAAAGTTCGATTTAACTCAAATTCATGTTTTGCAGGCTTACTTCTTGAAGCGATGCTTCTAACATGATATTTTTCATTTTCAGCATTCGAATTCAAAATTTCTAAATAAAAATGTAGGGATTCCGATCATTCCAGCACGATCCACACATGTAGTTCAAATCTTAGGTTGTTGTCGTCGTCGTCATCGTCGTCTCATTCAGTGTTTGATGCTCGCATTTAATTCTAGGTAAATTCAAATTGTAAACTCAAACTCGACTCGAGATCTCTAATTCAGGAGGAATGTTATGGTTATGCTTGGCTCCACTTATCTTCTTTACCCAAAGCTTTTGTAAAAACAAATAAAGTGTACCAAAAAATAAATAATAAAGAGGTATAATAATCATTGTTATAGGACGACAAATATTTCCTTCCTTTTCTACAAGATTCTTTTCCTCTCTCAATGCCTTTGTAATCATCTTCCTTTTTTTGTTTTTCCCTTTCATCATTTCTTTCCCTACCTACTCCTTACACAACACATGTATTCTATTCTATTCTATTTTATTTTATTTTTATTTCATTTTATTTATTTCTATCGTATACCAAATACTCCCTGAAATTTTGAAAGAAAGAAAAAGGGGCTCACTGTTCTTGCTTTCTTGAGAATTGATTCGGTCAAAGTTTTTTAGTAGATGAATTTTCTATCTACATGTGAAATTCTACTCAATTATTTTCTATTTACAAATGAAATTTGTTCCTTAAAAATGGAGTTGGGAACCAAAATATGCCATAAAATTAAAAAAAATATATCAAAATATGTCATGTCTTTAAAGTGTGACCAAAATATACTTAACTTTCTTTTTTTAAAAAAGAGTTATATGTATTATTTTTAACGAAAGTGATCAAAAGGAGTCTATTTTCAAAAAATGTGTAGAGTTATGCATTTTTTTTAACATAACTCTCTCAAAAAGAGAGTTATATATTAAAAATTACATAACTCATTACATAACTCACTTTTTAAGTGAGTTATGTAATAGAAGCCACACAACTCTCTTAAAAACAAAGTTATGCATTTTTTAACTCATTCAAAAATTGAGTTATATAATAAAAGTTTAACTTCTTTTTTTTCTCTACGTAAATATAATAAAAATTATATAACTCACTTTATAAAAACCTACATATTATGTGAACAATTAATTTATCTTTTAAAGTTTTATTTTTTTAGAAAGAAGGTCAACTATTATGAAATGGAGAGAGTAAAACTCACTGAATATATGAGTCATGTAAAAATAAAATGCATAACTCACTATTTAAGTGAGTTATTCATTATATGAATATAACTCTACAAATATATGAGTTATGTACAAATAACTTTTTTCACCAACATTCATGTTTCTCCTATTTAAACAGAAGTATACATTATAGACTATTCATTCTTTATTCATCCATCTCCTCTTTTGAAACTGCATTTTTCTTCATTGGAATAAAAATGAGGTCTATTAATTGGTAGTGATATTGATTCTTCTTGAGGATGAGGACTCATGGACATGCCTCTTTGTTCAGAATTTGACCTCACATCATCGTCACTCGATGATGAGTCATAAGGGCATTCACTGCCCTCAGCATTATTAGGCTCACTATCATTGCCCTGTGACAATTCACCATAATTTGGCCGGTCACCATTTTCAATATCATCTGGTACAATGCAGTTTCAAAAGAGGAGATGCGTGAATAAAGAATGAAGAGTCTATAATGTATACTTCTGTTTAAATAGGAGAAATATGAATGTTGGTGGAAAAAGTTATTTGCACATAACTCATATATTTGTAGAGTTATATTCATACAATGGATAACTCACTTTTATGCATTTTATTTCTACATGACTCATATAATCAGTGAGTTTTACTCTCTCCGTTTCATAATAATTGGTCTTTTTTCTAAAAAAATAAAACTTTAAAAGATAAATTAATTGTTCACATAATATGTAAGTTTTATAAAGTGAGTTATATAATTTTTATTATATTTACGTAAAGGAAAAAAGCAAGTTAAACTTTTATTATATAACTCACTTTTTGAACGAGTTAAAAAATACAAAAATGCATAACTCTCTTGTTAAGAGAGTTATGTTACTCTCTTAAAAAGAGAGTTATGCTAAAAAAAATGCATAACTCTCTTAAAAAGAGAGTTATGCACATTTTCTGAAAATTAACTCCGTTTGGTTACTTTCGTTAAAAACAATGCAGTTAAGCATATTTTGGTCACACTTTAAAAACGTGATATATTTTAGTATTTTTTTAAATTCGATGACATTTTGATTCCCAGCTCTTAAAAATGAGGAAAATATTTTCTTAGTGAAGGTCGAGAAAACATATATCACAAATAATAGCATTCCGCATTGATAATATCCACCCACCCTTCAACACATTTCATCTTCACTCCACTCCCGTAGCCCTCAGTCACCATCGACACCCCCTACTGCTGCTCTCACCTCCCATATTATTTATCTAGATAATATATTTTACTCACATACTAAACACAAAAAGATGCATAAAAGTATACTTACATTACTGAAAAATATTTTACCTCATATCAAACAAACACAACATCATGAATTTTCAGGCAGATAGTCGTAAAAAGTTAAATAAATTTACCCATAAAAGAAGGATAAATTTGAGAATCACATGTCTTTTCTATCCAAAATGGTCCAAAAATTTATTTCCTAGTACAAGATAATCAAATTGGTGACAATGGAACATGTCATATTCATAGACATTTTGTGAGGTATTTTTTTATTTTAAAATCAAATAATATAAAAAAAAAATATAAGAGGCAAAAAAAGATTACAGTGAGATAGATTCTTAAGGAAAAAGAAAAGATACGGATAAATAGTACTATTACACTTTATTATATTATTTAATTTATATACTGTAGTTTCACATGGTACAGTATTATTTTTGTGCCTTGTGACATTATTGGGACCAACCATTTTCTTTCGTCTCGATTACGCTGCCAACTATTTAAAAAAAAAGTCCTTTTTCTTTTTCTTCTACTTTTTGTTGCTTCTGTCATTTCATTTTATAATAACTACTTTGGGATTGAATTTTCAAATAGGCATGAGTTAGATTGAATTTTGCATCAGAATTTATGGGAAACGATTTTTCTATTTCACATAAAATATATAGGAGCAAAGTTTTTATACATTAAATTCTCTCCTGATCCTAATCTTGAAATTATATTGAACATGGTACAATTATTGAGCTAGATTTAATTTATTTTCCCTTGGTTTGGAGAAAATGGTAAAAATGATCTTTTATATTTAAATATAGGTTTAACAATTTTTTAAATATATTTTTGAATTTTTTTTATCCTTTAAAGTAGTTAAAATAAGCATATTTGATCTCCGTTAAACAACAACAATAACATCATCCTGGTGTAATTCCACAAATAAAACCCGAAAAGAATAGAATGTATATTGATATCACCTTTATCTCGTAAAAATGATCTATCCGTTAAACGTTTTAACAAATATTAGTTACTCAATAATTTTTAGATAATTGAAGCTAAAAGGAGAATTAAGACACGAGATTTATCCAAACTTTATAACCAACAAAAAAAAAAAAAGGAAAACCAGATTCTAGGTTGGTTACCGTATATGTATATCTCAATTCTCAAAATAAACACTATATACTCCCTTTATTTATTTTTAAAAATATTAGTATTAAGAAAGGGGAAAAAGAAATTGTGGGGCTTGCAATATTCAAATTGCAGATTCAATCTTTGGAATCCCACGTGTATCATATGGCAGACCTACTGTACTAAAAAATAAAAAGACATGGTCCATATCTATACAAGGCTGTTAATACATTTTGGGTGGCTATTGTAAATTGATAGTATTTGAAAAGTAATGTGTTTATCTAAATTTAATTATCATAGAAGAATTAATTTAGAAAACCAGTTGTGTTTTGGAAAATGGAAGTGTTATCAAGGTCCTTAAATATTGTAATCGTTTCATTTGATTGAAAATTAGTAGGTTAAAATAAACTACATTTCTATATGTCTGCTAATACTTGCTACTAAACTTATAATTTCAGAAAAGGTTATAAATTGCACTACTACAGATATGGGATATAATAAGAGATGATTTTGAATTTAATTTTTGTTTCTGTCTAACAAAATCTATAAAATATGATGTCAACTTTAAAACATCTGTTGGACAAATTTTATGTTATCCATTAAACATAATTTCAATTAGTTTTTTTTTTGGTTTCCCATTCGGTGTCCGGTCCCTTCATTAGAGCTCCCGACTAATTCGGGTTGCGTGTTGCAGGGCCCATTAAGGTGGCAACGCTCCCAACAGAGTTTTCTCCATACCCAGGGTCAAACCCTCGACCTCTGGTTAAGGGTGGAGCAGCCCCATCCACTGCGCCACAATCCATGTTGGTTTCAATTAGTTATAAAGATTGAAAATAGTATAATATTGTTACCTATTGATTATTATTTTTTTAGTTGTATTGCCTAACTTATTTTTTTCTTTTTAAGTTGATAATCAGAATTCAGACATAAGTTCTAGTTGTAATGCGAACATAAATTAGTTTTGCATATAATACAGGAACTCATTACATTTCAGTTAGTTACAAAAGATAGAGGATACTTTAAACTATGTTGCCTATTGGGTAGTATTTTTCAATTGTATTGACTAGCTTTGTTTTTTACGTGTTAAAATAGATGAATGTGTGAATTGAACATTACATGCAATTTTTATTTTTTTTGTAGTTTTTTATCTTTATCCGCATTAGAGCTCGATTAATTTAAATTCGCGCTGAGTAGAGGCTCATTCGGGGGTAGCGCTCCCTATATTGCCTATTGATTAGTCTTTTTCAATTGTATTGACTAGCTTTGTTTTTTGCGTGTTAAAATGGATGAATTGAACATTACATGCAATTTTTATTTTTTTTTAAGTTTCCCATTCGGTGGGATGAATGTGTGAATTGAACATTACATGCAATTTTTTTTAGTTTTTCATTCGGTGTCCGGTACCCGCATTGGAGCCCAACTAATCCGGATTCGCACTGAGTAGGGCCCCATTCGGGGGGATAGCGCTCCCTACCAAGGATTTTTCCATATCCAGGGCTCGAACCCAATACCTCTGATTAAGGGAGGAGCAGCCCCATTCACTGCACCACGCCAATGAATTACTTATAACTTATGGCCAATTTAACATGATAAGTAAATTAAATGAACGATAACTTAACGAACGATCAAACAACTCATGTAATGTTCATCTATAAGACAGAACATTTGATCGATTAAACCGATCCACTATTTTTGATTTATTAAAATATTCCAAAACTCATTTAAAGGGTAGGTGGTGGGTGAGGAAGACAAACACAACAATTTAAGAGGATGCAACATCATTTCAAAATGAAACTGGAGTCCATTTTATGTTAGGTTAAATTAAGGATAGTTCCAGGGTTCTGGGCATGATGATCCTAAGGTTGATGGTGATTGAGTAAAGATTTACAACCTGAAAGAAAAAAATACAAATAACATGTTTGACGTTTGGGACCATAGTATTCATAGACATACTCCAACACACACAATTCCACTAAATGGTCCTTCACTTCATTTATTTCTATCACATTTGTGAACCATGCATCTTTCCAACACTCAAGTCCGAATTTTCACTAAGAGGTTCAAAATCGAAAGAAACAGACATACGAGCTAGTCGAACGGGGTTCAACATCAATTATATATACATAAAAAACAGTTTTAACTATGTATAAATAATATAATATTTCGCCGAAGGAACATCTTCCACCAACACTCAAAAAGTAGTAATTCCTTGATTTTAATTTGTCTGAACTCTGAACTAGTTATTAAGAGATCTTTTGATAGCGCTCGTTTGAAGTTGCGTCGTGCATGTATTAGATCTTATATAAGTAATTTTTACCACATTTCATAGCTGATTATATTAGGAGGTAATTTATTCATATATAAATTAAAATAATGCCGGGCTTGCAATTTAGAAACCCGTATAACTAATACATGTATAAATTATGAGTGAATTTATATATTATTTTATGCAGGATGAAAGTTGAAATTATTAATTAAAACATGCATAACTAATGTATGCACTATTAATATACTCATAATTATTCTAACGAACTACTAAACGGCTCATATTTGAACAATCAAAAAATATTTTCTTTGAGTATAACTTGCTAAAATACTTTCTAAACATTTTAAATTATTAACTATTATAACATATAGTACTTTTCTATAGTTTTCAAATGTGTAACTTAAATGGAGTCATGAAATTTTTATATGTGTAGAATCATTTTCCTTTATTTGTATATTTATGTAGCAGTATAATTTTTATATGTATACAATTTTTATTTTTATTTTTGTATATTCATGGAGTAGTATAATTGTGTAAGAACTGCATGAACTAGAGGGAGAGACATCCGTACAGTTTGACATAAGAGGTTCCTCATCTTGTTGGCATCACCTCATCAAGTACGAGATTCTCTGCCAGCTGTTTTTTTTTTTTTAAATCTCAATTTATTTGTCATATATTTTTCGATTTTAATTTATTTATTTAATTTTGACTTATACATTATATACTCCCTCCGCCCATTCATGAAACTATGGAGAACGTTGCAATATTAACTCCCTCTTTTACAAATTTTTACAAGGTTGGAATGTTTATCAATCACTCATTTATGTCCAAGAAAGATTATTTTAATTTTATTTATTACTTTGAAAAAAATATGGCCATAGAGGTGGATACTACCACTTTCTTTAGAAAGATTTCATGTACAAATTTAAAGACTTATCTATCTATTTTATTTATTTATCCACCTATATATTAGTAGTTTTTGATATATTAATGGTAAATTCTAAGTTTACTTGTTCCAAAAAGATAAAAAGTGCTATAATCCTTTTCTTAAAACACAAAGCGTATATATTATTAAGTTTACTTTTGCTGGTTTACATTGTATCTATGCATGAGATGATTTTTAATGACTTAAATTTATGATTTTCTAATTGTACGAAGATGATTTTTACCGGTATGATGCCACCGATCATTTGTGTCTGTCTCACTGCGACTGATATCCCCTCTCAGGCCAGCGACTAATCGTAGCTTCAATAATTTATTGTCTCACTAATTAACTAATCAGATACGAGCCTTGCGTGTTTCACGTCAGAAAGATGATATGCGAATACCTCTTACTTATATTAAAAACTTTTCAAAGTTTGAAGTCTGAACTTATGTTACTAAAAATATCAATTAAAACACTCAATATAAAATCCAATACATTCTTGTGGAACGTACGAGAGGGAGACATACTCATAGAGGAACATGTGGGGGTTCAAAATTCAAATCCAAATACTAATTTTAGTTAGAGCAGAGCTTTCACAGAACAACAGACCAAATTATTACTGCTATTGAGCCTTTACTAATTTCTCATCTAAGTAGCTATCATTATTGTAATTAATACACTTAAATTTCGTCATCTTCTATTGTTTTTCCAACTGCTAATTATACCCCACTCCACGTTCTTGATTTAAACATTAATCATGTTCTTTTTTAATTGTTGATTTTAAAGACTTATTTCTTTTCTTGTGCAAGACAACTTTTGCTTGCTAAGGGGCGGATACGGAGGTCTGGTTATGACTTTACGTGAATTCAATGTTATACTTTTAAGAAAATATTTATTAGAAATTTATTTTAATAAATTAGTTTTGTTAATTATGTTCTAAAAATATAAATTTGATTATCACTTTATTTAAGTATTTAATGATAATGATAGTATTGAAAGAACATAATAAAATTTTGATTTCATAAAAAGGACAACTAAATTGAAACAAATATTTTTAGAAAAATGACCAACTATTTTAAAACAAAGAAAACATTTAATTTAGTCAAATTCTCTATGGATATACTACATTTGTTCACTTTTATTTGTTACTAAGTGTTTATTTTTACTTGTCCACTTTAAAAATTTAGAGATAAGTTGACATTTTATACCTATTTTATATATCATCATTATTATGAAGTACTACTATTTGTTTATTAATATTTAGATCACTTATATTCTTTTCATCTCAAAATAATTGACATTTATAGATTTTTGCACTAACTCTTAAGAAAGAATTAATAAAAGGGTGCAAATTGACTAATATGATCATATTATCTATTTAATCTTGATTACATGAATCTTCTTCAATTAATATGAGAATATTCTTTTATTACTAAGAATAGAGTTGGAAAAAATAGTTAATTATCTCTTGATATTTTAAAGGTGTCAACTATTTTGAGATGATTTTTTTTTAGCAAACATACCAACTATTTTAAGACGGAAAAAGTAATAATTAGAGCTGATATAATAATTAAAATTATCATTCTATTTATTGCTTTTCTAAGAAAGGTGTGCCAAGTCAAACAAGAACAAATGGAGTATTAAAATATTTATTAAATAAATGTAAATATTTGCTCATTTATTATTGTAAAATTAATTAACTCGAAGGGTGCTATAAAAAATTATAAATTTTAAAAGGTTTATATACTTGGTATATAACAATTCAATGCTTGAGTAGTAAATTTTTACATGTGTAGGTCTATCATTAATTTAATGATATAGGTTGGCAAATGAAGATCCACTTTTGCTTGCTTTTTGGTTGTATATCTACAATTATGATAATTTAAATGGAGTGCCCATTATTTTTAGGCTTAAATAAAATACTATTTTCCCTCTTTTATGGCTTCGGTCATACTTTTGATTCGATATTCTTTTTATTAAATTATGTGTAGGTACATAATTCTACACGTAGAATACTAACATGAGGCCAATATTTAAAGTGGACCAGTGGTGTACTGTATTTCTTTTGTCCTAGTCAAAAATCAAGAATATGTGTAACCACCCAAATTTCTCAACACAACAGTAACCTATATTATAATGAATTCAAATTATAATTTAGAATTGAAATAACAAGATAATAGTGACAAAAAATGGAGAGATCTTAGGGTAACGGAAAAAAAAAAAAAGTAATTACAAGGAGATGAGATACTAGAATATAGAAGCGAGGTGAAAGCATAACAGACTACGAGATAAATTATGATTTTTTGTAGTTAAAAATATTTGACAAAAATGCTCAAAGAAGATTTTTCTCATTTTCAGTACAAAAATTCGACCAGATTAAATGGTACACGATGTGGTAATATTTTGGAATTTATAACTAATAAAGAAACAAATATAACCAATTAAAACTAGGACGAACTCAAATGATATCGGATTGACGACAGTTTTATTGGTGGAATTTTTTGTAACCTAATCTTTAAAAATAGTCACATTCATCAATAATTTATGCTAGCCTTTTATTGATGTAATTGGATATGTATATGGTGTGACAACTAAACTAAAGTTGTACGTACAATTACAAGAAATATAGGACGACGAACTACATCATAATTATGTGATGGAAATAATTGTCTTTTCCATTTAGAAGATATTTAAAAGAGATTTGGTGTACAAATCCAAGATTTAGTGGGTTGCTTACCCCAAAAGTTGTTGTCTGTATTTTAAGTTTAAATAATTAGGTCCACTTTATTTTCCTTAGCAGCCTACTTTTTGTATAGTACTATTTACATGTTACATTGTATTTGACCATAGAGTGTTAGTGAATTTTAAGCAGTTCGGTGCATTAAATTATGCGCAGAATTAGGAGAAGAATCGGACCGTAAGAGTATATTGTATATAACCTTACCTTGCATTTATATCTGAAATTGTTTATACCGCTTGAAGTCATGACCTCGTGCTCGTGGTCACATGACACCAACCACCAATAACATTATTGTCTTCAACCCATAATGTTACTGAATACTAGGGCAACCCGGTGTATTAAAACTTCCTTTATGCGTGGGATCCAGAGAAGAGCCGGATCATAAAGGTCTATTGCACACACCCTTATCTTGCATTCTTCTAATTCATGACCTGCTAATCCCATGACAACAACCACCCATAACATTATTGTATTTGACCATAATGTTACTAAATACACTAACTGAAAATTAATTAATAGCACCTCGTTTGAGATTTAATTTGATTAATCTTTACGCTTGTGAGTAAGTGAATAATAAATTAAGATACAACAGAAGAAGTTCAAAAGAGTCCTAATCAAATAATGGTTGATTAAGTGCTAAGAAAGGATTAAAAAAAGTATAGAGCTTTTGGCCTTCATCATTTGCTTCAACTAATTGAAACGTGGTTTAATTTCTCATTGCGAACATTCATGTACATCAAACACTTATCTAATAGAGTTTAAATACATCGATAGTATGCACAGACAGCCCGGTCCACTAAAGTGTCCGCTATGTGTAGGGTATGGGGAAAGATCGAACCACAAGAATCTATAGTATATAATCATCTTACCTGACATTTCTACTAGGCTGTTTCTACTGTTTAAACCCGTAACTTCCTGATCTCATGACAATAACTTTCCAATTACTCCCAAGTCCCCTTCATATACATTGGCATTGTAAGCTAATATTTTCATAGTTAGGTTATTTATTTAGTAATTGCAAGTAGATTTCTTTACAAAGAATCTGATGAAAATAGTAATTAACCTTCTGTCACATTGTCAAATGATTAGAGTGTAAATTTAACCATAGTCCAAAGGATTATTGTGTGTCAAAGATTATAATTATAACTGTAGTATAGAGTCAATGAATATGATGTATGTATAGTAAGAAACTCACTAAATATTTATTGTAATGTCAAGGAAGGGAAGCTGCTTACGTGTCTTGACATCACCAAATCAGTTACATAATACTTGTCATAACGAGCAAAATATTGATACTATTAACAGTGACTTGGGAATGGCAACTATAAGGATAGCACATGAATTATATCATTTGGATTCTATGTATACAGTATAGAACTTGTGACATTTTAAAAATAGTATTGAATTCAACTTATATACATCAATGATATTACTACTTTTTTATTCTCTCACTTGAAACATATCTAACAACAATTTTCATAATTTTTTTTTTTTGAAATTTATAATCTTGAAAATAAGAATGATTACTTTTGTGGCCATTAAGCGTATAAGTTACACTCATACACGCATAATCTTTGTGGATGGGTCGAAGTGCATGTACTTATATGCGATATTTTGGGACTACCAATTTGAGCATATGCCTAGTGCATAAAAGCTTGCTTACTTCAGACCAATAACTTCAGATATGTAGTGTTTGAAGTTTCATACGATTGAAGTTCAGTTATTTGTAAGTAGTCATGCAAAATATGTAAAACATTGGATATATCTTAAATAGAATACCCTGTGAAAATTGGTAAAATTACATAACACCACAATTTAAATTTACCAAACTACATAAAATCTCTAGTTTTTTTATTAATTATCCAATTTTTTTTTCTCCAAAACAAATACATCCACAAACACGTAAATATTCGGACACATAATTTTAGTTATCTCTCTCTCTTTGATCTAGTTAATGTATTATGTATCTCGATCAAATAGTTTTACAAGTGAATGTATATCTGTAGTAAAATTATGCATCTCAACATCAAAATTATGTATCCAGATGCTAATTATGTATCAGAGCACAAATGGAATAATTAACTGTTACGTTCTTAAGTTCAAAATTATGTATCTCAACTTCAAAATTATGTATCTCAACTTCAAAATTATGAATCTGGATGCTAATTATGTATTTGAAAATTGAAAAATAAGGGAATATTTATAATTTCACAAAGAGTAGAGATATAGAGTAATTAGGGTAAACTTGTTGGGATTTATGTAAGTTTTACGTGAAATTTCTATTCCAAACTAGTTGTGAAATACGAATATTATTGGGCTACTCCCTATGATATATGGCCCAGACTTCGTTGCCTTTGGGCCTAGTATTTAATGGATTTGTAAGACTGGACTCAACTGACCCAGCCCAAACAATTCATTTACTCAACAAATCCGACCAATCAGAAACCACTACGTGTCCCATTTGAATACCACAACCGTTAACTGTTTCATTTTTCCCTCCATTAACTCTCAACTGTACAGCTCTCCACAATTACTCCACTAACCTACGCACTTTCCCCTTCCCGCGCACGTTAGCAATGGCTTCTGTAACTCCAGTTGTTCAGGCGGGTCGGATCCGGGTTCTGAAACAAGGATCAGGACCTTCGATCGGACCGGTAGTGTATTGGATGTTTAGAGATCAACGGTTAAGAGATAATTGGGCTTTAATCCACGCCGTTGATCAAGCTAATAAGGCGAATGTACCGGTAGCTATTGCTTTCAATTTGTTCGATCAGTTCTTAGGTGCTAAAGCTAGACAGTTAGGGTTTATGCTTAGAGGACTTGAAATGCTTCAGGATAACCTTGAAAGTACTCTTCAGATTCCCTTTTTTCTATTTCAGGTAAATGAAATTGGTGTTTCTATGTCCAAGCCAGCTTATGCGCACTCTTTTTGATTTTGAATATGCATTGCTTGAAGAATGTTCATTTTGCTAAGTTAAAGCTAGATAAACAAATTGAAATAGAGTGAGTATATGTTTTGGTTCCAAAATTTTGTGAATCATGTTGTAAAGTTGAGTAGTTTTTTGATTATGAAACGGATTTTTTTTTCATATTTAGGTAACTTAGTTTTACATCTTGTGTGCTTAGAGCTTCGATTCCTTTTTCATTATCACCTAATATAGTGTAAGAGATGTTGTAGTAATGTAATTATTGGTAAGTAGAAATCGTATTAAAAATATATTAGTTTCGCTGGTTACTTATGAAGAAGGGACAATGTGAAATATAGATAACCTCTAGTTCTGGAGAACTCTAATTTAGCAGTATTAGAATGAAATGAGCGCGAGTAAAATGGGTATTGAAGTTTCATATAGCCATGTACTTTGACTAGTAGGGGGATTTACAGTTCCATCGATTGACTGATAAGTTATGATCAAATATGACATTGTGTTTCAAGTCATTTTTCACTGCTCCATTTCACCTATGAATATGAACCCTTTTGGTTCGGCCCTTTCCCATACCCCATGCATAGCCGAGCTTTGTTGCACCGGGCTGTCCATTTCACATATGAATTTGGTTGTAGATGTGAATGTTCCCATGATTTTGCACTGAAACTCTGAAAGTAGCTGTTGTATTGTTCTCTACTTTGGTACATTTTCCATATTCCCCCCCCCCCCCCCCCCCCCTTTTCCTTGCTTATTAGTAGTCCTTTTTAAGGTCATTATGCAATGGCTTGTCTTTTGAACAGGGAGAAGCTGTAGACACAATTCCCAATTTTCTGAAAGAATGTGGAGCTTCTCTTCTAGTAACGGATTTCTCACCTTTGAGGGATGTTCGGAGTTGGAAAGAAAAAATTTGTGAGAAGGTTGGTGAATCGGTGACAGTACACGAGATTGATGCGCACAACATTGTTCCTCTTTGGGTGGCATCAGATAAATTGGAATACAGTGCTAGAACCATACGGGGTAAAATAAATAAACTGCTTCCTGAGTATTTGATTGAATTGCCTGCAATAGGGCCTCCGAAGTTGAAGTGGCCTTCCTCGAATCCTCCAATAGATTGGCCAAAACTAATTGCAGACGTTGTAAAGTAAGGCATTCACTTTGATCTAACAATCTAGTGAGTTTTTTTTTTAGCCTACAAATGCTATAAATTGACCACTGCACCAGGAAAGGAGCAGAAGTTCCTGAACTTGAATGGTGTGAACCAGGTGAAGGCACTGCGTTTGAAGTGCTAATGGGAAGTAAAAAAGGGTTCCTGACTACCAGATTGAAGAATTATTCAACAGACCGGAACAATCCTCTGAAACCCCAAGCACTTTCTGGTCTCTCTCCTTATTTGCACTTTGGGCACATATCAGCACAGAGATGTGCTTTAGAAGCACGCAAAGTTCGGAAAAATTATGCCCAGGTTGTGGAATCGTATCCGCCTATCTTATTTTGCTATAATTCTGCTTAATATGAAATCCTTCAGTCTATTGAAGTAGTTGATATGTTACTTGCCTTCTGTTGCACTATATTTGGATCCAGGAAGGAGTTGTGAGGGTAAAGGAGAGAAGTTGTGTGGTTTACTTCACTTAGGTCAAGTGTTGATGATTTTTTTTCTTCCCATATCTTTGGTATGGCTGGACAAAATTAAGGTGGTATTGTTCTAGTTTCCTGGGAGGAGTTGTAGAGGGATACTCCTTTCCCACTTCATCTCAAAATTAAAGTGGCATTGTTTCTTCCTTTGTTCCAGTACTCAGTGAGCTTTTAAGCCCTGAAGCGAGGAGCAAATCATGTCGAGCGCTTTGCCTCGCTTTATGGGCACTTCAATGTTGTCATCAAGGATCTAATGCATACCTTTCCTTGCCAATGAAAGCAATCCTGAAGATGCGATACTAGACAATTTATACTTCACTTTATCACTGAAAAAATTAAATTTCTTTGTCCATATATTTATTATTCATGCTTGTGATAATTAATCTTGGACTACACATATATATTTGTATTTTTTCCCATTTGCGCCTTTCTTCAATAAAGCCATGCTTTACTTGAGCCCTCAAAGGAACTTTTAGAGCTTTTTTGCTTTTCGTTTTGTTAACACTACCAGTATTGGAGGAAGTTGCGGCTCATCTTTTACTAATCAAATCCTACAAATGAACTTTACTGGTCCGCATTTATGTTCACCCCTCCAACTGCATGCTCCTCTTTTCACACCAGAATCAGATATGGTCTTTAGTACAATTGGCTCACTGACTGGAAGATAATCTCTGCCTTTGTGCAGTCTTTCAAACATAGTTTGAACTTTTAGTAGCTGCCTCATAATTTACTATCCATTATCAATATCCTGATATGAAGCTTATTTGGCTGATTGCTGCTTTTGCAGGCAGTTGACGCATTTTTGGAGGAAATGATTGTGCGGAGAGAGCTTGCTGATAACTTCTGCTATTATCAGCCTCAATATGATTCATTACAGGGTGCATGGGAATGGGCACGTAAAACCTTGATGGAACATGCATCTGATAAACGGGAACATATATACACGTGAGTTAAATGCTTTCATTTGTTTTCTCAGTAGATCTAGATTAAGCAAGAAAAGAATAAGATTCTTAACTATCTTTTCTTGAAATCTCTATAAATTCATAAGAATTTGTTTTAAGATGAGACAGAAAGCTTGTTGTGAGATGCCAGTATCTACTTTTTATGGTATTGAAGTTAGAAGTGAATATGGTCTTTTGCAGGCGAGAGCAATTGGAGAAGGCACAAACTGCAGACCCAGTAAATTACCCTTCCTAACTATTACTATATTAACAAGAAGTGCCAAAAGAGTGATAATATTAGGTAGTGAGGGAAGAGTTATCGATCTGATTTGAAGATCTAAGCGTGGCACTGCTATTTCTCCTGTTTCTTTTAGGTTTATCCTCCTCACATCTTGCAATGAAATGGTCTTCTTTTCATGTTTTTAAATTGTTTTTTTTTTTTTGATTCAGCTTTGGAATGCTTGTCAATTAGAAATGGTTCATTATGGAAAAATGCATGGTTTTATGAGGTACGTAATGCTGCTCCATATTTATGTCCTGCTCCGGATAGTTGAATTCCTGACAAGCGACTCCACCCCGATGCATTAAATGGTCTTCTGCATCACTTAATTATGCTTGATTCTTTTATTGTGTCTGTTTGGTTTTCCACCCTGTTTAGAACACATTTAAGAAGTAGTATATTTTCCATATGAAGAGTCATATGGACGAGAAACTTGTCCAGAGTAGCTAGATTTCCAATGTGATAGACGAAGCACGAGTAATTTAGTTATTGTTTAGCTTTTCCATAAGCAGATCTTATCAGCCAAAAGAAAAATGAGATGTAGGTTTCTCCTTGAACATTAAAAAAGAAACCAAAATGAAAAAGTAACTTAGTAAATGTCCTATTAGTTGAAAGAGAAGTTGATGTAGATCTGTCTTTGAAAATCAAACAGAAGTGAGTTGAGAAGGTAATGTGGTGAATATCTTATTCTAGTTTGCGGCAAGCACTGAAAAATTTCAGATATAGTTAACCTACAAATTTGTGGCAGCAGATTGGAGTTTTGCAATAGAAGACACTGAATAACAATCTAATCAAATGACTAAGTGGTGAAAGTTTATCTTGAGAAAAAATGATTTATGAAGGGACTAGATCAACTATACCTATATTATTAGAAGGGATAGTGTCAAACATTTGACAAATGTTACAGACTATCGAGTACGTATGAGAATTCTATCTATTGAATGTGAGAAATAAGAATGAATTTTGGTGGTTGTCTTATCTCCTTTTAATACCAGTTTTTCATTTCTTGGTGCTTCTCACTTCTCTAGCAAACATGAATAAAGTCACAAAATTGTATAGAATAGGTCTGCTTTTATTAGCTTGCTTGTTGTTTTCCAGGAAATATTTTATATTCATCTCTTTTTTTCTCACCAGCTTGTTTTTTTCCTATTAATTTTCCGTGAACGCTGCTTAAATGTCTCATTTGTTCAACTTCTTTAACCAGAACCAGAAAAGGAAAAAGAACAAATAGAAAGTTATTGTTATGTTTTCCTAAGTTCCAGATTGCAAATTTTTATGCAGGATGTATTGGGCTAAAAAGATACTCGAATGGACAAATGGACCAGAAGAAGCTCTGGCTATCTCAATATGTTTAAATGATAAGGTAATCTATCTGCAGTAAAAGATTGCATTTGGAGATGCTTCAGAGTTCTGATCTAAAATCTTGTTGTTTTGCAGTATCATATAGATGGAAGGGATCCTAGTGGTTATGTTGGATGCATGTGGTCGATATGTGGCATACACGACCAGGTTATTAGTGCAATATACTTAATCCCTTCTATTAAATAGATGTTGTTTGGACACTTCGAAAATCTTGACAGGTTGTCAAATCTTCTAAAGATAGTGCATTTTTGGAGGATCCGACGTGGGTGTCACAAAGTTTTTGGAGAGTCGAGCAATTTAGTTCACTGTCAAAAAATAGTTGTGTTGTTTTCTTTATTATTGCTCACGCTGTTATCCAGATAATAGCACACAATTGCTCACACTGCTAGGCAAAATCTAGATGATAAGTTTTGCCAACGTTGAAAATCACCATCAACCTAATAATCAACATACCGATATTAACATATAATGCTACACTCATGGTAAATTTATACCATCCTGAGAATGGCGGACAAACTGTTTTTCAAATCAATTAGCCAAACACAAACTGCCATCTACAAAAACCACTTTCCAAAATAAACAGATTTCAAGAGTTCGTCCGTACAGGTTATAATTTTGTAAATTTGGTGAAAACTATGTTGTACAAGTTGTATGCTTGCATTCAGTAATTACAACTAAGTTTTTCCATGTTTGGCCTTCAGGGTTGGCGAGAGCGCCCGGTATTTGGGAAAATCAGGTACATGAACTATGCAGGTTGCAAGAGGAAATTCAACGTGGACGGATATATTTCATACGTTAAGAGGCTAGTAGGTGAAAGCAAGAAAAGAAAAGCAGAAGCAGTTTTGGACAAGAACGCAAAAGAACTGCATAGTTAGCATTAGTGAAAGGCTTTATTATTGCCATCAAATGTCATGTATTCCTGGATTTTGCAGAGATTGATAACTGTTTAGTTAACTACTTTTTTAGGTTGATAACTGTCACGACTGATCAATCGACTCGGAAAAAGTTTTCAATTCACCCCCCCTCCTCCTTGAATTTCACTATATGCCCGCCTACTTGGATTGCACCATCATTCTGATAATTAATCTGAATCGCACTCACCTCCATGTCAGCTCAAGCCTCAAGGAGTAACTTGGTTCCTTCTTTCCAACATGTCATTTTAGTTGTCTTATTTTATCTATGTACTGCATTATTGACTTAGGTTGCTTTGATTCTTTGTTTAAGATTAAGGTACTACAAACTGAAACTTCTTGATATACTGTCTAGGTATGCAAGTAACTGCATTTGATCCCTCAAGTTGTATGTTAGGAACAGGGGTGACTCAGGTGAAGCGAGTAAAATGTTTGTTTTAGGTCTCAAAAAATACTAAAAAAGGGCGGCCCGGTGCACTAAAGCTATCGCTTTGCGCGGTGTTCAGGGCCCCACCACAAGGGTGTATTGACGCCTTAAATATTTTATGATGAAATTTAAAATTTATTTTTATTTAAAATAATATTTAAGATTGTTAAAAAAAAAGTTCAAAATTTTCTATAAAAATAGGAAGAAAGAAAAAATTCTGAACTTTTTACCAAAAATATTTTAGAACTTTGAATCAAATAACTTAAATTTTGTATTAATAAATAAAATTAGTTATATGCAAAGGGATCAAAATCCACATTCAGTTGATTAAAAATTGAATATACTTCGAATATTACGAGGACCAAATCATAATTCATCGATAACTGAAAATGTAAGAGTGCTCGAAAAATTAAGATTTCACATTTTTGTTGAATACTAGTTTCAGTGTACGTCGGCATTACTTTGATCGACAGAAGCTGTGTACAAGAAGAACATGTTTGACTACAGGTACTTCATCCCATTATAAATTTTATTTTTCTAATCTATTAAGATTGTTGCTCTACTTTGATATAGTGGTGATATTGTATAGTTATTTAAGTGATTTGTTGAATATGTATTTTGTTATACGACATCTCATGAAATTACTGATGATACAATAGTTGGATGGTTGCAAACATATTTCAGAAATTTAATACTAGTAGTTTGATTAAGACCACCTCGTGTAAGCATTCCAAAATCATGTTATTTGATTCTAAAAACGACTTTATTTCGAACTTCTTTTGTTCCAAATGTTCTACATTTTCGGATGGAGCTTCTCTTCCATTTCCCCAAAGTTTAATTGCTTAGATTAAGTACAGATGTCATACGTTAAATGGAAAAGGACCATATTTGTTGATTTATCAGAAGAGATAAGAGTGAGAAGATGAAGGAGATGAACATTGTTAGGGAGGAAGAGACACTAAAAAATTATTATTGATTTCAATGCAAGAGGACAGAATATGTGTTATATATACAACTCTAACCAACTAATTTCACTCTTTAACTAACTAACTAACCATATGAAAGGACTAATTTACCCTAACTAACTAATCTCTATATCCTCAACACCGCCCCCCCCCCCCCCCCCCCCCCCCCCTCAAGCCAGGTGGTGCAAATATATTAAGCATTCCTAGCTTGAAACAAAGAAACCGATGTTGAGCTTTATTTAGAGCCTTAGTTAGTAGATCAGCTTGCTGAGCTTTTATAGACACATACACAGTTTTGATCATGTCATTCTGAAATTTTTTCCTTACAAAATGACAATCTATTTCAATGTGTTTGGTTCTTTTGTGAAAGACTAGATTTGCAGCTATTTGCATAGCTGCTTTGCTATCAATGTTGACCTGAACTGGTAAGCTGAGTTGAAGTCCTATTTCTTTAAGCAATCCCAGAATCCATACTAATTCAGCTGTAGTTGAGGCCAAACTTCTATATTCAGCTTCAGCTAAACTTCTAGATACAATACTTTGTTTGTTTGACTTCCAAGAGATCAATGAGTCTCCAAGTCTAACTAAGAAACCCGTCACAGACTTTCTAGAGTTTGGGCAAGCTGCCCAATCAGCATCACAATAAGCTGAGACCTGCTCCTTGCTACTGCTTGAAAGTAAAACTCCTTGCCCTGGCTGCTGCTTGACATATCTTATTATTCTCATGTCTGCTTCAAAGTGAGACTTCTTGGGCTTATGTAGGAACTGACTAAGTGTCTGAACACTGTAGGATATGTCAGGTCTTGTTATTGTCAGATAAAGAAGTTTTCCAACAATCCTTTGATATTCTGCTACATTTGTTTCAAGATCAATGATGTTTTTGTTTGAACCATTTACATGATCATCCATTTCCTTAGTAGTGAATCTAATGTTTGTCTCCAAGGGTGTAGATATAGGTTTTGCAGCACTTAATCCAGTTTCAGAAATTAGCTCTAATACATACTTTCTCTGATGCATCAATATTCCTTAACTTGATCTAGCAAACTCAATGCCAAGAAAATACCTTAGTTCACCTAGGTCTTACATTTTGAAGGCTCGACTTAGTGTTTCTTTTATGTCCTGAATTAATTTCAAGTTGTTACCAGTGATCAGAAGATCATCAACATACACCAATATAGTTGTTAGGTCACTTTCAGTTCTTTTCAGAAATAGAAAGTGATCATACTCACTCTGTTTGAACCCAAACTTGAGGATTGCTTCTTACAGCTTCATGTTCCATTGCCTTGGATCCTGTTTTAGGCCATACAAAGATTTGAGAAGCCTATATACTGGTCTGATCTCCCCTGTCTTTGGAATCCTTGTGGCACCTCCATATAAATCTCATCATTTAGCCCACCTTGAAGAAATGCATTGTACACATCCATTTGATGAATGTGCCAATGTTTGATAGAAGTTGTTGCTAGAATTGCCCTGAATTTTACCATTTTAACAACAGGGGAAAATGTCTCTTTATAATCAATCCTCCCTTTTTGGTTGAATCCCTTTGCTACTAATTGAGCCTTAAATCTTTTCACTTCACCTGTGTCTTTATATTTGATCCTAAAAATCCACTTACAGCCTATAGCTCTTTTTCCTTTAGGTAGCAAAACTACTTTCCAAGTATTGTTTCTTTCCAAGGCAGCTATTTCATCCTTCATTTTACCCACCTAGGATCTTTGATTGCTTCATCATAGGAAGAGGGCTCCACTTTAGTTGAACTGGTTGCAACAAAGGCTTGATAGTTATGAGAAAGATAATCATATTGAATGTAGTTTGAGATACTATATGGAACAACAGAACTAGACTTCTTTGTTGTCACAAACTCCTTTAACCAAATAGGTGCAGTCCTAGTTCTAGATGATCTTCTTTCATGTGCTGCTGAGGTTTTAATTACTTGTTAAAGCTGAATAACTACATGTAACGCCCCACATTTCGGGCTAGAATAAAAAATATGACTCTGGTGCGTTGATAATCCCAGAGCCTTAAATCCTATACCAATTTGGCATGTTAATCAATTTTGTAGTATGTGAATCCATTTGAGCATGAATTTAGACCATAGAAGTCCTTCAACTCAAGGACGAGTTAAAAACATTTCGATCGATTAAGTTTTAGTGGAGGTTGTAATTTGTGTCAAATTCTATTGACCATAACTCATTGTATATGATGAACTGGGTGGCCTACTATATACCAAATTGTAGATAATTGAATAAGCTTTCCAACGATACCAAATTCGCCTAAAACGGACACCCGGTGAAGAAGTTATGACCTTTCAAAGTTGAATGTGTCGCCTATGCACATATAGGCGATGCATAGGGCGGCGCCTATGCAAATATAGGCGATGCATAGGGCGGCGCCTATGTAAATTTAGGCAATGCAAAGGGCGGCGCATAGTTATGGTTTCAGGTGACGAAAACACTCCGTTTTGAGTTACTTTAAGTGCAAGTTAGTCCTTACAAAACCCAAAATCGTCCTTACCCACTCCTAAACGGATTTGGGCCTATTAACAACATTGAAGCCTCCTATAAAATCCCAAAATCTAATCCTTCAAGAACTTAAGAGAAGGAGCAACTAGGGTTTGAGAAAATAAGCTTGAAGGACCGATCATTCCGAAACTTCTTCGTGAAACAAATTACAGATTCGGAATCCTCTCGACGTAGGCTTCGATAGACACCAAAAATTCGTGGAGAATAAGGTACGCGGGGTTTTCCTAAATTCTCATGGGCATAGAAAAATCATGTTTTAGAATGGGATTTTAAATTATGTATATATATTTATGTATAAGATGTTTTAACATCATTGTTTTGGTCTTTTGACCATCTCCAAAGCGATTTGACAGTTTTTATACATATATGAATTGAGAGCATGATTTTCATGAAACCCCTCTCTTAATGTAAATTTTTCCATGTTTCACGTAATATAAATTGTTTTGAAAGACATCTTGAAGAAAAGAAATTATGATATGAAGTGCTTTGACTTTTGCTATGTTTGGAATACGATTCTTGAACACGAAAGAGAGGGTTGTGAATGTTGAATATGCATGTAATGAAAGAATGCATGGTTTTGCCAAAATGCACATGACCACCATATGCTTGATGAAAGTTTTGCATGGATTTGACTTGAGTTTCGGAACATGACATCTTTAATGCAAATTACATGTTTTGGTGGTCTAAACTATGTTTTGAATGAAAGCTCTTGCTTAATACATTATGGCTCAGAAATAGGACTTGCAAGTCTTGGTATAACGATACCAACTCAGACAAATGCCATAACAGACACAGACTAGTTCAGAAATCAGATTTTTATCAGACTCTCATGATTTAGAAATTTCAGAATGATACATGTTCAGAAAAGGCTAAAATAGGGCATAAAGAGAGCTTAGGTGGTTCCCTGAAGAAGGCGGGAGTTTCAGACAACTCTTTGCCTAAAACCGTGGTTTGCCGACCCGGGTATATTATTATGCGCTGACTTAAATGTCCTGTGGCGTATTAGACTCAGACACTCCAACCCTTGCGGCACACTTGGGTTGGGGGCTTCCCCGCCGAGTCAATGGCGGATTCCATACAGCCCGTGGAATATTCAGACTTGTAGGGGAATACCACCTAACTCAGAAGTAAAACACAGATCATGATTTGAAATGAACAGACAGGTTGCATGTTTTCAGAAAGTGCCCATGTGTTTTTCAGAAACAGTTTTATACATGATGTCTTGATGAAAAATTGCTTTCCCTTAATATATATATATATATATATGTATATTCCATTATACTACTTTTGGATTGCTTCGCGTGCCAGTACTTTTGTTCTGACCCCCCTCCTTCCAGGTTCTGAGACACAGTCTAGGGGTCCAGCTACTCAGTAGACATTCTCGGATTTGCAGACTTGATCTCACAGTGGTGAGCCTTCTATTATTCGGAAGGCCTAATTATGTCAGACATTATCTTATTTATTATGTTTTTGGTTTACTGGGGGGCCTTGTCCCAGTTTCTTTTCAGACAGATGTTTATGTTCTTAGTAGAGATTTCGCAGACTGATGTCAGATAGTATTATTCAGAAATGTTGCAGAACTTGACCATGTTTTCCGTACTCAGTTTCAATTCCGCATTTTATTATGATTATGAATGTTGTGCATGATAACCAGATAGAGAATGGGTGTTCCGGGCCTTCATGGTTCGGGATGCTCGTCACGGCTAGGGCCTAGGCTCGGGTCGTGACACTACATTATCTTGAGGAGTTGAAGGTGATTGAGTAGAAACTGAGGAAGGTTGTGTATGTCCTTTATTGTGATTCTGCATTGTAATCTGTGTATCCTCAGATGCTATCATCAAGGGATCACTGAATGCATCAAGAAAGGGAACTGGTGAGTCGTTCTTGAGAGTTTTGAAAGGAAATATATTTTCTCTAAATTCAAAATCTCTGTTGACAAAGAACACATTATTAGTAAAATCAAACAAGATATATCTCTTTTATGTGTGAGAGTATCCCATGTGTACATCAATTATAGCTCGTGACTTGAGCTTATCAGATTCATGCACTGACTTAGTAAAGCAAAGGCATTCTAGTACTCTTAAGTGGTTTAATGAAGGTTTAGTCCTATATAACATCTCATAAGGTGATCTATTATTAAGAACAACAGTAGGCATTTTATTTATAAGATAGGTAGCAGCTAAGACACAATGACCCCAAAATTTAATAGGAATGTGACCCTGAAATCTGATAGCTCTACACACCTCAAGGATATACTTATGTTTTCTCTCAGCTACACCATTTTGCTGAGGTGTGTAAGCACATGAGGTTTGATGCAAGATGCCAAGTGACTTGAATATTGAGTCACAGACTGAGTTGACAAACTCCGCTCCATTATCTGATCTAACACATTTTACTGTTTTATTAAACTGTGTACTAACGCAAGTCAAGAATTGCTTTAATACTACACAGGCATCAAACTTGAGTTTTAAGAGAAATAGCCATGTCATTCTTGTAAAGTCATCAATCATTGTGAGGAAATATCTATTGCCATCATAAGAAGAAACTTTGTAGGGTCCCTATACATCAAGATGGATCAAATCAAAGCATGCAATACTTTTAATATTACTAGTAGTAAAAGGTAACCGTACTAATTTTGCACAAGGACATATAACATACTTTTTTACAATAGAAGTACAATTATCTAGAGAAACTGATAGCATCTTGTTCAAAACTTTTGAATAAGGATGACCAAGTCTATTATGCCATAGGCCTATATCAGTAGAACTAGCTATAGTAGGGTTACGTGAAATCAGTGAGCACAAGCCTTCATTTTTTTTAGCTGTTGAATGTACTGAGGGTAGAAAATATAAACCATCTTTATGTCTACCAATCACTTTCACCTTCCCAGAGTAGAGATCCTGAAACAAACAAAATTCAGGATAAAAGGCAACAAGACATTGTAAAGCTCTGATTACCTGTGAAATTGATAGAAGATTAAATTTAAATTTTGGTATATGCAAAACTTTGTTAATTTCCTGTCCATTTGTTAGAATACTTGAACCAATGCGAGTGATAAATGATGATTCTCCAGTTGGTAAAAACACCTTTTGAGAGTTATTCAAAGTTAGAGAACTTACAAGTAAGTTAAGACCTGTTACCATATGATCAGTAGCACCTATATCAATTATTCAATCATGCTTGGAGTTAACAGTTATGAGAGCAGTATCAATACCTGCTGATTTAGCTACCGAGGTAGTTTGAGCACCATTTAGCATCTGAAGAATCTGATCTCCTTTGTGAACATGCAAAATGAAGCATTTGATTACCTGATCCTGATATTTGAGTAGAAGCAATTTGAAGTGGTGAGTGAGACACTTCCTGTGATCTAGCACTTTGTGATCCAACCATACATTGTGAGCATTAGTAGAACTACCATTTTGTGGATCAAACACAACATTGCGAGCACTTGTAATAGGAACTCCCCCTCTCTTCTTGAACTTATTTGAGGGATATCCTATAATCTTGTAACAGTTTACTTTGGTATGATTCCTCATCTTACAGAATTCACAGTACAGATTTTCAATTTTCTTGAATTTTTTGAAGTTGTTAGAGCTACTAGCACCACTTTCATTAGTAGATCTTGCACCATATAAAGCAGTAGTTTCATAATTCCTTCTAAAAGATACCGATAGTGCTCCTAGAACACTGTTTGATACAAAAGCAAACATAACCTTTTGGCTCTCATCACTCATAAGCATAGAGTATGCTTGGTTAACACTAGCCAAGGGAGTCATGAGCAAGATTTGGCTTCTTGCCTGTGTGTAAGAGTCATTTAAACCCGTCAAAAATTGATATAATTTCTGCCTTTGAAGATGAACCAAGAAATCTTTGGATTTTTCACAATTACAACCAGGTAAGGGAACTAATGTCTCATATTCATCCCATAATTCCTTTAATCTAGAGTAGTAAGTAGACATAAAAGTTCCTTGATTAGTAGTTGCAATTTCCCTATGTATGTTAAATGATCTAGAGCCATCTATTTTATCAAACCTCTCCTTAAGATCAATCCATACATCATAAGCACTTGTAGTATATTCAATTCCACTAATCAAATTTTGTGTAACAGAATTTATAAGCCATGACAATACAATAGCATTACAATGTTCCCATTGATACCAATATTTCTCATGAAAATTTTATTTTTTCCAAGAACCATCAACTATTCCCTATTTATTTCTACCAAGAAGAGCAACTCTCATAGATCTACTCCACAAGGAGTAGTTTTCAGTTTAAGTTAACAGAGAAGAGATTAGAGAGATACCACTGATGTCACCAGGTGAAAGATACAAAGAATGAGTAGCTTCAATTGTAACACTTTGACCCAAGGTTTCATCAAGTGGTGGATCCTGTGAAACTTATTCTGAACTTGAGACTTCGTTATTTTGAGTGTTCACCATTTTAGTTTTCAAGAATTCTCGAACATATGAGGTATAAGACTGGATTTCAATTGATATAGCGGAAGATTTGCAAGAATCAAGAAGGTAGAATCGGAAAGAAAATGGAGAATGAAAAGAAAAAAAAATAGAGTTGTAGAATTGCAGAGAGTAGACAGATTATCCAAAATCAGTGAATGAGCTATGAATTTGTGCTCTATAAAGCTCTGATACCATGCTGATTTATCATAAGAGATAAAGAGTGAGAAGATGGAAAGAGATGAACATTTATAAGAGAGGAAGGGAGACTGAAAAATTATTATTGATTTCAATGCATGAGCACAAAATATGTACTATGTATACAACTGGAACAATACTGTAACCAACTAATTTCGCTCTTTAACTAACTAACTAACTAACTAACTATATGGAAACACTAATTTGCCCTAACTAATTAATCTCTATATCCTCAACAATATTTGTCCCTCTATGTCTTTCTTTTCTTTCTTTTGAATTGATGCAATTGTATGTGGTTAGTCATACATGATTGAAACACATGTTAAAATCGATTAAAGTTTCAGTTATATATGTTTGAATGCGGAAGTGAAAAAAAAAGTAAACCGTTCCACTTGAAAATTATCTATTATTGGGTAATCATGTCATATATATATAAAGAACCTAAAGAAGAGACAAACTTGGAGAATTGAAGATGAAAGAAAAGTATGATGAGGATGGCCAAAAAAACAAATCAGCATGACTTTTATAGAAATTGATAAATTATATGTTAAAGTCTATTTTACATGAAATAGGAATTGTTGTTTGTTGATTTTTGTTTTTTTTATCCTATATTGCATGGGAAAGGTTCACTTAAATCTTATGTAAGATGGGGATGAAGATTTTTTTTTTTTGGGCAAAAAGTATCAAAGCTGGGAAAAGAAAACCTTTTTTTTAGTTTTTTTTTATTTCACGCTGCAAGAAGGAAAATATCGGGTGAATGGTATAATTTTTTATTATTATATTTTTTTTGGTTTTTGAATATTCTATTTGCTGTTTTGAGTTGACCTATTTTAGTTAGAAATGGTAAGTTTTCTTTAGATGGTGGAAAAGAAATCCTATTTTTGTGTGGAAAAGTTTTCTTTTTGTAATATAGTAAATATTTAATATTACTAAAATAATAGGGGATAGGTGAAAAGACGATTTTGTATAAAGCGAAGACTTTTAATGAAGGGCAAAAAGTTCAAACGACATTTCTAAGGCCCTTCACACTTTTAATATATATATATATATATATATATATATATATATATATAACAGTGGATATTATTTAAATTAGGCGACCAAAATAGGATACCCCGTGATCGAAAAATTCATGCAAAAATTTGAAGGCAAAACTTCAAATATAGACACCTTAGAATCTTTCTAACTAACTTCATGGTCTAAATTTTACTAATTACATTCTATAAATATTAGTTAGTGACCAAATGTATTTAGTACTCATTCATACAATATAATTAATATTAATTTAAAAGAAAAGAGAGGGTAATTAATGTTCATTGTTATCTCCAACTTCCCTCAATATTCTCCTTCTATATAACAAAAATTGATGGTGATTCTCCTTCCATAATTGGCCCTTTTTAGTACAAACGTATAAAATTCAATTATACTTTATATAATTAAATTTAACTAAATATATATATACAATTGTATATACCAACACTTTAGAATTTTATAATTATGTATAATGTATAATGTATAATATATAAATATCAAAAATATATTGTATAAACGTATAATATTATACATATACAATTAAACGAATAAAAATATACATATGAAACAAACACATTTGTATAACATATTCATATGCATATCAACTATGTATTGAATAAATATATACATACGTATATCAACGCTATATTATATAAACATATAATATCATACATATATAATTAAATGATTGAACATTTGTATATTAGGATCCTAATGCGTTGCTCATTCTAATATGTGATGCACAATGTATAAAAATCATCCTATGTATATAAAATTAATTATACTTATATACATATGTATATACATATACTTAATGTATATATGAACCAACACATACATATGCATATCCATATGTATATGTGTACCAACACAGAACAAATTTGTATACATATATAGTTATACAAAAATCTACATATATACATAAAAAATCTAGATCCAGTACATTCATATGTATATAAAAAATATAAATGAAAAAATTATACAATGCACACCCACATACAAAAATCTACGCAGCTGAATACAATTAAATCACCTATATACAATTATCAAATTCACTAAAATTGGATAAAATACTCAATTATGAAAATAATTTTTCAAGATTTATTTTGTGAAACTGACACTAATGTACAATTCGATTTTCAAATTATACATTCTATTCTATGAAAATACATGAAATTTGAAGAAATTTAGCGGCTCATTTAGAAAATACCTAAAAAAATCAAAAGAAAACAAATCTATATACCCGAAAAACAAAAGATTACTGCAAAATCTTCAATGCATATCCCTACGGATGTTTAGGAATAAGAAATTACTTCAAAAAATTTTCAGTGCAAATACACAACCGATGTTTAGGAAAGATAAAAAATCAATTGATTTGGAAGGAATTTTTTTTTTTGAGATAAGTTCAAGAAGCATGCATAAGTTATTGCCGCAAACCTAGTCAATTAGATAAGAGAGAGGTTATGAAAAGTTAATTACATGAGAGAGAAAATATTATTTGCTACATACATTGCATATTATTTTTGTATATAGGGGCCACAAAAAAATAGTTTTATAACTAAGAAATAATTATGTAGGATAAGTTTTTAAAACCTTAACCATAATTAAGGAATTATTTTATTTATGGGGTAATTTTTCCAAATTTTGAATTTGTACCTTTAGGCCCACGATTCAAAGAGGTAATGAGCTAGGACGTATTTTCAGGATTCCTTTAAAGTACAACTAGGATTCCTAATTCCAAGTTGTAGTCAAAACTGGAAAACACTATCTGCCTATAAATATCCCATAAATCAAAGTCAAAAAACATAAACAAATTAAAGTTTCTTTAGAATGGCGAAGTGGGCAGAACTTCCCAACGATCTAATTGCTCTGATAGAAGATTTCTTGGCTTTTGGTAATGTTTGTAAATCATGGCGAGTTGCCGCTACAAAGGAGAATTTCGATGTGTTTGCGCCTCAAGTTCCGTTGCTCATGCTAGCTGACAAAAACGAGGATTATAGGGACTTTTACTCTCTTTCCAAGCAGAAAGTTTCACGCATGTTTCTCCCTGAAGCTAGAGGACGACAGTATACTTGTTGAAAGGGTTACTTGTTGAAATAAAATACAAAAAATACTTAAGAGAGAATTTTAAAGAGAAAACGAGCTAGTGTGAAAAAAGAAAAAGAGGCAATGAGGGGACTTGTGGTGTAAATAATTTTAGCAGCTATACAGAAAATATTTGAAATTCAACATAGGTGAAAATATTACACCCGAATCTAATGTTATAAAGAAAGGTAAGTTTTAAGAATTATTTTTGTTACCTTTTAAAAATCGGTACAAGAACTAAATAATGACCTAAAAAGAAATATTCGCATAAATCGGGCCAGTAGCTAGTGTGTGGCTGTGTAATAAAATAAAGTTTTTACACAAATTACCCCTATTTTGGGACGGTCTTTAATATTTGTCCATCCTATTGGTGGTCTTAATTTTTGTCTCTGTTCATTTAATGAAAATTTGTGGACCAAAATTTTAGAGAACTTTTGAAAGCATAATAGGAATTAAGTTATGCCTTATAAGACATAAGACGGCAAGTTCTAGTTCTTGTCACGATCTAACTCTGTTCTTTTTTGACACCTCACTAACTCGGATCTACAACCTTTGGGTAGGAGATGAGAGGTCACTCGAACCCACTATCTTAGGGTTGGAGGTGACAGCTGCTTACCATTGTCATCCACGCCCGAACTCAAAGTCAAAAATCATAAACAAGTTTGCATAGAATGGCGAAGTGGGCAGAACTTCCCAACGATCTAATTGCTCTGATCGCAAAGCGTATTAAAGTGATAGAATATTTCATAGCTTTTCGTAATGTTTGTAAATCATGGAAAATTGTGGCAACAAAGGAAAATTTCGATTTGTTTTCGACCCAAGTTCCGTTGCTAATGCTGGCCGACAAAAAACGATGATTACGATAGTAGCCCACAAACATTTGAAATTTCTGCACGGTGTTCTTCTTTACGAAAGATTTCTACATCATCAAGAATGTGTAAAGTAATTTCCAATTCAGGCTTAACTTTCCGGAGTTACTTTTATTTACGCGTGATTACAGCTTTACATTTATCCTTGTGTGAACTTGGTAATTTTACCAGTCCAGCACTTCAACTCCTCAAGTTTTCCTTGGAGTCTGTTATTGGCTTGTTGATGAATGGTACAATCTTGAGCCAAATTATCATATGTCAAAAGATAGATTAGATGTTTTATTCTGCAACTGGAAGGCTAACTGTTTCATTCTGCAACTGGAAGTATGTGTGGAAGTAATTGCGCGGATGGCAGGGACGGAAGAGATATGGGTCTTGAAGATAGAAAGATTGGAGCTTTTTATCCCGGATTATCTCTAAGTCTAATCTGCCTGCTGACTTTGATTACACCATCATTCTGACAGTTAATCTGAATCGTACTCACCTCCATGTCAGCTCAGATTATGTATCATTCGCAAACATGCTTGCACTAAGATTTAAAGTTTGTACACATCGATAGCTTACGAAAGATCAGTGTTCTACTCTCCATCTATGAGTGCTTTCTACGGAGGGACTTTTTGTTAGTTCATCAACGATAACCTGGATTAACTGAGGCTGCATTGTTTGGATTAATCCTAACTCCTAACCTTGCCGGGACCGATGCAAGAAGTCTATATATTTTTCACTAACACAAATACTAAAAAATAATTCTCAGACATGTTGAGCCAACGTTGAACAATCTCCCACCCCCATTTCCAATTTTACTAAGGTTGAAAAGAATGCCCACCAATTCTGATCAGGGAAAGGCTAGCTCGAAGTTGATTTCTAACTAATCACTAATTATTTCAGAAAGTTACTTTCTGTATGGAAGAAAAATTGAATCAAGAAAAAACAACCAAAAGGCTCGACGATGGGAAGATAGTGTGGCGAAAGAAAAATGCTTTTTGAGATTTATATTTTTGTAACGACTCAATCCGCTAGTGATATTGTCCGCTCTAGGCCTAGACTCGCTCGGGGCCTTCTTACAGTCGTGGTATGATTGTCGGACCCTCTCCTCATTTCGTCTTTCCTATTACGGTAGCTGCCTTTGGTAAGACTTGATAATTGGGTAATAAATTTTGAGTCGATGTAAATTTTGTGTAATTTTAACAAAAGAATTATTGAAAGTCCTAATGAACCCCCAATTCCATGATTCCTTCAAAATACAACTAGTTCCGAATTCTAGTTCTAATCCAACTAGGAAAATACTATCTGCCTATAAATATCCCATAAATCAAAGTCAAAAAACATAAACAAATTATAGTTACTTTAGAATGGCGAAGTGGGCAGAACTTCCCAACGATTTGATTGCTCTGATTGCAAAGTGTGTTAATGTGATAGAAGATTTCGTGACTTTTGGTAATGTTTGTAAATCATGGCGAACTGCCGCTACTAAGGAAAATTTTGATGTGTTTGCGCCTCAAGTTCCGTTGCTAATGTTGGCTGACAAAAATGATGATTATCGGGAATTTTACTCTCTTTCCAAGAAGAAAGTTTCGCGCATGTTTCTCCCAGAAGCTAGAGGACTAGAGTGTTTTCCATCACAAGGATGGATATTCACAAATAATGAGAATACAGGAGAGATGAACCTGTTGCATCCTTTCTCTCGTACCCAAATTCTACTTCCTTCACAAAAAGACTTATTGGCTTCACAGGGTCGCGGAGAAGGACTCATCTGGAGTTGCATGGAGAGAGCTGTTTTATCTGCTAGTCCGTCTCTTACATCAGATTATGTACTGCTGGTTTACTATTATGGAAGTGGTGGTCATTTGGCTTTTTGGCGACCTAGAGACCTCAATTGGACCAATATCATTGGCGACTGGTGTGGACTCAGTGGCATAAACTATTATAAGGGTCAATTTTATTCTGTGTCATGGAACGGGAAAGTTTGGGTTTACGATGTTGCAGGGCCTCAACCACTTGAGCCACGCTTGCTGAAGGATGAAATATGGAATCGTCACTCACTTCAGTTCTATCTAGTTGAACACTCTGGTGCACTATTACTTGTTATCCGTATTGGCGATTGTGAGAACATAGATGGTCCAAAAGGCGGGTACAAAACCTTAAAATTTAAAGTCTTTGAATTAGATGTAATCAAAGGTGAATTGAAGGAGGAGATTAAGACCTTGGGAGAGTCAGCAATCTTTGTGGGCCGTAATACACCAAGTTCTGTTGACTCTTCGAAGTTTAGAGGAGTCAAGCCTAATCACATATATTTTACCGACGATTAGGCTGATCAATTTAATGAGTTGGAAGGCGGGGGTGGAAGAGATATGGGGACTTACAATCTGGAAGATGCAAAGATTGAAGCTTTTTATCCTGGAGAGTCTCTAAGTCCTATCTGTCCGCCGACTTGGGTTACACCATCATTCTGGTAATCAATGAATCTGAATCTCACTCACATCCATGTCAGCTCAAGGAGTAGCCGTCTCTTTCGATCTTTGTGACTCTTTTCCCTAAATACTATGTGTTTAAAAGTTGTGCTGATCTATTTATTCTCTTCATTGTAATCTAGTCTGATGGATGATGTGAATGTAGTCGTATTTGATCAATTCTTATTGTCTTTTTTCTAGAAAATTCAGGCTTATGATATTCTTCTTTACGAATATTTCTGCATCACAGAGAATGTTTAAAGTTTCAAGTCAGTCTTAACTTCCAGAATTAGTTTTGTTTATGTGTACTTTCAACCTTACAGCTATCCTTGTGAGATCTTTGTAATTTTTATTCTTCTTTACGATAGTTCATCAGCAAGAATGTGTAAAGTTTCGATTTCAGTCTTGACTTCCAGAATTATTTTTTGTTTATGCTTGTGATTTCAGTTTTACATCTATTATTGTGAGATCTTTGTAATTTTACACCAAGTATGCTATAGCATAAATTTCTATAATGGGTTCAGGAAATTAGACCACCTTTCAAAGCATATCTGTTGGACTCTTTCCGGTAATAGGATTCCATAGCTGTATACAATACAACCCGTACCATATTGTGCAAACATTTGCAAATCTCATATGAATCATGAACTAACTTACCAGAGCACTACACTAATTTAAGGTATTCCAGCTACATTTCACTACGATCA
Organism: Capsicum pubescens; assembly: GCA_030864215.1. Classification (NCBI taxonomy): domain Eukaryota; kingdom Viridiplantae; phylum Streptophyta; class Magnoliopsida; order Solanales; family Solanaceae; genus Capsicum; species Capsicum pubescens. The sequence continues at coordinate 349,932,796 of CM061538.1, read as the reverse complement.
AGTATATCTCTTCAATTTATATAGCTTCTATAACTAACATCAGTAACATACAGTAATAAGTTGGTTTCCCTGGAAAAAGCTGATCATTACCCGGTGCAATATATCCAATAGATCCCTCTATTCCTAAGGAATTGGAAGACAAAGATACAATTGAATTGTCTTCGAATTGTGGAAGTAATAAGAGGCACATGAAGGTCAAGACATTGTAATTTCTTCTCCCTTTTTTCACTTCTTACTCATCAATCTTCTGTACTATACTCACTAATAGATTATGGAGTTCCTTTGAATGATGCCAAGTCCTCGACTATTCTACCATTTGGAGTATAGGAGGTGAAAAATGAACGAGGAGGTTTCTTATAGGCAAAAAGATAAGACGTACTATGAATCACAACAATTCGTGATAAAAAGTTGTTTAGTTTGAAGATTCATTACTCTATATCCTTTCTTGCCAAAAGGATATATCCTAAAAAGATACAAGCGGAAGCATTATGATCTAATTTAGACCTACAATGAGATGGTGCAGAAACATAGCACAAAGATCAAAAACATTTTAGAAAATCACAAGGAGTCTGATTGAACAGAACCTCATGGGGAATTTTAAAACCTGAAACTTCAGATGAAAATCTATTAATCAAATGAGTAGGTAGCAGTCGGTGTAAACATCAACCCCGTCTATTGGCAAGTGTGATTGGAGAATCAGAGCCCGACATGTCTCAGTGCTTGTGGAGTGGCAACAAAACTGGTCTACTGTATAATTCCTAGAGAAGGAAAAAACATTGAAAAGGGCAAATGTGCCATGGTAATATGCCACAGAATCATCACAACTAAATTGTCCAGAAGCACAAAAAGAGTCAAAAACAGGAATCTTTTTACACACAGATGCTGAAGTATTTCTGCAATCAGAAACCAAAATTGTCTTACTACTAGAAACAAGAAAAGGAACATCATTAGTTTTGTAGGTATATGTATAGAATCTGTGGTATTAACAGCGGGCTAGAGTAGGATTGAAATTATATATAAACAAATGTTCAACCTGTTGAAACAGATGTCTTTTCTGTTGGATTAAATCAAACAGATTAGGTAATCTGTTGCACCATATTACGCATCTGTTGTAAACTATAAGCAGATTATGTCATTTATTGCGACAGATTACGAATCTGTTGTAAATTATCAAACAGATTAAGTCATCTGTTGCGACAGATTACCCATCTATTGTAAATTATCAAATGGATTAAGTCATATGTCGCAATAGATTACCCATCTGTTGTAAACCATCAAATAGGCACTGTCATCTATTGTAGTTAATATTATGAGAACTCATCCCTAGTCCTAGATTAATCAATTGAGTTATTAGTTGAACATATGAGGTAGTAAGAATCGGTTCGACTCAGAGTGATCAATCGATGACTCTGGTCGGGAGGAAAGTAATACTGTATTTTCATGCAATTGCCAAAAGACTCAATTGAAGCTATAGTTGACCCTATGAGAACTTACCCCTAGTCCTAGATTATTCAATTAAGGTATTAGTACCTTAGTCCTAGATTAATCAATTAAGATATTAGTCTAACATATGGGGTAGTAAGAATCGATTCGACTCAGAGTGATCGATCGACGACTCTAGTCGGGAGGAACGTAATACCGTTTCTTCATGCAACTGCCAAAAGACTCAATTGAAGTTGTAGTTGACCCTATGAGAACTCACCCCTAGTCCTAGATTATTTAATTAAGGTATTAGTACCCTAGTCCTAGATTAATCAATTAAGGTATTAGTTGAACATATGAGGTAGTAACAATTGGTTCGGCTAAGAGTGATCGATCGATGACTCAGGTAGGGAGGAACGCAATACCGTCTCATCATACAATTGTCAAAAGACTCAACGAAGCTGTAGTTAACCCTATGAGAACTCACCCCTAGTCCTAGATTATTTAGTTAAGGTATTAGTCTAACATATGAACTCAATTGAAATTATATATAAACAAATGTTCAACCTGTTGCAGCAGATGTCTTTTTTGTTGGATTAAATCAAATAGATTAGGTAATCTGTTACACCATATTACGCATCTGTTGTAAACTATCAAACAGATTATGTCATTTGTTACAACAGATTATGAATCTGTTGTAAATTATCAAACAGATTAAGTCATCTGTTGCACTTAAATTTTTTAAGATTCTTTTTTTTAAAAGCAATTTAGGTATTTCCTATCCGAGATAAAAATTTTAAAATACTGAGGCAGTAAAAAGTACTTGGATAACTCAAAAATCTCTTGAGTGAGTATTCTTATCTAGTCTTTTCAATGTCACCGTCTCCTCGTGCCCCTCAAAAGTTATTAATGAATATTTAAAACCCATATCTAGATATACTCTCTCCTTCAACCATAAAGTAAGACTCAACTCATCTATCACTCTTCTTTATTCTCAATTCTATTTGTTTCATTTTTTCTTCTCTTTTCTCTCTTCTTTCGGATGAGGATCCTTTCGGATCTCAACCAATCAATATCTTTTCTCAACTGAACTGGATGTTCTGATCCCTTTGCTTTTTTGACATTGCAGGTACAGTTCACTATTGCTCTTTCCATCTCTTCTTCTTCTTTGTGTGTCATTTAAATTAGATATTTACATCTTTTGCTATTAATGATTTACCTATTATCAGTTTCCTATTTATTGAGAAAATTGAAGGAAAGGTGACTTTTTAAGTCTTGAATGAACAAACCATTATTTTTATTAAAATATGCAAAAAAAGTCATCTGTTGGGAGAACTTAAAAAGTCTTGTTGTCAGTATAGTTTTTTTTATGTCTTTTGTTCGGTACTTTGGTGGTGCTGTTGTTGGGGGTGGTGGTCGTGTTGGAACATGTGACGTTTCTATTGTGGATGGCGTTGGAACATATGGTGTTATTTTTTTGTTGTTGATGCTGTTGGTGGTGGTGTTGCAACAGTTTCCTTAACTGTTGCAACTGATGAATCAACTGTTGGAACAGACGGAGCAACTGTTTGAAGAAATCAAACTAGTAGCAATATGATGGTTTTATTTATTCCAACAGATGACCCATCTGTTGCAACGATGCCACATCGGTTGAACAGATGGGTAATCTGTTGCATCATATTGGTCATCTGTTGATTCACTTAATTTTGTGTTACCCTTTTGTACAGACGGAGCAACTGTTTGATTTATTCCAACAGATGAACCATCTGTTCCAATATGTCATCCACCTGTTGCAACAGATGCATCATCGGGTGAACAGATGGGTAATTTATTGCATCAGATTGGTCATCTGTTGATTTACTCAATTTTGTGTTATCCTTTTGTAATTTTTTTTTTGTTCTTCTCTTGTTTGACATCAAATGCATTAACTGAGGCTGCATTGTTTGGATTAATCCTAACACCTAACCTTGCCGGGACCAATGCAAGAAGTCTATGTATTTTTCACTTACACAAATACTAAAAAATAATTCTCAAACATGTTGAGCCAACGTTGAACAATCTCCCACCCCCATTTCCAATTTTACTAAGGTTGAAAAGAATGCCCACCAATTCTGATCAGGGAAAGGCTAGCTCGAAGTTGATTTCTAACTAATCACTAATTATTTCAGAAAGTTACTTTCTTTATGGAAGAAAAATTGAATCAAGAAAAAACAACCGAAAGGCTCGACGATGGGAAGATAGTGTGGCGAAAGAAAAAATGCTTTTTGAGATTTATATTTTTGTAATGACTCAATCCGCTAGTGATATTGTCCGCTCGGGGCCTAGACTCGCTCGGGGCCTTCTTACAGTCGTGGTATGATTGTCGGACCCTCTCCTCATTTCGTCTTTCCTATTACGGTAGGTGCCTTTGGTAAGACTTGATAATTGGGTAAGAAATTTTGAGTCGATGTAAATTTTGTGTAATTTTAACAAAAGAATTATTGAAAGTCCTAATGAACCCCCAATTCCATGATTCCTTCAAAATACAACTAGTTCCGAATTCTAGTTCTAATCAAACTAGGAAAATACTATCTGCCTATAAATATCCCATAAATCAAAGTTAAAAAACATAAACAAATTATAGTTACTTTAGAATGGCGAAGTGGGCAGAACTTCCCAATGATCTGATTGCTCTGATTGCAAAGTGTGTTAATGTGCTAGAAGATTTTGTGACTTTTGGTAATGTTTGCAAATCATGGCGAACTGCCGCTACTAAGGAAAATTTTGATGTGTTTGCGCCTCAAATTCCGTTGCTAATGTTGGCTGACAAAAATGATGATTATCGGGAATTTTACTCTCTTTCCAAGAAGAAAGTTTCGCGCATGTTTCTCCCAGAAGCAAGAGGACTAGAGTGTTTTCCATCACAAGGATGGATATTCACAAATAATGGGAATACAGGAAAAACTTATTGGCTTCATAGGGTCGCGGAGAAGGACTCATCTTGAGTTGCATGGAGAGAGTTGTTTTATCTGCTAGTCCGTCTCTTACATCAGATTATGTACTGCTGGTTTACTATTATGGATGTGGTGGTCATTTGGCTTTTTGGCGACCTAGAGACCTCAATTGGACTAATATCATTGGCGATTGGTGTGGACTCAGTGGTATAAACTATTATAAGGGTCAATTTTATTCTGTGTCATGGAACGGGAAAGTTTGGGTTTTCGATGTTGCAGGGCCTCAACCACTAGAGCTACGCTTGCTTGTTCGGCTGAAGGATGAAATATGGAATCGTCACTCACTTCAGTTCTATCTGGTTGAACTTGTTGGTTTAAAACCGTTAAAGGGAAACAATGCAGGAATTCAATTTAAAAGCTGGCCGCAGAAACAGAGATGGAGTTTGAAGAAGAGAATATGCAGAGAGACAGAGAGAGATTATTTTCTTGTTAAAAGAAAGTCTTTAATTGATCATCAACTTAGCAACTTAAATAGTTGCTATTCCAACTAAAAATAGGACAAAGAAACAACCTACCTCTACTAAAATTAGAATAACTAATTAGTTTCCTACCAAAGATAGGACTTCATAATTTAACTAGGATTGTACTTAAAAAAAAACTGGAGAAAACAGAAAAAAATAGTTGCATTCTTAAAGCAACTTTCAACACTCCTCCTTGCTTTATGAAATGCAAACACCAATTCTTTGCCTTAGAAGCTCGAACTTGTGTAACGACCTCAGATGTAACAGCATACCTCCCACCATTCCTGGTACACCTGTGTCACGACCCGAACCGGGGCCCTAGCCGTGATGAGCATTCCTGAACCCGAAGGCTCGGAATGCCCTCTGTCTATCTAGTAATCATGAACATAATTCATATTATCAAAGTAATACGGAATAGACACAATAATACGGAAACATGGTCAACAATTTAAAACAGTTAGAGGCCTGAAAACATGCCCAACAATATTTAATAAACATCTGCAACAGTCTGCGAAATCTCTACTGACATACTATCTGAATAACTAGGACAAGGCCCCCAGCAGACCAAAAACCATACTGAAATAAATACCTAAATGACTAGGCCTTCCGAAGCAAAGAAGGCTCACCAACTGAACTATGAGACAACCATGTCTGTAGACTCTACTGAGGATCTGGACCCCTAGACTACGCCTCAGTACCTGGGAGGAAGGGGGTCAACACAATTGTACTAGCACGCGAAGCAATCCAAAATAGAGTAATTGAACACACACACACACACATATATATATATATAATACGTGAGAGCAAATTTTCATCAAACATTATGCATAAAACAGTTTCTGAAAACACATGGGCACCTTCTGAAAACATGTAACCTGTCTGTAAATCTCAAACTCTGATCTGTGTATTACTTCTGAGTTAGGTGGTATCCCCTACAAGTCTGATATTCCACGGGTGATATGGAATCCTCCATTGACTCGGCGGGGAAACCTCCAACCCGAGTATGCCACAAGGGTTGGAGTTCCTGAATCTGATACGCCACACGACACTTAAGTCAGCATATAATAATATACCCGGGTCGGCAAACCACGGTTTTAGGCAATGAGTTGCTTGAAATCAAGCCATCTTCTGGGAACCACCTAATATCTCTGTATGCCCATTTTTAACCTTTTCTGTACATGCAACATTTTGAATGTCTAAAATCATGATAGTCTAAAATGTCTATTAGTCTGAGTCTGATATGACATTGGTCTGAATTAGTATCGTCATACCAAGACTTGCAAGTCATGATTTCTGAGCCATAATACATTAAGCAAAATCTTTCATTTAAAGCATAATTTAGACCACCAAAAACATGCAACTGATATAGAAGATTTCGCGTTTCAAAACTCATGTAAAATCATGCAAAAACTTCATCAACATATGGTGGTCTAGTGCCTTTAGAAAATCCATGCACTCTTTCATTACATGCATTATGAACATTAAACATTCATGCTAGATTCCCTCTTTAGTGATTTAAAACCACCTTTAAATCATAACAAGAGTTCAATCATTTCATATAGTGTTTTTCAAGGATGCATTGCAAAACAATTCATATGCTATGAGAAATCTGAAAAATTCATAATAAGAGGGAATTCACCAAAAATCACGCTCTCAACAAGAATTCATTCTTAAATACATGGTTTCATACATTCATATTCTCAAATCACTTTGGTGGATTTTGGTGAAGGTCAAAAGACCAAAACAATGATGTTAAAATATTTAATACATGAATATATACATAGATTCAAAAACCCCATTCTAAAACATGATTTTTCTATGCCCATGAGAATTTAGGAAAACCTCGCGTACCTCTATTTCAAAAAATAATGGGTGCTTCTTGAAGCCTGTGGATTGGGGATTCCGAATCTCTAATCAATTTTGAAAATCCACAGTTGAATCTTGATTTATTTGGGTTTTTAGTTTGAAACCCTTGGGAGTGTTCTTGAGAATTTTTAGATGAATGTGGATGTATTTTGGAGAATTGGGGACTATTGTGTTTATGGCTGAATAACGGTGGGAAAAGGACCATTTTGCCCAAAAAACGGAGTGTTTAAGTCACTTGAAACCATAAGATATGCGCCGCATATGATATCACATATATTTACATAGGCGCCGCATATGCTATCGCATATGCTTTTCAGTGGCCATGAATTGGTTAGGCGACACATTCTACTTTGAAAGGCCATAACTTCTTGCTCGAGTGCCGGATTTTAGCAAAATTGGTATCGTTGGAAAGCTAACTCGAAAATCTATCATTTTACACATAGTAGGCTCTCTAATTCGATATATACAAAGAGTCATGGTCGATAGAAGTTGACACAAATTATAATGTCCACTTAAACTTAATCGATTGAAGTAGTTTTCAACTCGTCCTTGAGTCAAAGGACCTCTATGGTCTAAATTCAAGTTTGAATGGATTCACATACTACGCAAATAATTAACATGCCATATTGGAATAGGATTTATGGCTTTGGGATTATCAACGCATCGAAATCATGGTCTATATTGTAGCCCGAAATGCGGGGTGTTACATTATCCCCCCCTTAGGATCATTCGTCCCCGAATGATGATGCGGGACACAGACAAACACGATTTCAAGCATAATAAGGACTAGGAAAGCTAAGATAGGAATAGTACCTTCTGTCTCATCATCCATCGAAGCAAACAAATTGGGATATCTAATTCTCATGTCATCTTCTGACTCCCAAGTTGCTTCTTCAACTTTCTGATTCCTCCACAATACCTTCACTGAGGCTATTATTTGCTCCTCAACTTTCAAACTTGGCGATATGAAATTTCAACGGGCACTTCTTCGTAAGACAAGGAATCTGTCACTTTGATATCCTCTACTGGCAGTACCAAAGAATGATCTCCAATGCATTTCTTCAACATGGATACATGGAATACCGGATGAACGGAACCCAAACTTGCAGGCAATTCTAGCTCATAAGCAACTGCACCAATCTTTCTCAGAATATGATATGGCCCTATATAGCGAGGGCTCAATTTACCCTTTTTTCCAAACCGCATAACTCCTTTCATAGGAGAAACCTTGAGAAACACCCAATCACCAACTTCAAACTCTAATTCTCTTCTCCGAACATCGGCATAGGACTTCTGACGACTCTGAGCAGTCTTGAGTCGTTCTCTAATGATCTTCACTTTCTCCATCGCCTGATGAACAAGATCAGGCCCATACAACTGAGTCTCACCCACTTTATACCATCCTATCGGAGACCTACATCTCCTCCCATACAAAGCCTCAAAAGGAGCCATCTTGATGCTGACATGGTAACTATTATTGTAAGCAAATTCAATCAGTGGCAGGTGATCTACCCAACTACCTTTGAAATCAATGACACATGCCCTCAACATATCCTCGAGGGTCTGAATGGTATGCTCAATTTGCCCATCCGTCTGAGGGTGGAAAGCTGTGCTCAAATTCACTTGTGTACTTAAACCCTTATGAAAAGATCTCCAGAACTAAGATGAAAACTGCGTACCTCTATCGGATATAATGGACACTGGTGACCCATGCAACCGAACTATCTCCTCAATGTAAATCTTAGCATAACCCTCTCCCGAATAATTAGTCCTCACAGGCAAAAAGTGGGCTGACTTTGTCAACCGATCTACAATCACCCATATAGAATCATACTGGTTTCGGGATCTCGGAAGTCCTGTAATGAAGTCCATGTTTATCATCTCCCACTTCCATAAAGGCAGGGATATCTCTTGGGAAGTACCACCTGGCCTCATGTGTTCTACCTTCACTTGTTGACAGTTCAAACACTTGGACACAAAATCAGCTACATCACGTTTCATGTTATTCCACCAATACAAGGTTTTCAGATCATGGTACATCTTAGTAGAGCCTGGGTGAACGACATACCTCGAAGTGTGCACCTCATCAAGGATTCTTTCCCGCAGTCCATCAACATTCAGAACGCACAACCTACCCTGAAATCTCAGAATACCATCACCACCAATTTCAAACGACATAACCTTTTGTTGACCCACATCTTTCTTGATTTGCATCAAGATGGGATCTTCAACCTGCTTTTCCTTAACTTCAGCACAAAGGGATGACTTAGCTAACTCATGAACAATTACCCCTCCATCTTCGAAATCTAAGAGTCGCACTCCCAGGTTTGCAAGGCGGTGAATATCCTTCACCATCTCTTTCTTTCCTTCTTCTACATGAGAAAGGCTGCCTATAGACAACCTGCTGAGGGCGTCGTCTACAACATTTGCCTTGCCCGGATGGTAATGCAGGCTCATATCATAGTCTTTCAGAAGCTCCATCCAGCGCCTCTGCCTGAGGTTCAATTCTTTCTGCGAGAAAACATACTGCAGACTCTTGTGGTTAGTGAAGATATCAACGTTAACACCGTACAAGTAGTGCTGCCAAATCTTAAGTACAAACACCACATCCGCTAACTCCAAATCATGGGTAGGGTAGTTCCGCTCGTGCACCTTCAACTGCCTAGATGCATAAGCCACTACCTTACCATGCTGCATCAACATACAACCAAGTCCCACATGGGACGCATCACAGTATACCACAAAGCCATCTACACCCTCAGGAAGGGTTAAAAAAAGAGCAGTGGTCAGTTTGTCTTTCAACTTCTCAAAACTATTCTCACACAGATCAGACCACACAAACTTCACCTTTTTCTGAGTCAATTTAGTGAGTGAAGCAGCTATGGAAGAAAAACTCTCTACGAACCTTTTGTAATAACCCGTCAAACCCAAGAAGCTTTGAATATCGGTTGGAGTCGTGGGTTTGGGCCATTTTCTCACTGCTTCAACTTTCTGGGGATCCACTCTTATCTCGTCACTGGACACAATATGCCCCAAGAAGGCAATAGCATCTATCCAGAATTCACACTTAGAAAATTTAGCATACAACTGATGATCCTTAAGGGTCTGAAGAATAATTCGGAGGTGATTGGCGTGATCCTCTTTACTCTTAGAATAGATCAGAATATCATCAATAAATACAATGACGAACAAGTCAAGAAACTGATGGAATACTTTATTCATAAGATCCATGAAGGCTGCAGGGGCGTTATTCAACCCGAAGGACATGACTAGAAATTCGTAGTGACCATATCAGGTTAGAAAGGCTGTCTTGGTTATGTCTGACTCCCTAACTTTCAACTGATGATAACCCGAACGAAGGTCTATTTTTGGAAAACACTTTGCGCCCTGAAGCTGGTAAAAAAGATCATCAATCCTAGGAAGAGGATATTTATTTTTAATCGTGACCTTATTCAGCTGACGGTAGTCTATGAACATACGAAGGGAACCATCTTTCTTTCGCACGAAAAGTACAGACGCGCCCCAAGGAGACACACTGGGGCGTATAAAACCCTTATCTAGGAGATCTGCTAACTGTTCTTTCAACTCTTTTAGTTCTGCAGGAGCCATTCTATATGGTGGAATGGAAATAGGACGAGTGTCTGGCAACACATCAATACCAAACTCAATCTCCCTATCAGGTGGTATTCTTGGGAGATCATTTGGAAAGACTTCTGGGAATTCTTTTACTAAAGGAACAGATTAAAGAGGAAGACTCTCGGCATTGGAGTCCTTAACTCGGATAAGGTGGTACAAATAACCTTTAGAAATAAGTTTGCAGGCTCTGAGATAGGATATAAAGTGCCCTCTGGGTGCTAAAGAATGTCCTTCTCACTCTATCACTGGTTCATTCGGGAAAGAAAAAGTGACCCTTCGAGTCCTACAATCTAATGTGGCATAGCACGAATGGAGCCAATCCATTCCCAAGATAGCATCAAAAGCAACCATATCTAACTCTATGAGATTTGCTAACGTATCCCGGCTACCAACAGTCACAACACAACCCCTGTACACCCTCCTAGTAATAATAGAATCCCCCACCGGGGTGGAAACAAAAAAGGGTTCAGAAATCACACTGGGCTCAAACCCGAAACCAACAGTCACATAAGGGGTCCATAGGATAAAGTAGACCCGGGATCAAGTAACACATAAACATCACAGGAAAAGATTTGCAACGTACCGGTAACAATATCTGGGGAAGCTTCTATCTCCTGGTTGTTGGTCAAAGTATATAACCAGTTGCGAATATTTTCGGCAGCTGATGTGGCGCCCTTCTGAGGCGGGGGTGGTGCCGAAGAATTTGCCTGAGACTTTGCACCACGAACATTCTTTTTAGCAGATGGACATTCCCTCTGAAAGTGACCCAGCTGACCACATGAATAACACACTAACGAGCCCAACTGACACCTTCTCAGATGATTTCTACCACAAGTCTCACACCACGGAAAAGTACGATGTTGCTGAGCCACACTACCCTGTGACTGAGTATCCTGAGCTTTTGTTTCATGGTTAGTCTAAAAACTCTGAGATCATCTGTCTGCTGGTGATCAGGGTACTGGGGCACTGGCAGTAGACTGCGCATTACCCCAATTCTTTTTTTTTTTGCCATTTATTTCCCCACTTACCGCCTTGAGGCTGACTGTGACTCTGGTCGGCTGATCTGGCTCTTTTCGCTTGTCTTTCCACCTCCCTAGCTTCAGAGATCTTCTTCTTTTTCTTTTCTACCTGCTGCATATGAACGGTTAGCCTAGCAAAGTCTAACTTCTTATTCAACATTGCCCCCTGGAACTCAAGCACCAGGTTATCAGAAAGGCCGGATGCGAATTTCCTCATCCGGGCTCTCATATTACTAGTCAACTCTGGTGCATAGCAGGCTAGTTTATTAAACTTCAAAGTGTACTCCTGGACACTCATACTGACCTGCTTCAGATTCATAAACTCTTCCTCTTTGGCCTCCCTCAACTCCAAAGGAAAGAATCGATCAAGGAAAGCTTCCACAAATTTGCCCCAAACTGTGGACTCAACACTCTCCCTTTTGCATCCTCCCAGTCGGCATACCACTGATTCGCAACATCCTTAAGCTGATAAGTTGCTAGTTCCACCCCTTCAACCTCATCCACATGCATTACCTTAAAGATCTTTTCCATTTCATCCACGAACTCCTGTGGATCTTCTTCCACCTTGGTGCCAGTGAACTTAGGTGGGTTCATTTTCATGAAATGTCCGACCCTAGTAGCCTCAGACGTAACAGATATAGACCCAACATCTTTTGATCATTGAGATTGGTTAGCTACCAACTGTGTCAACATGTGAATAGACCGTCTGAATTCTGCATTTGAAATATCTCTCTGAGCAGTCAGGGGACGGTTGACATTAGTCCGCGGAGCCCGAGGTGGACTGATCGGGACTGGAGGGACTCCCAGAGTAGGGATAGGTTCTGGAGTGTGAGCTCTGTTATGGGTCCGCATCCCATGGGTGGGACGGAACTCATCTGCCTGAGCATTCTAATTGATGATACGACATGGAGGCATAACTGTGTTTCTGAAATACAAGAGATCATTGATTAGGGGACAGTTTAGACTCTGAAGCACGAACTAAATCACAAAGAAGGGAAACATTTCCTAAACGCCTAGTAGCCTCTTGCTTATAAGGGTGGTGCACTACACACCCATAACCAAGACTCTAGCCGATGCAATTTCGCTGATACCCTGGGACCATGAACCATGCTTTGATACCAAGTTTGTCATGACCCAAACCGGGGCCCTCACCGTGACGAGCATTCCCGAACCCGAAGGCCCGGAACGTCCTCTGTTTATATGGTAATCATGCACATAATTCATATGATCAAAGTAATACGGAATAGACATAATAATATGGAAACATGGTCAACAATTTAAAACAGTTAAAGGCCTGAAAAATTCCCAATAATATTTAATAAACATCTGCAACAATCTGCGAAATCTCTACTGACATACTATCTGAATAACTGGGACAGGGCCCCCAACAAACCAAAAACCATACTGAAATAAATACCTAAATGACTAGGCCTTCCGAAGCAAAGAAAGCTCACCAACTGAACTCTGAGACAACCCTGTCTGTAGACTCTACTGAGGATCTGGACCCCTAGACTGCGCCTCAGTACCTGGGAGGAAGTGGGGGTCAACACAATTGTACTGGTACGCGAAGCAATCCAAAATAGAGTAATTGAATATATATATATATATATAATATGTGAGAGCAAATTTTCATCAAACATTATGCATAAAACAGTTTCTGAAAACACATGGGCACCTTATGAAAACATGTAACCTGTTTGTAAATCTCAAACTCTGATTTGTGTTTTACTTCTGAGTTAGGTGGTATCCCCTACAAGTATGATATTCCACGGGCGATATGGAATCCTCCATTGACTTGGCGGGGAAGCCTCCAACCCGAGTATGCCGCAAGGGTTGGAGTTCCTGAATTTGATACGCCACACGACACTTAAGTCAGCGTATAATAATATACCCGGGTCGGCAAACCACGATTTTAGGCAATGAGTTGCTTGAACTCAAGCCCTCTTCAGGGAACCACCTAACATCTCTGTATGCCTATTTTTAACCTTTTCTGTACATGCAATATTCTGAATGTCTAAAATCATGATAGTCTAAAATGTCTATTAGTCTGAGTCTGATATGACATTGGTATGAATTGGTATCGTCATACCAAGACTTGCAAGTCATGATTTCTAAGCCATAATACATTAAGCTAAATCTTTCATTTAAAGCATAATTTAGACCACCAAAAATATGCAACTGATATAGAAGATTTTGCGTTTCGAAACTCAAGTCAAAATCATGCAAAAACTTCATCAACATATGGTGGTCTAGTGCCTTTAGAAAATCCATGCACTCTTTCATTACATGCATTATGAACATTAAACATTCATGCTACATTTCCTCTTTAGTGATTTAAAACCACCTTTAAATCATAACAAGAGTTCAATCATTTCATATAGTGTTTTTCAAGGATGCATTGCAAAACAATTCATATGCTATGAGAAATCTGAAAAATTCATAATAAGAGGAAATTCACCGAAAATCATGCTCTCAACAAGAATTCATTCTTAAATACATGGTTTCATACATTCATATTCTCAAATCACTTTGGGGAAGGTCAAAAGACCAAAACAATGATGTTAAAACATTTAATACATGAATATATACATAGATTCAAAAACTCCATTCTAAAACATGATTTTCTATGCCCATGAGAATTTAGGAAAACCCCACGTACCTCTATTTCGAAAAATAATGGGTGCTTCTTGAAGCCTGTGGATTGGGGATTCCGAATCTCTAATCAATTTTGAAAACCTACGGTTGAATCTTGATTTATTTGGGTTTTTAGTTTAAAACCCTTGGGAGTGTTCTTGAGAATTTTTAGATGAATGTGGATGTATTTTGGAGAATTGGGGAGTGAATTTCGTGTTTATGGCTGAATAAGGGTGGGAAAAGGACCATTTTGCCCCAAAAATGGAGTGTTTAAGTCACTTGAAACCATAAGATATGCGCCGCATATGATATCGCATATATTTACATAGGCGCCGCATATGCTATCGCATATGCTTTTCAGTGGCCATGAATTGGTTAGGCGACGCATTCTACTTTGAAAGGCCATAACTTCTTGCTCGAGTGCCGGATTATAGCAAAATTGGTATCGTTGGAAAGCTAACTCAAAAATCTATCATTTTACACATAGTAGGCTCTCTAATTCGACATATACAAAGAGTCATGGTCGATAGAAGTTGACACAAATTATAATGTCCACTTAAACTTAATCGATTGAAGTAGTTTTCAACTAGTGCTTGAGTCAAAGGACCTCTATGGTCTAAATTCAAGCTTGAATGGATTCACATACTACACAAATAATTAACATGCCATATTGGAATAGGATTTATGGCTTCGAGATTATCAACGCATCAGAATCATGGTCTATATTGTAGCCCAAAATGTGGGGCATTACAACCTGCCACTGTTTCCAACATCATTGCACGACAACCGTATCTTTCCTTGAAAAATAAATCGGTTGGAATCCTGAGAAGTTTCACTGACCAATAAGCAACCTTATCAAGGAATTTCTTGGGCACATGGTGCTTGCTTAGATCAATTGACAAGTCAGCCTGATATGTCTCCCATAGAGATGCAAAATGATTAACGTCTCTATGATAAGCTTCATCAACATCCTTTAGAGTCGCATCCTTAGGCAGTCTCCAGTAGTCAATTGCAATTGCAGGAGCAGGGACATTTTCAATTTCACCACGATCGATATCATTAAGATACAAAGTATATGAGTGTATAGCCTCCTCTTCCAGATGACCAACAACTCTGTGTGCAAGCTTAGGGAACAACAAGTAAAGCACAAAGTAAAAATTGAAAAACGCTCCCTACACGGCAATAACTAACAACCTCTCATACCATTTAGGTTGTACTAGCTCCACCATAGTTATCAGATGCATCCTCTCATTCTCAGCTTCTTCAGGTAATGCTTTTATCCAACCACCACTTTGCTCGAACTTCTCCTTTGCATCACAGTCAGGATAATTATTTTCATTGAAGGATTCACAGAGTCTCTTGGTAGTGACTTATCCATATGCCATTCTTTTACCACTTGAACTAGATTCAGAGGTGCTCATACCTCCAACTTTGAGTTTCTCCTCGGTTGATGAACTACCTGTTGTCTTTTGGATTTCTTGCAATGCAGCTGATGTTCTGTATCAAGGATCTCCAAACTGTGTGAGAGCCGAATCCCCTACTGAATTGTTGCCAAGAATCTGGCAGGATTCAACCTGGGCTAACTAGGAATTGATCGGCAAAGGCAACTTATCTGACTGAGTAGCATTCTCACGCTGCTCATCACAAGCATTCTCAAGTTCTAGTTCTGATAATTTATCAACATTAGCAGCTTCAGGCATCTCTTTCCTCTGAACTGAAATATTGCTTTCCAAGTAAAGCTTACACTCAGAATCTATTCCAAATGAGTCATATTCTGGAATCCATTAAGAGAGCATAATCCCCCTCCCCTAGCAAGACTAGAATTATTTCCCGACAACACCAAATCATTCTCAGGCAAAGAAATTTCTTCACCTAAATGCTTAGCAGAAACTTCTTTCGGACAAGGTATGTCAGGCAGGCCATTCTCCGAGTCATCCGATGGAAGTCCAGAGATATCATCTAGCTTCTTCGATGCCCAGATGTAGCAACAACGTCCTTGGGATATACTTTCTCTCAGTTGTCAGCGACAGAAAGGTTTTTTCCTTGAAGATTATTAAGCAAGTCAATGCAGTCAACTTTACAATCGCAACCAGGACAAAGCCGGCCTTCATCATCAGGTGGAATGTCTTCTTTTAGCAGAGGTAGCTCCACACGCGATTGGTGAAATCCACGCTCTTCTTCCAATGGATTTAATGAGAAACTTCTGCCTCTCATTTTTACTTTAATAGGTCTTGTCCAGATGCTTCCTTGATCAAGCAATGTTTATCTTCGAAATACAATTTGAAACCTTTTTCTAATAACTGACCAACACTTAACAAGTTCTGGTCCAAATCAGGTATGTAAAGAACATCAGAAATTATTTTTGTGCCCGATTGTGTTTCAATTGTGATGGTTCCCATTCCTTTTTGCTGGAATATAACCACCATGGCCGATCCTAACTTTTGTAACTTTAGTAGGGCTCAAATCTTTAAAAAGATCTTTATCTCAAGTCATATGATTTGTGCATCCGCTATCGATCAGTCACGACTCGCTTGAGACACTACTTGCTAAACATGATGCAACAAAGAGTTGATCCTCTTCCTGTTCATCAACAACTCGAGCCTCTGCATCTTGTTGCTGAGTTTTATTTTTATTGATGATCGCCTCATGCCCAAGCTGATTAAACTTAGTGCACTTAGCATCAGGCCTCTTCCAATACTTGAAAGGTGCATTCCCGAGCTTGCCGCAATGCTTACAAGGAGGGTAGTTTCCTTTGACACCACCTGTTTTGATTTTGTTGTTATGTGCTGCACCATCTTCATCAGTTGGTTGGCGCGTCTTATTCTTCTTCTTCTTAGAACGTCCATCATCATGATGCTTGGCTGGTAAGGCACCTTCGACAGCTCCTCGTTGTCTCATAACACGCCGTTGCTCTTGCGCTTGAAAAGAACTTAAGACCTCTACAAGTGTTATCTTGGACAAGTCCTTAGTATTTTCTAAGGTTGTTATGGTAGCCTCAAATCTTTCAGGTGCCGTTACTAGGATTTTCTCAACGATCCTTGAATCATTGAAAGCAGAACCCAACAATTTGATGCGATTTGCTAAATTAAGGAGTCTGTCAGAGTACTCCTTTATGGTTTCACTTTCTTTCATCCTTTGCAGCTCAAACTCACGTACCAGATTCAACACTTGCATCCCTCGAATCCTTTCATCTCCTTCATACTCAGTTTTGAGATAATCCCATACCTCTTTCGCTGATTCAAGAGACATGATACGAGTGAAGACAGTAAATGAAACTGCAGTAAATAAGCATGCCAGTGCCTTTGATTTCTTGGTTTTCCTCTCCTTGTGAGTTTTAATCTGCGCCACCGTGGGATTGTCCAGCAAGGGAGCTATCTCATATTCAGCTTCAACAGCTTCCCAGAGATCCAAAGCTTGCAGATATATCCGCATTCTAACTGCCAGATTTGATAACTTTCTCCATCGAAAGTTGGTGGTGCCATTGAATAAAAATTTGCTTCTCCGTTCATGGTATCCACTGGATCAGATTGATGCACACACTCACAGGTCCCTTAAGATTAAAGCTTTGATACCAATTGTTGGTTTAAAACCGTTAAAGGGAAACAACACAAGAATTCAATTTAAAAGCTGGCCGCAGAAACAGAGATGGAGTTTGAAGAAGAGAATATGCAGAGAGACAGAGAGATTATTTTCTTGTTAAAAGAAAGTCTATAATTGATCATCAACTTAGCAACTTAAATAGTTGCTATTCCAACTAAAAATAGGACAAAGAAACAACCTACCTCTACTAAAATTAGAATAACTAATTAGTTTCCTACCAAAGATAGGACTTCCTAATTTAACTAGGATTGTACTTAAAAAAAAACTGGAGAAAACAGAAAAAAATAGTTGCATTCTTAAAGCAACTTTCAACAGAACTGTCTGGTGCACTATTACTTGTTATCCGCATTGGCGATTATGAGAACGTAGATGGTCCAAAAGGCTGGTACAAGACCTTAAAATTTAAAGTCTTTGAATTAGATGTAATCAAAGGTGAATTGAAGGAAGAGATTAAGACCTTGGGAGAGTCAACAATCTTTGTGGGCCGTAATACACCAAGTTCTGTTGACTCTTCTAAGTTTAGAGGAGTCAAGTCTAATCACATATATTTTACCGATTATTGGTCTGACCATTTTAATGTGTTGGAAGCCGGGGGTGGAAGAGATATGGGGACTTACAATCTGGAAGATGCAAAGATTGAAGCTTTTTATCCTGGAGAGTCTCTAAGTCCTATCTGTCCGCCGACTTTGGTTACACCATCATTCTGATAATCAATGAATCTGAATCTCACTCACATCCATGTCAGCTCAAGGAGTAACCATCTCTTTCTAGTTTTCCATAAATGCTATATGTTTAAAAGTTATGCTAATCTATTTATTCTCTTCACTGTAATCTAGGCGTATGGATGATGTGAATGTAGTCGTATTTGATCAATTCTTATTGTCCTTTTTCTTGAAAATTCAGGCTTACGATATTCTTCTTTACGAATTATTTCTACATCAGAAAGAATGTTTAAAGTTTCTTGTTCAGTCTTAACTTCCAGAATTATTTTTGTTTATGCGTACATTCAACTTACATCTATCCTTGTGAGATCTTTGTAAATTCTCATTCTTTACGAAAGATTTCTGCAACAAAAAGAAAGTGTAAAGTTTCTAATTCGGTTTTAGCTTTCCAGAATTACAACCCATACCATATTGTGTCAAACATTTGCAAATCTCATGTGAATCATGAACTAATTTACCTTATCACTACACTAATTTACGGTATTCTGGCTACATATCAACTGCAAATATACGAAGTAAAAGGAGAAAGTAGAATCTTTCACTAAGATCAAGTATTTCTCTTCTATTCATGAAAGTAACATCAGTAACATACAGTGCTAAGTTGGTTTCCCTGAAGAAAGCTGATCACTACCTGGTGCAGTATATCCAATAGATCCCTCTATTCCTCAGAAATCGGTAGAACAAGGATAAAATTGAATTGCCTTCAAATTGAGGAAGTAATAAAAGTCACATGAAGGTCAAGACATTGTAATTTCTTCTCCCTTTTTTCACTTCTTACTCATCAATCTTCTGTACTATACTCACTAATAGATTATGGAGTTCCTTTGAATGATGTCTAGTCCTCAACCATTCTACCATTTGGATTTTAGCAAGTTATTTAAAAGAACATTGGAGGGAAGCTCCAGATCTTTCATTAAGGGAAGCAAGGAGTAATTAGTTCAGAATGGAAGCCCCAGATCCAGTTAGATGAGCTAAGCTAACAAAGTGTTTGGCTTTGTACAAGAAGAGTTCCGACTTGGATTGTTCTGGGATAGTTAGAAGCAATCTCTTTTGGAGCTTCAACTCTGTAGCTTAAGCAAACGTATAGTACAATGCAACATCAGATATTATGTGCATTTTTTTTATTAATAAGAATCAAAGAGGATCTATCAAAGTAATACAGTAGATTGATCAGTGTGTAAACTGTAAAGTAGGAGTATAGGTAGTGAAAAATGAACGAGGAGGTTTCTTATAGGCAAAAAGATAAAGACGTACTATGAATCACAACAATTCGTGATAAAAAGTTGTTTAGTTTGAAGATTCATTACTCTATATCCTTTCTTGCCAAATGGATATATCCTAAAAAGATACAAGCAGAAGCATTATGATCTAATTTAGACCTACAAGGAGTTGGTGCAGAAACATAGCACAAAGATCAAAAACATTTTAGAAAATCACTGAGGAGTCTGATTGAACAGAACCTCATGGGGAATTTTAAAACCTGAAACTTTAGATGAAAATCTATTTATCAAATGAGTAGGTAGCAGTCGGTGTAAACATCAACCCCATCTATTGGCAAGTGTGATTGGAGAATAAGAGTCCGACATGTCTCTGTAGATGCTTGTGGAGTGGCAACACAACTGGTCTACTGTATAATTCCTAGAGAAGAAAAAAACATTGAAATGGGCAAATGTGCCATGGTAATATGCCACAGAATCATCACAACTAAATTGTCCAGAAGCACAAAAGGAGTCAAAAACAGGAATCTTTTTACACACAGATGCTGAAGTATTTCTGCAATCAGAAACCAAAAATGTCTTACTACTAGAAACAAGAAAAGGAACATCATTAGTTTTGTAGGTATATGTTTAGAATCAGTGGTATTAACAGAGGGCTAGAGTAGGAAGAGTCGATCATTTTGCTTTACATAGTGGTGCACAGGCTGGACCACACATTTGCAGCCAGGATGCATTCACGAGGGCGGGCCCAAGTAGCAGTCCTTCTCGATCTCATTGAATGAGGAGTTAGAACTTGATTTGCCTGTATTGATGCAGACTGGGAATTCTCATGGAAAGTTGGACTTGGATCATTCATATTGTTCTTTGGTAATTCCCCTTTACTGAGTTTTTCAACAAGTTCCTGCAAGATTAGAATAACTTTGTTCAGTTAACCAACTCAGAAGTAGTATCTTCAGGTCTCTGAGTCACCCCAACAGTCATGTACAACTCAAGTTCATAGTATGGTGTCACAACACACCCCCGTGTAGCATACCTTTATCATTGCGCAAGAACGAGACAACTGCCATATTGCTGCTTGATCAGTACGGTCTTTTCTAGCGGCGTGCTTCTTCTGTTATAAAAAATAAAACAAGGAAATCTACATTGGAAGGAGCTTATCATGAATGAAAACCATTTCATAGCGAACCATGTACCTTGTGAATATTAAACTTGAGAGAGAAAGCTCCCAGTGAGCTCTTCTTATTATCAGTGGATCCCTCCATCAATCTCACATTGCACACAGCATTCATGTCGTCTTGGGGCAATCTTGCCAACTAAAGGGATAAAATTGTGAGTTCTCATGTGTACAAAATTGTCTCCACAGAATGACAGAAGCTTTGTCTACCATTCAGAATAGTGCTAAAGTGAAGTTTAAAGGTCAATGTAGTTCCAGATGACACAAATTAACATGAAAAGGAATCAGAACTAAAACAATGCCAACACATGACAATTCAAGTCAAACAGCAACTTTGTGTTCTCGACTAAGAATAAGAAAATCTCCAATATAAGGTGATACATGTCCGATTCAAGATACTGGAAAAGACAATAACAAATCACTGACCTCCATTAACTTGGAAAGTTTGTCACTATCTAACTTCTCAGGATAAACGGTCGCATAAATCATCAATAAGCATAACTTGCTTTTCCGTGTCTCATCCTGCAGACCATAGCTAATTTCTCAGATAAACAGATCTATATATTTTGGGGGTTTAATAACCTATACAGTTTCTACCTGATGAACCCTCAGGAAATTGATCAAATCCTTAGTCCCTGCATCTCCGAAAACAAGGTCTTGCTCTAATTGGCCAATTTCTTTTAGACTCGACTCCCTGATGATTCTGTTTAGCTTCCCGGCAATCTGGATTAGGGAAAAAAATTGTCATCATAAACTCACTGATGACTTCTTCAAAAATAGATTTTATCCACCATATAAACTCTAAATTAATAGAATCTGAAAATATTTATATTGTACATATGTGCTCAGGTAAAACATGACCATGACAAATAAGAAAAGAAATGATTACTCTACTGCTACTCGCAACGTTGCCTCACTAGTCACCCCCACAATGAAACTCTCGCTGCCAAAAACAAACTCATAGATAGCACCAGATGTTGTGTTAATCCAAGCAAAGAACTAGAAAACTACATTGTGTTTATCAATACTTGCAATTGTGCAAAGTTAAATGGATATTTTCAGCAACCTGTAGACCCTGAGTTCGAAAAAATGGATCCTCTCTACATTACATTTGTTTTAACACTTATCAGGGATATCTGGATGTGTTTCTTTATAAGAACTGAGACAAACTGATTAGCATCTTAGTAACATAAGAATAATAACTGATTAGAAGATAAAATCATCTCTTCTAGCACTTGTATCGGAAGGAATATATGCTGATCAAATGAATTTGACCACCATTTTTCATATCCTGTTTAGGATATTTTCAACTATGCAGGAAAGTTGAGATTAATTTGATTTTGATTTTGTATGAGTATAGTAGTATCAAATAGATTGAAAAATAATATATTTCAGAGGGAAACTATCTTAAATTTTGAAATGTCAGGTAAATTTGAGTTCTTTTAACTTGTGAAAATCTAGAGAACATAATTATTAGGGAAACATTCCTAACATTTCAGAAACCTAAGAAGTAGTCAATTGGATTATACAGCAAGAATCCCAAATATATCTAGTCTTTTCATGAACAATTTAACTATTAGTTTAAATCTTCCTTCAAATTATCTTTCATGACAGATTAATAGAAAAGCTCTTATATTCAACAGCATTTCCGTTAGAGAGACTCAGAAGACACAACTCACCTCATGCACAAGTTTATCCCCGTACATGTTAAACAAGTCATTGCACATTGCGTCATATGTCCACTCATGTATAATGGGAGCGATCTGGAAAACAAAGGGAGATAGAGAAGCATGTCAAGGAAATGAAAAATAGACGACAATACTTGGAGAATGAAGGAAACAAAGTTGACTCAAACCTGGTCTACTGATCTATCCACAATAAGCGACTCGCAAGTTTCTGTCTGTGGAAAGTGAGGAAGAGTCGATTTGTACTTTGTAAGAGAATTCCAAAGACCAGACTTTGTAAGAGAATTCCAAACACCGGAAGCAAGCTTTGTAGGATTTAAATCGCGAAAGGTTGTCTTGGTGGTAGGATCAAGTGATTTGGGAGAGGGGTAGCACACAAAAGGAAATTCCTGCAGAAGTTCATTTTAGCAAGGACGTCTCTATGCTTGAAAGCTCCAGATCAAGATAAAGGCTTACCTGCAATGAGGCAGAAACTGTAGCAATACGGTTGGCCATCACATTCAAACACAAATTACCCTTCTGAAACCCTTCTTCAATCGCCCTCTCGTTATCGGTGATAAGACCCTACAGGGTAATATGAGATTGTTAGGAAGTGATAAATCAAGTAGGAAATCTCACAGAGATGGCTTGTCAACCTAGCTATAGGACGATATCAATAAATTATACAAAGAATTTCGTTCAGAGTTAAAATGCTGAAGGACCCTCTAGTTTACCTAAATCATGTCGTGGATTTCCCTATGCCACCACACCCCACAGACACATCTGTCTAAAACTGCCCCGTAGCCATCTCTACCTAAGGCATGGGAATGATTAGACTGGTGACTAAGCCTAATTCGCTAGTGAGATGATCTTTACCATAGCACACAACGTTGAGCAATAAAATTTTGAACCAACACTTGAGTCCAGAATTGAAATAGAATTTTGGGGCTCATCAATTTCCTAACTAGTTTCTGCAATCAATCTTCTTAAGCATTTTTATCAACCAAGTTCTATATATGCTTCAACCAATGTTTCAATTTTCAAAAGGCAAGGACGTAAGATATCTTAAATTGCATGATGTCTCAAGACAATTGCATATTAAGCAGAGACAGAAAACACACCTTAAATTCTTGTTTCAGAGTTTGTGCCATAAACGGGTTGTAAAGAATATAGTGACTCATTAGGATCGAAACGTAGAGCAGCGAAGTTGATATCAGAGTTCCAACTGGTTCATCATCAATAAAACAATAGCAAAATCAATTCTCCAAGAAATAACAACAACTACCAACCATCTCTAATACCAAGAAATGGCAAGATTTCGAATTAACAATACAATACAATAGCAAAATAAATAATACTTTCATTGTCCATCAATTCTCCAAGAAATAACGACAACTACCAACCATCTCTAATACCAAGAAATGGCAAGATTTCAAATTAACAACCAATCATAACTGGTAAAGATCATAAACTAAGACATAATTTTCAGAACAATTTAACTTTTCTTACCAAGATTACAGTAGTCAGTATTTGTGTTTGAAAAATTTGCGGTGGAGCCCGCAAGGTCTCCAGCAGATTCTTCCCTATTTTCGCAGACATTACAAACATATTTGCAATCGTTATGGGCACGATGATAATGAGATTTGAGGTGTCCAGCGGTTCTGAATGTCTTACAATCACAGCGAAGGCACTTCGGATTTTGCTTTGTTGGAGGATCAAGAAGTAGTTTAAGTTTTTGTTTTATCTGTTAGTTCGTCGTATTCGATAGGAGCCATGAAAGAAGATTTGTAACTAGAAGCATGAGCTCAGAAAATGTTATCAATGGAGTAGGGAAATAGAAGGGCTCAGAAAATGTTATTACGGAAATAGGAGGGAGGTGAAGAAGAAGAAAGTAGTTAATATAGAGACTAACTGAATATATAACTACGCACGTGTGTTTATTGAATTGGAGGGATTAGGGAAGTGCACAAACATCTTTTTTGGTCATTGTATGATTTAAGTACAAATAATCTTCAGTTAATTATAATGTGCATTTTTAATCATCATGCTTGGAATTACCTTTTACAAATTTAACGAATTATAAATTGTTTCATATTTAGCAGTCCATGTATTACGGTAAATTAGTACTCTTACTTCAAATTTTGAGATAATTAGTTCTAAAAACAGTACTATAATATAAGATATTTTCTATGCAAAGAGATCGAAATCCGCATTTAAGTTAATTAAAAATTGAATATATTTAACGAATATTACAAGGACCAAATCATAATTCATCAATAACTAAAAGCTCAAAAATGCTTGAAAAATTAAGGTTTCACATTTTTTGTTGAATATTAGTACGCCTGCCTGCAGTACGTCAATTGATAGAATATGGGTACAGGAAGAACATGGTTTGACTATAAATACTCCAACCCATTATAAATTTTATTTTTCTTATCTATTAAGATTGTTGCTCTACCTTTAATATAGTGGTGATAATTGTATAATTATTTACGTGATTTGTTGAATATATCGTTGGTTATATATATGACCTCTCACAAAATTATTGATGATATAATACTTGGATAGTGGCAAACAAATTTCAGAAATTTAATGACATTTTGATTAAGACCGCTTCGTGTAAGCATTCCAAAATCATGTTATTAGATTCCAAAACCCTCTTTATTTCTAATTTTTTTTTTCCCGGATTTTCGGTGGAGCTTCTCTTCATTTTCTTCAAAGTTATTTGCCCCTATATGTCTTTCTTTTGAATTGATGCAATTGTATGTGTTCAGTCTTACATGACCGAAACACATTAAAATTAGTTAAAGTTTCAATCATATATGTCTGAATGAGGTAGCGAAAAAAATGTATATTATTCCACCTGAAAGTTATATATATATATATATATATATGAGGCTTCTAAAATAGGACACCCCGTGATCAAAAAAAAAATTATGCAAAAATTTGAAGGGGAAAGGACAGAAATGACCAATCGGCCAAAAGAATTGCCACCGAGTGGCCATTTGTTTTGGCATTTCCACTAAATAGCCATTTAGGCCTTTTTCAGCCATTGCCTCCTTTTTTAAAAGAAAAAAAATATTGTTGCTCCATTTTTATGTTTTTAAAATTTTCGTTGGTTCTTTTTTAAAAAGAAGAAAAAAAATTTAGGTGATTATTTTCTTTTTTTGCTGCTTCATTTTTTTTAATTTTTTTCTTTAACAGCATAAAGACATACATCTTATAACTTATACATAATCTATATAATAATAATATAATTTCTATACATGTCATATACAAAAAAAAAATACATTCTATACAATAATTATATAGTTGTACACACATTTTATAAAATCTTTAGCTGCAATGATTATTTTAGATACATGTTTTATACAATAATTATATAACTTCTATACACATCTTATACATATACATATTTTATACAGTAATAATATAGTTTCTATACACATCATATATATATATGTATATTATACAATTATTATACAGTTTTTATGCATATTCTATTTAGTATATATATAACATATTAATACTATTATTAGACCATATTGATACAATTCTTATAATATGTTGATACAGTCCCAATACCATCTTAATACACTCCTTATACCATGTTGCTAGGGGATTTGAGCTATAGGTGACAAAAGAGTTTTAAAATGAGGTATAGGTGACACAAGTCTTAATTATTGAGTGGAGGTGACAATTACTTTATTATGGATTAAAAAAGTTTGGAAAGTTTGAAAATAACCCACAAGTTTTTAAATTTACACTTTGATCCAAATGTTTACCTATATAACGGTAAATGGAGGGAAAAAAAGGCATCTTTCTCTCTCTTCTCATCCATTGTTGCTTTCTCTCTCTTAATGATTTTTGTTGTTCATTATTGTTGCTGCTTTATTCATCATCTTCTGCTTCATTATCATCATCTTCTACTTCATTATCATCTCCATCTTCTTCTTGTTGACCATTTGTTGTTGTTGTTGTTGTTGTTACCGCTACTGTTGCTATTTGACCAATTTCTTAGGTCAAATTTTATTTCGAACATCACTTTCCACTTTGGCATTACTTCATAGGAGACCTTGGTAAGTCAACTTTTGATTTTTAGTTGAATTTTTCATCTGGGTAACTACTATTGTGTTGTTGTTTTTTCAACAATGGATAGAACCTGATCATGAATCCAACATAAGATCCATCTGCTTAAATAGATAAATCATCTGTTGCGACATATGAGACATCTGTTTCAACGGAAGACTGATATGTTGGATTCATGTTTAAACAGATGGGTTATCTGTTGCAACATATAACCCATTTGTTGCAATAGATTAGTTATCTGGTGCGACATGATAAATATCTGTTTCAACAGATTAGTAACCTGTTGCAACAGGTTGAACACGATTCCAACAAAAGTGGTCTGTTGTAACAAGGTAAATATCTGTTACAACAAATTAATAACCTGTTGCAATAGGTAAGTCATCTGTCGCAGCAGGTTAATTATCTGTTGCAACATGTCACTCATCTGTTGGAATCAGCTTCAAAGGTGATTTGGTACTGTAACATCAATCCCAACAGGCGCTTCATATGTTGCAATAGATATTCAGGAGCGTAACATAAATCCCAACAGGTAAGTAATCTGTTGCAACTAATCACTTACATGTTGCAACAGATTACTCATTTATTGGGATTCATTCACGGTACTATGAAATCACTATCAACTTATTTTAACAAATGACTTTATTTAGGTACCACTAATGGAGGGATCAATAATAATAGGGGTGGATTGTCATGGTCAATGGATCGAGAAGAGCAATCAATATGTATGGCATTGGAAGAAGGGTGAAATGCTAGAGACGATAGATATGACAGTCCAAAGTGTTGTTTCGTATGATGATTTTGTGAACTTAATCATCATCTTTTGTGGACTGAATTTTCAACTGGAAGAACTCTTCATCAGCTACATGCACAACTCCTTTGAAAATCAGAGGTTACTGCCTTTCAAGATAACCGATCAGGTTTGATTGCGTGCTTATCTAAGTGATTCAACCAGGCCGGTGTTAAGGGTGTACATGGTTGAAAAGACGAGAGAGAATGAGAACCAGAACGTAGAAGAAGAAGAACAAGAAGACTTCTTTGATGATAGGTTGGATGATCTAGACATGAATATTCCAGATGATGATCAAACACCTACGTCCGTTGATACGACCAATACGATATGCAGTTCTTCTTAATCGACATAGTCTAGAAATCTTCAAGACGACGGGACCGGATTTTTTATTGAAATATCATTCAAGGACAAGAATGAACTATATAACACTTTGTTTATTTCTTGCTTGAAAAAAGATTTCAGAATAAAGAAGGTGATTAATTCGAGCAGTGTCTTTTGCTTCAAATGTGCTAATTTAAATTGAAAGTGGTGGTTGAGAGCGGTGAAGTACGCAAGTTCTGATAAATTCGTCATTCATAAACATGAAAAGCATCACACATGTGGTTCGGAGCACATCTCGGGCCAAAATCTTCACGCCATGGAAAAGGTTCTCGGTGAATATTTCAGGAGTAGTTTCTCCGATGGCAAAGGCCCTTTAACAAGGATTATGGCCAATCAACTCCTTACGGATTTGGGTTTCCTGATCAGTTATTGGAAGATATATATGGCCATGGGGACTGCCAAGGACCTAGTTAGTGGGACACTCGAGCATGGGTATGCAGTCCTAGATGCTTACCGTTACATGATTGAGTCTACAAATCTCGGAAGTAAGACGACATTGCATCTAGATGAAAACGGAAGTTTCAAGTACTTTTTTATATCCTATGGTGCTTGGATTCAAGGTTTTCGATATTTGAGAAAAGGTATAGCCGTCGACGGTACCTTTTTTAGGAGCAGGTATAATGGAGTTTTGCCATCGACGGTGGAACAGGATGCTGAGAATCACATCTTTCCTGTCGCTTTTTATGTAGCGAACAAGGAATATGATGTCTCTTATGGATTTATTTTGGACAACTGCGAAGCTGCGTCGAAGATACCGAAGATTTATGTTTTGTATCGGATAGGCATCCAAGTATTCCAAAGATGGGTTCACTTTTCTTCACTTCAGCTTACTTTGGTTGTTGCATCAGGCATCTTGGAGAGAACATTCGAAACAACTATCATAACGAAAGGGTCATCACCATTTTTTATAAAGCAGCTAAAGCATATAGTAGAGAGGAGTTTTTAGACCATTTCAATCAAATAGCGGATGTGAATGTCAAGGTAGCAGAATTTCTCGCACGTGTTGGTTTCGAGAGATGGAGTCGGGCATTCTGTCCAGCAGATAGGTACATTCTTATGAATTTAATGTCTCGTTTGATTTACAAGTTTAGTATGATGCCGTACTAAGTGATTCTATTCTATAGGTACAATATTATGACATCAAATATAGTTGAATCGGTGAATTCATTGTTTGGCGATGAAAGAGAATTTCCCATCAACACTATGTTTTAAAAAATAAGCAATAAGTATAGCGAATTTTTTAACGAAAGGCGTGTGCAGTTCAAGTGCCCAGGAAAAAGAACCCAATTTGTTCTCGAAATTGAAAAATAATATCAGCGAATGTCAGTTTGGAGAATAGGTTATTCTCTCATAAAATAGCAGATTACAAATTCAGTAACACCGGTTATGGTGATGCTGCCACGGTCGATCTTCAAAGAAGATCTTTACGTGTAGAGTTTTTGACTTGGACAAAATACATTGTCCACATGCTATGGCAGCGCTTCGAGCTCAATACGTTCATAAATATGGACATGAAGTTTACGAGCACTCCTCTCAATATTATTCGGTGGAAAAATATGAAATGGCATATAGTGGGCATATTATTCTGGTGCCTCCCGAAGAATCTTGAGTTGTTCCTGCAGAGCTTATGGGGAGATTAATACCTCCTCCATATATTGACCCAAGCACTATCAAACCGGGAAGAAAGCCATATAAGAGGAGGCGTGGAGTTGGAGAATCATTTTCATCAAGAAGAAACAAGTGCTCCATATGTAAGTGCGCTGGTCACAAAAGAACTACATGACCTAATCGTAATCCACCATGATCATTGTAATTGTAGAAACTTGTGTTGTTGTTTGTTTGTTGTGGACTTTTATATATTTAACTCATTGTTATGAACTTAATGTTATCATTTATTATATATAAAATATCTTTTTTAATAACTTGTGCATCAATAAAAAGAGGCAAAACATGAACTAAATAATACAGCAGACCATAATTTTTCTCAAGTTTTCCTCCAACAGATGACAAATCTGTCGAAAGAGGCAAAACATTAAATAAATAATACAGCAGATCACAATTATTCTCAACAGTTTCATCAAACTGGAATATTTTCCTCTAACAGATGATAAATCTGTCGAAACAGATAGATAATCTGTTGACAGAAACCCAACAGATGACCAATCTATTCCAACACATGGTCCATCTGTTGAAAGAACTCAAAAGTCAAAATTACTAATGCTACTGGATTCAACATTGTTCCTTGCCTCCAACCGTCGACATGTTAACATGTATGTATGTTTAGAAGACATAGACAAAATGAAAATTAAATAAGAATTAAAATGCCAAAATCGACTAAAGTAAATTTTTCATTAAACAAAAAATAAATTACACTAGGTATATCCGATATAGAAAGATTAAAATACATACGCTAAAAGAAAAAACACATTGTAATTACTATTATCATCATCATCATCATCATCATTAATGAAAGCCATCCAATCAACTCGCAGCAGCAGTGTAACGCCTCAAAAATGGGTTCCGAGATGTCACACGGTGCTTAAGGCTATAAGTAGCCCCAAGCTAACCCTTGAGCCTACTGTCACAATTTACACTCATTTAAAACAAATAAAACCACCAAAGGTACTTATCATATTAGAGTTATGAGAAAAGTCAAGAAAATATACTTCATCCGAACAAAACACAATACTGAAATCTCAATAAAACTGACAAACTGGTGAACTAGTCTGACAAGCCTCTACTACTCAAATAAACTAGAGAGCCATTGGGACAGATCCCCAACTGACTCGTACTCTATCAAAATAGACAACTTCATAGATGAAATACTGAGGTATCTGAACATAGGTCCTCGAAGCATGACGACTCACCACTGCAGAAGATGTAGATCAATGTGCTCAGAAATCACTATCGAGTCTGGGACTGAGCACCTGAACCTACATTACGAGAAAATGTAGCCCACATACGAATATGTGGGTCAGTACCATGGAAATGTACCGAGTATATGGGAGTGTATGAAATTTCAATAATCTAATATCACAATTTAATAAAAGACACGTATGCTGATGTAAATGACTCACTTAGCTTGAATTAAACCATCATAGTCATGGATGAATAATACATGTAAAGTAAAACAAGTGAGTAATTACAATAAGTTCTCAGTTCTCTTTCTCCTCAGTTTCAAACTTGTAAGGTAATCAACTCTTAAAACAACTCTCTTTAGAACATGATATATCAATCTTTCGGAAAATAAGAAACTTTCTCAGAAAATCATAGCTTTCAAAGCATATACACCTATCTTAAATAGAGTAGGAATTCATTTTGGGAGTTTCTCTTAACCGACATAAACCATGTGAGCTACATGGAGTCCAACGTCCAACCCACGTTGGGGAGAGCTATCCTATCCTTGCCATCGGAGTAGGACCTAAATTTTAATTCATTAGTGATCACTATATCAGCCTCAGGCTCACATCCTATGGGGGCACGTAGTTCTAGGAAAGTACCACACTTCCCGCTCGGTGCTAAATACTACTCCCGGACTTATCTCAGAACTTTAAAGAAAATCCACAATAAACAATTCAACAATTTGCACCGGGAGCCAATATGCTACCCCTTTTATCATAAATCAATCAAATGTGGATTTCTTTTCTTACTTGGGTTCAAAAATCAACTCTTTCTTGAAACTTTGATACACAATCATATGCCAAACTTTAAAATCTTAGTAACAAGGGGTTATCAATACCATTCTTGAAACATATTCAAACATTTAAAATTTCATTCTTCAACATAGGACATGTATGCAATTTCAAGATGCTTGAATTTTCAAAGTGAACCATAAATCATGACTTTAATCCCTTAAGTACTCAAAACATCAATCCATGGTAATGAAATAAAATTCATAACATAAATTCATGAGTAAACATCAAACAACCAAGGCTTTTACATTCCATAATCTCATGAACTTGAAAATAGTATAATATGCAATAGTTCAACTTGAAAGGAAAAATTCTTAAGAAAACCAACTTTGGGCACAAGAACGAAAGAGTGTCCTTGTTGAAAAACCCAACATACCTCAAAATTGGATCCTTAGAATGAACTCTCTACTCCGGAACTATATTTGCGAAATCGTGATATGCTTCTTGTAGCCCTCGGAACGAGGATTTCGAATATCCAAGAATTATTGAAAAGCTACGGTTGATTCTAGAAATATTTGGAGCTTTAGGTTGAAACCCTAATGGTAGTTCTTGGGGATTTTTGATGAAATATGACTTGTTATGCTCTACTAGGGATTAAATCCCGTGCTAGAGATGACAAGGGTTGCCAAAATTACCATAAAGCCCTTAATGAGACGGATTAAATGTGCTAAAATTCCCAGGTACGCGCAGCAGAGCATGCGTCGCATGCTCTATCCCACCGGATTGTAGCATGCGTCGCATGCTCTATCGCATGGTCCAAGGATGTGATGCACCATGCGACGCACGTAAATCGCAGGGTGATACTGTTTTGAAAGCCAAACGCGCCCTAAATGATGCCCATTAATTCTGAAACTCACCCAGGATGTCCTATAGACATGCCCCATCGCAGTGCAATAAAAATTTTAAGAAATGGAGGTCGATAAGGTCGCGAAATAAATCGACAAAGATTGAGGGATCAAAATAAACTAAGTGTTGGAAAACTTAGTAAAATTCCAAGTCTTAAGCTCTTCTTGACTTTGCTTCGGGGTTATAACGTCACAGCAACTTACGGGGTCTTACAATATCTCCCCCTTGGGAACATTCGTCCTCGAATGTCGCTAGATGAATCAAATTTATAGAGAAAGGGAGGATACACATCAAAACATTTGGCTAGAATGGCCTTACTTTAGGCTTAAGCTTTCGGATATTTCAAAGAATGCTTAAACTAAAAAAAATAATAATTATACAGCTGTAACTTGATTAAAAAGGAACTGAATTAAGATTTTATGGTACCTTAGGCTTGATCAGGATTTGCAGAGAAGAGGTGCGAGTACTTGATTCGCATATCAACCTCAGTTTCCTAAGTAGCGCCCTCAATAGATTGGTTCCGCCACAACACTTTGACCAAGGGAACTTCTTTGTTCCTTAGTCTTCGAACCTGATGATCTAGAATCTCAATAGGAACCTCATCAAACGAAAGACTGTCTTGAACTTTAGGGATTTCTGAAGGATCTACAACAACACAATCACCAATGTGCTTCTTAAGTATGGAAACATGGAAAACCGGATGGAAAACTGACAACTCTGCAGGCAACTCAACTTCATAAGCTACTCTCCCAATGCGATTTAGGATTCTATAAGGACCAACATAACGTGGACTAAGCTTCCCCTTTTTCCCAAACCTCTTCACTCCTTTTATGGGTGAAATTTCCAGATACACCCAATCATCTACTTCAAACTCTAAGTCTCTACGCCTCATATCAGCATATGACTTTTGGCGACTCTGAGCTGTCTTCAACCTTTCTCTAATCAACTTTACCTTCTCCATTGCTTGAAACACTGTGTCAGGACCAGCTAGAGTAGTCTCACCCACCTCGAACCAACCTATGGATGATCTACAGCTTCTACCATACAAAGCCTCAAACGGTGCCATCTGAATGCTAGCATGATAACTATTGTTATACGCAAACTCAATTAGTGGCAAGTTCTCATCCCAACTTTCTTTGAAATCGAGGGCACACGCTCTTAACATATCTTCCAAAGTCTGGATGGTCTTCTCGGCCTGACCATCAGTCTGCGGGTGAAACATGGAGCTCAAATGAACTTGGGTGCCCAGACCCTTCTGAAAAGCCTTCCAGAACTAAGAAGTAAACTGAGTACCCCTATCCGAAATGATAGACAAAGGAACTCCATGCATCCTGAATAACTCCCGAACATATAGTCTAGCATAGTCCCCAGCTGAAGAGGATGTATGCACGGGCAAGAAATGCGCTGACTTAGTTAGTCTATCAACAACAATCCTTATGGAATCATAATGGCATCGGGAAGGAGGTAAACCAGTCACAAAATCCATATTAATCTCTTCCCACTTCCAGGTAGGAATACTGAACTCTTGCATCACACCACTAGGTCTTTGGTGCTCAACCATAACCTACTGACAGGTTGCACACATCGCCACAAACTTAGCTATATCTTTCTTTATACCACACCACCAATAGATTTCCCGCAAGTCGCGGTACATTTTAGTAGCACTGGGATGAATACAATACCGTGTACCATGCGCTTCAACCATAACTCTCCGCCTCAGATCATCAACATCAGGAACATACAATCTCCCCTACAATCTCAACACACCATCTCCCCCTTGGGAGAAAACCTCTACCCTTTGGTCCTTGATTGACTCCTTCAGTCTGACCAAACTAGCATCTAAGTCTTGCTTCTCCTTTACTTCTGAAACTAAGGATGATTCGGAACAACTCTGAACTAACATACTCCCCTCAGCAGAATCAAGCAGCCTAACATCTAGCCTAGCCAAACGGTGCACATCATGAGCCAACTCTTTCTTACCTTTCTCAACATGCGAAATATTACCCATGGACATCCTGCTAAGGGCATCTGCCACTACATTGGCCTTGCCCGGATGATACAACACACTCATATCATAATTTTTTAATATTTGTAACCACCTTCTCTGTCTAAGATTCAACTCCCTCTAGGTAAACACATACTGCAGGCTTTTGTGATCAGTAAAAACATCGACATGCATGCCATACAAATAACATCTCCAAATTTTCAAAGAAAAAACTACAGCAGCCAACTCTAAGTCATGGGTTGGGTAATTCTTCTCATGAGGCTTCAATTGCCTAGAAGCATAGGCTATAACTTTCCCCCTTTGCATCAACACACAACCCAAACCCACTCTTGAAGTATCACAATATACCATAAAACCATCTAAACCATCAGGCAAAGTCAACATAAGGGCGGAAGTGAGTCGAGCCTTCAACTCCTGAAAACTCTTCTCGTAGGAATCTGACCAGAGAAACTTTACCTTCTTTTGGGTTAAACGAGTCATGGGAGACACAATAGAAGAGAACCCTTCAACAAAACGGTGGTAATAGCCAACTAAACCCAAGAAGCTCCTAATATCAGACGGAGAGATAGGCCTAGGCCAATTTCTTACAGCCTCTATCTTTTGAGGATCCACTCTAATACCTTCGGCTGAAATAATATGACCCAGAAACACTACAGACCTTAGCCAAAACTCATACTTACTGAATTTGGTGAAAAACTTATGATTTCTAAGAGTTTGCAAGATGACTCTAAGGTGGTCTGCGTGATCACCCTTACTTCAAGAATACACAAGGATATCGTCGATAAACACAATATTGATCATATCAAAATATGGCTTGAACACTCAATTCATGAGGTCCATGAAAGCTGTTGGGGCATTAGTTAGCCCGAAAGACATGACAAGAAACTCAAAATGACCATAGTGGGTTCGGAAGGTTGTTCTTGGAACGTCACACTCCCTTACTTTAAGTTGGTGATGGCCGAATCTAAGGTCTATCTTGGAAAAATAACTCGCACCTAGCAACTGATCAAACAAATCATCTATTCTCAAAAGGGATACTTGTTTTTGACAGTGACTTTGTTAAGCTAACGATAGTCAATGCACATACGCAAAGAACCATCTTTCTTCCGCACGAATAGAATAGGTGCACCCCAAGGAGAGACGCTGGGCCTTATGAAGCCTTTGTCTAACAGATCTTTGAGTTGCTCTTTCAACTCCTTAAGTTACGCGGGATCCATACGGTAGGGAGGGATAAAAATGGGTTGGGTGTCGGGAAGAAGATCAATCCGGAACTCTATCTCTCTATCGGGAGGTATCCTTGGAAGATCTTCCGAAAACACATCAAGAAACTTATTAACAATGTTAACTGACTGGAGAGTTGGAGTCTCGGACTTAGTGTCTTTAACTCTAACCAAATGATATATGCAATCTTTGGAAATAAGCTTTCTGGCTTTGAGATATGAGATAAAATGACTCTTAGGGAATACTGAATTTCCGGACCATTCGAAAACTGGCTTACTAGGAAACTAAAATTTGACCATACGGGTACGACAGTCTATAGATGCATAGAAAGAGTGAATCCAATCCTTACCCATGATAACATCAAAATCCACCATGTCTAACTCTATCAGATCAGCAAACATGACTCTATGAAGGACTGTAACAGGACACTTTTTATACACTTTCTGGGCAATAATAGATTCACCTACTGGCGTAGAAACTAGGATAGGCTCGGGAATATTTTCGGGACTCACTTCAAAGTTCACAGAAACCAGGGGTTTCACATACAAAAAACTGGACCCAGGGTCCAACAATGCATAAACATCAAACTGAAATACACGGAGCATACCAGTAACGACATTGGGAGAGTTCTTCTGCTCCGGATGGGATGACATAGCATAGAACCGGTTCTGGCGCTGACCGCCAGCGGTGCTAAAAGAAGCGCCCTGAGTAGGGGCTGGATGAGTTACCGGAGTTGGAGCACTAATAGTCTTAGTCTGGGGGCGAATATCACGTTTCCCCTGCCTGGCATGCAGGCACTCTCTAAGTCTGTGACATAGGTCATCACACCCAAAGTAACCTCTCTTCTCACCCCAACACTTACCCAGATGGGTCCTACCACACTTAGCACACGGAGGATAATTAGGCCTGCTACCAACACTATGCTGAGACCTAGACATAGATGGATTATTTCCTTGCTCCTGCCTACCTCTAGGCGCGAGAGAGCTAGCTGATGACGGTATTGGCATAGATGAACGGCTCTGAAACTGAGGGCGATTCCCTTCCTGAGACCTAATCTGACCATAATCGTGCTTCTCGGATCTAGCCCTCTTATTTCCCCTTACTCTGTCTCTCTTCCTGAGCTTGTCAGCTTCGATTTGCTGGGCATGAAGTATCAACCTAGCAAGATCCATATCCCTATTTAACATAGCATTCCTGCACTCCTTCAACACCAAATCCGAAACACCTATCACGAACTTATTGATGCTAGAGTGGGTATCAGCAATCAAGTTAGAAGCATATTTGGCCAATTGGTTGAACTTCAAGTAGTACTCCTTAATAATCATGGAGCCCTACCTCATGTTCATGAACTCCTCTACTCTCACCTCTCTCATCTCCAATGGAAAGAACTTATTCAAGAACGCATCCTGGAATACTTGCCAAGTCATAGGGGCAACACCCTCCTCTCTCTTCTTGTTCCACGCAACAACCCAGTCATGAGCAATGTCTTTCAACCTGTAGGATGCCATCTCAACACCTTCTTCCTCAGATACGTGCATCACCTGCGTCATCTTCCTCACTTCCTCAAGAAGCAACTGTGGGTCTTCACCTGTCTTAGACCCGTAGAACTCCGGCGGATTCATCCGCATGAAGTCACAAATTCTAGTAGCAGATGAATCACCTCCCTGCTGAGGTAGAACTATGGCCTGATTGGCCTGGGTATTGGCAACGACAGCTTGGGCCAGCGCCTGGAAGGCTGCCCGGAACTCAGCGTGGGATACATTTGCATTGAGGGGATCAACGAGCTGAGGTTGCTGATCATTATTATTTCTACAAGCTCGATGAGGAGGCATTTTCTGAAATAAGAGATCATAAATTAATAGCTGAGAGGGACAAATTTAAGCACGATGGACTTGAAAGAAAGAAATGACTTTTTCCTAAAATGTTTCGTAGCCTCTTGCTCATAGATGTGGCGCGCTACACACCGATGATCAAGAATCTACTTATCGCGTCTTCTCAGACTCCCTAGGACTCCTTAAACTATAGGCTCTGATACCAAGTTTGTAACGCCCCGAAAACGGGTCCCAAGACGTCACACGGTGCTTAAGGCTACAAGTAGCCCCAAGATAACCCTTTGAGCCTACTATCACAATTTACACTCATTTAAAACAAATAAAACCACCAAAGGTACTTATCATATCAGAGTTACAAGAAAAGTCAAGAAAATATACTTCATCCGAACAAAATACAATACTGAAATCTCAATAAAACTGACAAACTGGTGAACTAGTCTGACAAGCCTCTACTACTCAAATAAACTAGAGAGCCATTGGGACAGATCCCCAACTGACTCGTACTCCATCAAAATAGACAACTTCATAGATGAAATACTGAGGTATCTGAACATAGGTCCTCGAAGCATGAGGACTCACCACTGCAGAAGATGTAGATCAATGTGCTCGGAAGTCACTGTCGAGTCTGGGAATGAGCACCTGAACCTACATTACTAGAAAATGTAGCCCACATACGAATATGTGGGTCAGTACCATGGAAATGTACCGAGTATATGGGGGTGTATACAATTTCAATAATCTAATTTCACAATTTAATAAAAGACATGCATGCTGATATAAATGACTCACTTAGCTTGAATTAAACCATCATAATCATGGATGAATAATACATGTAAAGTAAAACAAGTGAGTAATTACAATAAGTTCTCAGTTATCTTTCTTCTCAGTTTGAAACTTGTAGGGTAATCAACTCTTAAAACAACTCTCTTTAGAACATGATATATCAATCTTTCGGAAAACAAGAAACTTTCTCAGAAAATCATAGCTTTCAAAGTATATACACCTATCTTAAATAGAGTAGGGATTCACTTTGGGAGTTTCTCTTAACCGACATAAACCATGTGAGCTACATGGTGTCCAACATCCAACCCACGTTGGGGAGAGCTGTCCTATCCTTTCCATCGGTGTAGGACCTAAATTTTAATTCATTAATGATCACTATATCAGCCTCAGGCTCACATCCTACGGGGGTACGTAGTTCTAGGGAAGTACCACACTTTCCGCTAGGTGCTAAATACTACTCTCGGACTTATCTCAGAACTTTAAAGAAAATCCACAATAAAAAATTCTACAATTTGCATTGGGAGCCAATATGCTACCCCTTTTATCATAGATCAATCAAATGTGGATTTCTTTTCTTACTTGGGGTTCAAAAATCAACTCTTTCTTGAAACTTTGATAGACAATCATAAGCCAAGCTTTAAAATCTTAGTAACAAGGGGTTATCAATACCATTCTTGAAACATATTCAAACATGTAAAATTACGTTCTTCAACATAGGACATGTATGCAATTTCAAGATGCTTGAATTTTCAAAGTGAACCATAAATCATGACTTTAATCCCTTAAGTACTCAAAACATCAATCCATGGTAATGAAATAAAATTCATAACATAAATTCATGAGTAAACATCAAACAACCAAGGATTTTACATTCCATAATCTCATGAACTTGAAAATAGTATAATAAGCAATAACTCAACTTGAAAGGGAAAATTCTTAAGAAAACCAACTTTGGACACAAGAACGAAAGAGTGTCCTTGTTGAAAAATGCCACATACCTCAAAATTGGAGTCTTAGAATGAACTCTCTACTCCGGAACTCTATTTACGAAATCGTGATATGCTTCTTGTAGCCTTCGAAACGGGGATTCCGAATATCCAAGAATTATTGAAAAGGTACGGTTGATTCTTGAAATATTTGGAGCTTAAGGTTGAAACCCTAATGGTGGTTCTTGAGAATTTTTGATGAAATATGACTTGTTATGATCTTCTAGGGATTAAATCCCGTGTTAGAGATGACAAGGGTTGCCAAAATTACCATAAAGCCCTTAATGAGACGGACTAAATGTGCTAAAATTCCCAGGTACGCGCAGCAGAGCATGCGTCGCATGCTCTATCCCACCGAACTGGAGCATGCGTCGCATGCTCTATCGCATGGTCCAAGGATGTGATGCACATAAATCGTATGGTGTTACTATTTCGAAAGCCAAACGCACCCTAAACGATGTCCAAAAATTCCGAAACTCACCCGAGATGTCCTATAGACATGCCCCATCGCAATGCAACAAAAAATTTAAGAAATGGAGGTCGATAAGGTCACGAAATAAATCGACGAAGATTGAGGGCTCAAAATAAACTAAGTGTTGGAACACTTAGTAAAATTATAAGTCTTAAGCTCTTCTTGACTTTGCTTTGGGGTTCTAACATCACAGAAACTTACGGGGTCTTTCAAGCAGGGCCCTCATCAGCCTCTGTATCTCTCTGAACATCGTCTCTCTCACAGCGACCAACTCCCTCTGCAGGTCATTAACCTGCCTCTGAAGTTTCTGCACTGTGTCGCGTAGAATAGCAATATCCGGAATAGGATCAGCCATATCTAGAATACGCATGAATAGACAAATGTAAAGAAAAAAGTCTAAAATGTAATACAATGTATACGACCAACTGGTAAATTTACACCAGAAAAAAATTTACCCCAACGAGAAAGGAATATGCTCTTTAAGGAGAAGTGATTGAAGATGTCACACAAAAAGAAAAAATACAAAAAATAAATAAAATTGAGTAGAATGAAGATTAAGGAGGGACCTATTTATAGAGGATTGAATCTGGACGTGTCAGGCCAAAAGGTATGATTGTTCAGCTCCATTGTATTAATGACATTCAAACTGGTGGCATTTTATTTTCTGTAAAAAGTTGCAACTTTTTCTTTTACATTAATACTTCTCACCTTTTCAAAATGCTTTGACACTCGATAACAACCGTTATTATTGAGCTGTTGCAATAGATCGTTCATCTGTCGCAACAGATTTAGTATCTGTTGCAACAGATGGATTGAATGTGCAACAGATGAGACATCTGATGTAACATATGTATTATCTATTGCAACAGATGGACCATATGTTGGAGGAGATGTTTTGATTTCTTCTAACACCTGATTCATCAGTTTCAACAGATGGATTATTCGATTCATTAGCTGTTTTGAATGTGTTAGATAAAAAGTCACGACTCTTTACCTCTTTTTAATAGTCCCTCAATTTCGTATTAGTTGGGCCCTATGGACTTGGCACACCAATTAAGAAAATATTAATTAGGTGATTATTTTACCAAATTGGCCTTATTAATTATGCTTTAAAAATATAAATGTGAATTTTATACTTTATGTAGTCATTTAATAATAAGGGTAATCTTGGAAGAATATAATAAAATTCTCTTGATTTTATAAATAGGACAACTAAATTGAAACAAATATTTTTAGCAAGAAGTAATCACATGCGTGCAGATGAATAAACACTATCTGGTTTGTCGCATCAGATTTACCATCTGTTGCAACATATGAATTATCTGTTGCGATAGGGACCATATATCGAGAAAATGTTTTGATTTCTTCCAACAACCGATTCTCCAGTTGCAACATATGGAGATTTCGATTCATCAACTATTTTGAATGTGTTAATATAAAAAGTCACGACTCTTCACACTCTTTTTTAATAGTCATCACATGCGTGCAAATGAATAAACAACACTGTATGACACGCCCTGATGGGGTAGGAAGAATAAGATGCGTGCAATGGATCCCACTTTCATGCGTGGGAGTTATGTACACTATTGATCAGGCTACTGCGACAGACACACATAAAGTGCAATGACTTTGTGAATGCAGTTTTTTATCGATTAGATATTGATCCTTCAAACAAGATCCTGCATTGTACAGTTTAGTTTGATAGGTGAGAACTGATAAGGCCGAAGGGTTTCAAGATGGTGGTGTCGATACCCCATTACAATGTAATGATGGTTTATGCTCATGTTTTAGCGTCATGTTTGGGAAGGGTTCAAATTTTTGGCGGCAATGTAAATATCCAATAGTGATTGGACCAGTTTTAATGGTATAATGGACTTTTTAAAAGGCCTCCGAAGCCTCACAATGCAGCAAACAACGATGGAACCAATAGATATTACCCTAGTTCAAACTTATATGGATGGATTGTTGGAGGAGACTTTTATACAGTAGAAAGAACTTGGGAGAATACCTGTGCACGAAGGGGAAGGTGGAGAAGGCCATATATCATCTCAGACCTTGTGTAAGAGGAAACACAGGGTAGGAAGAAAAGTGTAGCAAAATTGGCCAATGAAATTGACACGAGAAATGAAAAAACTGGATGAGCTTCAAATGTGGAAGTGTATCCAAATATAAAAATCCATCAGTCGATGAAAAAAGAAGAATGGTCAAAAGGACTGGAGCTGGACACTTTACTCGAGAATGCAACTAGCGAACATGGCCTCAATGAAGACTCTCACAAAGTGCAGGACCAGAACTCTAAGGAAGAAGCTTCGCGAGCACAGAAGGTGGTACGATTGTCGGTCAGAATTGAAACCTAAACCAACAACTCCTGAATTAAAAATAAGGGAAGCCAAGGCGTCAATTTCTGAAGTCTAACTTGCATGCCATGCCTTCTGTTTATGGCTATGATCAGGTCAATGGCAGTAGAAACAAAAAGGTCCTAAGTTGGGCCGAAATCCCATGCCTTGTTGTTTCCACTGCCTTTGACCTGACCAGAGCCATAAACAGGAGACATGGGATGCAAGTTTAACTTGAGAAATTGCCACCTTGGCTTGATCCCTTATTTTTAATGCAGGTGTAGTTAGTTCAGGTTTCAATTCAGACCGACAATCTTACCACCTTCCGTGCTCGCGAAGTTGCTTCCTTAGAGTTCTGGTCCTGCATTTTGTAGGTTTCATTGAGGCCACGCTCGCTAGTTGCAGTCTCTAGCAAAGTGACCAGCTCAAGTCCTCTTGACCATTCTTCTTTTTCTTCAACGACTGGTGGATTTTTATTTTTGGATACACTTTCACATTCGCAGCTCATCTATTTTTTTCATTTTTCATGTCAACTTCATCAGCCAATTTCGCTACGCTTTCCTTCTTACCCTGTGTTTCCTTTAAACAAGGACTGGGATGATATATGGCCTTCTCAACCTCCCTCTTCCCGCACAGGTATTC
Source organism: Capsicum pubescens (assembly GCA_030864215.1). Classification (NCBI taxonomy): domain Eukaryota; kingdom Viridiplantae; phylum Streptophyta; class Magnoliopsida; order Solanales; family Solanaceae; genus Capsicum; species Capsicum pubescens. The sequence continues at coordinate 349,890,313 of CM061538.1, read as the reverse complement.
TCTCAAATAGCTTCTGTTGTATAATAGTCTCCTCTAATAACCCATTCATAGAAATTTGGACCAGGGGAATTTCTATTAGTTCCATCATTATTTTCTACAGTGCGAGGCTTCGGAGGCCTTTCAACAAGTCCATTGAGCCATTAAAACCAGTCTAATCACTGTTGGATATTTATACTGCCGCCATAAACTTGAACCCTTCCCCAAACTTGACACAAAAACATGAGCATAAATCGTCATTAAATTGTAATGGGGTATCGACACTACCGTCTTGGTCCCTCAGCCTTACCAGTTCGAACCTAACAATCTTAACTGTAAAATGCCATATCTTATTTGATTCACAAAATCATGGTAATAGATGTGTGTTTTCATGATAGGTTGATCAGTAATACATACCTCCCACATATGAAGTGGTTCCATCTGCAAGCAGTTTATTTCTCCAAACCCATATTTACTCTAGCCTTTAATGCTGGCCGGGCAAAAGTGGATCCAGTTTCACTTTTTTTATCTGCAAACAAGAGAAATGCATTTGATGTCAAACAAGAGAAAAATTAAAAAAATATTACAAAAGGATAACACAAAATTGAGTGAATCAACAGATGACCAATCTGATGCAACAGATTACCCATCTGTTCAACCGATGATACATCTGTTGCAACAAGTGGATGACATATTGGAACAGATGGTTCATCTGTTGGAATAAATCAAACAGTTGCTCCGTCTGTACAAAAGGGTAACACAAAATTAAGTGAATCAACAGATGACCAATATGATGCAACAGATTACCCATCTGTTCAACCGATGAGGCATCGTTGCAACAGATGGGTCATCTGTTGGAATAAATCAAACCATCATATTGCTACTAGTTTGATTTCTTCAAACAATTGCTCCGTTTGTTCCAACAGCTGATTCATCAGTTGCAACAGTTAAGGAAACTGTTGCAACACCACCACCAACAGCATCAACAACAAAAAAATAACACCATATGTTCCAACACCATCCACAATAGAAACGTCACATGTTCCAACACGACCACCACCCCCAACAACAGCACCACCAAAGTACCGAACAAAAGACATAAAAAAACTATACTGACAACAAGACTTTTTAAGTTCTCCCAACAGATGACATTTTTTGCATATTTTAATAAAAACAATGGTTTGTTCATTCAAGACTTAAAAAGTCACCTTTCCTTCAATTTTCTCAATAAATAGGAAACTGGTAATAGGTAAATCATTAATAGCAAAAGATGTAAATATCTAATTTAAATGACATACAAAGAAGAAGACGAGATGGAAAGAGCAATAGTGAACTGTACCTGCAATGTCAAAAAAGCAAAGGGATCAGAACATCCAGTTCAGTTGAGAAAAGATATTGATTGGTTGAGATCCGAAAGGATCCTCATCCGAAAGAAGAGAGAAAAGAGAAGCAAAAAGGAAACAAATAGAATTGAGAATAAAGAAGAGTGATAGATGAGTTGAGTCTTACTTTATGGTTGAAGGAGAGAGTATATCTAGATATGAGTTTTAAATATTCATTAATAACTTTTGAGGGGCACGAGGAGACGGTGACATTGAAAAGACTAGATAAGAATACTCACTCAAGATATTTTTGAGTTATCCAAGTACTTTTTACTGCCTCAGTATTTTAAATTTTTTATCTCGGATAGGTGATAACGCTCAATCTACAGCTCTCGTAGGAGTGTAAAGCGGTCGTTAGCAAATATAGAACCCAACTGGGTTGGGTATCGATCCCACAGGGAATAGCTTGGTCAACAAGTAAGTAAAGATTACTAGACTTTTAGTGCAAGTCTCGTAAAAAAGGGGGGATTGTAATGTGTCACCAAAACAATTAAATAACAGCTGAAAATGGCAAAGTAAAAGAGAAAGATTGTTACGTAAGTTGTAAATAATGAGAATTGAAGCGTTGGGGTTATGTCCACCTTCTGAGGTATACGTCTCTATTGGCTATGAGTGTGTAGAATTCTGACATGCAACTGCTTATAGAGAATTGTATTCGATGGTAAATCCAAGCGTCTTTCGACCTAAACAAGGACTATTTCACTTTAACTCTCTCGAGCTTAAAGCGTATCTAACGGTACGAATTCTCCAAGAGGTTAGTCCAGTTACGGCACTAGCTTTTTAATAGGAAAGGGTGTCCTACTACCTTGACACTATCTCTTTTCCAGACAAATAACTTTTCTCTCGAACAAGTTAAATGTTAGACTGGCGTATTCTTGCGTTTGCAACCGCAAAGAATGTAGATTAAGATGAAGAGAATAATGATATAAGCAATATACGTGCCTCGAACTCACAAACTCACAGCAATAGATAGTAACTCATTCGGCTTCCATAACCCCAACAGAGAAGTTTAGTTACCCATGAATGCGAAGAAAACCACAATTGACATTGTTATTATACCACAATAATGATCAATTTCGTGTAGCACAAGAGTGGTAGGCGTTAGGTGTGATTTCTTGCAGAGTAACGTTTCTCTTGTTGCAGAATTTAAGAATATAAGAATAGACGAAAATAGAATTGATGGAAAGATTAGAAGAGTTGTAGAATTGTTTGTAGTGTAGAATAATAGAGGAGTAGAAGATGTTAGAAGATGAGAGGGATGGAAGAAGGTATTGTGTTCTCCCTCCTTCCTCCCTCCTTCTTTTTCTAAAATCTCTAGCATGATAGGGTATTTATAATACCCATATCCTAATCCTACTAAGCTAATGAAATAAATAACCAAATCCTAGTAGACTAATGAAATCCTTAACCCAAATGTACTAGGTTAAGGTAACATTATCATAATCCAAATAAAATAATGAAATACATAACCTAATTGTACTAGGTTAATGTATCATTGTCAAAATCCAGCTTTGTGTCTGTAAGTCCCCAAAGTCTTCAGAATTGCTGTTTTAGCCCGGGACAGATTTTCCATGCAGCAGGTTTGGTCCCCCAAAGTCTTCAGAAATGCTGTTTTAGCCCGGGACAGATTTTCCATGCAGCAGTTTTGGTCCTTAGGCGTGTAAACTTCCTTCCCTTCCTTCGTGAGCTTTCTTTAGCGTCAAGTAAGCCATAAAATGCTGAATTATGCATCATTTATACCTGAAACTTTACTAATCATGTTCGTTAGCTCATTTACAGGAAAAAGGACTAAAAGTGCATGAAATATATAATTTGTTCTCAAAACTAGGCTAAAATATGGGCAAAATATATTGATATAGGCGTGTAAATCCGCCTATCATCAATAGGAAATACCTAAATTGCTTTTAAAAAAAGGAATCTTAAAAAATTTAAGTGCAACAGATGACTTAATCTGTTTGATAATTTACAACAGATTCATAATCTGTCGTAACAAATGACATAATCTGTTTGATAGTTTACAACAGATGCGTAATATGGTGTAACAGATTACCTAATCTATTTGATTTAATCCAACAGAAAAGACATTTGTTTCAACAGGTTGAACATTTGTTTATATATAATTTCAATCCTACTCTAGTCCGCTGTTAATACCACAGATTCTATACATATACCTACAAAACTAATGATGTTCCTTTTCTTGTTTCTAGTAGTAAGACAATTTTGGTTTCTGATTGCAGAAATACTTCAGCATCTGTGTGTAAAAAGATTCCTGTTTTTGACTCTTTTTGTGCTTCTGGACAATTTAGTTGTGATGATTCTGTGGCATATTACCATGGCACATTTGCCCTTTTCAATGTTTTTTCCTTCTCTAGGAATTATACAGTAGACCAGTTTTGTTGCCACTCCACAAGCACTGAGACATGTCGGGCTCTGATTCTCCAATCACACTTGCCAATAGACGGGGTTGATGTTTACACCGACTGCTACCTACTCATTTGATTAATAGATTTTCATCTGAAGTTTCAGGTTTTAAAATTCCCCATGAGGTTCTGTTCAATCAGACTCCTTGTGATTTTCTAAAATGTTTTTGATCTTTGTGCTATGTTTCTGCACCATCTCATTGTAGGTCTAAATTAGATCATAATGCTTCCGTTTGTATCTTTTTAGGATATATCCTTTTGGCAAGAAAGGATATAGAGTAATGAATCTTCAAACTAAACAACTTTTTATCACGAATTGTTGTGATTCATAGTACGTCTTATCTTTTTGCCTATAAGAAACCTCCTCGTTCATTTTTCACCTCCTATACTCCAAATGGTAGAATGGTCGAGGACTTGGCATCATTCAAAGGAACTCCATAATCTATTAGTGAGTATAGTACAGAAGATTGATGAGTAAGAAGTGAAAAAAGGGAGAAGAAATTACAATGTCTTGACCTTCATGTGCCTCTTATTACTTCCTCAATTCGAAGACAATTCAATTGTATCTTTGTCTTCCAATTCCTTAGGAATAGAGGGATCTATTGGATATATTGCACCGGGTAATGATCAGCTTTTTCCAGGGAAACCAACTTATTACTGTATGTTACTGATGTTAGTTATAGAAGCTATATAAATTGAAGAGATATACTTGATCGTAGTGAAATGTAGCTGGAATACCTTAAATTAGTGTAGTGCTCTGGTAAGTTAGTTCATGATTCATATGAGATTTGCAAATGTTTGCACAATATGGTACGGGTTGTATTGTATACAGCTATGGAATCCTATTACCGGAAAGAGTCCAACAGATATGCTTTGAAAGGTGGTCTAATTTCCTGAACCCATTATAGAAATTTATGCTATAGCATACTTGGTGTAAAATTACAAAGATCTCACAATAATAGATGTAAAACTGAAATCACAAGCATAAACAAAAAATAATTCTGGAAGTCAAGACTGAAATCGAAACTTTACACATTCTTGCTGATGAACTATCGTAAAGAAGAATAAAAATTACAAAGATCTCACAAGGATAGCTGTAAGGTTGAAAGTACACATAAACAAAACTAATTCTGGAAGTTAAGACTGACTTAGAAACTTTTAAACATTCTCTGTGATGCAGAAATATTCGTAAAGAAGAATATCATAAGCCTGAATTTTCTAGAAAAAAGACAATAAGAATTGATCAAATACGACTACATTCACATCATCCATCAGACTAGATTACAATGAAGAGAATAAATAGATCAGCACAACTTTTAAACACATAGTATTTAGGGAAAAGAGTCACAAAGATCGAAAGAGACGGCTACTCCTTGAGCTGACATGGATGTGAGTGAGATTCAGATTCATTGATTATTAGAATGATGGTGTAACCCAAGTCGGTGGACAGATAGGACTTAGAGACTCTACAGGATAAAAAGCTTCAATCTTTGCATCTTCCAGATTGTAAGTCCCCATATCTCTTCCACCCCCGCCTTCCAACTCATTAAATTGATCAGCCCAATCGTCGGTAAAATATATGTGATTAGGCTTGACACCTCTAAACTTAGAAGAGTCAACAGAACTTGGTGTATTACGGCCCACAAAGATTGCTGACTCTCCCAAGGTCTTAATCTCCTCCTTCAATTCACCTTTGATTACATCTAATTCAAAGACTTTAAATTTTAAGGTTTTGTACCCGCCTTTTGGACCATCTATGTTCTCACAATCGCCAATACGGATAACAAGTAATAGTGCACCAGAGTGTTCAACTAGATAGAACTGAAGTGAGTGACGATTCCATATTTCATCCTTCAGCAAGCGTGGCTCAAGTGGTTGAGGCCCTGCAACATCGTAAACCCAAACTTTCCCGTTCCATGACACAAAATAAAATTGACCCTTATAATAGTTTATGCCACTGAGTCCACACCAGTCGCCAATGATATTGGTCCAATTGAGGTCTCTAGGTCGCCAAAAAACCAAATGACCACCACTTCCATAATAGTAAACCAGCAGTACATAATCTGATGTAAGAGACGGACTAGCAGATAAAACAGCTCTCTCCATGCAACTCCATATGAGTCCTTCTCCGCGACCCTGTGAAGCCAATAAGTCTTTTTGTGAAGGAAGTAGAATTTGGGTACGAGAGAAAGGATGCAACAGTTTCATCTCTCCTGTATTCTCATTATTTGTGAATATCCATCCTTGTGATGGAAAACACTCTAGTCCTCTAGCTTCTGGGAGAAACATGTGCGAAACTTTCTTCTTGGAAAGAGAGTAAAATTCCCGATAATCATCATTTTTGTCAGCCAACATTAGCAACGGAACTTGAGGCGCAAACACATCAAAATTTTCCTTAGTAGCGGCAGTTCGCCATGATTTACAAACATTACCAAAAGTCACGAAATCTTCTATCACATTAACACGCTTTGCAATCAGAGCAATCAAATCGTTGGGAAGTTCTGCCCACTTCGCCATTCTAAAGTAACTATAATTTGTTTATGTTTTTTGACTTTGATTTATGGGATATTTATAGGCAGATAGTATTTTCCTAGTTTGATTAGAACTAGAATTCGGAACTAGTTGTATTTTGAAGGAATCATGGAATTGGGGGTTCATTAGGACTTTCAATAATTCTTTTGTTAAAATTACACAAAATTTACATCGACTCAAAATTTATTACCCAATTATCAAGTCTTACCAAAGGCAGCTACCGTAATAGGAAAGACGAAATGAGGAGAGGGTCCGACAATCATACCACGACTGTAAGAAGGCCCCGAGCGAGTCTAGATCCAGAGCGGACAATATCACTAGCGGATTGAGTCGTTACAAAAATATAAATCTCAAAAAGCATTTTTCTTTCGCCACACTATCTTCCCATCGTCGAGCCTTTCGGTTGTTTTTTCTTGATTCAATTTTTCTTCCATACAGAAAGTAACTTTCTGAAATAATTAGTGATTAGTTAGAAATCAACTTCGAGCTAGCCTTTCCCTGATCAGAATTGGTGGGCATTCTTTTCAACCTTAGTAAAATTGGAAATGGGGGTGGGAGATTGTTCAACGTTGGCTCAACATGTCTGAGAATTATTTTTTAGTATTTGTGTTAGTGAAAAATATATAGACTTCTTGCATCGGTCCCGGCAAGGTTAGGAGTTAGGATTAATCCAAACAATGCAGCCTCAGTTAATCCAGGTTATCGTTGATGAACTAACAAAAAGTCCCTCCGTAGAAAGCACTCATAGATGGAGAGTAGAACACTGATCTTTCGTAAGCTATCGATGTGTACAAACTTTAAATCTTAGTGCAAGCATGTTTGCGAATGATACATAATCTGAGCTGACATGGAGGTGAGTACGATTCAGATTAACTGTCAGAATGATGGTGTAATCAAAGTCAGCAGGCAGATTAGACTTAGAGATAATCCGGGATAAAAAGCTCCAATCTTTCTATCTTCAAGATTGTAAGTCCCCATATCTCTTCCGTCCCTGCCATCCGCGCAATTACTTCCACACGTACTTCCAGTTGCAGAATGAAACAGTTAGCCTTCCAGTTGCAGAATAAAACATCTAATCTATCTTTTGACATATGATAATTTGGCTCAAGATTGTACCATTCATCAACAAGCCAATAACAGACTCCAAGGAAAACTTGAGGAGTTGAAGTGCTGGACTGGTAAAATTACCAAGTTCACACAAGGATAAATGTAAAGCTGTAATCACGCGTAAATAAACGTAACTCCGGAAAGTTAAGACTGAATTGGAAATTACTTTACACATTCTTGATGATGTAGAAATCTTTCGTAAAGAAGAACACCGTACAGAAATTTCAAATGTTTGTGGGCTACTATCACTATTTGGAGAGATTCTGGTTGCGTTGATAAGGGTAGGGATTGGACAGTTATAAAACACATTGACCTTGAATCTCAACTCCACAACACTGATAGTGATATCATACGTTAAAATTTATGATAAGGATCTACTTACTTGGAATTGAGGCGTAGTAGTAGTTGTTTGTATAGGGATTTGTCTGCATTTATAGATAAAATACAACACACAACAAAAATGACATGCTGGAAGGAGGGAATCAAAGTAAAGAGTTATTTGCGAATTGAATACTGTAAGCCTCAATTGTCAAGAGAAAGCACAATCAGAATTGATCAAATATGACAACACTCATACATCATCCATCAACCTGGATTACAGTGACGAAGGAGAATAAATAGATCAACAACTCAAGAAAGAGACAGTTACTTCTTGATTTGACATGGAGGTGAGTGCGAGTCAGACTAATTAGCAGAGTGATGGTGTAATCCAAGTAGGTGGGCAGATAGGACTTAGAGACAATCCAAGATAAATAGCTTCAATCTTTCCATCTTCAAGATTGTAAGTCCCCATATCTCTTCCACCCCCGCCTTCCAACACATTAAATTGTTCAGACCAATCATCTGTAAAATATATGTGATTAGACTTGACTCCTGTGACTTTAGAAGAGTCAATGGTAATTGGTCTATTACGGCCCAAAAAGATTGCTGACTCTCCCAAGGTCTTAGTTTCCTCCTTGAATTCACCTCGATTACGTCTAATTCAAATACTTTAAATTTTAAGGTCTTGTACGCACCTTCCGGATAAGCTATATCATCATAATTGGCAAAACGGATAACAAGTAATATTGCACCACATAGCTCAACTAGATAGAGCTGAATTGTGTGATGTTCACGCCACATATCATCCTCCAGCTGAACAAGCAAGCACGGTTTAATCAGCTTAGGCCCTATAACATCAATAACCCAAACTCTACCGGACCATGACACAGAATAAAATTGACCCTTAAAATAACTGATATTAGTGATTTCACCCCATTCAGCAGTGATATTAGTCCAGTTGAGGTTTCCAGGTCGCCAAAAAGCCAACCGATTACCACCTCCTCCATAATAGGAAACCAGCAGTACATAATCTGATGTAAGAGGACTGGCAAAGAAGATAGCATTGTCCGTGAAGCTCCAGATGATTACTTGATCTCCGTACATAAGTCTTTTTGGGAAGGAAGCGGAATTTGGGTACGGGAGAAAGGATGCAACAGGTTCATCTCTCCTGTATTCTTATTATTAGGATAAATAACCTGAATACCAACCCTTTTAGAAGCACTCTCTCCCACTTTTTTAATTACTTTACTCTCTCTCCCTATTAATATACATAATAACATAACCGACATATACATAGCATTATATGTTGAAATTTTTGTATTATGTTTAGGGAGTTGAGATTTTTTGTAATATTGGAAACATAAGTTGTATATTTATGTAATTTTCACTTATTATTAATTGTCAACACCCATCCTTGTGATGGAAAACACTTTCGTCCTCTAGCTTCAGGGAGAAACATTCATGAAACTTTCTGCTTGGAGAGAGAGTAAAATTCCCTATGATTGTCATTTTTGTCAGCCAGCATTAGCAACGGAACTTGGGCGGAAAACAAATTGAAATTTTCCTTTGTTGCCACAATTTTCCATGATTTACAAACATTACAAAAAGCTATGAAATCTTCTATCACTTTAATATGCTTTACGATCAGAGCAATTAGATCGTTGGGAAGTTCTGCCCACTTCACCATTCTAAGCAAACTTTGTTTATGGTTTTTGACTTTGAGTTCGAGCGTGGATGACAATGGTAAGCAGCCGTCACCTCCAACCCTAAGATAGTGGGTTCGAGTAAACTTTCATCTCTGACCCCAAGGTTGTAGGTCCGAGTTAGTGAGGCCGCAAAAAGGGTGGGAGCTTAGGGGTAAAAGAAAAGAACTAAGAGTTAAATCGTGACAAGAACTAGAATATGCCGTAAGAAGTTTGTAACCTACAAGTTTTGTCTCATGAGGCATAACTTAATTCCTACCGAACTATGCTTTCAGAACTTATAGGTACTACATAACTCATGTCAGACAAGGCAAAAGTTCTCTGAAATTTTGATCCAAAATTTTTCACCAATTTGATGGATAAAAATTAAAGACACTCCCGAAATAGGGGTAATCTGTGTAAAACCTTGTACTACTTGTTGATAATCAGGGAGATATTTTAGGGGTTAATGGTGGAGTAAAAATAGGATGTGGATTTTTTCTTAATATGTATCAAGAGTAAAGTTAAAAAAAATGAAATTTTATGTAAATTTTAAAAAAATAAGGAATATTAGGTAATATAATCTCTTAAGTATTTGTGGAAGAGATAGCATGCAATAATTGCAAATTAATAGTTACCTTAATTAGTGGAGCACAATCTTTATCTACAAGGTGAGAAAAACGTGAGAAAATGGAATGAAAATCTGAAAAATAAGAGCTATTTGAGAAAAAAAAAATGAAAGATGAAATTAAAAAAGGAAAAAGATAAAGTGTTGAAGTGAAACTAGGAGAAGTTACCCCTCGTTAACTGTCAATCAAAAAAATGTTATTTTTGCTAAAACGTAATTTTGTGAAAGTATTGATATTTATCGTAATTATGATCTTAAGTTTGTCACTTCTTGTAATTTTTACTTATGAGGATAATTAATGTGAATCAAACTCACCTTCATGTCAGCTACGGGAGTAATATCCCCAAAATACTATATGTTTTGTCATTCTCCTTCACCGTAATCCAGGTTGATGGATGATGAATGTAGTTGCATTTGATCAATTCTGATTGTTTCTTTCTCAAGATAATTGGGGCTTACAATATTCACTTCATAAACTACTACTTAATTTCATTCTCTTCTACAAACATGTCATATTAAACTAATAAATCTATTGATAAATAAATTTTAGTTAAAGAAATAAATCAACAAAACATAAATAATAAGAAGAATCCAATTTATTCCACTTTCGTCAAAATTTTCATTTAATAAATTAGACAACCATACTTCAACTCCAACTTTGTAAACTAGTCCTTCAGTATCCAGATGTTGTCTACATCAGTTTTTCTCCTTAAGTCAGGTTTATAGACATTAAACTTTGCAAGCTGAGTAATAAGATAATAAATCCAAGAAAAGAAACACCAAATTATAGATTGCTTCTTCCAAATGGGACCTCTACATTAATAGAAATTACATTATACACAAAATGGAAGTCTTGAATGGGACCTATAAAAATGATACAACACACCCAAACCCCCAACCATTTTTGGCACATTGACATTAACACTCTAGGGAATTGAATGTTCCAACAACTTTGCATTTAACCCTTCAGTGTACCAGATATCTACCAAAAGACTCAAAAATTGAAATGAATCAACGTAGGTTCGTATACAACTGGAATGCTAGCCTGGGAAATAAGAGATTTCGCTTGCCATCTTCCCCAGCAATTTGTTCTAGATCTGCAAATCATCCAACGAGATTTCATCTGCAGTCAGGAGCTTTAATTTCTGCAACACAATCAATCATCCCAAGTCAGTGTAGGCATTTATATCTCTCAATATAAAACTATCACTGAAATTTATCAGACTTCCAGCATATAGAACTAGAAAAGGAATGATTAAGTAGAGGGGTGTGTTTGGTGGGAAGAAAAATGCTTACCATGAAAATAATTTTCTAGGAAAAAAATGTGCTTTTTACTTATTTTCTTGTGTTCGGTACGTAAAAAAAACTTGGTATTCTAAAAACATTTGTATATAATCCAGACAAATACTACTATTAGAGGTGGGGATGTGAACGTAAGGGCATGGGTGGTGGAGATGGGGGCCTAGGGAGTGGGAGTGAAGATAAGGTGTGTTGGATGGTGGGAAGGACACAATCAATGTTTTGCACAACCTGTTTTCTCTACTTCCACTAGGGAGATCATTTTCCTCATTCTGAAGGAACTAATTTTCCAAAGAAAATATTTTCCGCAAATTTTTACCAACCGAACATGAAAAAATTGGCAAAATTTTAGAAAATATTTTGCTCCGTCCAAACACACGCTAAAGCTGTACAGTTAGTTCTCCAACAAGCAAATCATGTTCAAGATGTTCTGGCTTTTCCTACGAAAACATTGTTTATGGTACAAATAATGCAAACAGAAGCATATACACAGACAATGTATAACAAGATCCAGGAAAGGACAAGTCTTATTGGACATTCTCAAGAAGGCATTTCAATTATAAATAAAACGACGAAGGACAAGTGATCACTCTCCATTTCAGTAGAAGGCAGTAATGTATTAAAAATAAACCGTCACTACTAACTGAAGAGATTAACTACAGTTACTAACAAAAATTCATAGACCTCATTTCTAAGAAAAGAAGATTGGAGATTGTAGAGGAAGCAGATGAAGTTTCATACTGTAATGAATTGTGGAGGGTCATCGATGCTGGATGAACCAAGAACTACTTCTCTCTTCAGCTTCGTAGATAACTTATGACAAGTCCGCAACTGAAACATACGAAGGAAAATGACTTTGAGATTACATAGACATGTAAAGTTACAACATTAACATGCTACAAAGGAAAGCAAATATAAGCCTGAAAAGGAAAGGGCAAATTTTGTTCTTTTTGAAAAACATAACGAAACTTGGAAAGCGTAAAGTCTGGAAATAACACCTCTGATCGTGTAGCTCCACCAACTATAAATATAAAAATGCGTTGACCCATTTTCTTGAAATCGCTTGATGCATGCCTCAGGATTGAATCACTGCAAGAGCGAAAGAATTCAATCAACACTTCCTTAAAATGATTGCCTAGTGCTGGCACAGAAACGATATGGTGACATATAATGGCGAGGTACAATAATGTGTACCTAGAATATCCATCATCAGAATTTCGAGGGCGGGCCCATGTAGCTGTCCTTCTCGATCTCATTGAATGAGGAGTTGAAACTTGATTTGCTTGTATTGATGCAGACTGGGAAGTTGCATGGAAAGTTGGACTTGGATCATTCATGCAGGGATAATCATTCTTTGGTAATTCCCCTTTACTGAGTTTTTCAACAAGTTCCTGCAAGATTAGAATAGCTTTGATCAGTTAACCAACTTAAAGTAGTATCTTCAGGTCTCTGAGTCGCCCCAACCCACCAATGTGATCAATTACAGTGACCCTGATATTTGATTTTATTCTTGCTAGAGGAGCTAACAGGTACCACTTTTCTTCGGAAAGCCGGAAATCTGTTCTTTATCCCTTTTCTTTTTTGATGGGAGGGGATTGAAAATCCAAAACATAATCAGAATCATCAGATCATAGATATGGTGTTACAACAACATTGTAGTATACCTCAATCATGGGGTAAAAACGGGACAACTGCCATGTTGCCGCTTGATCAGTACGGTCTTTTCTAGCGGAGTGCTTCTTCTGTTATAAAAAATAGAAAAGAGGAAATCTACATCAGAAGGAGCTTATCATGAATGAAACCATTTCATAACCAATCATGTACCTTGTGAACATCAAACTTGAGAGAGAAAGGTCCCAGAGAGCTTTTCTTACTATCTGTAAATCCCTCCAGCAATCTCATATTGTACACGGCAGTCATGTCATCTTGGGGCAATCTCGCCAACTACAGGGATAAAAATGTGAGTGCTGAGTGTACAAAATTGTCTCCACAGAATGGGAGCAACTTTGTATACCATCAGAATAGTACTAACGTGAAAGTTCTCAGTCAATGTAGTTCCGGATGACACAAGTTAAACATGAAAAGGAATCAGAATTCAAACAATACCAATACATGAGAATTCAAGCAAAACAGCAAACTTGAGTTTTCGACCACTAGGAAGACCCTAACATGCAGTAGCTACATCATTATTTAGATTTTCAAGCTGTTAGTAGTTCAACCAAGAATAAGCAGAACTCCAATATAAGGTGATACTTGTTCGATTCAAGATACTGGAAATGACAATAACAAATCACGAACCTCCATTAACTTGGAAAGTTTGTCACTGTCATACTTCTCAGGATGAATGGCTGCATAAATCATCAATAAGCGTAACTTGCTTTCCCGTGTCACATCCTGCAGACCACAGCTAATTGCTCAGATAAACAGATCTAGACATAATGGAGGTTTAACAACCTATACAATTTCTACCTGATGAACCCTCAGGAAATTGATCAAATCTTTAGTCCCTGCATCTCCGAAAACAAGGTCCTGCTCTAATTGCCCAATTTCTTTTAGACTCGACTCCCTGATAATTCTGTTTAGCTTCCCGGCAATCTGGATTAGGAAAAAATGGTCATCATAAACACACTGATGACTTCTGCAATAAAAGATTTTTCCCACCAAAAGAACTCTAAATTGATAGGAAACTGAAAATACTTATATTGTACAGATGTGCTAAGGCAAAACATGACCCGTAATGTAATTCCACCAATCCAAGCAAAAAAAATGAAGTGATTACTCTACGGCTACTCACAACGCCGCCTCACTAGTCAACATCAGAATGAAACTCTCGCTGCCAAAAATAAAATGATAGATCGCACCGAATATTGTGTTAATCCAAGAAAAGCACTTGAAAACTAATGCGTTCATCAATACTTGCAATTGTGCAAAGGTCGGTAGATATTTTCAACAACCTGTAGATCCTGGGTCCAAAAAAATGAATCCTCTCTACCTTACATTTTTCTGACATTTGTTAGGGATACCTGGATGTATTTCCTATATACCTCCACCTCTGTTATCTTGTACAACAGTGTTCGATTAGATATAAGAATTGAGACAAAGTCAGAAAACTGAGTAGCATCTTAGTAACATAAGAATAAATATTGATTAGAAGATGAACTCTCTCTTCTGGCACTTCTTTAGGAATGTATTTTTCAAAAAAAATTTTGATCAGGTAAACAATTTTTCATATATATAGAAAAAAAAGGGCAGCCCGGTGCACTAAAGCTCCCGCTATGCGCAGGATCCGGGGAAGGGCCCCACCAAAAGGGTGTATATATCAAATATATTTGGCTCCCATTTTTCATATCCTGTTTAGGATAGTTTCAACTATCACGAAAATTAAGTTAATTTGATTTTCATTTTATACAAGTACTGTAGTATCAAAATAGTTGGAAAAATAAATATTTCAGGGGGGAAACTATCTTAAATTTTGGAATGTTAGATAAATTTGAGTTCTTTAAACTTGTCAAGATCTTTTTCTGATAAAGTATAAACTTGTGAAAATCTAGAGAGCATAATTATTATGGAAGAATTCTTAACATTTTCACAAACCTAAAATGTAGTCAATTGGATTAGACAACAGGAATCCCAAATATATGCAGTCTTTTCATGAACAATTATAAGAAATATAGATGCAATTTAACTATTAATTTTAATATTCTTTCAGATTATCTTGAACGATAGAAAAGCTCTTATATTTTAGCCCATGTTACACACAAGAAGAATCAATATCATGCACATTTGAGTGACCTGCAGTTTTCCACAATACCAGAATAGACATGATAACAGTACAATGCAAGCAAGAGCATAGAGCAGCATAAGGCTTAATGAATGACATTTAACTTTATCTCTTAACCAGAATAGCAAATAAAAAAACATGTTTAGCTACTTTACGTTCAAAAGTGTAGATATACCATCAAACTTAAGGCATCAAAGTGCAAACCATCAAGTGGAATTTTAACAAGACTCACATCAACATGGAGAGAGAGCTTCTCAATCTGTTCACTGTATTGAGGTAAAGCCTGAACCATCTTTTGCAAATCTCGAGTAGATAATTGGCCACCGTCCCTACAATGTCGATAAAAAGTGGAGTAAGCAACATAACCCATTTGGTTCAGAATCTAAAGAATGGGAAGAAGAAGAAAAGAAGGGCTGTGTCTCTGTCCAGACTTGCAGGTATTTCCAGTTTATCCAAATAAAAAATAGCAACTCATGCTGCAAATAGTTCAATGATCTATAAATAAATGCATAAAGACATTTTCTAGTAAATGAGAATAACCTAACAGGCGTCCAACTTGTAAGTAAAAAATTTATAGATTTAGCTTTGTAATCTCGCAGTTGATAATTGACACATCGATTCTTCAATAAAGAGAATGGCATCTTTACTACTAAGAAAGCAACTTCAGTTGCACACTGGACGAGACTTCGAAAGCTTTTTCATACTTAAGGGTCAACCAAACAGATCTCAGGTTAAACATAGTTTGAATCAATCACAATCCCAGATTCTTACATTCTATATATCATCTCTTGCGAATTGCATTAATTTTCGATTCATGTCATGACAAAGCATTTCCAAACACATATTCAAGCGAATTTCTTTTTTTTTCTTTTTTTTTGAAAAAAAAGGTCTAGTAAATTGCAAAAAGTGCAGACTGACCTTGAACCGTGATGCATTTGTGCAGCTTTATTCTTTGACACAAAGTTTGTCATCTTCTCATGCAACCTTTCACTAGCCTACAAACCAATTACTGATTAGAGATAGCATAAACACGTTCTATTCCTAACTTATAAGCTAGTTATGCACAAGACCTACATCAGCAATGTGTGCATGGCGGAGCTCTAACCAGATAGGATCATGATCCTCCAAAAGAACATCTTTCTTCTCAGGAGGGCCACCAGCTTTGCCAGGAACCTAGCCTTAGAGTAAAATGCACTGTTACGGTAGATTCAACAGCATTTCCATTACAGAAACTCAGAACACACAACTCACCTCGTGCACATATTTATTCCCGTCCATGTTTAACAAATCATGGCACATTGCATCATATGTCCACTCGTGTATAATGGGAGAAATCTGGAAAACAGAGGGAGATAGAGAAGCATGTCAAGGAAATGAGAAATAGCCAAGAATACTATGGGAATGAAGGAAAAAGAGTTGACTAAAACCTGGTCTACTGATCTATCCACAATAAGCAACTCGCAAGTTTCTGTTTGTGGAAAGTGAGGAAGAGTAGATTTGTACTTTGTAAGAGAATTCCAAACACCAGCTGCAAGCTTTGTAGGAATTAAATCGCGAAAGGTTGTCATGGTGGTAGGATCAAGTGATTTCGCAGAGCGGTAGCGCACCAAAGGAAATTCCTGTAGAAATTTATTTTAGCAAGGGCGTCTCTATGCTCAAAAGCTTCGGATCAAGATAAATGCTTACCATCAATGAAGCAAAAACTGTAGCAATACGGTTGGCCATCACATTCAAACACAAATCACCCTTCCGAGAACCTTCTTCATCTCCATAAAGGTCTTCAAGCGCCCTCTCATTATCGGTGATAAAACCCTATAGGGTAATATGGGATTGTTAAGAAATCAATTACAAGGTCTCACAGAGATGGCTTATCAACCTATAAGACGACATCAGTAAATTATACAAAAGAATTTCCTACACAGTTGGCAATGTTGAAGGGCCACCTTCACATCTATCAATCTCAATCCTCATTTATATTGGCCACAAAAGATTAAGTAACACGCCTATGCAGTTCCTGGAATTGACAAAACTAGATGGCAGTTCTTTAACTGCAGATATACGACATGTCATTTTTATTTCGATGCTGTTGTTGAGTTATGATAACTTCCGGATTAGCGCTCATGCTAAGGAGGGTTTCCACATCGATATCAAATCCTCGGAGTCCTACAAAAGGTTGTGGAACCAAGCTTTCACGTCAAACAAGCCAAGGGAAGAAGAGGAGGAAAACTTCCCAAATGACGTGGACACGAAGGAATTCGTGGGGCAAGGCAGAAGCTACAAAGGCAGTTTGTGTCCACAAACCCTTTTCATGGGGACAAAGGATGTTTACCCTTTACTTGTACTTTTGATCTAATAGTATTAAAGGCCCAATTCATGGTTATCCTAGACTTTGTTTACTTTTCCCTAGCCCTAGTACAAATACTCCTCTTCCCCATTTGGCAGGTTTGGCTAGATTTTGAATTATAGAAGATTTACCTTGTGTAAGGTTTTAGGGATTGCTCCCATGCATCTCTCTTGGATTGCTCCATGTGAGATATCCAATGTACGAGTCCATGTATCTTCCCCCTTGGATTTGTTCTAGTAATTAACTGTCTTTAGATTCTAGATTATCCTTCCTTTCTTCTAAATCTCCCCCTTTCTTTTCTATTTCTAGTATCTATCCTTGTTATCCTATCTTGCTATTTGATATCACGTCTATCTGTTGCTTCGGAGTATCAGATTGTTATCAACTGATGATCCATATAAAGTAAGAAATACAAGCATCACTAAGTCAAATATGGATGCACACTTCACTATGAAAGAACTAAAGTGGATCAAGAAGAATGACCAGGGAAGACGTTCCAAGTTGGGCCCAGGGATTTAGTTCAGTGGTAAGACATAGTTTGTCATGCTTGGGTTAGGCTAACGTCACTGGTTCGAACCTGAACGTAGTGAAGTGCGCTCATTAACCACTGACACGAACTATGCGTCAGTGGCCCTTGAGAATTTTTCTATTAAAAAGCTAAAGACTTGGTGATAATTTGTGTGTAATAACTGCATGGAAGAGGATAAAAGTGTCTAGGAGCCAAGATGAAATGGTCAGGATATCAACCCTTATAAAAACAATTTTCCTTATCAAAAACGGATATCTACTAAACCATTAGACCTGCCATGTTCCTTTTGTCCCTTTCACGTGCATACTCCACGGAAGGAGGAGAGCAGTTGTTACACTACACAAAGTTCCTTTATTAACATGTCTGTACTACAAATAACACGAAGGAAAAGCAAAGTTCGGTATGACATCCAACGGGACGAGATATTAATTTAACTCTGGTTCTTCAAAAATATCAAGAACAAGGATCAATCAATTTTGCAACATCATACACCACTATTCTAGACTCCCAGGGCAAAATCTGCTGGCAAAAAGTAAGATATCTGGAGCTGTTGCATTGAAATACCTTTCCTAATAAAGAAAGTTACAGACAGGAAGTTTGGTATATACATATGATTCTCAGCTTCTCGTAGCATCAGTGATAAAAAATGAAAGATCCCCTTCTCACAGAATTGCATTCTCCAATTAAGCACAGGAATCAAAGCAGAAAATAACAATTTTCATGACTTTTTGAGTGATGCATCATCACATACCTGGCTGTCAATAGCGAAAAACTCCAAATTCATCTGCGCGATAAATCCCTCAATAAGAACAGTCGCACCAATGAAAGCAATAAATAGTAAAATTATCTCAAGAAAAGATTTCACAAAAGAAGGATGATAACTTCTCTCAAGGCACCAATGCGAGACAGAACACTTGAATCCCTCTTTATGTGATTAACCAACTCTTTAGCAATAGGTGAACTAAAGAAGACAAATGCCCTGAAAAGGAAATAAAGAAAAGCAGAGGATGAGAGAGAAAGAAAGGAGAAAAAATAACCAAAGTAAATCAGAGTGACATCTACGATAACCGAGTTCCCTCTATCCTTTTGATCAAGTCAAGCTTCCCTAAATCTTTGGACAGGGAATCTAAGGAATTGACTATTAAGCTTGATGATGTAGAAGAATAGACAGCTGGCTATGCATACCATGAATATTCATATGTGAATTGGGACCTTGTGGTGATCATAAAAAGGACAGAGGTCTAAATCTGGGTAACTTAGAGGTCTTTTTTTCAGAATGCACTTATTAAATAGAGGTCTTCTCACTCAAATTGCACTTAGGTGGGACTCTGCCTTCACAATGTTGTCGTACATTCAGGAAAAGACAATCTGAAATTTCACATACAGCAAACCTAGCTTTAGGTTAATTACTGCAAAGTGGTCTTGTAGAATCTTTATTCAGCCTAGATGCAAGCTCCAATATAAAAGACAGACTCTCAGAGAGATTGGAAGTATGGGGTTATATGAGAAAATGCTTTCTCAACCGATACTTGGGGCAGCCTATCCTTCTCTCAAGATGTCCTCCATTTTCTTTTCCGCCAAACAAAAATGTCAATTAACTTCTTCTTTCAATTATATAAAATTAGTATATTCATAGATACAACACAGTAATATATTAATTCTATCACCAGAAGTTAGTAAACTAATGCACAGTTGTCAAAGAAACAAATGTGACCAAGATAAAAAGTACTCAGAATGGAACTCAAGGTATTTCTGGACGTACTTTCGGTACAAAGGTGACTTCCCAGCCATGTCAGATAGAAACTTCAAAACACTGCAAATAAACGAAAAGGTTAATGACAAGTGTCTGTATATAGTTAATTTTAAATATAAATAAACAGCAAGATTGATGTTACTAAGATGAACAAAGAGCCAGCATAGTAATAATAACACTAAGATGAAGATGTGTTTTTTTCACATGGATGCTTCTATCTAGAGAGGTGATTTTGACGGCAGAAAACCTTAGAAAACGAAAGACTGTTTGCACCACTAAGTGGTGCCCATCCAAGGAGGCGGGTGAAGATGTAGATCGTTTTCTCATACATTGCAGCAACGAGACTGTAGTGGGATACTATTAGATGGTTTGGTATGTCACGATGATTCCAAGATTTGTAAAGGACTTGTTGTTTGGCTGGAAAGCTGGACGAAGCCAAAGAAAGGGCAGGGCATGGAATGTTGCTCCTCTCGCTTTGAGGTCGAATATTTGGAGAGAGAAAAACATGAGATCATTTGAAAGGGTAGAAATATGTTTTGATCAGTTGAGTAGTAGTCCCTGATCCCTTATTTCTTTTTTGGTGCACTCATGTAGTTCCTGGTTATATATGTGACTCGGTGTCTTTTGTAGAGAACTATATCTTTTGGTAGGTTCTTTACCTTTTGGTGTACTCTTGTATGCGGCCAATTCTGGCCCTTTTGATTAATGAAATCTTGTTTACTTGATACAAGAAAAACGAGAAAAATATGTTCAGGGTGCAAATTAAAGAACATAATTTGCAATATAGAAGTATACACCTATAAATACTAGAGCATCTGAAAGATTGAACTATGTAAGGAAATCGAACAAAGAATTAGCATTCAGTACTTTTCTTTTGTTGGTTGGATGAAGTATATCGCATCCATGGATGGGAGTGGCTGTCGTCGCTTGTATATGTCTTCAACCACTGCAAAAACATTGTAAACAGACCTTTTATAGATTACGTTCAGTTCACCCATACAAGATAGGTCACCAGTGAATGTGCAGAACCCCCCACATCTCCGTGCTGAAAATCCAGCAGACAACAATAGCAATTTCAGTCGTTCAAGATCAAGTTCATCAACAATTATCCACCCGATAAGACAGTAGTAACCGACAAATCACAGGATCAGAACATGCAATGGTGTTGTCCCATGAAAGTTCTCCTAATTGACCGTTATATTCTAAGGAAATATGAATTTATTTTGTATTCTGGTACTAATGCATGCATCTCCAACCCAACTTCAGGTTTGCCAATCTTTAACGGGAAAGGACAAAATCACCAGGAGACGAGTAAAAAGAGTATAGATTGCACTTATACCTTGAGAGGAAAAGATAATAATCCACACAAATGTCATTAATAAGATAATTTAGCACTTATATATATTGTAGAACTGGAAAATGTAGCCTGCTAAAACAAAAGGGCACAAAAGAAAAAGGAGTAAAAAACACTACATCCTATTCAGTAACATAAAGGTGAACAGGTTGAAGAGATTAAGATTAAAACTGTAATAGAAATGTTACCCAATACATGATACTACCAACAACACTTATGCACATTAATTCATTATGAAGCACCATCAGCATCATTTGGATACCTTTCAGTGAGAAGTTAAAATCACATAAAACCAGGCGGAAAACAAGAAAATCTGCACATTCCAATGATATAACTAAAACTGAGAGATATCTATTTAGTTCAGATATGTACAGTTTATGTTTTGTTTGTGAAAGTCTATACACATATACATAAATATGTCTCACATCTGAAAGCATGAATAGTTAAATTTATACACAGCCTTCAATGACTTGATTCACAGTAAATCAAGATAGAAGTAAAAAAATGAATCATCTGTGGCACCCAAGGGTGTGGCCTCGCGTGCACAAAGTTATCTGGTGGTATCTGTGCTGGTGGGAAGTAGCCACTGTCATTTAAAAAGAATGATATACCCAAGAATGGCCTTCTAATACTTACATGAAACTCCTTCTTCCGTGATATCTGCCATCTTGCATGCATATGACATTATTTTAACAGTTAGTTTATCCATGATGAGTACCTGCAGGACAAAGGATCAGTAGAAGTGCTATGGCTTCCAACAACAACATACCCAGTGTAGTCCCACAAAGTGGTCTGGGGAGGGTGGAATGTACACAGACCCTACCATACCTCTCTACCTCCGAGATGAGGTAGAGAGGTTGTTTACGATAGACCCCGGCTCAAGACAAAAACAGTCTAAAAAAGATGTCATGGAAGTACAAAAGACAATAGATAGTATCAAAAACGACAAATAGGACATAATACTCCACTCGAACTACACGGAAACAATAGATGTAACAGAAATTGTAGAAGAAGAAACTACAAGAGTAGTCCTACAACTAATAGAAAGGGCAACAACACAATGCACACCTACCTAATAGTATGGACACACTCTTACCTACTAACCTTCTTGGACATTTAATAGAAGTATTTCAAGCCACTTCAGCACAAGTGAGGGCATAACCTTGTCGCAAATTGATATATAATCTTCTTGCAGATTTCCAGAATTAAAAGAATGATCCATGACAAGCAATAATAAAAAACACAAAGTTGAAAACCCCCAAGAATGTAAATCTGTCCAATTATAAATATCTGTCATGCGAACCAACTAAAACACTAAAATTCCCAAGAGCAAAAAAAAAAAAGAAGCCAAATTGAAGGCAATCACATCATAAATGCAACAGTTGCAGGCTTGAAGCAATGTGGAAGAGCAACAAGAATCATTTCAAACCTCAAAAGGCAGCAGATTGTGTCGGAGGGTGTGTGATGGTAGAACAGTATGATTTGTACCATGAATGAGATCTATGAAATCTTACACATAAGACAAAGTTCAGGTGTTTTTCTTATTAGGAAATACTTCCTAAAGAATAATTATAAGCAACGATTAGTTGCTATGAGTTTTAGACTTTATAGCATTGATTTGATAAGGAAAAAGCTTTTCATCTAAAACCACATAATTTGAAGTACAAAATTTCACAAACATAATAATCTCTCCAAATTGTGGAACAGATTGTAGTTGCTGTACCTTCCATGCTGATTTCGAGTCTTTTGACTTGGCAGACCTGAGCATTTCATATAGTAATCCTACAAATATAGAAGGAAATGGTTGGAAAAGGTTGATCAGAATAGAATATCAGATGAACACACTTCATTGCCAGTGAAAAAAAGTGACAATGGAACAAGACTCTTACTTCATTGCCAGTGAAAAAAAGTGACAATGGAATAAGACTCTTAAGGCAGAACTTGAGATCTTTATTAACTCCAAACAAGCACATAATTTGTCAAGTATTTAAAATAAGTACAAGACAAGACTGCGTTAGTGCAACTAGAACTCCATTACAAAATAATTAACTGAAGAGTTTTATAGTAGATACTGGGGTGCATTAATCAGCGAAGCAACCCTATATATAAGAACCCCTTTCTCATCACTGAAATTTGCAAACAAAATTCATTAGTTTTTCATTTTACAATGGCCTATTTACAAACATCATAACCAATCAAAATATTTTTAAAAATAATCTATATTCCAGTATGAATATTGACAAATTCCTCTTGAAGCCACTCATCTAAATCTTAGTTCAATAATTTTGTTCTTTTAGCAAGATATTTCAATAATATTCTTGTAAATGAAAGGAGGAACTTGACCAAGCAGTTGTGTATTCAGTTATAGTGTTGAGCTAAACAAGCAAACAAACAGGGATGTTGTTACCATAGACTCGGACATTAAGATTAGATCTATATCATCACCATAGCTAACTCTCTG
Source organism: Capsicum pubescens (assembly GCA_030864215.1). Classification (NCBI taxonomy): domain Eukaryota; kingdom Viridiplantae; phylum Streptophyta; class Magnoliopsida; order Solanales; family Solanaceae; genus Capsicum; species Capsicum pubescens. The sequence continues at coordinate 349,866,744 of CM061538.1, read as the reverse complement.
AACTTCAGCTGCAAAGCATTCTATCTACCCCATGGGTGTCAATCTTTCTTCTTCTTTTTTTGATGACCGAATACGTCTAGAGCCAACTCTTTGGACCAACAACAGCCTTTGAAACTCGGGATTGATGGGTTTATCCCTCTACCCTTCTCCACTTAAATACTGAGTTTAGTTCGCTTGACACAGGGCTTGAACTTGTGACCTAAGACACAATTCCGTCAAACTTTGTCAACTGAGCTTACTCTTGGGGCCAATCTTTCTTTTATATGGCAACCCCATCCAACCTCATGCCCAGTCAAAAGTGGTCCCTCCCACTTCGTTTACATGTTGACTCAAACTCCCAGACTGTTGATTGGAAATAGTGTTCTTGTCACTATAGCAACCTCATTTGTCTAATCCTAGGGCGACAAGTCAATGATCTTACTTTAGGATCTTAGTGCAACAAAGGAAAAACAATTAATTGACCAAAATGGATATAGAGAATTCATACAGTCAACGCGAACTAGTTTGAAATTGAGGCTAGCTGATTGACTGGTTGTTTGTTCAAGTGTTGCCTCAAAGGAAGCTTTCCTTATCCTTTTAATTGTTCGATTATTTTCAACTTGTTTCTTCATAACCTCATTATGTCTAGCAATTATTTGTTTTCTCCTATCTTTGGATTAATGGCTGATGAGCTCCTGCCATTGCTCTCTCTCTCTCTCTCTCTCTCTCTAAAATTCCATATTCTTGTCTAACAAGTGACAAAATGACAGTAATAGAACTCCACACCTGTCGGCTTCAATTTTTTTTTTTTAATAATCTTGGTGTCTGGGCCAGCTTGCGCGCACCTCAACTAAATCCACGGGATACCTGTCACCTCCCACCAGCAACAGGTACCAGGTAACTCTGTCTACCAAGGCTAGAACAGATGGAAAGAAAACACCTAGTGGTTGTCTCTGCTGGGAATTGAACCTGAGACCTCATGGTGCTCATCCCAACTTCATTGAACCACTAGGCCACACCCTTGGGTGCACTGTCGACTTCAAATTCTAGATGCTTGAACCGAATGTAACCCCAGTGGAGCCACCTCTAGCTCATATTCAAGCCAACTCTTCTTTTGATAGCCGATATTCAAGCCAACTCTGACCTTGAACGACTCTAGATTTTGCTGGAATTTTGCAACATGTAGTGCTAGATGAAAACGAGAGAGGTTCCCAGGTTTGGTTGGCTAGCAAGTTTGAATCATATTTTTATGTTAGTCATGTAAGTTAGTCCTGAAGCAGTAGGGTGATTGGGAGAAGGAAATGCATTGGAAATTGAATTGGAAATCCATCATTCCAACTGTTTACATGTTTTTCTTTGGGAGCAGAAAATGGTATGTACCTTAAATAAATAACAGAAGAGAAATATTTCATTATGTAAAAAATGTGCTTTCTTTGCAGTAGATCTTCAGAAACAGCAGCCATTTATTGTTACCGTGCAACTACACTTGGCAGATTTAGTATCTATTTCTCAACCTGTTTGGAGCAAGCTGACTAATGCCACAAGATGTTAACCGACTTTAAGTATGTTGGGATAGAAAGAAAATGGATAGGAGATCTGGAAAGACTATCACCACGTGAATCATCTGGAACCAGTTATAGTTTCACTAGTCTTTTCTAGTTGAGGTGGTTATATTTCTCATACATAGTCGCAGAGTAAGTTAATGAGTTGCCAACCATCTAACAGAAAATATCCTACTTTCTTTTTTAGTTAGTCCAAAAATGTTGACCTCTTACTATAAATGATAAAAGTCCAGTTGGTGCTTCCTAGACTTTGCAGAGTAAATATTTCTCTGTTACACTAGTTACAAGTACTCAAAAAAAATTCTTACTTTACACTAGAACAGATGGTACAATTTCATTCTTACGATGTTACTACAGTGAACAACCAAGTAAAGTTACAGTGGATGATGCTAGACATAGCAGAAGATAAAAGTTGCAACAGTTGCCTGGTAATTAAAGAAATTTACACATAAACAAGAAAACTCTTAACCATTTGTCAGGAAAAGAAACTCAACACCAAATATCCTGAGGTTCATATGCTTCTCACAACAATTTATTTTCAATAAGCTCCGGAACCCAAATCTAACACCATAAACCGCGCCCCCTTTTATAAGACTTACACCTAGAAGTATTATGAAAATCTTACTTTACTACAATACTTCGAGATGAACCCAGTAGATAACAATAAAGATTATAACTTTTTTTATAACCAAGAAATTCCTGTGTGATAGTGACTGCACAGTTCAAAGCTCGAGGCGTAATAAGCACCCCCCTCTCTACCCTTCTGCACTTAAATACCAAGTTGTAGTCTGTGGTGGGATTCAAAAACACAGTGTGCACCTAATTTTAAGTCATTAATAATGAACATAACGTCCATCGGAAACAGCCTCTCTACCTTCCCCAGACCTAGTGGGACTAGACCTAGTGGGACTACACTGAGTATGTTGTTGTTGTAATAGTGAATAAAACCTGCTATCCTGATGACTTGGTTTCACTCCAAACCATCTTAAAAACTTCATCTTCCACAAAAAAATCTAAAAGAATCAAGGATGTTGGTAATAAGATCACCAAATAATAACTTAAATGAACATAAAGAATTTAACATCGAACTAAGCCCTCAATCGATCAACTAACTATGCCTCAATCACAAGGTAGTCCGTGTTGGGAATATTAATCCTTTATATCCACTCCGCTTTCTTCAGACACATATCATCACAATAGTGATGAATAATTTGTCTTAACATCCAATAGTATGTCCTAGTGGTCAATGAGGTTAGTTGAGAACCATGATGTATCAGGTGCAAATCCCCGCACAAACCAAAAATGCTAGGTGATTTCTTCTCATCTATCCTAGGCTTGGTAGCCTTGGTGAACAAAGTTACCGCTCCCTATTGCCGGTGGGAGGTGGTAGGCATCCATGGAATTAATCGAGGGCGGGCAAGCTGCCCCAGACAACACGGTTATCAAAAAAAAAAACAGCCTTAAAGTAAGAAGAAACAAAAAGGAAAGTCTTCAGTAGCAATAAATCGTCAACACCATAATTTATAAGGCTGGATCAAGGAAGACACATTTCTATTCTACTAATGCCCTAATAGGTGCACCAAAGGCTAATTACAAGCAAAAATATGAAGAAATGATGGTTGTCGAATACTTACTGTCACATACTAAGTTGCGTGGACTCTTCACTTTCGACGTCGAACCCATGTCGGATTCTCCAAAAATACACTACTATTGGAGAACCCGATACGCGCCCGTTGACATTTTTGAAGAGTCCGAGCAACATTGGTCATGTATAACTTGACAGTAAGTATTTCATCTCTGTTGGGATTTGAACATGAAACCAAAATTGGTCCTCAACACACTTCATTTACCACTAGACTAATTCTACCTGATACCTGTCACCTCCCACCAACAACAACAGGTACCACGTAACTCCATCCACCAAGGCTAAAACAGATGCACCTAATTTTTTTGTCTCAGCTAAGATAACACATGGTCATCACTCAACACACTTTATCGACCCCTAGACTAAATCCTCTGGATACTCGCCACCTCCCGTCGGAAACAGGTACCACATAACTCTACCCACCAAAGCTAGACCAGATACACACCTAGTGTTTTTGTCTCTGCTAGGATTTGAACCGAGACGACACATGGTCATCACTCAACACACTTTATCGACCCTTAGACTAAATCCTCTGGATACCCGCCACCTCCCATCGGAAACAGGTACCACATAACTCTACCCACCAAAGCTAGACCAGATACACACCTAGTGTTTTTGTCTCTGCTAGGATTTGAACCGAGACGACACATGGTCATCACTCAATCCATTTTATCAACCACTAGACTAAATCCTCTGGATACCTGCCACCTCCCGTCGGAAACAAGTACCACATAACTCTACCCACCAAAGCTAGACCAGATACACACCTAGTGTTTTTGTCTCTGCTAGGATTTGAACCCGAGACGACACATGGTCATCACTCAACCCACTTTATCGACTACTAGACTAATTCCACCAGACCTTCCACCTCCTGCCAGAAACAGGTACCATGTAACTCTATCCACCAAAGCTAGAACAGATACACACCTAGTGTATCTGTCTCTGCTAGGATTTAAACGAGACGACACATGGTCATCACTCAACCCACTTTATCGACCACTAGACTAATTCCACCTGATACCTGCCACCTCCCACCAGCAATAACAGGTACCACGTAACTCTATCCACCAAGACTAAAACAAATGCACCTAGTGTTTTTGTCTCTACTAGGATTCGAACCCGAGACCACACACAGGTCCTCACTTCACCCATTCTATCGACCACTAGACCGGGTGCAGTAGCTACATAATTATATATTACCATGCTGGATCAACGAAAGGCACATTTCTATTCTACTAATACCCTAATAGTTGCATCAAATGCTAATTACAAGCAAAAATACAATTGTAAAATACTCACTGTCGCGTACAACTTGCCGGAAGTTCTTGTAATCGCTGCCCTGCGACGACGTATCCGAATCAGACATCGACATCTTTAACAAAAAAAAAGTATATTTCAAATTGAATTTCTTCTCTCTCTGTGGCGCTTAAATAATTGATCGATCACAGAGAGAGATCGTTGTGATCGAAATTGGAAATTCTCAGTGGTTTAACAATCCAGAGAGAGAGAGAGAGAGAGAAGGAGTCGTAGTAATATTCGCACGTTGACTGTTGAAAGAGAAGGCCCAAAGTTGAATTGTCTCCGACGCGATGGATATGACCATTTTCCGGGTTCGCTGATTCGGGTCAAACGGGTATGGGGCAGCCGTCCAAACATTCGTACCCAAAACTTACCGAAATTATAATTTCATTTCAAAAATTAGTGGAGCAATATACTATACTCACTTTGTTTCTCTATTTGGTTAGCCAAGAGTTATTTCGGAATAATTAATTTTGAGATTAGTTATTTTAAAGTTTAATTATCTCATTATGTATAAAATAATTTATTTTTATCATTATGATATAAATAGTGCAATAAATAATATTGATACTAACTAACATCTTACATCAAATATGGGATAATATAGTCATTCATTTTATTTCGAGACTATTTATCTCTTATACCTCACATCAAACGACCTGTTAGAGTCAAACAACGCAAATTATGATCAATATTTTAAGATATATTTTTTGATTATATTGAAAAAAATATTTATAATATTTTTTTCATATAGTTTTTGAATATTTAAATTTAAAAATATTGATTTAATTTAATTTAGCTTCGAAAATCAATCAAATTGACTCTAAACAAAAAAGCATATCAACTAAAAAGGAATTGAGGGATATTTGTCTACGTCACTTGTTCATTTGGAACTTTGTATGTCCTCACGAAATATACTGATTAATATGAGTATTGTATCACAATACTCATTATAATTAATTAATATTGAGAGTAACATTATATATATGTACTCTCGATATGATGAAAGTAATAAGTAAAAGTAAAAGTAAAAATATATTTTGATATACTGAACAATAAAAGTGAAAGGGAAGAGTAAATAAGTTTAAAATAGGAGTTCAAATTATCTATTTTTTCTGGTTCAATTTATATGTTTTATTTTTCTTTTTAGTATGTTTCACAAAAGAATGTCTCATTTCTTTTTTTATAATTCTTTAATTCTTATTGTCTACACAATATTTTAAGTTCATAAGATTAAAGATATTTTGATACATTCTACTACGTACTTTTAATTTAGACCATAAAATTCACAAGTATTTTTTATTTAAAAGATAAATAAAATATAACAAAATATCTTTTAATTTGTGTTCTCAAATACATTATATAAAAATTTAAAATTAAAGAGTTGTGAAAGAATGTGGTTTTTCTTTTTATGATGAACTGGGTTGTATGGATTGAACTTTGTTTTAAGTTCAAAATGGAAAATACTAGGTCCTAATTAGGAAAGTTTGGAGAATTAATTAGGATTAAACACGTGGGTTTGATTGTTTCAGAAACAATGACTATATTGAGAAAAAATTATGTACGCGGTTGATGTGTACTTCTTCTTTTTTTTAAGAGACATGGACACGGTTAAGTTTCTGCTTAATTTAGAAAAGAAAAAGAAGTTTCTGACTATATAGTTCTAGAACATTAGAATAGGATAATAGGGTGTTTAGATGAGTTTTTAAAAAGTAGTTTATAAGTAAAAAAATTAAAAATTTGTATGTATGTAGGGGAGAATTTATTTTTAGCTTTTGGCTTATTTTTATATTTTTTTAGTCTAAAAATGAATGATAAAAAATAATTTCTAACTTTGTCAAATACTATTTTAAAAAAACTTAAAAATCAAAAATACTTAAAAATAAGTCAATCAAAACACCTTAAGTGAATAACAATGATAGTCATGCTCATTTTTGATTGGTCAATGAAGAATTGGCAATACTTATTGCTAAAAATTACATATATACACAAATTTAAATTACATAATTACGAAAAATCCCCAATTGGTAAAGTAATTACACAAATTCCATAATAATTACGAAAATTCCTTTATTTGGTAATTTCTCTCTCCTCAATATGATACATGTAACAATCGGTTTCTGGCTTCCGTCTTTTACTCCCTAATGCTTCCATTATCAAGCCATTTTTTACTCCATTTTTGGAATCCCTCTTTTACGGCATAATTGAAGTAACCTCTACTTGTGGTTATTGTAAGTTATTCAACAGTTAATTGTTTTTAATATTGTACTTCATTAATTTTTTTTTTGTTCAACTTTACCAATTCACGGATTTTTCATTTTTGATTTTTTTGCATGTTCAAATTATAGTATTGTTCAATCTTATTCAAGTTAAATAGTTCATTTTTTCGTTATTTTTCATATGGTACAAGTTAGATCTTTGATTTTCTTGTTTTGTAGTTCGATTTAACAATACTGTTAAGTTAAAATAGTGTTAATTGGTAATGGATAATTCTTCAAGTTTTAGTTTAGGAATTACTCAGTTAGATGCAACTGTAGATAGGGTTGGGCATATTTTAGTTTAGACCGAAAAAACTGAAAAATCGAATCGAAATTTAATTTTGGTTTGATTTTTTGGTTTTTTGATTGGTTTCGGTTTCAAATTTTAGAAATTTGGTTAAACGGTTTGGTTTTTGGATTTATAAAAAAAATTTCGGATAAACCGAAAAATCAAAATTATATAAATAATATATTATAATATATATATATATATATATAAAATTTAATATATATATGTAAATATACTAAAAATATAATATAATCTGATATAACATATAAATATATAAATTATAATCATTTAGTAACCCTAAATCCTAATATACTGCTTTGCTTTAGACCTTAACATTAACGTGAAGGTTACAGCAGCGCTCAACCATCCTCAATTCGTCAATTCATTTGAAATTTCAAAATCGCCAACAACAGTCGTTTGCTCAGTTCGTCACTGCCGTCGGCAGTCACTGTCGAGTGCGGCCACTGCCATCACGCCAACTGCGCGATGACTCAGCGAGGTCGATATTTATAGTTATTTCATGCATGTTGAATTAATTATATTTGGGAATGAAAAATAGGTTTGAAAAAAAAGATTATTTTTTTAGAAAAATCACCAATTTTAAATGCTCACTACTTTAATCTTTAAAACCGAAATAAAAATTCGAAATAACCGAACTGAATTTGTAAAAACCGAACCAAACCGAAATAATTTTAGTTTGGTTATGGTTTTCATTTTCATCAATCCGAAAATCAAAAAATCGAACCGATATTCAACAATCAAACCGAACAAATCGAATGCCCACCCCTAACTGTAGAAGATATTCCACTTGGATTTGTTCCTGCTACATTTGATGAACAGGATCCTGATTGGGCAGAGAATCCCTCAAAGTACAGAAACGACCCCGTTACAATGAAGAAATTGAGGGATAAGGCTGCTTCTAAATCGAAGAAGTCTACTTCAAAAGCAAGTAAAAAGAAATTTGATGATTCCGACCGACCACGTCTGCCGAATGTATTTATTATGAGTGTATGTATAATTTGACACATGTATAATAAGACACAATACATTAGTGTTTCATCACAGGAATGTATAATATAGTTGTTCTGAAATATTATTCTAAAGGTTATACATTCTAATAAAGCTGATATTAATTTTTGAAATGTATAAGTTACCCTCATACATGTGTAGTTTTTGTTTATGTTTTGGTCTGACATAAATTGTTAGATGTATACATAACCATCATACATTTGTATATGTTATTTAATTATGGTACTCTTTGAAAATTTTATGTGTATAAGTTACCCTCATACATGTTTAGATGTAGTTTCTTTTTGAGTATAAAAAGAATTTGTTAGATGTATAAGTAACCATCATACATGTGTACCGATAGAATGGTTAGGGTTGGACTTTATTATACATTAATGCAAGTGATTTGTTAATGATTAAGTAACCATCATACATGTCTAACAACTTATATTAATTTTAAATGTATAAGTTAACCTCATACATGTGTTACTGTAGTGTATATGTTGGACTGAAATTATTATACATTTAAACAGTTTAATTGTCAATGTATAAGTTAACCTCATACATGACTAACTGTTGTTTAATATGGGTCTGATTTAGTTAATGAATAAGTAACCATCACACATGTTTAACAGATTATATTAATTTTGAGATGTATAAGTTAACCTTATAAATGTGTTAATGTAGTGTATATATTGAATTGTATTTATTACACATTTAAACAGTTTACTTGTACAGTTATAAGTTACCCTCATACATGACTAAAAATTGTTTAATGTTGGTCTGATTTATGTTATGAAAGTGTAAATGACCATCATACAATCAGTAACTGTTAGCTAATTATGTTATTTTTTTTCAGGGCATGAAATACCGAATTGATAAAGTCCCACCACATCCATTGCATATGGGGAGCTTATGTAACTGTGCTTTCGGGGAAGAGATAAAGAAATATTTTTGAGAGGGTGTACTGGGAGCATTTAGAAATACGATTTTTTGGCATATTTCTGGATTTTTTACAGTGCAACTGGATAGGACAGATTTCAAAATGCCTACTCATGCTTGAAATTTAGCAGGATAACAAGGACGAGCTTCATGTTTGGGTACAAGGGGAAATCCTCAAATTCACAATGCTTGAATTCGCCATTATTATCGGTCTGAAGTGTATCGATAATATTGATGATTATATGTATACTTCATCATCTAAATCAGCGTTGATGTCGAGGTATTTTTTCGACAATAAAGGAGCAATAGCTCGGTCAAAATTGATAATACAGGTGCAGATGGAAAAATTTGATAGCGTTGAAGATGCTCTGGACTTGGCGATATTGTTCTTTGTTCATACATTCATGTTTTCTCAGCATAAGGAAGCACCAATCAGTGTTGCGCACTTTCAGATTGTCGAGGACAGTCGGTGCATTCACTTTCCATGGGAGAAGATCATATTTGAAAAGTTAATGAGTTCCTAGCAACAGGATTTCAATACTGCGAAGCAGTTATATTCATTGGGTGGAATGTTGCACGTTCTAAATGTTTGGATGTTTGAGTGCTGCTCCGGGGTAGAATCAAAAACTGTTGTCCGTTAGAGAAACGCTATTCTCAGAATACTAAACTGGTCGGTGGAGTGTATAAGGCCTAAGTACGGATCTTTTATGTCTGGCATGTTCAGTAAGGTAATTATTTAACTTTGTACTTATTTTGTTTATTCAAGTCATTTTATTTATGTGCAAATATTTTATTTTGAAATTATTCTTTCCAGTATTCTTACAAGAATATACAACCTACAACCGATGAAGTTAGTAGGTTGGATTTTTCCTTTTCAAAAGATTTTGAGACATGTGATCCAACAACTTATGCTTCAACATCCGATTCTAGAAAGTTGAAAAGGACAACAGCTGAACTTCAACAGCGTTGGTACCATTGCTGGAGAATTTGATGATTTCAGCACTATATCGTCGTGGAAAATCCTCATAAAGGCTGATTTTGCATCGTCTGTATCACCTGACCAACCTTTGAAGAAAATAAAGACTGTCATGTTCGAGCAAGATAATTAAGCGGTAATGGATGATGATACATCTGGAGTGGTCATGCAGTACATCATGTGTCTGGTTTGTATCGTGAAACGCATAAGGATGCAACAGACAAGGGAGAAATTGGTGTGTCTGAAATTCAACATCATTATCATGGAGAAATTGGTGTGTCTCCTCAGAGTCACCAGCACAAGTTTGTTCCTTCATCTTCCACACAGCCTGAAGGGACTTCTAAATCAAGTTTAGATGGTGATGAAATAAAGAATTACATCAACAAATGTGTAAGTTTAGTTTCTTTATCATACATTTTTTCTGAATAGCATGATGTGTTTCTACTAACTTTTTTTTTGTTACATGATAAGTTTGCTGAAAAGATGGCTGAACTGGTTACACTAATATTAAAAATACATGCTGAGGTTGTCAAAGCATTGAAGAATGAAGAAAATAAGCAATTAGAGGTATAAAAATTTAATTTCATTATATTTTATCTAGCGTTGATGAAATGTTCATATATTCAGATTGTTCTTGTTATATAGGAGGACAAATTTGATGAACACCAACAAAGTCAAGAAGACGGATCCAACAAACAAGAGAGACCACATAAGGAGGTTATGCAGGTACTTTTTGTCAATTATGTTGTTCATTTACTATAAATCTACATAATTACCTTATCAAAAATAAATGTTGTTTCTTTTTAATACAGCATGAAAATTATGATAATGGATCACTCAACGATATGGATGTATCTCGTGATGAAGAATCTAATAAGTAGCACATTCTTGAAGAGCAACAGTTGCTAGTATTTTCTTTTCCTTAATACTTGTTACGTACTAAATTTGGGCAGTTTAATTATTCATCATACATTAACTTGAATGCATGATGATCAGTTATACATTAAACTTACTAACTTTTCCTTTAGCTAAATACATGTTATTTATGAATCTCTTCATAAATATGCATGTCATTTATAATTACTTAAACAACATCATTCTAGAATCACCTAAAACAAGTTTATGAGTAACTATTCATTAAAACGACTTGTTATTTAATTTAGGATGTGAATGTGGTCGATAAAGAGGCAGTTCGTGAGGATGATTTTGAAAATATGGACTGTTCTGATTTGCAAGCTTTGGAGGTATCTTTCTGTACATCAAATTTATTTTTTTCCTAAAATATATGTCTATATAAATGTAGCTTCTGTTATTGGTTGAAAAAAAGGATATTAACCTTATCGGCTGAATATAAAGTTGTATCGATCTTGATGCTTTCAATATTTTGCACATTATTTAACAGTTGTCTTAATAAATACAAATTTTTGTCTTCATGCAACTTGGATGATGATAATTATCACATAAATAATAGGATGAGATTATGGAATATGAAGAAGAATGTACCGATGAAGAATTGGAAAAAAAGAACATTTCAGATGTAGAAGATTTGCCGGTATTTTTATGTCCCTAATATTGTTTAATTACTACTATAAGTTTCTATACACATGTAATTTCTTCTAACTTCTTCATATTAGGGCAGTTAAATGTACATAAAACATTCAATCGAATGTATCAAGAAGAGTCATACATTCAACATGCAAACATTTTCATAAACATAAAGCTAGTAGTTTTTGATTACCATCATACATATTTATGTTATTAATGCTATAAAATTGTTTGTGCATCACATATGACATCGTTTGTTATTACTGATATATTTATATATTCACATGCATCAATTACAGATAGAAATTTCTTATCACGGGTATAAAACTTCATCTCAATCTTTTATATTATACTTTGAATAAATGTTAATACACGATAATTGTTATTTAATATAGGAAATGAATCTAACTGCTAAAGAAGATGTTAATGAAGTGAATTTGAAAAATCAGAAATCTACTGATGTGACAGATGTGCAAGTATTTTTTTTTTCTTTACAAAAATATATCTATCTACGTGTTCGACCTTGTAAAAGTACGTACTGAGACTTAATGTTATTTCTCTGGTGCATATCAAATTTTTTTCTGTGGATTTGAACCAACTAGAATGTATTGATTTTTTTCTCTGCTGCATATCAAATTTTACTGATATTGATGTTGTCATGATTTCTAACATAAATGTCGTAAGCATTAATATAGTTACACATTCAGCTATTGTATGTATACATTACAAATCCTTATGTGTTCGCTTAGGATAAAGTTGGTGGGACATTAACTGATTCAATACAAGCAGCTGCAGATACAATTTTATTTGGTCTATCAACACCTTCGACTACAAAGTCATTGGATGTTGATGCTTCACATAAAATGACCGAAAGACACTGGGAACTTCCCAACAGTCAGATTCCACCTGACTTTCCTGATGCTCAGGTTCGGGAGCTTTAAGCCTTAAAAGCAAAAACACCTGTCAAACGAGAAAGAAAGAAGTTGTAACATCCCGTACTTAATTACGTGCATTAGACATGGTTATATGTGTTGGAGTATATATATTGATCATAAGTTAGGTATATATGAGTTTAAGTATGAGTATTGATTATTTTGAGATGGTTTCAAGTGTATAGTTTGATTATATGTGTATAGGAATCGACTTTATTTATACCGGAATTTGCTCGTCGAAGTTTCTATGCGAAGTTTATCGAGTTAGCTTTCCAACGATATAAAGATTTATGAAAACAGATGAGTATCGGATATAAGCGAGCATGTTCAAAACTTGAAAACGGTGGACGCAATGAACAGTAAATGTGCAGAAATTTTCTGCACACAAAAGTACTGCAGCCAAACAGATTTTTGGGTCGACTTTAAACGATCATAACTCCTTGTACAAAATGAACTGTGTGAGCTACTATATATCGATGAGAATCCCCGAGAGTCTTCTTTCTAATACAATTGGTTTCATCCAAATCCATTATCGTAGCAAAGAGTTATGGTCGATTTACTTTAGCCTATCAAAACAGTCCACCATGGACAGATTCGGATTTACTTAAATTTTAAGGGCAATATGGTCATTTTCCATCACCTCATGGACGAAAATTGGTCATTATATACATATACTTAGCCTCATATCCATCATTTATCATCCAAATTATTGAAGAATAAGAAACCCTAGCCTAATTTCAACTCCAATTATCTTGTGATTCAACCGTAGAAAATCCAAATTGATTCCGTAGTTGTGTTCACCGTCTCGAGGGCTTCGAGAAGCACCCCTTATTTGTGCCAACAGGACTTCGAAATCAAAAGGGCCATTTTATGGTAAGGATGTAAATTATGTTGGTGTTATTTATATGGAAATGTATATATATGCATGTGAGCATAAGAAGTATGTTATTTGATTGTTGTTGAAAGATGATTGGAAATGATGTTGGATTATTCTTGTGAATGGTTGGATTATGTTGAATTGTGAAGGGATTTGGTGTGATGATGTGGTATTGAAATGATGATTATATATATATATACACACATAAACCTACTGTTCAAGTTGGTTTTTGGAATGCTTTGCAAATATTGGTTGTATGGAATTATGGAAGAGAATTGTGGTGTTGGGTTGCTAATACTAGATGCCAAACATTTCATTGTAGATAGGTGATTTGTAAAGGCGGGAAGTTGTGTTGAATTGGTATCCGAATCTACAACGAGGTATGTAAAGCATACTCTAATGATGTTCTTTGGCATGAAAACACCAATGTTCCATCAAGTAAGATTTCGAGGTTGTCCAAAAAACATGTATTGTTCTACGTTACCAACGAAGTTGTTTCCATTCTATAAAGTGTCAAAATGTTTCATTGATATACCAAAAGGCTCCTATTTCATTGTTGTGATATTGATGATTCTGAAACACATTGTTGATGTACCAATGAGTCTTTATTACATCGTTATTGTATAGAAGGTCTATTACTTGGTTCCTATTGATGTATCATTGTTCCAAAGGTACTATATTGGCATGAACACTAATGTAATAATCTCAAAAGCTTTTGAACTAAGTTATTGAAAAGATCTCTTATGTGTGTTACTTGATATACGTGTGGGTGGTAGCTCAGGGGCTTAAGCCTAGCATGGGCCGATCCCAATACTTGACATGATTACAGTTGATATGTACTGGGGGTAGCCTAATGGTCACAGTACGGTACAGTATTGATTATTGTTAGGTGGTTGGAGGTTCGGGAGGAGGAGGTAATGGCGAATGATAATTGTAAAGAATGAAATGAACAAATGTATACCGTTCCACAAATGTGTTTGAATTCAAGAACCCAATTCAGATTAATGATAATGTACATGATCCTAAAAGTGTTTATGAAGTGTGGTTCACTTCTATTATGATTTATTCACTTGTGTCTGATTTTCTTGATCCCCCATATCACATATGATTATTTACATCTTTACATACTCAGTATATATTTCGTACTGACGTCCCTCACGGGGGACCTGCATTTCATGCTGCAGGCACAGGTGCTTCAGCTCATACACAACATAGATAGGAGCCAGGTCATACAGCTATTGTTGGTGAGCTCCAGTTGCTTCGGAGCTTTCCGAGTCGGTTCCTTATGTTTTGTTATTGTACATGAGTCATGTGTGGGCGGGAGGTTTGTCCCGACCCTAGTTATGTCATGTATATCCTAGAAGCTTTGTAGACATAAGGAAAGGTAAAGTCATGGAAGTTTATATAGTGATGTTATATTTGTATATATGGTGGCCCCGACGGCCAAGTATTACATATATATATATTTGTGCGTGTTGTGCTGATACAGGTAATTAGACCCTTCTATATGCAACGAAGTGCTGTCCAAATTTTTGGTGACATGTAAGTGAAAGTACAGGTATTTGAACGGGTTCTCCCGGGCCTTCTCGGCTTCGGGTGCCAGTTCAGCCCGATGGGATTTTGGGGCGTGACAAAAAGTGGTATCAGAGAGGTTCGTCCTAGTGAGTCTACAAAGCCGTGTCTATGTAGAATCTTGTTTATCGGTGTGTTGTGCACCACATCTATAAACAGGAGGCTATGGACATTTAGGAAATTGTTTCTTTCCTTCAGATCATAGATCATGCCATAGAGCTTATATAGCAAATGAAGTCATAGTTGACCACTGAATCCATTTGTTTCTCTTATTACAGTAAGAATGCCGGATACCGAAAGTAAGAATACCGGCGAGCGGGTAGATATGGCTGCCGGAGAAGGGACTAGTAAGTCACCACCTGTACAAGTTAATCAGAGTGAAGCTCAAGCTGAGCGGGTATCTGAAATGTCTTCCACTCCAGATAAAATAAGTGGGAGGCGAACCACATTTACAGAACCACTTGTTAATGCTGCTGATCAGGATATGAGGGATGCAGTACAACTGTTGACCCGGATTATTGCCGGTCAAGTCCAAGGGCAAGCTATTCCTGCCGCGGGTTCTAGCGGTACTGATAGGGCGGCTAGTCTTCGGATGCAAGATTTTCTTAAGATGGATCCGCCTACTTTTACTGGATCCGATCTTAATGAAGATCCGCAGGACTTTATTGATCAGATCCAAAGGGCCCTAGAGGTGATGCATGTATCGGGCAGAGAGACAGTGGAGTTAGCCGCGTATAGATTCAAAGGTGAGGCTATATATTGGTATGAAGATTGGAAACGATCAAGGGGCATTGATGCACCCCCAGCTACTTGGAAAGAGTTCAAAGAGGCATTTATTAATCATTATCTTCCATATGAGACTCGTCAGGCCCGTGCGGATCAGTTCTTAAATCTTTGGCAGGGTAATACAAGTGTGAGGGAGTATAGTCTTCGATTTAATTCTTTGTTCAGATATGCTCCTAATGTTATAGCTACTATGGATGACAGAGTTCATCGGTATGTGGATGGATTGGATCCGTATTTGGTTAGGGATTGTACTATTGCTGCACTGAATAAAGACATGGATATAGCTAGGATCCAAGCATTTGCACAGAAAATGGAAGATCAGAGGCAAAGAAAAAGAACACAGGAATTTGAAAGTGGATCTTCTAAGAGGGCCAGATCTACAGGGCAGTTTATGGCGCCACACGAAGGTTTTAGACCTCAATTTTCTGCTAGACCACCTAGGCCATTATTTTCTTATTCTACAGCTAGTGCTCCACCATAGCATCAGGGGTTCAGAGGCAGTCAATTTGGGCAAAGAAGTGAGGGTCATAGTTTGCGATCAGTGGGTTATCATGGGCAAGGGAACATGAGCCAATCGAGACCTTCTCGAGAGCTATGTAATCGATGCGTAAAGCATCATATGGGCGTATGTCGAATGGGAACAAATATTTGTTTTTGGTGCGGTATGACAGGACATATGATGAGAGAATGCCCATGAATGGGCGCAGGTGGCGTAGCATGACCTTCGGGATCAACTGTTGCATCATCGTCACCGGTATCTTATTCTGGTAGGGGCTCACAACCTGCGGGTCACGCTAGAAATGAAAAAAGAGTCGCCAGTTCCAGCGGGACTCAGAATCGCACTTATGCTTTAGCGGATCGACAGAATCTAGAGGCTTCCCCAGATGTGGTCACGGGTACGTTGTCCATATTTCCATTTGATGTATATGCTCTAATTGATCCCGGTTCTACATTATCATATGTTACTCCTTTGGTTGCTGGAAAGTTCAAAAGAACCCCCGAATTGTTAGATAAGCCGTTGGACGTGTCTACCCCGGTTGGGGAATCTATTATTGCTAGAAGAGTTTATAAAGATTGTGTAGTAACTGTGTGTGGTCGAGACACGATGGCCAATCTTGTGGAACTAGAAATGGTAGATTTTGATGTTATAATGGGTATGGATTGGTTGGCGTCTTGTTATGACAAAATTGACTGTTGTACGAAAAAGATGTATTTACATTTTCCTAATGAAGCAGTTATTGAATGGCAAGGTAAGATTGACGCACCAAGAGGTAGATTTATTTCTTATTTCAAAGCGAGAAAAATGATTTCCAAGGGTTACATATGTCATTTAGTTAGAGTAAAGGATACGGAATCGGAATCACCAGATCTTCACACTGTACCAGTAGTAAGTGAATTTCTTGATGTATTTCCTGAAGATCTTCCAGGTTTACCTCCTGAACGAGAAGTAGAATTTGGTATTGATGTGATACCAGGCACTAAGCCAATCTCAATTCCTCCGTATAGAATGGCCCCAGCAGAATTACGAGAATTGAAAGGGCAATTGAAAGATTTGCTAGAAAAGGGGTTCATTAGGCCTAGTATTTCCCCTTGGGGAGCACCAGTGTTGTTTGTGCGCAAGAAAGATGGCACATTGAGAATGTGTATTGATTATAGGCAGCTGAATAAAGTGACTCTTAAAAATAAATATCCTCTTCCAAGAATTGATGATTTATTTGATCAGTTACAGGGTGCCAAATGTTTTTCTAAGATTGATTTGAGGTCAGGTTATCATCAAGTGAGAGTCAAAGAAAAAGATATACCCAAGACAGTTTTCCGAACAAGGTATGGTCATTATGAGTTTCTAGTTATGTCATTTGGGCTAACTAATGCACCTGCAGCTTTCATGGATTTAATGAATAGGGTGTTTAAGCCATTTCTAGATGTATCCATGATAGTTTTCTTGATGACATTCTAGTTTATTCTAGATCAGAAGAGGATCATGCTAATCATTTACGACAGGTGTTGCAAACTCTTCGTGATTGCAAGCTGTATGCAAAATTTTCTAAATGTGAATTTTGGCTAAAGTCAGTGGCATTTCTGGTCCATATTGTATCAAATGAAGGCATACAGGTTGATACTCAAAAGATAGAAGCTGTGAAGAATTGGCCAAGGCCCACAACGCCTACGGAGATTCGTAGTTTTCTTGGGTTGGCTGGTTATTATAGAAAGTTTGTTGAGGGTTTTTCTTCTATTTCAACACCCTTAACTAAGCTAATGCATAAAGCATCCAAGTTCCAATGGAATGATGCGTGTGAGGAGAGTTTCCAGGAATTGAAGAATAAGTTGGCTTCTACACCTGTGTTGGTACTTCCAGAAGGTACAGAAGGGTATACAGTGTATTGTGATGCTTCGAGAATTGGTTTAGGATGTGTATTAATGCAGCATAGTAAGGTGATAGCATATGCCTCAAGGCAATTGAGGCCACATGAGAAAAATTACCCCACACATGATCTTGAGCTGGCAGCGGTTATCTTTGCTTTAAAAATATGGCGCCACTATTTATATGGGGTTAATGTTGATATATATACTGATCACAAGAGCTTACAATATATTTTCAGTCAGAAGGATCTAAATCTGAGGCAGCGAAGGTGGATGGAACTATTAAAAGATTATGATGTTGATATTTTGTATCACCCAGGGAAAGCGAATATAGTAGCTGATGCGTTGAGTCGTAAGGCTATGATGGCACCTGTAGAAAGGCAAGGGATGATTAAAGATCTTCATCAATTAGCTAGTCTAGGAGTTCGTCTTCTCGAAACTCCGGACGAGGAGCTTATTGTGCATAATGCCGCGGAATCCTCATTAGTAGCTGAGGTGAAAGAGAAGCAAGATGCAGATCCTGTTTTATTGCAACTCAAGGAGAATGTTCAAAATGGTGCGACGAAGGTATTTGAGCTTTCGCAAGAAGGAGTACTTCTATGCCAAAATCGGCTATGTGTGCCTATTGTTGATGAGCTAAGAAAAAGAATTATGACTGAGGCACATTTCTCAAGGTATTCTATTCATCCAGGGTCAACCAAAATGTATCAAGATTTGAAGGATATATATTGGTGGAATGACATGAAAAGGAACATCGCAGAATTTATAGCTGAATGTCCAAATTGCCAACGAGTTAAAGTGGAACATCAAAAGCCCGGAGGCTATATGCAATGCATAGATCTTCCAATTTGGAAGTGGTACATGATCAACATGGATTTTGTTACAGGTTTGCCTCGTACAGCTCAAAAATTTGATTCTATATGGGTGATTGTGGATAGGCTTACTAAATCCGCACATTTCTTACCCGTTAAGACCACTTACACAGTTGAAGAATATTCGAAGCTATATGTTAAAGAAATAGTCCAATTACATGGAGTGCCAACTTCTATTATATCGGATCGGGGAACTCAATTTACTGCAAACTTTTGGAAGTCTTTCCAACGGAGTTTGGGAACACAAGTGAATCTGAGTACAGCTTTTCACCCTCAGACGGATGGACAAACAGAGCGCACCATTCAAACACTTGAAGATATGCTACGAGCATGTGTTATAGATTTTAAAGGCAGCTGGGATGATCATTTACCTCTTATTGAGTTTGCCTACAATAATAGCTATCATTCAAGTATCAAAATGGCAACATATGAAGCTTTATATGGGAGGAAGTGTAGATCACCAATAGGATGGTTCAAAGCGGGTGAAACTCTTATGTTCGGACCGGATCTTGTGTATCAAGCCATAGAAAAAGTCAAGGTGATTCAGCAATGGTTGAAAACAGCCCAAAGTCGACACAAGTCATATGCGGATAGTAGAAGAAGAGGGCTAGAGTTTTCGTTAGGCGATTGGGTATTTTTGAAGGTATCGCCAATGAAAGGGGTGATGAGATTTGGCAAGAAAGGAAAGTTGAGTCCACGATATATAGGCCCGTATAAGATTATTCGAAGATGTGGGCAAGTTGCTTATGAATTAGAGCTACCCCAGTAACTCTCATCAGTGCATCCAGTATTTCATGTATCGATGCTTCGAAAGTGCATCGGAGATCCGTCCCTTATTACTTCTACTGAAGATGTGCAAGTAACAGAAGATCTTACCTATGAGGAGATTCCTGTTGCTATATTAGATCGTCAAGTTAAGAAGATGAGAAATAAAGAAGTAGCATCGGTGAAAGTACTTTGGAGAAATCAACAAAGGGAAGAGATTACATGGGAAACGGAGGAAGCAATGAAATCCAAATACCCTTATTTGTTAAAAGGTGAAAAAGAAGTGCAAGGAGTGGAACTGGGACACTAACAAGTAAGTTTTTACATATGCATAATATCTATATGATGACGTGAATATCAATTAAGAATTCGAACTTGTTTCGGCTAAATAACTACATTCACATTCGAGGACGAATGTCCTTAAGGGGGAAGGATGTAACACCCCGTACTTAATTACGTGCATTATCCATGGTTATATGTGTTGGAGTATATGTTTTGATCATAAGTTAGGTATATATGAGTTTAAGTATGAGTATTGATTATTTTGAGATGGTTTCAAGTGTATAGTTTGATTATATGTGTATAGGAATCGACTTTATTTATACTGGAATTTGCTCGTCGAAGTTTCTATGCGAAGTTTATCGAGTTAGCTTTCCAACGATATAAAGATTTCTGAAAACAGATGAGTATCGGATATAAGCGAGCATGTTCGAAACTTGAAAACGGTGGACGCAATGAACAGTAAATGTGCAGAAATTTTCTGCACACAAAAGTACTGCAGCCAAACAGATTTTTGGGTCAACTTTAAACGATCATAACTCCTTGTACAAAATGAACTGTGTGAGCTACTATATATCGATGAGAATCTCCGAGAGTCTTCTTTCTAATACAATTGGTTTCATCCAAATCCATTATCGGAGCAAAGAGTTATGGTCGATTTACTTTAGCCTATCAAAACAGTCCACCATGGACAGATTCGGATTTACTTAAATTTTAAGGGAAATATGGTCATTTTCCATCACCTCATGAACGAAAATTGGTCATTATATACATATACTTAGCCTCATATCCATCATTTATCATCCAAATTATTGAAGAATAAGAAACCCTAGCCTAATTTCAACTCCAATTATCTTGTGATTCAACCGTAGAAAATCCAAATTGATTCCGTAGTTGTGTTCACCGTCTCGAGGGCTTCGAGAAGCACCCCTTATTTGTGCCAACAGGACTTCGAAATCAAAAGGGCCATTTTATGGTAAGGATGTAAATTATGTTGGTGTTATTTATATGGATATGTATATATATGCATGTGAGCATAAGAAGTATGTTATTTGATTGTTGTTGAAAGATGATTGGAAATGATGTTGGATTATTCTTGTGCATGGTTGGATTATGTTGAATTGTGAAGGGATTTGGTGTGATGATGTGGTATTGAAATGATGATTATATATATATATACACACATAAACCTACTGTTCAAGTTGGTTTTTGGAATGCTTTGCAAATATTGGTTGTATGGAATTATGGAAGAGAATTGTGGTGTTGGGTTGCTAATACTAGATGCCAAACATTTTATTGTAGATAGGTGATTTGTAAAGGCGGGAAGTTGTGTTGAATTGGTATTTGAATCTACAACGAGGTATGTAAAGCATACTCTAACGATGTTCTTTGGCATGAAAACACCAATGTTCCATCAAGTAAGATTCCGAGGTTGTCCAAAAAACATGTATTGTTCTACGTTACCAACGAAGTTGTTTCCATTCTATAAAGTGTCAAAATATTTCATTGATATACCAAAAGGCTCCTATTGCATTGTTGTGATATTGATGATTCTGAAACACATTGTTGATGTACCAATGAGTCTTTATTATATCGTTATTGTATAGAAGGTCTATTACTTGGTTCCTATTGATGTATCATTGTTCCAAAGGTACAATATTGGCATGAACACTAATGTAATAATCTCAAAAGCTTTTGAACTAAGTTATTGGAAAGATCTCTTATGTGTGTTACTTGATATACGTGTGGGTGGTATCTCAGGGGCTTAAGCCTAGCATGGGCCGATCCCGATACTTGACATGATTACAGTTGATATGTACTGGGGGCAGCCTAATGGTCACAGTACGGTACAGTATTGATTATTGTTAGGTGGTTGGAGGTTCGGGAGGAGGAGGTAATGACGAATGATAATTGTAAAGAATGAAATGAACAAATGTATACCGTTCCACAAATGTGTTTGAATTCAAGAACCCAATTCAGATTAATGATAATGTACATGATCCTAAAAGTATTTATGAAGTGTGCTTCACTTCTATTATGATTTATTCACTTGTGTCTGATTTTCTTGATCCCCCATATCACATATGATAATTTACAGCTTTACATACTCAGTACTTATTTCATACTGACGTCCCTCACGGGGGACCTGTATTTCATGCTGCAGGCACAGGTGCTTCAGCTCATACACAACATAGATAGGAGCCAGGTCATACAGCTATTGTTGGTGAGCTCCAGTTGCTTCGGAGCTTTCCGAGTTGGTTTCTTATATTTTGTTATTGTACAGGAGTCATGTGTGGGCGGGAGGTTTGTCCCGACCCTAGTTATGTCATGTATATCTAGAGGCTTTGTAGACATAAGGAAGGGTAAAGTCATGGAAGTTTATATAGTTATGTTATATTTGTATATATGGTGGCCCCGACGGCCAAGTATTACATATATATATATTTGTGCGTGTTGTGATGATACAGGTAATTGGACCCTTCTATATGCAACGAAGTGCTGTCCAAATTTTTTATGAAATGTAAGTGAAAGTACAGGTATTTGAACGGGTTCTCCCGGGCCTTCTCGGCTTCGGGTGCCAGTCCGGTCCGATGGGATTTTGGGGCATGACTGAAGTCCAGGGTTTTAAGGTCACCATACATTTTAAAGTATGGTTCTGGCTCAAAGGATGCGGTTGATTTCGATAAACAGGAGAAGCTGAAGTATGCTTTTGATGGGTACACCATTAACCAAGATTTGCCGAACGAATTGATGATTGATTACTCCCAGTGTATTGTTGTAGGATAACTGAAAACTCATTCTGCCAAGTAAGAAATTTGATATTATCTTTTTTCCTAACAATACTATGCTATCTTAAACTAAACGATTATTGTCATGTGTAATCAATGATGTTTTTTCAGGAAAGAAACAGACAACCACTATTGAGTAAATGCTTCTGGGTTAGGTTACATACAATTGAACTTTGTCGTTGCATACCCACAGTCCAAGAATTGGTTTTACTTGATGTCCGAACGCCAGAAATGCTGGAACAATGAGGTAACTTATTCTAAATATTATCCATATCATAAGTTCTTTTGCTGATACTTAATATTTTACAACATCATAACATATCATACATGTTAGCCAATGCATAATAACATATCATACATGCAGTATTTTCCGTTAACATTTGTTCAACTTTAATCAACATGTCATGTAACACCAGCATAGCTGTATATCAAACATTTAATCAATAAGTAAGGTCGAAGCTACTGATTTCTTTCAATCGTTTTTACTATTTTACCCTGTTTTCACTTGTAGCATTTAGATGTGATCTTCTACCACTTGAGAAAGAAATCAAAGATTCAGCTGGGTGATAATTATAGATATACGACGACAAGATGCTTCTTTAAAACATATGCTGAGAAGATACATACTCGCTATTATCCAGCGGAATCGGTAGTTGAGCTATCGACGCAACAAGACTATGTAGAATCAATTGTGGTGGCTAAGAATGAAGATGCTATTGCTAATATAATTCATGGATTCTGTATGCCTGCTGGATTACCATTATATATGGTTGATGAGGTATATGTTCCAATTAACTGTGGTAAAGAGTTTCATTGGGTATTGTCTGTGATTGTCTTGAAGGAAAGATTGATACGTGTGTATGACTCACTGTCAAGTAAAAGAAAAAAAGAACCTCCAATTGAAATACAAAAGCTTGCAGTTATGCTTCCTACTTACTTGTCAGACAATGGCTTTTATGATAAGACCGAGCGAACTGACTGGCCATCACTTGAAGCATACAAAGGGAAGATTACTCAACAAACTGGTCTTGTAAATGAAATCCCATTTGATGTTGACTATGTGCAAAACATCCCACAACAAGCGTCTGATAGTTTGTAAGTAAATTACAGTTTATTTTTCATGTATAATAATGTTATAATTGATGTACTGATTATTTTTTATTTTTTTTGAAATCAGGAAATGTGGCGTCTTTGTGTGTGCCTATGCAGAAATATTAAGTGAAGGACTGCAAGTTCATTCATGTGGGTTTGATGCTGCAAGTCAACGTGCACGCCATGCTTCCTTACTGTGGCATTATGGAGTGGAAAAGGCAAATGAAGGGTACACGAGTGATAATGGAGATCCGCCTCGACCAAGGAAAAGTGTTATCGAAGAAATTGATGCAAGTTCAATTGTTACTTTAGAGTAGCAATTTTTCTAAATGTTGGCATTGAATGGACTATTTTTTATTTTCGTGGTTAATGTTACACATTTTCAGGATTACTTTCTTAATGTTAATGAACATTTTATGGATGTCTTCTTTAATTTGAAACAACTAATTTGCAGTTTCTAACACAATACTGTAATGATACAAACTATTTCTTGGTCGATATTGAGTTTGCCTTTTTTTTTTTTACGATGTGTATAAACAAAAATAAAAATATACTGACATTGCATTCGAACACATTATATTTTTACTGTAACGTACATTTTCTTATAAGTTAAAAATACATTGCACTAATAATTAATACATTAAATATATGTAACACATAACATAATACAAGTTGTCACACTTTTTTTTTTCTTAAATAAAATTTACAAACAGAGTTCACCACATTCGCTTTTATAAAGTATGACACTATTTCATACTATGATACAAATGTATAATCTAATTTATACATTCGTAACTGAACAAAATATACTTTAGATAAACGTATAAAGTGTAATCATTAAGAGTCATTAAAAATGATATTTTTTCCTG
The DNA here is from genome assembly GCA_030864215.1 of Capsicum pubescens. Classification (NCBI taxonomy): domain Eukaryota; kingdom Viridiplantae; phylum Streptophyta; class Magnoliopsida; order Solanales; family Solanaceae; genus Capsicum; species Capsicum pubescens. The sequence continues at coordinate 349,842,047 of CM061538.1, read as the reverse complement.
TATAACATAATACACCAACACAAAGTATAACGACACATCATACATTTCTTACACAGTAACTACTAACGTATAACAGTTCATACAACTTATGTTTCAACATTTTTTAAAGTGAATGTTATATTTTCCAGGTTACATAATACATATACCAATCAGTTGTAACTTACATTAATATGGTTACGAAATATGATAAACGAAAAATTACACAAACTATTCTTATACTATTAATTATTAATTGAACAAGTGAAACTCAAATAGCAACCAAAAATCTTAATATTAATTGTTCCAGCATTTCAACAAATTCTAATTAAAATGATTATACTACAAAAATCAATCAAACCATCATCATGTAGAAAAACGTATTATCTTCATCATGATTCCTTTGGAAAGAAACCGCAAGTCCTACGGTTGTGACCGGCTCGTCTACATTTACCGCAGCGATTTGAATTTGAAGACAGTGATTCACTTGATTTCAAATGCCTTCCTTTTTTTGGCCTACCAGGAGCTCTTTGATATTTGAGCGGTAAAACTTCTTCATCATCAACAAAACCTGGAACATTTCAATCCTTCTTGTCTGGCATTGGAACTATCAGGAGTTCATATGTCTTCACTATGGTTTGTGGCCTCTACAATTCAGAGCAATAACGATCATAATCCTTTACATCCACATTTTTACTTTTTAATATGGCAATTCCATGTGGACAAGGTATTTCATCAATTTGATACCGGCCACAATTGCACGTGTCACGCTCAATATCTACAATGTACCTCCGTCCCGAATCATAAACACACTAAAGATAACTCCCTGTTAGCTTAACTTGTTACCAAAAAACATAATATGTTTCAGATGTAAAAATATTAATATATAATCAATGTAAAATAAAGTTTCTGTTCCATAATTATTCTAATACATACCGTCATCCGCAAAGCTTTAAAACCATTATGAGTTAAAATTTCTTCAAATCTTCTGCCAAGAGTTGTATTGGTGTAAGATGCAATTTCGTTGTTCTTACAATTCCATGCAGCAAATAAGATTCTAACTTCTTCAAGGAAACCTAGAATAGGAAGTTTTCTAGCCTCAACCAAACAACCATTAATACATTCGATTATATTTGAAGTCATCATTCTACCTCTATTCACAGGAGAGTGACATCGAGTCCATTTTTCATACCCAGCTTCCTCCAGATATTCCTTAACTCTTTGATCAACCTTAGCAACCTTTGACATAATATATTCAAAATCTTCTTTTTTTTATAAGATTTAGCCATGAAATAATATAGGTCACTAAGTCTATCTTTGCTTTTCCTAAAATGGGTGCAAACGTTTTTCCATAAATGTCATATACAAGCTAGATGAGGGACATTAGGATAAACAATGCTTACACCTTTTATGATACTTTCATTTCTGTCTGAAACAACACACATGTTGTCTCTTTCACCAAATGCCTCTCTAAACTGTTGAAAAAAATAAATCTACGCGTTGTCATTCTCCGAATCAACAACACTTTAAGCTAATGACAGAATACAATCTACATATAAATTAAACAAGACAATCATTGTAGAAAAAAATTCAACTATAAAGGTCCTAATTTTAGCATCTTTATGAATCATTATAAATAAAACATCAATGTATAAGCTAATATAATATATAGTAAATAACAAAACAAAAAAAGAGTACAAAAAAACATGAACGCACAGTACCTGCACCATCTAATGTTCTTGCCAATACAAATGTTCCTTCATATGGACTGCTTAAATGTGCCCCGTCAACAACTACAATAGGTCTACAAAATTCAAAACCCCTTATCATCGGACGCAATACAATAAACAAGTATTTAAACTTGTTATCTACTGTTTTATGCATCCGAATGTGCGATTGTGGATACACTTGGTTCAGCATATAGATATAACGGGGCATTTTTCTAGATCCATCTGCTGGTCCACCTCTAAGCATCATAATCGCCTTCTCTTTTGCGTGCCATGCTTTCATGTAGTTAATGTCGACTCCGTAAACATCCTTCATCTCTTTGATAATGTCCGCGGGGTGTGTATTCTTTTGTGATTGATTAATTTTGGAGCTGTAAATTCACTCACAAAATTAGTTGTCGCAACCACATTATTCAGCACTCGGTCCCTAAGACTACAACTATGCTCCGAAACTAATGTTTTAATCACAAACAATTCTGATTCATTCATACAAGACGCCTTCATGACCCACTTGCAATCTTCATTACGACAAATCAGTACATAGCTGCATCAAAATATAAAAACTTAGTCATTATATTAAATAAAAGTATTAAACTTGAAAATAGAAAGGAAAAAAAATTATTCCAGCAACTGCCCCAGTTATATTATACATATCTCTGAATGTTTAATCTACATTATACATATGTTTTTTAACTTAAAAAATTAATTCATAAAAGAGATTAAATTTCAGAAAGTCTGTATTCATGTTATCAATACATATCTGCATCAACAAATAAAAACTTAATCAATGTATAAAACAGAACTATTAAAAATTAAAATAGTAAGAACAAAAAAAAAATACTTTCACTGCCCCAATTATATTATACATATCTCTGAATGTATAATTAAAATTGTACATTAGAATTTTTAACTTAACAAACCATTAATAAAACACAAACGACTTCACAATCTCTTAAACCAATGTATCATACATTTCTTTGACTGACACGATTTAATTATACATTACCAAACACATATAATATCACATTATACATTTGTATATTAACATTAAACATCAACAGTTCACAAAACTACACAACATAAACTTCTTAAAAAAAAAATTCCATATGTTATAAGATCAGGACGTACAATTGATAATCTTATATCATACCTTTTTTTGTCGGATCGTTTCGCTTTTGTGTTGAATCCATTCGTTATTGCGTGTCTTGTCATTACTTAAACAAGAGTTTCCTTATCCTTGTATAGCTGACTCACCATTATTTCAGTGTTCTTGCAATCCGTAATGAAGTTTTTTACTTCCATTTCAGGCACATATAGAGCATACTGATTATCCATTTCAATAACTATTAACGCAACCGAATCATATTCACTACCCTCGATACACATTACAGCACCAGTTACTTTATCAAACTCTATTTCACTATTGGCTTTCTCGCAAGTTGAAATACAAAGCGAAAAATTAACCAAACCAGCAAGTTGTTTCTTTAACTCAACGTAAACCCTCACTCCATTGTCGTTTCTTATTACAATTGGAGAAGAGCTTCCTTCAACCACATATTTTACTTCAATTTTTTTACGTACTTCGTCTATATCCAACTCCATGGCGATCGTAGAAACCAATTTCAAGAAAGTAATACTTTCCGAAACAATTATTGCGTCACTTTGGTATGAATTATAACTAGTTTCTGACTTTCAAATTCCAGAATGCCGCAGCAATATTGGGATATTCATGTTGCTTTTTGAAGTATTTAAGAACGTATGTAGAAGAATTTTGTTGCTTTTTCGGATTTTTTTAGAAGAAATTTGTTGCAGCAATAGAGATTTTTTGCAGAAAATAAAAATTGACTTCGTAGATTTTTTTTTTTTGAAATTCAAATTTCAGTTACTATTTTTATCCATAAATGAGTTAATGTTAGCTAATTATTGCCGTTAATGAAGGAACAATAATATAATTACTGATTTCAATTACCTTAAATTTAGGAATAACTGTTTCATTATACATTCGACCAATGTATAATATTTGGCCGAATGTATGAGTATATTTTTCAAAATTCGGGAGAGAGAAAATAAGAGGAAATTTTGTGTAATTACTTTCTTAAGCTAGAGGATTTGTGTTGTTTACACTACTTATTGCGTGTAAATTTAGGTAGATCATCTTTATTTGGGCCAGGTCACTATTGGGCCTGGCCATTTGTAAAGACCTTTCACTTTTATTTTATTTATGGGCCAAAACCCACCTTTCACTTAAAAAAAAAAAAGTATAAATAACATAATACCAATCTTTTTAAAAGTAATTATACTCTCTCCCACTTTTTAATTACTTTACTCTCTCTCTATTAATATACATAACATAGCCGACATATACATAGCATTCTGTGTATATGTTGGGATTTTTGTAATATGTTTAGGGAGTTGGGATTTTTTGTAATATTGGAAACATAAATTATGTATTTGTGTAATTTTTAGAAAAAAAAAGGTAGATCATATTATTTATTTTATTTATTTGTCATATTTAAATTTTACATGTTGTCAAAAAAAAAAAATAATAAATATAATTTTTTATCACATACTATCCTATTAATTGATATTTGATAGTACATGGAGAAAAGTAATTATTATTCTTTTTGACACATGGTTCGAAAACTGACATTTAATTTCGACTTTCATTCGTTGGACTTCAATGTGAGGCTTGCAATCATAACACCAAAATTAAGTTTCGAAGAAAGATGCCTTTACATGTTTGTAACAGATATATTTATTCAAAGGAAAACAAACTAAAAAATGAAATTTATAATATTTGTAATTTATTAATATAGTTAAATCTTGTTATAACATGCATTTGTTATAACTACATTTTACTTTAACGATTTAATTTTTTACAAAAGTAAAATTTTCAAGTTATATGCTACTTCTTAATAATAAGGTCAAACCTATCGGTGGCCTCTAAACTTGGCACGAACTTTCACTTAGACACCTCAAGTGAATGTTGTTCACTTTTGGCACCTCAAGTAGCCATAAACTGTGTCACTTTGACACTTTTTGCTGATTCAGTAAAGAGAGTGTATCACACTTGCTTTTGGGCATGTGGCAGCGCCATTTTAGCCCATTTTTCATTTAATTTAATCACCTTCTTCCCTATTTTTCATCCTACATCTTCCAACCTCCATTAATGGAGTATCCTATATCTTTCAAGCTCCATTAATTTTCTTTTGTCGATTAATTTTCTAATTGAGCACATGCCTCTTCTCCTCCATATTTTTTAATCATATATCTTAAATTCGAGAAGCTATTAATGCAGATTGAAAATATGGAGGTTAAGCTTGAAGATCTAATTTGAAAATCTCTTGTTTATTAAATTCTTGGTTGAATTTAGAGAATAATTAGTTTATCTGTGTTGTTTTAAGTTATTTTAAGTTCCCAAACATCAATGAAGCTGTATATGAGTTCTTTAGGAAAAAAAAAAACAGGCTTCTTTCACCCTCAACTAAAAGAATTAGTTTAAGAGAATAAACCAGATTCGGTAAATGGTAATCAATACATCTCGCTTGGTTCAATCAAACATGTCATGTTGGAAGTGTGTTGACGCCTTTTTTCGTTAAATTAAAACATGTTCCTTTTTGTTGTAATGTTGGTAAAAAAAATTCTTGTGATTCTTATATTTATGATTCAATGATTGTTGATTCTTATGATTAATGAAATTGTGATACCTTCCCCAGTGCATTTCTGAAAATTGCTTTACCTTTGCGTGTTTAATGCACGAAAGTGCTTTTGAACGGCTGTGTTCTTTCCATTTTCCATAAAGAGGTTGCAACCTTCATTGATGGAGAGCTTGAAGAATGGTTGGGTGAGTAAGATGAAGTTTTGTAATTATTTGGTTAAAAGCCACATGTCATTAATTCATTGGACACCTTATAATGTATTTTATTTCTTTTAAAAAAAAATTATGGATGCATATAATGACGTGGAAATTTAAAAGGAGTTGGCACAAATTAATTGGCCATTTAATCCATGCTGGACACGCGTGTAATTCACGCACCAGAGTTGGTGCCGAAAGGTGCCGAAAGGTGCCAAAGTGACACAGTTTATGGCTACTTGAGGTGCCAAAAGTGAACAACGTTCACTTGAGGTGCCTAAGTGAAAGATCGTGTCAAATTTAAGGGGCCATCGATGGGTTTGGCCTAATAATAATATTGTAACTATAACATCATAGTCATTAAAGCAATGCATTCTTTGAAAAAAATACTTTTTATAACAATCACAATCAAATATTGTATGACAGTATTCTAAAAATATATATATATATATTGTATATAAAATAAAATATTAAAATAAATAGTCATATTTAATGTCATGCACATTATAAATTTCAAGTATAAATATTTTAAAAAAAGTTATATTTAAATAGTGTTTATCATTTATGAAAAAATACTATTGATAAAGAACATCAACTTACTACCTATCTAGAGGTGAGATAGAAAAGTCAACTAAAAAGAAAAAACAAAGTAAGTATAGTAAATAAAAAAATCATATCGGGAGACTAAAGTGAAACTCTAATAAAGGTTTTATCTTAATAACTATATTTTTGGTATATGATTCCAAAAAGTTGCATTTTTCACTTTTTTTTCTCAACTAATTTTTCTATTTCTCAAGCTCCAAATGATCACAATATCATAGTAATAATGACTTGTTCTTTGTGATAAAGAAAATTCCATATAAAACTCTATTTATATTTATTTTTTCCAAAAAATATGAGTTTTTTTTAATGCTAATAAAAGATTTCAATAATTTTTATAGTTTATATAGCTATTTTATACATGAAATATCGCTCCTCCATAATTATGGAGCATTAGGCAGTCAACTAAGTGATTGACACTCCTAAGTCAAAGAGTTTACTTTCATGTCTATGCATGGTTTTGATTTGATTCGAGTATATATATATATTTTAAATATTCAAGCAGTACGTTTATGTGCAGTTGTTGGGTTGGTTATGGTGATGGTGGTGGGGTGTCCCTTCCATTTTCCTCTTAATAGTTATACGATTTTGTCCAGAGTGCATCCACCACAACATGTAAGTTACCTAATGGGGTATTTTTTTTGAAACCAAATATCTATGCCTGATGAACATCGAGATTATTGTCGGTTTGCTAGTATATTTGGGCATAAAATATTTGTCAGTAACTCTTTAATCGGTGAAGACGCTATCAAAGTTGCCTTAAATGTGCAATCAGTTATTGCTTTTACTTGTTATTCCAGCATCATTAGGGTTTATGCATGATAATCCTTGTAAATTATTTTGAAGATGTGATTAACTCTATCCTTCTCCATTGATATAACATTAAAAGGTGATAGTGTTTTTCTTCCCTCTTCAGATGTTTTACCTCAGAAAAATTGTGCCCTGACTATCACTTGAAAAGTGCATATCTTGTGGTGGAATGTTTGTGAAATGAGTATTTTTATATATATATATATTTGTTGCTTTTAATACAGTGTTACGAAAGGAAATGAGCTTATTCCCTTTACATAGTTATATTATCAATAATAATAGTAAACGTTAATTCAAGTTATAAGATGTTAGTCATATGTTTTCAAATATTACTTTGGATGTTGTTGTACAAATTTTGTTTATTAATACTAAGATTTGAATAGTTTAATTCAAAGTTCTAAATTTTTTTAAAGTAGGTAGTTTTTATTTCTTCCCTTTTTACATAAAGTTTTGTGCTATTTTATAATATTTAATATTATTTAAGAAAAAGTAATATTGTAAAATTCACAATTAAAATTTTTGAGGATCTAAAAGTTTTGGGTTATAAAAAAAAGACTTTTTGTCACATCTCAAAATAGCCGCTAGGCGTGACAGGCATCCGCGCATAACACCTATCGGAAGAATCAACCTTTCGTATACTTTACCAGTTAAAGCTCTAAAGATAAGATATGGGCAACTCTAATGCATCAATAAATAGCAAAATAATAATCCAACAAAAAATTATAATCAAACTAATAATCCATCAATCACTCAAGGAGAACTAATTCTCTAGCTCAAATCTCACAATAAGATCATGAAGCATCTAAAAAAGAGTTATATGAGTTCAGTTTTTAGGCATGCAAACTCATTAATAAAGAGATAAAACTAAAAGTAGATAGAGCTAAAACGACGGCCACCACGAACAATGTGAAGACTTACCTTAGCAATAGAATCTTCACGAACGAACTGTTAACCACTAGTCTCACCTTCACAACAGTGTCAGTAAGGAGTGAGCTATATATAAATATAGCCTAGACGATCCTCAACCCGCTACTTTAGTACCCCGGAGCAAGCGTTAGAAGATACAACGCACAACGATCACATAAATGATATACACAACATATAACTTATAATATAATCTTCAATAAATGTTTCAAAAGTTACCATGTAACTCAACTCAATCCACCCTCACGGCTTGTCATAAACGGCAGTGAAGATGATCAAGATAACACCCCGACAAGTCCACGCTAGCATATATAATGCCTTAAAAATATACTACTACAGCAAGTACAAGCCCCTAACATATTACAGCGGCATAGGTAATGCCCCTAACATGTTACGGCAACGCATGTATGCACCTAGTAAATATATCAAGATAGTAAGTAAAAGACCCCTAACATATTACGACAACATAGGTACGCCCCTAGCATATTACGACAGTACATGTATGCTCATAGTAAATATATCCAATATCCCAACGTCACCTCACAACATACAATTAAATGATTGTCAGTATACTTAACAAAATACATATCCATGGTTGACCAAAGACCACTGATTCTACCAAGAACATGCTTGTCCCAATACATGGACTAGGCAGAAAAATATATTTTTTAATAAAGCGGTCTGAAAAGCAAGCACCAAGGCTTAAAATCTCACATACCTCGTTGATGGAAAATTTCCTCAACCTCGCAACTCGTAGAACATTAACCAAATTGTTAGGGAATGTGAAGTTTTGATGATGGACATATGAATGAAACATGTTGTACAAGTTGTTCCACACAAGTGAATAAAGAGAAGCTACTGGTCACATGTACTGCATGTTGAAGTTGATGCAAGGCTTACAATGCATTAAGACAAAAGTGGATAAGCAAAAAAGCTCAGAATTGTTTCAAATGCTACGATTAAAGAAAAGATAAATGCAGCATCTAGACGTTGAGTTGATCAAGGAGTTCTACAAAACTAAGGAATAAAGGAGAAGAGTCCTATTCAGTCAAGGAGAGAGAGAAACGGCAACAATGAAGAGTGAAATCATCTAGGAGTCCTATTGAAGATAGAAGAGTACATCAACTAAAGGATTCAATCAGGAGTTGGCTTAAATACAACAAATGATATCCAAGTGACACACTCGTTCACTGAAAAGACAGTCAATAATCAGCAAATCAGTTTTACAACTTGAAGGTGCTATTGGAACAACGTGGTTCTTTACTTAGAGTCATAGACTATATGTAATAGGTTGGTTATTGAGTCATATTGAGTTGTAATCTCTAGTCTCAGTGAAGTATAAACTGACTTAGGATTAACGTCTTCAAGTTGGGGAACTCAAAGACTTGGGAACACTTTTCTTGGAAAGATTAGTGTTTTTGTAGAAGTAGGAGTTAGAAGTTTTAATTCCTAGTTTACAAGAAGTTTTATAATTTATTGATTGTTGAGCCTCAAGAGTTATAGTGAAGTTGGGGTTAAATCCTATAGAGGTACAGGTCGTGTTTTTTTACACCTTTCTTGAGCCGGATATTTTTCACGTAAAAATACTGTGTTCAAGTTTTACTTCTGTGAACCACGTTAGCTTACTTGTTCCACAGATAGACAACCAGTAGAGTAAAATATTAAAATCAGTAGGGCACGCACTCTAACAAGTGGTATCAGAGCAAGGTTGTATTAAATAAGGCTAGCACCTAAAAAAAGATCACAATAATGAATTCTGCACCTTTTACTGGGCACAGTGAAGGTCAGTCAACAACTAGACCTCCACTCTTTGATGGTTCTCACTTTATCTGGTGGAAGGCCAGGATAGAGATGTTTATCGAAGGTGAAGATTATGAACTATGGGATAGGATCACTGATGGTCCTACTATTCCAATGAAGATGGTTGATGGTAAACCAGTCAAGAAAGTAAGGAGTGAATTTACTGTTGATGACTTAGTGGCATTAAAGAAAAATGCAAAAACTAAGAACATCCTAGTCTATGGATTAGGATCTGCTGAATACAACAGGGTGTCAACATGCACCACTGCTAAGCAAATTTAGGATTCACTGGTAAATGCACATGAGGGTACCTCTTAGGTAAGAAAATTCAGGATTTCTCTTCTTTTCACTGAGTATGAGGAATTCAAGATGAAGGATAATGAATCCTTGCATGAGATGATGACAAGGCTTACTACCTTAACAAATGAGCTGACTTCCTTGGGAAAAGTCATCACTGAGGAGGAACAAGTTGAAAAGGTACTGAGAGTACTTCCAAAATCTAAGTGGAATGTCAAAGTAACTGCAATAAGGGAGGCAAATAAGGATCTCACAGGTATGACCCTGGATGAACTGGTAGGAAACTTAAGGACTTATGAAATGGAAGTTGATGGAACCAAAGAACAAGAAATTCCTGATAAAATCTTGGCATTGAAGGCTTCTGATAGTGATGAGGAATTTAAACTTGATAAGGAACAAACTTCCTTCATAACTAAGAACTTCAGCAAATTCTTTTAAAAAAAAAAGGGAACAAGTAGCAAAAAATGTTCAAATGACAATCCAAATGGCTTCTACAAGTGTAGCAAGGCTGAGCATCAGATCAGAGACTGTCCAATCTGGGAAATAGAATGAAAGAAGGAAAGGGATAAAAAGGAACTGAAGGAAAAGGCCAAAAGGAAGAAGGAACATGCAATGATAGCAGCTTGAGGGTCTGATGCAGATGATAATGAAGCTGATGAAACTGCATTCATGGCACTTGGAGATTTAGACTTAGATGAAGAGGATGATGCTTCTGAGGTAAGCATACTTGAACTTAAAGAAAAACTACATTTGTTTTCTAAATCAAAACTTGTTTCCTTGATGAGTGCATTAATTGAGGATTTTCAAGAATTAACTTCTGATAGGGATGAATTATTCAACATTTTTGCAAGCCTTAAATTTGAACTCATTAAATTAAAGACTTGTAAAGTTACAGTTGACAAGGAAAACTACGCTCTCAAGAAATAGATTGCAGAACTTGATTCTTCTAATCATGATCTTAAGTCTGAAATCCTTAAATTGACTCTCACTAAAAATGGGGAAAAGGCCATGAGTAAAGAGCAAGAAAGTGCTGAACTTGAATTAGAAAAGTGCAAACTAGAGTGTAGTAATGCACCTGACATGATAAACAAACTGAGTCAAGAAGTTTCTAAACTGAAACTTGATCTTGAAAGATCTAATAAGTGGATAAATTCTTCAAGAATTGTTCACAAATCGAGTGAAAGAATTCACAATGAAAAGGCAGGTTTGGGATTCCATAAAGGTATTGATGATCCTAAAAATTTGTGTTATATCTGTGGCAACCTTGGACATCCAACCACTGAATGTCTAGTAGTTGCTAAAAGAAGACCAAACAGTCAAAACCTGGCAAATAAATTTTCTCAGACCAAAAAGAAAAGAACTGGTTCAGGTTAGAGAAACAGGTTGCCAGTATGGATTAGAAAAAATTTAATTCATCCTTTTACTCATAAAATAGGACCCAATCTTGTCTGAGTTTCTAAGTCTAACCATTGATTTCTTTTGCAGGAGAAGGTAAAAGAAAGCAAAAGACATTGGTACTTGGATAGTGCTTGTTCAAGACACATGACTGGTCATAAGAAAAAGTTCCTTTCTCTCTCAAAATCAATGAAAGAGGAGTTTCTTTTAATGATGGAAAAAAAGAATCATTACTGGAGTTGAAAAAATTGGCTCATCTGAGTCAAGAGCATTAGAAGATGTCTATCTTGTAGAAGGATTGAAGCATGACCTACTGAGCATTTCACAACTGTGTGATAAAGGTAATAAAGTTATTTTCACTTCTACAGGTGTCAAAGTCAAGAGAATGGACACTAAGGAGATTGTACTCACTGCTAGAAGATACAGAAATGCATACAAAGCTGACATAATGGCAATACCAGGACCAGAGTTTACTTGTCTAAGTGCAATAGAAAATGATCCCCTCTTTTGGCACAGGAGACTTGGACATGCAAGTCTGAAACAACTAAATATACTTTCCTCCAAAGATATGGTATTGGGATTAGCCAAGACCAAGTTTAAGGAAGAAAAATTATGGAAAAGCAGGTAAGATCTTATTTTAAGTCAAAGAACCATGTTAGCACTACCAAGTGCCTTGACCTGGTTCATATGGACTTGTGTGGACCAATGAGACTTCAAAGCAGAGGTGGAAAAAGGTATGTTTTTATAATTGTTGATGATTATTCCAAGTTCACCTGAAATTTATTTCTAGCCTCTAAAGAAGATGCCTTTGATGTCTTTGCAATTTTCATCGAGAAAATTGAAAAAAAACTGGGCACTTCATTAGTTTCCATAAGATCTGACCATGGTACAGAATTTGAGAATGTCAAGTTCTTAGAATTTTGTTCAGCAAATGGTATAGATCATAATTTCTCTACTCCTAGAACACCACAATAAAATGGAGTGGTGGAAAGAAAGAATAGAACCTTGGAAGATATGGCTAGAACAATGATGCTTGCGATAAATATTGTTAAAAACCTTTGGGCTGAGGCAATAAGTACTGTAACATTTATCATAAATAGATGAATGATCAGACCTATGTTAGAGAAGACTCCCTATGAATTACTAAAAGGAAGAAAGTCAAACATTTCTCATTTTTGAACCTTTGGTTGTAAATGTTTCATACATAATAATAGAAAGGATAATCTGGGAAAATTTGATGCTAAAAGTGATGAGGAAATCTTCTTAGGTTATTCACTTTATAGTAAGGCTTATAGGGTTCTAAACATCAGAACTAACTGTGTTGAAGAAAGCATGCATGTAGTTTTATGAATCTTGTGTTAAGACTAATCTACAGGAAGGAAGTGACTCTGAGAAACATGTTATACAACCCGTTTCATCGACTGGAGCCACCAAACAAGGAGGCATATCAACAACGGGAACTGAATTTGAAGGCACAGTGATAGGGGGAATTGAGACACCAACTACCTCAGCTCAGAATAGTAGTAGTGATCCTAGCAGATCACTAGGCTTGGTCCCAAAAGGTTACAAGTATCAAGGATCACATCCTATTAAGAATGTTCTCATTGATCTCACTTCTGGGATAACTACAAGGTCTAGATTAAGAAGTATGTGTGCCTTCAAGGCATTCTTGTCAGAGATTAAGCCAAAGAAGGTAACTGAAGCATTGCTTGCTGCTGATTGGATCATAGCCATGTAGGAAAAATTAAATCAGTTTGAGAGAAGCAAACTATAACACTTAGTTCCTCTCCCAAAAGATAAAATAGTAATTGGAACTAAGTGGGTGTACAAAAATAAAGTTGATGAGCATGGAACAGTTATAAGGAATAAGGCAAGATTGGTGGTCCAAGGATATAATCAAGAAGAAAACATAGATTTTGATGAGACTTTTGCTCCTGTTGCCAGAATTGAAGCTATTAGATTACTTGCTGCCTTTGCTGCCTATATGAAGTTCATTCTGTATCAAATGGATGTTAAAAGTGCATTCTTGAATGTGATTCTGAAAGAGGAGGTTTATGTTAAACAACCTCCAGGATTTGAAAACAAGGAGTTTCCTTATCATATGTATAAACTGGATAAGGCTTTGCATGGGTTAAAATAAGATCCAAGAGCTTGGTATAAGAGATTATCAAAGTTTCTGCTGGAACATGGTCATACTAGAGGTAAAATTGACAACACTCTCTTCTTGAAAACTAATGGAAAGGATCTATTGGTTGTGCAGGTATATATAGATGACATCATTTTTCGATCCATAAACTTGAACATGACTCATGATTTTGCCAAACTCATAAGTTGTGAATTTGAAATGAGCATGATTGGGGAGCTAAATTACTTCTTGGGATTACAAATCAAAGAAAAAACATCTGGAACAATGATCCATCAATAGAAGTATGTAAAAGAACTCATCAAAAGATTCTCCATGGAAGAGACAAAAGAGATAAGCACTCCAATAGCCACTGCTACAAAGCTTGATTTGGATGAAATAAGTCCTGATGTGGAGAAAAAAGTGTGCAGATGGATGATAGGGTCATTGCTATATCTTACAACAAGTAGGCCTGATATTGTGTTCAGTGTAGGATTATGTGCTAGATTTCAGGAAAATCCTAAAGAGTGTCACCTAAAATCTGTAAAAAGGATTTTTAGATACCTCAAAGGAACTAGTGATCTTGGTTTATGGTACCCAAAAGGTAGTAATTTTAAGTTAATTGGATATTATGATACTGACTATGCAGGATATTTGGTTGACAGGAAGAGCACTATAGGCATGACACACTTACTTGGATCATGTTTGATTATCTGGTCCACTAAGAAGCAAAATTCAGTAGCCTTGTCTACTGCTGAAGCTGAAAATGTTGCTACAGTATCTTGTTGTGCTCAATTATTATGGATTAAACAACAACTTATGGATTTTGGTATAGATGTTGGATGTGTTCCTATTTTATGATAATACAAGTGTCATTAACATAGCCAAAAATCCTGTTCAACATAAAAGAGCTAAGCTTATTGATATAAGACATCACATTCTTAGAGATAATGTTGAAAAAGGTCACATATCAATTATGTTTTGTTCTACTGAGGAATAAATTGTTGATATATTCACCAAGCCTTTGAGTAGAGAGCACTTTAAAAATAATAGGTTAGCCTTGGGGATGATTAAAATTGTACAAATATCCCTCAATGAATGACTCGAATATGCTGCTCTTAAGTGATTGTTTTTTAATTTAGTCTTACACATTTAGTTGTGTATCCTAATTCTAAGATTTTAGAGTAAGTTGACTTAGCTATGTGTTGATTTTACAGAAAGACTGGAACTTCAAGGCAATTTTGTCCTTTTTTCTCTTCAAAATTCAGGTATGATTATTACTTTCCCATAGTACCATAAAGAGAAACCGGTTGTCTAAATGGTCCCTTCCGTTAAATTTAAACCGCCAAAAACCCAAAAGCCTTCTCCTTCAAAAAGCTGCCAGGCCTTTTCCATCAAAACTGAAATTCCTAATCATTACGTTTCCTTCACCAAATACACTTCATCCACGCTTCATCTTCTTTTTTTATCCACCTTAAATATGTTTCCTTCTCTTCTCCTCATTCATCACTCACACAACCACAAAGAAATTACCGTTTCCCTCTGCATTCACCATGGCATCCTCTTCCTCTAAGCCATCCACTGACTCCACTACTACTCCTTCAATAGCCATTATACTTCATCCCGATATTACCTTACCTCCACTCATTACTCCCCTAATTTCAATCAAGTTATCTGATTTTGCAATGTTCAAGAATTTGCAAAACCTCTTTTCCAAATTTTCTTCTAACCCTCCACCATCTTTTGAACCCCTAGTTCCACCTCCAATCCCTCTTCGGATTATTGATAGAGATGATATTCCTATTGTAGACTTAATTCCTCGAAGGTCCATATCCAAACCAAAAAGAAAAACCTCTTCCATCTCTATCGATGTTGATGACACTATTCCTGTAGATCCTTTCCCTATTGTCTCTACTCATCATACTCCTCATACTCGAGGTAAAAATCAATGGGAAGATGCTTCCTTGGCAGAAACACTTCGGGCTAGTAAAAAAAACGTGTGGCTACATCTGATCCCACTCCTCCTCGTGCATCTTCACTTGATATTCTTATTCGATCAGTAAGAAAAAATAAGACTATTATTACAAAAGTCCCAAAAACCTTCTTGTCTCGTAAATCATCATCTCAACCTACTCCAAAAGCTTCCCCATCTTTGAAATCCACCCCTACTGTTAAAGCTTCCACATCTTCCAGAGTTTTTCCTCTAAAGTCCTCTACTCGTTTAAAGAAACAGATGAACAAACCTGTTCCTTTTGACTCGTTTGATTTTGAGTCCCCTCTGGATGCTACTGTTGAGTTGGATCCTGATTTTGAGGTTCAAGAACCATCTTCATATCAAGAAACTCATGAGGAACACCATCTTCACTTTCAAAAGTGGAAATTAGCTGGAGAGAGGGTTGTTAGTAGTTTTAGGGGTGTTGATATGCATACTTTGGTGGGTAAACTGGAGTTTCAAGGATGGTCACACCTATTTCTTCAGGGTGACCTTCAGAGGAGGTTTGCCAAACCTGAAATGTATGAGTTCTATACAAATAGGGTGACTATTGGTGAGATGTTTTCTACCACTGTTCGAAAGGTTACTATGAACCTTTATGTTGCAGACATTGCTCGTATCTTACATATCCCTTCTGGGGGGTGGGGTTACTATGTTAAGGGTACTTGGCCACCTCTTGAAAATCTTGCCTCTGCTCTTGACATATGTAGTAAGTTCTCTAGAAATCTTTACCTGATCAATCATAGAAGAATTCTTAAGAGGGAGATGTCTCCACTCCACCAACTCTATTTTGATGTAGTGCATAAGATGATCATCCCTAGGAAGGAAAGAAGGATTGTGGCTAGTTTTCTTGACCTTACTCTTATGGAGCTGTTGGACACTGAGGTGAAAATTGACTTGCCTCAACTTATATTTAAGCATATGCAAAGGGTTCTCCTCAAGGAAGTGAATAAACATGCCCTCCCTTATGAATTCTGGCTCACCCTTATGTTTGAGGAGTTTGGGATGTCTGTCCAAGTGTGGTCTTCATAGACTACCAAGGATATCATAGGGAGTGTGAACCATATGATGTTACCTGTTTCTATAAGGAGTGCTGATAACCCTATGCAGAGGTTGAGGAATGCACTTGCTGCAAAACAGGCTGAGGTGGAGGTTGCTCAGGTTGTATTGGAGGCTGCTCAGGCTGTCCATGAGGATGAAAAAAGGGTCCTTCAAGCTCAAATTGCTTCTCTCACAACCTCTTTGGAAAAAGAAAGAACTGAGAATGCTGATGTTATTAGGAAACTGACTTCCCTTATCCCCTCTTCCTCATCCACTTATCTCCTTCTTAGTGCCTTAGGAATATTTTTCTTGTTTTTATTAGTTCCTATTGTCTCTCTTTTTGATGTTTTTAGGTAATGATAATTGTATCTTGTTTTGTGAATGAAATGGACTTTTTTTCTTAATATGATTTGCTTCTAATTTTTTTTCAATGTTTAGTTGTTCTCTTGCTTTGAGTCTTGATTGTTTTAGTGATAGCCCCAGTGGCCATGAATTATTAAACAGTTTTCATTTGTTGGGCCAGCTTTTCAATGATGCAAAAAGAGGGAAGAATAGATTATACAATGTTTATAACTCAATTGACTAACCTGTTTAATTTGTGATCTTCTATTTTAATCCTTTTATTGAGTATGTCAGGATTGTATGAATGATGTTGTGCTGCTAAGTTTGTCATCATCAAAAAGGAGGAATTTGTTAGGGAATGTGAAGTTTTGATGATGGACTTATGAATGCCATATGTTGTGCAAGCTGTTCCACACAAGTTAATAAAGAGAAGCTATTGGTCACATATACTGCATGTTGAAGTTGATGCAAGGCTTACAATGCATTAAGACAAAAGTGGATAAGCAAGGAAGCTCAGAATTGTTTCAAATGCTACGATTAAGGAAAAGATAAATGCAGTATCTAGACGTTGAGTTGATCAAGGAGTTCTACAAGACTAAGGGATAAAGGAGTAGAGTCCTATTCAGTCAAAGAGAGAGAGAAACTGCAATAATGAAGAGTGAAACCACCTAGGAGTCCCATTGAAGATAGAAGAGTACATCAACTAAAGGACTCAATCAAGAGTTGGCTTAAATACAACAAACGACATCCAAGTGACACACTCACGCATTGAAAAGACGGTCAATAATCAGCAAATCAGTTTTACAACTTGAAGGTGCTATTGGAACAACCTGGTTCTTTAGTTAGAGTCATAGACTATATGTAATAGGTTGGTCATTGAGTCATATTGAGTTGTAATCTCTAGTCTCAGTAAAGTATAAACTGAGTTAGGATTAACGTCTTCAAATTGGGAAACTCGAAGACTTGGGAACACTTATCTTGGGAAGATTAGTGTTTTTGTAGAAGTAGGAGTTAGAAGTTTTAATTACTAGTTTACAAGAAGTCTTGTAATTTGTTGATTGTTGAGGCTCAAGAGTTACAGTGAAGTTGGGGTTAAATTCTGTAGAGGTATAGGTCATGATTTTTTACACCTTTCTTGAGCCGGGTGTTTTCATCGTAAAAATACTGTGTTTAAGTTTTACTTCTGTGAACTACATTAACTTACTTGTTCCACAGATAGGCAACCAGTAGAGTTAAATATTAAAATCAGTAGGACACACACTCTAACACAAATACCCTCCAATGGCTTCAATCTGTCTATGCAAAATCCCTGCCGCACCAGCTCTTATTATGCTCGAAAAGAACTCTTGCTCCTCTGTGAGGCTGCTGCTTTCGATAGAAAAATTTAAGAAAACAATTACCTTTTCAACTGCATTGTCATAACGTGCAACGTCAATAATAAGGGAATGGGCTTGGCCCACACCCTTTTAATCCTCTTTATTATAATTATTATTTAGTTAAAATTACCAATAAACCCTCTACTATAAAAAAAAAAGGGTTATTACATTTTACTATTGTTGAGTCATCTTGGATTCGTTGGGAATATAAAGGGAGCTCGTCACAACAACAACAACATACTCAATAAAATCCACAAAATGAGATCTTGAAAAGATAGAGTGTACACATACCTTACCTAGGTATGATCGATCTCGCCACTCATCAAGAAACCTTCAATCATAGGTATTGACAATTTTACTGGACTACATTTCTGCTATGGAAGAATATTTTTCGATTATACTGGTAAGAAAAATGTATAGTTGCAAAAGTTATATAAATCTTTAATTTTGTTTCCTTGTTTTTATGATTCTTCAATTACACCAACTGTTATGGTCCATTATATTTTTATTCTATATTTTTGTAATAAGATAGCTGAGTTGTCCAAATATTTTGGCAGTTTATAGTTTTGTTAACACAAAAAATGCTGCCTAAAATATATCAGGCATGTTAAATGTCCTGCAGAAGATGATTCACTCTCTGGTATCTCAAATTTTACTGATGCACGGCAAATTGGTTTGGAAAATATAATGCATTTTGTTGAACTTACATGGGATTAATTGGGTTATGCCATTCAATGTTAAGCAAACTGGCAGGGACAACAACTGAGAAAATGACAATAAACACCATCTTGAGTCATATCTGGAAATTTTGTTGGGGTCCTTTTACCAAGTCTATCGGCCAGATAGAAGATGTTAGAGGGCCAACTATCATTGCCTTGCACAAGACGGTGTCCTTTCACTTTGAGTTTTTAATAGATCTTTAAAAGGTTCTCTTGGTGTGCTATATCAAAAGTGATGTGATTCCCGGGGTATCAGGAACGAGATATAGCAGTAAACGGCCAATTTTGAGCTTAAAAGAAGAGCTGTTATGCTCCTTTACTTGAGTAATATCGTAAGGTTCTTGGAAATTAGAAATTGGTGTAATATTTTAGGTCTTCAACTTAGAAACAGTGGAATATAGTTGGCAAAGCACTCGGGCATGTTATGAACAGAGTAGCATGCCAATTATACTAAAACAAATTCAGAAGCACTATATTTAGGAACAGTGAATTATAGTAGGCGAAGGATTCGGGCATGTTATGAACAGCATGGCACGGCAATTATACTAAAAAGAAATTCAGAAGCACTATACTTAGAAACAGTGGAATCATAAAATCATCCGTTAGACCAATGGAGGAAGTAATTACACTAGTATAAATCAGTATCTAGAGCAGGACTCACTCGACTTAATGATCTTCCTGGAGGAGTAGTGTCAAATAATGACATCGAAGAGTGCAGTATGCTATCAAGAATTTTATCTAAGAAACGTTGAGCCATTTTGCGACACAAAAATGCGACAACAAATGATCTGATAACCAAAAAAATGCAGTAAATGCCAGCTAGTAAACTTCTATATAACAGAGAAACATTGAATATTTGGTCCTTTGAAGTGTCATATAGGACAGCCAATAGTCGCTGATCAACTTAGCGAGAAGGAGAACAAATAAATCAACTATCCTCAATTAGTCAATTATGATCAACTTGGACAATATGACAATGTGGTTAAGCATGTTAAATTTCCCACAGCAGATGATCCACTGCTTATTTGTTTGGAAAATATAATGAACTTATTGAACTTATACGGGATTCATTTGGTTATGCCATCCAATGAAGCAAATTTTGTGCAACTGGCAGGGACAACAACTGAGGAAAAGCAGAAAAACCTATAAACTGTATATGGAATCTGTCACATAGAGACCACTCTTCTTTCCTGTAAATTTAATTGAGCGTGGCATGCGTCATGCAACTGTTATTTTTTCAATGTTTTCGGGTACACAGAATCTGTAATTTGACAGAATAACTTCAACACTAGTTCAAGTTTAAAACAAGAACACTATGAAGTACACCAACACCCTCAACACAAGATCAAAGTGATCTTTCTAAGAAGTGGTTTTTTTTTAAGAAATTAAGATGAAACAAAAATGGCCAAGTCCTCCGAATTCACGGAGTGTCCTTAAGGAAATAATTCCCCTCAAGTACCCAAGGTTGCGGAATTTTCCTCCCAGGATAAAATGGCCAAACAAACCAACTGTAGCGGTACCTCAAACAATTGGAATCTCTTCGAACTCACTCAACGATTTTGTCACGACCCGAACTGGGGCCCTGGCAGTAACAGACATTCCGAACCATGAAGGCCCGGGTGTCCCTATCTGTCTGGTAATCATGCACAACATTCATATAATAGAGGAAAAATGCAGAATTTTATAAGTTAACGGAATCATGGTCATAAGTCTGATATAAATTCAACAATGGAAAAAAATGGAATCCAAAACCATCTAGCAACACCTGAAAATCGTCTGCGAAATCTCCACTACATGACTAATAACAACTGTCTAAAAATTGGGCCGAGGCCTCCAGTAGACCAAAACCATAATTGATAATAAATGTCTGAAAATAACTAGGCCTTCTGAAATATAGAAGGCTCACTGACTGGACCCTGCACTTCTGACTGAAGAAATCTACTGCTTATCAGGACCCCTAAACTGTGCCTCAGAACCTGGAAGGTGGGGGGGCCAATACAGATGTACTGGTACGCAGAGCAATTCAAAATAAAGCTTTTAATATAAATAAAATAGTTGAGAGCTAGTCATAAAACATCACATACGATATAAATTCCAAAACACATGGGCATCTTTGATAATCATAAAACTTTTCTATCAATGCAGTCTCTGATCTTTGTATTACTTCTGAGTTAGGTGGTACTCCCCTACAAGTCTGATATTCCACGGGCTATATGGAATCCGCCATTGACTCGGTGGGGAAGCCCCCAACCCAAGTGTGCCGCAAGGGTTGGAGTGTCTGATACGCCACAGGACACTAGGCCAGAGTAATATAATATACCCGGATCGGTAAACCACAGTTTTGGGAAATGAGTTGTCTGAACTCGTGCCTTCTTCGGGGAACCACCTAACATCTCTTAATGCCCAATTTCATCCTTTTTTGAACATGCATCGTTCTGAATTCTAAATCATGAAAGTTTGATAAAGTCTGATTTCTATATTTGTCTGTGTATGTTATGGCATTGTCTGATTTGGTATCATCATACCCAAGACTTGCAAGTCATATTTTATGAGCCATATAGTATTAAGCATGATCTTTCATTAAACACAGTTCAGACCACCCAATCATGCAAATAGTATAGGAAATTTCATGTTTCGAAAACACGAGTAAAAACCATGCTAAGATTCTTATTCTTTCAATAACCATGTGGTGGTCATGTATTTTTGGCAAACATGCAATTCTTTCATTAAAAGTGTATTCAACGTTTATCAACATGC
The DNA here is from genome assembly GCA_030864215.1 of Capsicum pubescens. Taxonomy (NCBI): domain Eukaryota; kingdom Viridiplantae; phylum Streptophyta; class Magnoliopsida; order Solanales; family Solanaceae; genus Capsicum; species Capsicum pubescens. The sequence goes on along the minus strand of CM061538.1, from coordinate 349,820,315 downwards.
ACAACCCTCTTTTTGGGATTCAAAATCATATTCAAGTCATAGCAATAATCAAGACATTTCAAAAACAATTCATATCATATAAAAGATGGGAAAATCATAACAAGAGAGGGATTCTTTAGGATTCTTGCTCGCAATTGTATATTCATCCTTAAACATAAGCATACATATATATAGAGTTTCAAATCAATTTGGGGGAAGGCCTAAAGACGAAAACATTATCATTAAGGCTTCTAAAATATGAATGTATTCATAAATCCGAAACCCTTTTCTTAAAAACACGATTTCTATGCCTATGAGATTTTAGGAAAATCCCACATACCTCAATTTAGGAATTTAGTGGATGATTCTTGAAGCCTGCGATTTGGGGATTCCAAATCTTCAATCAATCTTGAAAATTCACGGTAAAATCTTGAGTTATTTGGTTTTTTAGTTTGAAACCCTAGAGAGTGTTCTTGTGAATTCTTGATGAAAATATGAATAATATGGTCACTTGAGAGTAAAATCCTGTGTTTAAACTGATAAGGGGGTGGAAAAATACCTAATATACCCTTAATAAGACGAAATAAAATATAACTGGTAGCCCGATTTTATGGGCCATCGCGACGCGCCACAATCGTGGTGGCTCACTGAAAATTGACGAATGGGATTTTTAGGGTCACCGCGACACGGAGCTATCGCGTTGTCCCACTGGTTAGGACCTGAAACTTCAGCGCGACGCGCCACAATCGCGCTAGGCTACTGGAATTTGACAATTGATAAGTATACCCCCTCCGCGACGCGCCAAGCACCAAAATGACGGTATTTTACGACTAGGACTTAAACTAGCCATAACTCCTTGACCGGGTATCGGATTTGGGCAAATCTTATATCGTCGAAAAGATCATTCAATTTCCCACATGATAAAAAGTTGAAATTAAGGAAATTATATATGGTTTAAACTTTACTCACTTTGGAAGTCAAAAAATGAGACTAAGTCTCTTTGACACTATTCTAGTCATTTAACTCTAAGAGAATATTACCACGAGCTAACGTATGGACGATGTGGGGTGTTACATTATCCTCCCCTTGAGATCATTCATCCCCGAATGATGATGCAGAACACAGAAAAGCATGATTTAAGGTATACGAAGACCATAAAAGAATAAAGAAAGGATTGTACCTTCCATTTCGTCGTTCACCGGATCAAATAGATTTGGATATCTATCTTGCATGTCATCTTCTTATTCCCAAGTTGCTTCTTCAACTTTCTGATTTTTCCACAACACTTTAACCGAATTTATCTCTTTGCTCCTTAACTTTCTAACCTGATGATCTAATATTGCAATAGGTTCCTCTTCATAGGATAATGAGTCTGTCACTTTGATTTCTTCTACAGGCAACACTAAAGAATGGTCCCCAATACATTTCTTCAACATGGTAACGTGAAATACCGGATGAACAGAACCCAAACTTGTAGGCAACTCTAACTCATAAGCAACTCCACCTATCCTTCTCAAAATTTGGTTTGGCCCTATATATCAAGGACTCAACTTCCTTTTCTTTCCGAAACGCATGCCTCCCTTCATAGGAGAGACTTTAAGAAACACCCAATCACCAACCCTAAATACTAGCTCTCTTCTTCTAACATCGGTATAGGATTTCTGTCTTCTCTGGGTTATCTTAAGTCGTTCTCTAATAATCTTCACATCCTCTACTGCCTGATGAACAAGATCAGGCCCAAACAACTGTATCTCACCAGCTTCATACCACCCTATCGGTGACCTATATCTTCTCCCATACATTGCTTCGAACGGAGCCATCTTAATACTGGCATGGTAGCTGTTATTGTAAGTGAACTCTATCAATGTCAAGTGATCTACCCAACTACCCTTGAATTCAATCACTGTAACACCCCGATTTGCTGAATCAAAACGCTACACGGTGCTCATGACCCCGAGGGACCACAAGCTAACCCATGACTGATATTTGTACCTGTATATTGCAAATCATGACATAATAATGTGGAATACATAAAACTGTAAGGCCATAAGGTTCAACTGAATAAAACCATATCTGAAAATCATAACGTCCATGTGGGTGAAAATACCCAAAACAACTCAATCTGAAAGCTAAAGCTGAACGTAAATCTGAACATAAATCTGAAAGCCTCTAAACTATCTGAATAAGGAGTTGAAGGAACATGTCTCTAACTAACTCCATAAAACTGAACTGAAGAAATAAATAAATGTATCAAATCATATTATCCTCGAATCAATGAGGACTCACTGTGTCTTTGCGACTGGAATGCTACTGTACTACTGGGCTGGAGCTCGTGTCTCGGAACCTATGGTGTAACATGAAAAGAAAGCACCATAGCGCAAATGAATCAGTACAACTGGAGTACTGAGTATACGAGGAAGGTAGGCTGAATATAAAGGGTTTCATACATGAACAATACTGACTGACTAATATGAACGTGGGAGTGCAAACATACATATATAGAAACTGGGACCGTGAATGCGTGATAGAAAGACCTGTAAGCTAATACATGATTTACTGATAACTTTCATGAATGATACTGTAAGATAATAACATGGACGACTGTATCTGACAGTCCTGTATATACTGAAATCTGAAGAACACCCTGAATTCTTTTACTAAGACTGATACTGAAACTGTGGGAGGTAGTGTTTAACCGACATGCCCCATGTATGCCGTTATGGCTAAGCTGGGGTCCAATCTCTTTCCCGACTGGAGGGGTGTCAATATCGTGCCACGGGTAAGGACAACTTGTGAGTGACCCTTATCTGGCAGGTACTCAATGAGAATGGTGGGAACCCTAAACTAATTGGTTAAACCACCTCATCAACCCTAATATGACAGGTTAAGATGTCTCAACCTACGCTGGCTACGTAGTTCTGGAACACAAGGATGACTACTAAGAATCACACCTTGAACTGGCAGGTGAGTTCCCATCCTTAGGTTCACTCGGTGCTAACCTCTATTCCTATCTGGAGGGACTGGACATGAATAACTGACTATACATGACTTAATCTTACTAAATTTCATTGACTGACGGAATATTACTGATATCTGACTACTGACTGAGATCATGAGGTTTTCCTGAGTCACATAACTAACTGAAGTCTATGGAATCATAGCTTGAGTTCGGATATCGTGAAACATGACATGACTCTAGGCACACAACTATAGTTTTTGGGTACGAATATCCCCAGGACTCGATAGGAGGAAACTGACACACATGATATGACTTGATCACAAGATTTGAGTCCACAATTCACAATATCATAAGAGGGGATAGTATACTTCATGTATTCATTCAACATTTCAAACATGATAGGGAAAATCATGGATATATTTTGTGTACATAATTTATATCTCCATTATCATACATGCTTTATACCACAACAATACCAACACATAATTTGCATGGAAATTCATATTGGAGTGTATGGCTAACATGAACTTGTTATTTAGATATCATGAAATCATGTAAATATGAAGTTCTAACATACTAGGCATTTTATCAAACACCTTGCATTCATTCTTTAAGGCATAGGTGGATTTCATACTTGCATTCTATCAATCTATCTAAAGATCATGTTTTTTTTTTCAACTAACAACATAACTTTCATGAGATATACAGTCACGATACTATTATATAGCAAAACAAACAAGCATCAACATGGGTATGATCATATCACCACAACCAACCAAGATTTTGTATTTTAAAGATTGATTCTTGAACTCCACGGATAAAAGGAATCCGTGGATGAACACTACGCATACCTTGGAAGGGAGGTTCTTGATGATTGACGGAGGAATTTCCTTGAAATTTGATCTTCAAGCTTGATTGTGCAACCCCAGTTGTTTTTCTCCTATGGTGCTCTTGGATAATGAACTTTGAGATGTTAATAGGGATGTAATGTGTTTAGAGGCTATAAATTTCATGAGGTTAGGTTTAGGGACATGTAAGGAGTGTTAAAAGACTTAACTACCCTCGAAATAACTCAAAAACTAAGTGTTTTCGTGGCTGAAATCATACATAGGTGCCACATATGATATCACCTATATTTACATAGGCGCCGCATATGATATCACCTATGTTTTTCAGTGTCCATGTGCGATTGGTTAGGCGACGCATTCTACTTTGAAAGGCCATAACTCCTTGCTCGGGTGTCGGATTTTGATGAAATTGGTATCGTTGGAAAGCTAATTAGATTCTCTATAATTTGGTGGGTCTAAATCTGCCAAAATGTCACATATCAATCATGTTATTCTTGTTCAAAGATGACTCTTGCAAAATCAAAAACTAAGACTTGATGGATTAAAAAACTCTTAGCTTGCATCACTCTAAGCGACTCATATGAGTATGCTTAAGACATCGCAAGCTATCCTATCGCTAGGATATTCATTGTAAGTCATGCACTAAAATGCTACTCACAGGATAGGAGGTTTCATACGTAGGAAAACTTATTCACTGCCTAGCTTAGAAACATGCAGGGTATTACAATATCTCCCCCTTGGGAACTTTCGTCCTCGAATGAGAATTTACTGAGAAAGGATACAAGATAATAGAACCTGAACTGAACATGAAGAACTGAAACTTGATCTCATGACTGACATGCTAAACATACTGAATTCGTGCATATCTGATGCACGGGCAACTGATACATGAATGCATGACTGAGTATGCAACGGTTAATAGGTACCAAGTTTATACTGGAAACATGAACATGAAACTGAATAAGCTAAATGAGAACTGTTACCTTGAGCTTGATCTGAATTAGCGGGGAAGAGGTGAGGATACTTGGTACGCATATCTGCTTCTGTTTCCCAAGTAGCTCCCTCATGAGACTGATTTTGCCAAAGAACCTTGACTAGAGGTACTTCTTTATTCCTCAATCTACGAGCCTGATAATCTAAGATTTCGACTGGAATCTCTTCATAAGAGAGGTTGTTCTGAATGTCGATGCTCTGAATAGGGAGAACAATTGCTGGGTCACCTATGCACTTCTTGAGCAAAGAGACATAGAAGACTGGATGGACTGAGGGTAGATCTGAAGGCAACTCAAGCTCATAAGCTACCTTGCCGAAGAGATAGAGAATTCTAAAGGGACCGACATACCGGGGACTGAGTTTCCCTTTCTTGTCGGAACTTTTCACTCCCTTCATGGGAGAGATCTTAAGATAGACATAGTCATTGACCTCGAACTTGAGATCCTTTCTACAAATATCTGCATAGGACTTCTGTCGGCTCTGAGCAACCCAGAGTCTCTCTCTGATCAACTAAACTTTCTCTAAGGAGTCGAATACTAAGTCAGGACCTATGACTGAGGCCTCACTAACTTCGAACCAACCAAGTCAATTGCACACGCCCTTAGCATATCTTCAACAGTCTGAATAGTCCTCTCTTCTTGACCATCTGTCTGAGGATGAAATACTATGATGAGATGGACTTGGGTACCGAGACCCTCTTGGAACACTTTCCAAAAGTGAGAGGTGAATTGGGTACCTCTTTCTGAGATGATAGATAGTGGAACACCGTGTAACCTGACTAACTCCCTGATATAGAGTTTGGCATAATCCTCGGCAGAATAAGAAGTACGAACAGGAAGGAAATGAGCTGACTTGGTCATTCTATCTCTAATAACTAAGACTGAATCATGCTGATGACGAGTTTAAGGAAAACCAGTCACGAATTCCATGTTCACTTCTTCCCACTTCCAAGTAGGAATGGTGAACTCTTGCATGGAACCACTAGGTTTCTGATGCTCTATCTTAACCTGCTAACATGTAGAGCACTTAGCCACAAACTCTGCAACGTCTCTCTTCATCCCACTCCACCAATAGATCTCCCATATGTCGCGGTACATCTTAGTAGCCCCTGGATGAATAGAGTATCGCGCACCATGCGCTTCTGTAGGAATTTGCTGCCTCAATTCATCTACACCTGGAACACATAGACGACCCTAACAATGAAGAACACCATCTTCCCCTTGGGAGAAAACCTCAACTTTCTGATTCTGAACTGACTCTTTGAGCTTGACAAGGCTAGGATCCCTGTCTTGCTTCTCTTTCACCTCAGAAACTAGAGATGACTCTGAACTACTGTGAACACATACACCACCCTCTGAAGAATCGACTAAGCGAACGCCTAGTTTGGCAAGCTGATGGATCTCCTGAGCCATCTTTTTCTTGCTACCCTCAACGTGAGAAATACTACCCATGGAGAGTCTACTAAGAGCGTCGGCCACTAAATTCGCCTTGCCCGGATGAAATAAACACTCATGTCGTAATCCTTCAAGAGCTCTAACCACCTTCTCTGACGAAGATTGAGATCTTTCTGGGAAAAGACATACTGGAGGCTTTTATAGTCTGTGAAGACATCTACATGAACTCCATAGAGATAATGCCTCCAAATCTTCAAGGCAAAAACTACCGCTGCTAACTCAAGATCATGAGTAGGATAATTCTTCTCATGTGGCTTTAACTGTCTGGAGGCGTAGGCTATGACCTTACCATGCTGCATAAGGACACAACCTAAATCCACTCTGGATGCATCATAATAGACTACAAAACCGTCTGAACCATCTGGAAGAGCTAGAACTGGATCTGAGGTGAGTCGAGTCTTCAACTCTTGAAAGCTCTTCTCGCATGAATCTGACCACTGAAACTTAATCTTCTTCTGAGTCAATATGGACATGGGAGATGTAATAGAAGAAAATCCCTCGATAAACCGTCTGTAATAGCCAGCCAAACCCAAGAAACTCCTGATATCTAATGGAGATATGGGTCTGGGCCAGTTTCTTACTACCTCAGTTTTCTGAGGATCTATTCTAATGCCATCACCAAAAATAATATGGCCAAAGAATGCTATTGATCTTAGCCAAAATTCGCACTTGCTGAACTTAGCGAATAACTGGTGATCCCTGAGAGTCTGAAGAACAATCCTGAGGTGGTCTGCATGATCACGCTCTATGCGAGAATAGACCAGAATATCATCTATAAAGACTATGACAAACATGTCCAAGTACTGCTTGAACACACGGTTCATCAAATCCATGAAAGCTGCAGGGGCATTGGTAAGACCAAATGACATGACTAAAAATTCGAAGTGACCATACCGAGTACGGAAAGCTATCTTTGGAATGTCACACTCTCTAACTCTGAGATGATGATAGCCTGATCTGAGGTCTATCTTGGAGAAGTAACTGGCACCCTAAAATTGGTCGAATAGATCATCAATCCTAGGAAGAGGACATCTGTTCTTGACCGTGACCTTATTGAGTTGACGGTAATCAATACACATTCTGAGAGAACCGTCTTTCTTGCGCACGAATAATATTGGCGTACCCCATGGGGAAATGCTGGGTCTGATGAATCCCTTATCTAAGAGATCCTTCAACTGATCTTTCAGTTCCTTGAGTTCTGCTGGTGCCATTCTATATGGTGGAATAGAAATAGGTTGAGTATCCGGAAGAAGGTATATGCCGAAGTCTATTTCCCTTTCGGGAGGAATGCCTGGAAGATCTTCGGGAAAGACATCTGAGTATTCATTAACAATAGGGACTGTTTCGAGACTGGGAGATTTAGAACTGGAATTTTTAACATGCACGATATGATACACACACCCCTTAGAAATCATTTTCCTTTCCCGAGGGTAGAAAATAAGTTGACCCCTGAACGCTGAAATGCTACCCTTCCACTCTAGGACAGGCTCATTCGGGAACTGAAACTGAACTATCCTATTTTTGCAGTCGACTGTGGCATAGCAGGAATGAAGCCAATCCATGCCGAGAATGACATCAAAATCAGTCAGCTCTAACTCAACTAAATCTACTGACGTGAATTTCTGAGATATCATAACCGGGAAGTTCCTGTATACCTGCCGAGCTATGATGGTTTTACCCACTGGGGTAGAGACTGAAAAGGGCTCTGCTAGAATTTCAGGACTGATTCCGAAATCGCCTGCTGTGTATGGAGTAACAAAAGATAAGGATGCACCTGGGTCTAGCAAAGCATAAACATGAACATGGAAAATATATAACGTACCAGTAACGACATCAGGAGAATTTTCCTGATCCTGCCAGGACTGAAGAGCATAGAGTCTGTTTGGGAGTTGCTCACTGGTAGCACTAGAAATGGCACCTTGCTGGTTCGGGTGACCGGACTAAGTTGTAGAATGATTTTGCTGACCCTGAAGACTTGACTGCGGACACTCCCTAATCCTGTGGCCTGGCTTGCCACAACTAAAATAGACATCACTACCGGCTCTGTAAATGCCCTTGTGGTTCTTACCACAAGTCTGACAAAGGGGATTCTTTCGGGCACTACTACCACTGCCCTGAGATTTAGAGCCTGGCGCTTTGTCTTTGTTTCCGTCTCTGAACTTCGGCACTGGAGAGCTGGCAGAGGAAGGGGCTGGAACGGATGACTTGGAGTGAACCTGTGAACGGTTTCCTCCATCTGACTTGGGGTGAGCAAAGTTGAAGTTACCTGACCTTGCTCTCTTGTTCTGCCTCTCCCTAGTCTTAACCTTCTGTTTTTCTACTTGCTGGGCATGGGTCATGAGTCTGACTAAGGTCATATTACCAATCAGCATCGCAAACCTACACTCATTTACCACGCTATCGTTGACCCCTGACACGAACTTGCTCATCTTATCCCTATCGTCTGCAACCACATGAGGAGCATACCTGTCTAGCTGAGTAAATCTGAGAGAATACTCCTTAACCGTCATATTCCCCTGCCTGAGGTTGATGAACTCAAAAACTTTGGCTTCCCTCAGCTCTTGGGGAAATAATCTGTCTAAGAAGGCCCTGACAAATTCCTCCCACTCGATAAGGCCTGCATCATCTAACCTCTCAGACTTCTACTTTTTGTACCAATCATGAGCAACATCCTGTAAATGGTAGGTGGCTAACTCGGCACTCTCAATAGAAGTAACACCCATGATGTCAATGACCTTCTAGACTTGGTCAATGAACTCCTGAGGGTCCTCATCAGACTTAGACCCATGGAAAGATAGAGGGTTCATCCGGGTGAAGTCCCGAACCCTAGGTACTATGGGATTGGCCACTGGATTGGCCAGAATGACTGGTGTTCGTTCATTCTGTGCAGCCACAGACTGAGAAAGTGTGGTAAATGCAGCTCTAAACTCTACATGGGAAACATATTCGCCCAAAGAATCTTCGGGCTGAGGAGCTGGCTGGTTTCTTCTCTTTGGGGCCATGGTCTGAGATAAGAGAAGAACGGATTAGACTGAGAGTTTAACTTATGATTATGATCACTAGCATGACATGAATACTGAAGAAAGGGGACTGTTCCTAAAACATCTTATAGACTCCTGTACATAAATGTGGCGTGCAACACATCCAAGTACAAGACTCTACTAGATGTGGCTTTCAGACTTCCTAGAACTCTATTGAACCAAAGGCACTAATACCAAGTTTGTAACACCCCGATTTGCTGAACCAGAATGCTACACGGTACTCATGACCCCAAGGGACCACAAGCTAACCCATGACTGATATCTTTATTTGTATACTGCAAATCATGACATAATAATGTGGAATACGTAAAACTATAAGGCCATAAGGTTCAACTGAATAAAACCATGTCTGAAAATCATAACGTCCATGTGGGTGAAAATACCCAAAATAACTCAATCTGAAAGCTAAGTCTGAACGTAAATCTGAAAGCCTCTAAACCATCTGAATAAGGAGTTGAAGGAACATGTCTCCATAAAAACTGAACTGAAGAAATAAATAAGTGTATCAAATCATATTGTCCTCGAATCAATGAGGACTCACTGTGTCTCTACGACTGGAATGCTACCGCTACTGCTGGGTTGGAGCTCGTGTCTCGAAACCTAAGGTGTAATATGAAAAGAAAGCACCATAGAGCAAATATGTCAATACAACTGGAGTACTGAGTATATGAGGAAGGTAGGCAGAACATAAAAGGTTTCATGCATGAACAACACTGACTGACTAATATGAACGTGGGAGTGCAACCATACATATATAGAAACTGGGACCGTGAATGCGTGATAGCAAGACCTGTAAGCTAATACATGGTTTACTGATAACTGTCATGACTGATACTGCAAGCTGATAACATGGACGACTGTATCTGACAGTCCTGTATATACTAAAATCTGAAGAACACCCTGAGTTCTTTTACTGAGACTGATACTGAAACTGTGGGAGGTAGTGTTTAACCGACATGCCCCATGTATACCGTTATGGCTAAGCTGGGGTCTAATCTCTGCCCTGACTGGAGGGGTGTCAATACCGTGCCACGGGTAAGGACATCTTGTGAGTGACCCTTATCTAGCAGGTACTCAATGAGAACGGTGGGAACCCTAAACTGACAGGTTAAACCACCTCATCAACCCTAATCTGACAGGTTAAGATGTCTCAATCTACACTGGCTACGTAGTTATGGAACACAAGGATGACTACTAAGAATCACACCCTGAACTGGCGGGTTAGTTCCCATCCTTAGGTTCACTCGGTGCTAACCTCTACTCCCATCTGGAGGGACTGGACATGAATAACTGACTATACATGACTTAATCTTACTGAATTCCGTTGACTAGCGGAATGTTACTGATATCTGACAACTGATTGAGATCATGAGGTTTTCCTGAGTCACATGACTGACTGAAATCTATGGAATCATAGCTTGAGTTCGGATATCGTGAAACATGACATTGCTCTAGGCACACAGCTATAGTTTTCGTGTATGAATACCCCCAGGACTCGATAGGAGGAAACTGACACACATGACATGACTTGATCACAAGATTTGAGTCCACAATTCACAATATCATAAGAGGGGATAGTATACTTCATGTATTCATTCAATATTTCAAACATGATAGGGAAAAGTATGGATATATTTTGTGTACATAATTTATATCTCCATTATCATACATGCTTTATACCACAACAATAACAACACATAATTTTCATGGAAATTCATATTGGAGTGTATGGCTAACATGAACTTGTTATTTAGATATCATGAAATCATGTAAATATGAAGTTCTAACATACTAGGCATTTTATCGAAAACCTTGCATGCATTCTTTAAGGCATAGGTGGATTTCATACTTGCATTCTATCAATCCTTCTAAAGATCATGTTTTTTTTTCAACTAACAACATAACTTTCATGAGATATACAGTCACGATACTATTATATAGCAAAACAAATAAGCATCAACATGGGTATGATCATATCACCATGTAATAGAAAGATTGATTATTGAACTCCACGTATGAAAGGAATCCGTGGATGAATACTACGCATACCTTGGAAGGGAGGTTCTTGATGATTGACGGAGGAATTTCCTTGAAATTTGATCTTCAAGCTTGATTGTGTAACCCTAGTTGTTTTTCTCCTACGGTGCTCTTGGATAATGAACTTTGAGATGTTAATAGGGTTGTAATGTGTTTGTAAGCTATAAATTTTGTGAGGTTAGGTTTAGGGACATGTAAGGAGTGTTAAAAGACTTAACTACCCTCGAAATAACTCAAAAACTAAGTGTTTTCGTGGCTGAAATCACACATAGGTGCCGCATATGATATCGCCTATATTTACGTAGGCGCTGCATATGATATCGCCTATGCTTTCCAGTGGCCATGTGCGATTGGTTAGGCGACTCATTCTACTTTGAAAGGCCATAACTCTTTGCTCGGGTGTCGGATTTTGATGAAATTGGTATCGTTGGAAAGCTAATTCGATTCTTTACAATTTGGTGGGTCTAAATCTGCCAAAATGTCATATATAAATCATGTTATTCTTGTTAAAAGATGAACCTTGCAAAATCGAACACTAAGACTTGATGGATTCAAAAACTCTTAGCTTGCATCACTCTAAGCGACTCGTATGAGCATGCTTAAGACATCGCAAGCTTTTCAATCGCTAGGATATTCATTGTAAGTCATGCACTAAAATGCTACTCACAGGATAGGAGGTTTCATACGCAGGAAAACTTATTCACTTCCTAGCTTAGAAACATGCGGGGTATTACAATCACGCAGGCCCTCAACATATCCTCAAGGGTATGAATGGTGCGCTCAGCTTGCCCATCAGTCTGAGGGTGGAATGTTGTACTCATATTCACTTGGGTACCTAAACTCCTCTGAAAAGATCTCCAAAACTGAGAAGAGAATTGCATACCTCGGTCAGATATAATGGACACAGGTGCTCCATGCAAACGGACTATCTCCTCAATGTATAACTTGGCATAGCCATCTCCCAAATAGTTGGTTCTCACAGGTAGAAAGTGGGCTGAATTGGTCAGCCAGTGTACAATTACCCAAATAGAATCATACTAGTTTTGGGACCTCAGAAGTCCCATAATAAAGTCCATATTAATCATCTCCCACTTCCAAAAAGGAAAAGCTATCTCTTGGGATGTACCACCTGGTCTCATATGCTTCACCTTAACTTGTTGACAATTCAAACACTTGGCAACAAAATTAGCCACATCACGCTTCATTTTATTCCACCAGTATATAGCTTTTAGATCATGATACATCTTAGTAGAGCCTGGGAGAACAACATACCTCAAAGTGTGAGCTTCATCAAGGATCCTCTTTCGCAACCCGTCTACGTCTGGCACATATAGTCTACTCTGATATCTCAAAATTCCATCACCACCAATTTCGAAAGACATCACCTTTTGATGACCCACATCTTTCTTGATCTGCATTAAGATGGGATCTTCAACCTGCTTCTCTTTAACTTCTGGACAAAGGGAAGATTTAGCTACCTCATGAACAACCACCCCCCCATCTTCGGAATCTAAGAGTCGTACTCCCAGATTTACAAGTCGGTGAATATACTTCACTTCTCCCTCTTCCCCTTTTCAATAAGTGAAAGGCTGCCCATAGATAACCTGCTGAGGGCGTCGGCTACCACATTTGCCTTGCCCGGATGGTAGTGCAGGCTCATGTCATAATCCTTCAAAAACTCTAACCATCATATTTGCCTGAGGTTTAATTATTTTTGCGAGAAAACATACTGTAAACATTTTTGGTCAGTAAATATATCAGCATGTACCCCATAGAGATAATGCCACCAGATTTTAAGTGCAAACACCACAACCGCTAACTCCAAGTCATGAGTGGGTTAATTTCGCTCATGTACCTTCAACTGCCTAGATGCATAGGCCACCACATTACCGTACTGCATAAGTACACACCCAAGTCCCACACGGGACGTATCACAGTACATAACAAACCCCCCCGTACCTTTCGGAAGAGTCAAAATAAGAGCAGTTGTCAACTTATCTTTTAACTTCTCAAAGCTATTCTCATAGGAGTCAGACCACACAAACTTTACCTTTTTCTGCGTCAACTTAGTGAGTGGTGAAGCTATGGAAGAGAAATTCTCTACGAACCTTTTATAATACCCCGCCGAACCCAAGAAGCTTCGAATGTCGGTTGGAGTCGTGGGTCTGGGCCATTTTCTCACTCCCTCAGTCTTTTGGGGATCAACCTTAATCCCGTCACTAGACACGATATGCCCCAAGAAAGCAATAACATTAAGCCAGAATTTGCACTTGGAAAATTTTGCATACAACTTATGATCTTTAAGAGTCTGAAGGATGATTCGGAGGTAATTGGCATGGTCCTCCTCACTCTTAGAATAAATCAGAATATCATCAATGAAAACTATCACAAACAGGTCTAGAAACTGATGGAACACTCTATTCATTAGATCCATGAAAGCTACAGGGGCGTTAGTCAATCCAAAGGACATGGCTAAGAATTCATAATGACCGTATCTGGTTCGGAAGACTGTTTTGGGAATGTCTGACTCTCTAACTTTCAACTGATGGTATCCCGAATGAAGGTCTATCTTTGAAAAACATCTAGCACCCTGAAGCTGGTAAAAAAGGTCATCAATTTTAGAAAGAGGATATTTATTTTTAACAGTGACCTTATTCAACTGGCGTTATCTATGCACATACGCAGGGAACCATCTTTCTTTCGCACGAAGAGTACAAGTGCACCCCAGGGGGAAACACTAGGACAGATAAAACCTTTGTCTAGAAGATCTGCTAGCTGTTCTTTCAACTCTTTTAGTTCTGCAGGAGCCATTCTATATGGCGGAATAGAAATAAGACGAGTGTCTGGCAACAAATAAATACCAAAATCTATCTCCCTATTAGGTGGTATTCTTGGGAGATTATCTGGAAAAACTTCTGGGAATTCATTCACCACAGGGACGGACTGAAGAGAAGAGCTTTTGATACTCGAATCTTTAACCCGAATAAGATGATACAAACATCCCTTAGAAATGAGTTTGCGGGCTCTGAGGTAAGATATAAAGTGCCCCCTAGGTGCTAAAGAATGCCCTTCCCACTCTACTACTGGTTCATTCAGGAAAGAAAAAGTGACTTTTCGGGTTCTACAATTTAGCGTGGCATAACATGAATGAAGCCAGTCCATCCCTAGGATAGCATCAAAATCAATCATGTCTAGGTCTATGAGGTCTGCCACGGTATCCAGGCCACAAACGGTCGCCACACTATTTCTATAAACCCTCCTAGCCATAACAAAATCACCCACTGGAGTGGAAACAGACAAAGGTTCTGAAATTACATCTGGCTCAAACCCAAAACTTCTGAAATGTCAATAAAAGTTATGAAATACTTTTTCCACCACATGATGGTGTTGACTTCATATCACAAATATTAGTGCGGATTAAGTCTAAGGGATAGAAATTTCTTTCAATGGACTTATAAGAATGCTTAGCATACTTTGATTCCACACAAGCTTGACACGTTGATTTATTGCACTCAAAGTTTGGCAAAACTTCTAAGTTAATCAGTTTTCGTAGTGTTTTGTAATTAACATGGCCTAGTCATTCATGCCACAAATTGGGAAACTCAAGCAAGTAAGAAGAATTTGAACTTTTATTGATTTCAACATTCATTACATTCATTTTGAATAGGCCCTCATTGAGGTAGCCTTTTCCTACATACACTTCTCCTTTACTAAGTAAAATTTTTCTGGAAACAAATACACATTTGAATCCGTTCTTGTCTAGAAGTGAAACAGAAATCAAGTTCTTTCATAACTCAGGAACATACAAGACATTGTTAAGTGTCAACACTTTGCCGGAAGTCATCTTCGAGCACACTTTTCCTGTTCCTTCCACTTTTACAGTAGCGGCGTTTGCCATGTAGATCTTTTCTTCTACTTGAGCTGGAGCGAACGTCAAAAATAACTCCTTGTTAGCACAAACATGGCAGGTGGCACTAGAATCCATCCACCATTTGCGAGGATTTTCCACCAAGTTGCATTTGGAAAGAATAGCACACAGATCATCCATTTCTTTCTTAGACTCAGCCATATTTTCTTGGTTATTCTTCTTCCCTTTCTTCGGGGAACAACAATCCGTAGACTTGTGGCCAATCTTACCACAGTTGAAGCACTTTCCCTTGAATTTCTTTTTGGGTTGATTGCTTTCATTTCCAACTTTCTTTTGCTTTTTAGAGTTGTCTTGGTCATCTTCTACAATGTTTTCTCCACTCATTGCAGAATTGCCTCTTGACCTTCTTTTCGCAACCTTATTATCTTCTTCAATGCGTAGTCGTACAATCAGATCTTCGATTGAAATATCCTTATGTTTGTGTTTCAAATAGTTTTTGAAGTCTTTCCACATAGGTGGTAGCTTCTCTATTATTGCTGCTACTTGAAACGCTTCATTCACAATTAAACCTACAATAAAGTTCATGTGAATACTAAGAACATTTTTAAATTATTCAACAACGGTATTTGTCAAAATCACACCTCCCGCTAGGAGATCATGGATGATCACTTGTAGTTCCTGTACTTGGGAAACAACAAAATTGTTGTCTATTATTTTGTACTCCAGGAATCTTGCAACAACGAACTTTTTAGTTTCGGCATCCTCCGTCTTGTACTTCCGTTCTAGAGCTCCCCATAACTCTTTTGCAATCTTGGTTCCGCTATACACATTGTAAAGGTCATCTTGGAGACCACTCAAGATATAATTCCTGCAAAGGAAATCTGAGTGTTTCCAAGCCTCCATAATCACAGAGTGTTCTTTTTCAGAGGTTCCCTTGGGTACCTCCGGAGCTTCCTTAACCGTGAAACTTTGAAGACAGAGAGTTGTGAGGTAGAAGAACATTTTTCTTGAAGTCAATACCCGTGAACTTTTTGAGTTTCTCCGCCGGTGTCATAGCTTGCGGAGCATTAGTACGACTCATCATGGCAATACTAGGTGTCGCCATAGTCGTTCCAGCATCATGCATTTGATTATCAGTCGTCATTTTCTTGTCACAATAAAATAGAACCTTTAGTATGTCAAAATACTACTAATAAAGTTGCAACAACTTTAAACACCTCTTGTTTCTAGTTTAACGATGAAGTTTTTATGACTTCCAATCGTCAATCGAGTGATCTTTAACTTGTGATGAAGATTTTATGTCTTCAAATCACTAGTTAAGTTCAAACAGAGTAGAAATCTAAAAGCTTTAATCTCCAGAAATCAAGCAATGCAGATTTCGGAAAAAAAAACTTTAGTGAAAAGAAAATTTCACCAAACAAGCAAAAAAAATATTTTTTTAAAAAAAATTATTTCCTTAAGATTGTTGTTTTTTCAATGTTTTCGAGTACACAGAATCTGTAATTTTACAGAATAATTTCAACACTAATTCAAGTTTAAAACAAGAACACTATGAAGTACACCAACACCCGCAACATAAGATCAAAGTGATCTTTCTAAGAAGTGTTTTTTTTTTAGAAATTAAGATGAAATAGAAATGATCAAGTCCTCCAAATTCACGGAGTGTCCTTAAGAAAATAATTTTCCTCTATCAAATAATTTTTGTTTATATGCCAATGAAATTATCTCTCCGTTTGGATATTTGAGGCCACCCCACTACAAAAGGCGAATTTTATTTTTCAAGTTATTTGTTTAATTTTTATATAAAAATAGATATTTTTGTATATTTTCATTATTTTCGTTGTTTTTCACTTTCTGTTATTTTTTACTAATATGCTTCCTTTTTGACCTTTTTGTATGATTGCATATTCTAGTTGTCTGCCACTTTTGTTCATTTTTTACTAATATGCTCCTCTGTTGATTTTTTTTTTTTTGTATGTTTGCATATTTTGTTGTCTGCCATTTTCTATTTACCTCTTGGACTAATATGCTTCCTTTTTAACTTTTTTTTTGTAAGTTTGTTAAACTGATTTGAACAAAATACTATATTTGTCTAATGAAGAAATTTTTTGTCGATTTTCGAGGCCTTCACAAATAAAAAGACAAATATTACGTATATAATTGTGTAATAAAATAAATATTTTGGGCGATGACGAAATTCTTATAACAACACAAAAGATTTTTTTTATTATTGGTATCTTGGCAAAACGATTTAGGATGGCCAATTAATTGAGCAACCACTTCGAAGCCATGACTTTATCTGAGCCCGCTTTTTAATAAAAAAAATTTTAAATCATATATGTGCACATGCCTTTTTTGTAATTATTTACTCGTTACTAACATTTTTATTACAAGTGTTTGTACAGATTCTCAAAAATACTTGTCGGGAATAACATTCAAAGAAGACTTTAAATTGTGTATTTATATTTTTATATTCTTACCCTTTTTATAAATGTTAATTATAGTGAAAACTTTATTTTGGGGTGTTGGGCGGGATATTCTTTATTTACACAAATTTCATCACGCGTTTAGGTAAATTTAGGCCGTCAATATTAAAAAAAATAAGAGTTAAATTAATTTAGATATTTAATAAAATAAAAATAAAAAAATACTTTATTTCATGACTTCCTTTTCATTTTTTAGGTATTTTTGGTTACATGTTTTTACATATTTTTTTACATTCATATTTTTATATTTTTATGATAACATATGTAATTTATACACACCTTAAATGTAGATTATTTATATTATTTTAATACACTTTTATATTTGTATTTATAAATATTTATTTTTCCCTCTTTATTTAAATAAACCTAAATCTGGCCGGGACCACATTTTTGAATTCTGAAGGGTGCCTAACCCCTTCCCTTCAGAATAATTTGAACCCTTACCTAGAATTTAAATTGGTTTCGTAGATTAGAATAAAGTCATACTTGTTAATAAATAAATAGGTTTTCTATTTTTTCTTAAAAATTAGTTGGAAACTCTGTACAAAATTTAATTATTTTAGAGTCCATAATGTCCTGCTCGTTTTGACCTTAGATAAAAATCGAGTATGACAGTTTGGCGACTCCGCTGGGGATGTAAGATTCTGACCATTACAGATTTAGGTAAATATTTATATTTTTCTGCATTATTATTTATGTCTTTTTAACTGTCTTGATTTATCTTGTTTGTGTGGTACAAATTGCTATTTGTTTTGTATAGTTTATTTATTTGTTTGTGGCTTTATATAAACTGTCATCCCGTTCATATTTCTTCCATTTAGAAAAAGCTGACACAATCAAGTGAGGTGTATTTTGTGCACCCGCAAATTTCTTTCAAAATCCTAAATTTTAGGAGAGTTGGCGTATGCGCGGGCGTCCGAATCTTTTTCTATGTGCCCGCGTAGCTTTCCCACTCATGTAGTCCACTCGAGACCCACAGGTCTAGCAAATTCACTCTAAGTCGAACATAGGATAGAGCTAAAACAATACCATTTAGGTGCATGCATTGTTAGTCAACTTTATGTCCGAAGGGTTCACGACCCAAGTGACGTATTATCATAGCTTTTTTGTACATATTTGAAGGATTATTGTGTTTGTACATATTTTTTTTCTCTAAATTGATTATTCTTTAGTGAGAAGGTGTAGTCTAACCTTTATTTTGCATAGAGGATCAGTTAAGAAATGCACCTTAGCAACATTGTCTCTACCTGCGCATAGTTTGAACTACGTTTTGACCTGATTCTTGTCTTGACGAGATACGTAGGCAACCCTGCATTAAGGTTTGGTCTCTTCACTGTTCTAGAATAATTTCTCTGGTATTCAAAACTAGGTTAAATTTTTTGGAACAGTTCAAAGACGCTCTCAAAAAGCCTTCAAGAGTGCAATTTAATAGCTCCTTAAATCCAAATCTTAATAACATTAGTGCATAGTCGGCTTACCTTTTGATCTTATTTCAAAAATACAACAAGATTTTCTTTATTCTTCATTTAGAGTACGTGTCATATACATCTTTAAAAGAAAACTACAAAAAAAAGATTTTTCTTTACTAGTTTCAAGTGTCATTTTCGTATGAAGTTCAAAATTGAAAGCCCAAAAAGATTTTCTTTGATAATCATAGGTTTCATTTTGTATAAGGATGTTAAAGCTTAACAGTTCAAAAAGATTTTTCGTTAATTTGTTATTTTCTTTAATTCTAAAATTTCAAAAAAAAAGAAGAAAAAAAAAAGAAAAGGAAAGAGAGTTTGTTGGCCATGTTGTGCCAAAACTGCCTGAACTATGCAGATCTGATTCTTGTTTTCACAAAATACGTAGGCAATCCTTATTTTGGGTTCAGTCCCATTCTTTCAAAAAATTTAAAAAAAAATTGACTTGATTGATACCAATATAGTTAGGAGTGTGCATGAGAAAGAGCAAATTGGTATGATGGGAAGGACCGATTTTATGATAAACCATAGGTTCTTTTGGGTACCTTTTATCACACCTGAGTAACGCTTGAAAAAATTCTCTTGCATACATCTAAGATAAGAACGAAGCCGATCTTGTCGTTTCATGTGCATTGTGTGTTGAGCTTTAGTTTAATTCATTGCATTGCATTGTTGATCTAAAACTTGGCCTAAATGTTTGTTGATGCGAAATTCTGAGTTATACTTGGTTTAGGAAAGGATCATAGGCCTTCATTGACCCGATTGAGCCTTTCATAGTCCATCAAATGACATTTATCCCTAGCATTCCCCATTTTGAGCCTAAAAAATTTTCTTTGGAAAACCGCATTTATGCCTATACCTTTTTGAGTGCTACATGCACTATCCCTCTCTTGGCCCTACCTCCTTGCACTAAATACTTGCAAACAATGGACGAATATTCAAGACCAAAGACGCAAAATGCAAAGGATATGTTGTCCAGATGAACAAAAAATAAAAATAAAGGAGCAAAATCTCACCAAAAAAAAAAAAGAGAAAAGATAAATAGAATAAATATATATATATAGTTTGTTGAAAAAATGGGGCAAAAACTCTAACATAAGATTCAAAAGAAGTTGAGGCAAATACAAAATAAGGGGGCAACGAAGCTCACTAAAGAAGTCACGCGTTAAAGCACAACAAGTGCTGAAAGCACAAAATGCAGTGTAATGCTCATTGAGAGATTAGTCACTTTCATCCCAAATATCATCCTACCCGTCCCAAAGACTACATTATAAGTCAATAGCAAGTCCTATGAGATCCTATTTCAAGTGTTCTCACATTAGTGGATACTTACATGAAGGTCAAGCCTATGGTATCACAATTGCATGCATTGAATTTCTTTCTGAGCGTGAGTATATTTTTCTAGATGTCCCCACATTAAAAAAAAATTATTACTCTAATATGTGCAGAATGGGGCTTTTTTTTACACAAATATGTGTGAAATAAGACTTTCTTTCTAGAGAGGGCATTTGAAGCATGAGGATAGGCATAGCTCGAAACATTTCTTTGAAGCAAGACGAAAAAATATTGTCGATACTTAGGCGTGTCTGAGGTACCCCTTGAAACTATAAGAATTACCCTGAAGTCGATCTCGGTTAGCTTGGAAAGAAATGAGGAATTCTTATGCACACTATTAATTATTGATACCAACTGGAGTCAAGAAGATCTTGTCTTCTTCATTTGCAGCACTTGTTATCAAGAAAACAAAAGGAAAAAAATATGTTTTCAAGAGGCCCACTTACACTTACGAGCATTTTCCTTACCTTTGATTCAAGGTATTCACTTTCACATACATGCATTTTTTACTTTTCATTCAAGGCACCCAATTTAAAAATACGGACATTTGATTTTTTTTTCAAGCACATATCTTTAAATATTAATATTTTATTTTTTCAGTCAAGCATCCATCTTTGAGTATTTTTTATATTTTTTGTAGTCTTGCAAATTGAGTGTTATAGATTTCAGTCACCTAACTAGTTGAGGGCCTCAGTCTTCGTAGACAATCGGAGACGCCATGCATCATTTCAATCCGCAATAGCAGAATTAGTTTTTTAGCTTCCTTATAATAAGACAATGTCAGCATAAATAATACACTGGGGCAAATTTTGAGAGTTGCCTCAAATTTAGCCTATTTTCTTATTTCGAATTACATTGGCCCGATTCTCGTAATATTCGATATATGTAGGAAGCTCTATGCAGAGTTCGGTCATCACAATTTCATAATCACTCTTTCTCCCCAGAAAGTACACAATCTTGCATTTCTTAGTATCTCACAGCTCGATACTGAGCAAATTTTGAAAGCAATATCGGGAATATGTGAATATTTTCATTCTCAAATATTTCTTTGCTCAATAATCATTTTTTACATGGGTTTGTCCACCCTAAAATAGGATAATTTGGTCAGTCTGCCCCTCAAAAGACAGTTGTACATGTTTTTACTTGCTTGCCTTTACTTGCACATATCGCACTTTATTTATTTATTTATTTTTACACTGTATGCTATCTTTGTCGTTGCTTGCACACATCGCAATGCATTTATTTTTTAAGCACTGTATTTTATTCTTGCCTTTACTTGCACGCACCGTAATGAATTTATTTATTTTATCATTTAAGCACCGCATGCTATCTTTATCTTTATCTGCACGCATTGCAATGCATTTAAGCACCGCATGTTATCTTTGTCTTTATCTGCACGCATCGCAATGGATTTATTTTATCATTTAAGCATTGCATATCATCTTTGCCTTTGTTGGCGCATATCGCAATGCATTTATTTTCTTGTTTAAGCACTGCACGCACGTATCGCAATGTATTTTATTATTTAAGCACTGCACGCCTCGCAATGCATTTATCTGATCATTTAAGCACCATATGTCATCTTTGTCTTTGCTGGCAGCATACCGCAATGCATTTATTTTATCATTTAAGCACTGCACGCACATGTCGCAATGTATTTTGTTATTTAAGCACTGCATGCCTCGCAAATATCATAATGCATTTATTTTGTCATTTCAGCATCGCATGCCATTCTTGTCTTTATCGGCGCATATTGTTATGCATTTAAGCACTGCACGCACATAACGCAATGCATTTATTTTATCATTTAGGCACTACTGCTTCACAAATATTGCAATGCATTTATTTTATCATTTAAGCACTACACGCACATATCGCAATGCATTTTTTTCATTTAAGCACTGCATGTTTCGCAATTATCGCAATGCATTTATTTCATAATTTAAGCACTGCATATCATGTTTGCCTTTGCTGGCGCATATCACAATGCATTTAATTCATTATTTAAGCACTATATGTCATTTTACCTTTGCTGACACATATTGCAATGCATTTATTTTTTTGTTTAAGCAGTGCACGCACATATCGCAATGCATTTATTTTAAGCATTGCATGTCATCTTTGTCTTTGCTGGCGCATATCGTAATGCATTTATTTTAAGCATTGCATGTCATCTTTGCCTTTGCTGGCGCATATCGCAATGCATTTATTATCTCGTTTAAGCACCGCACGCACATAACGCAATGCATTTATTTTATCATTTAGGCACTGTTGCTTCTCAAATATTGTGATGCATTTATTTTGCCATTTAAGCACTGCATCACATATCGCAATGCATTTAAGAACTGCATGCTTCGAAAATATCGCAATACATTTATTTCATCATTTAAGCACTGCATATCATTTTGCCTTTGTTGACGCATATCGCAATGCATTTATTTTATTAATGAAACACCGCATGCATATATCGCAATACATTTATTTTATCATTTAGGCACTGCATGTCTCTCGAATATAGCAATGCATTTATTTTATCATTTAAGCACTGCATCCCATTTTGACCTTTACCAGCATATATTGCAATGCATTTGTTTTATCATTTAAGCACCACATTTTTGCTTTTATTACTTGCACATCACAATGCATTTACTTTGTTATTTAAGCACCATAAACTTTATCTTTATTTGCACATATCGCAATCCACTTATTTCACCATTATATTTAAGCACTAGATGTTATTTTTATCTGTATTATTTTATTTATTTATTTATTTAAGCACTGCATGTTATCTTTAATTATTTTTTTCAAAAAAAAATATCCACCTTAGTATTTTTCAATTTTTTTGCAAGCATGAATTGAGTTTGTCCATTTCAAAATAGGAAATGTTGGGATAACTTTTGAGCTATATCCGACCTGATCCTCATGCAACTCGAAAAAATGTAGGCAGCTCTAAATTGGAGATCACTCAATTTTTTTTTATATCAAAATAATTGTTTATCGAGCAAAATTGGCTACACGTCAACGTTTTCGTTGACTTCTACATTATCTTCAAACAAAAATGGGCAAACTGTTGACACTCAATTTTGGCTCTCCATGCTGAAAATTTGCATTTTTAGGCTTCCTGACCGTTAAATGACATAAAATATAAATTTTCACACATTTTTTGCAATTGTTAATAAATTATTGATAATCATCATTATTTTAGAATTTTTACTAATTTATTGTCATATTTTAATTATCTTTAATTTCGTAAGTTTTAGAATTTTTATCAGTTTATTATCATTTTAATATTTTTGCATAGTAATTTCTTTGTACACAACACAACACTTTAACTTTTTATTGCACAATATAATTTTAATGATTTATAGCATAATATATATTTTTTATAATAATTATATTTTTTATTTGTTGTATATATTTTTCTGTAATTACACATGGGCATTCATGATTTTGTATGATATTTAATGCGACGCAAAAGTAAGTCAATTTAATTATTTTAATACACACAAAAAAAATTATCCAAATTTAGGTAGCCTCACTTTTTTTTTTTTTTTTTTTTTTTCTTCATTTTTGACTTTTTCAATCTTTTCCTAAACCTAAGAGATATGTTGGAGGAAATTGTGGACTTTGGTGAATTATTTTTCTTTTAAGTACCCAATACACACACAAACACACCTAACACACACCAAATAATCTGCAGCTTCATCTCTTTTCTCTCACTCTCCACCTTCCCTCTATCTTCTTCTCTCTCTAAACTAGCAACTCCGGCCACCACCACCCTCAAACCCCCACTACTCAACAACCAACAAACCTCCGCCACCACACCTGCGTTTCCCATTTTCCCTCATCCTCCTCTCATCTCCGTCATTGCTTCACCGAAAGTGATGACCAGCGAAGCTTTCCGGCTGCTTCCACTTTTTCTCACCCTTCACCTTATTTTTTTTCATTTTTTTTTCACAAATCTAACTAGATGGAGGACAACCACAACCACAAAATACTCTCATTTTTTGTGAATTTTTTCTCTCTTTATCACATCGCTAATTTGTGTGTTCATTTTATTTTTTAAAAGCATTATCTTATTCACTATTGAGATGAAATGTTTATTATTATTATTATAATTTTTTTTTTATATATTTAGCTTATTTATGTTGATTTTTATTTGGAAATTTCACTCCGGTGAAGTCTCAGCCTCTCCGACAAATCACGTTGGAATATTATTTAGTCTTGACTTTGTTCCTTCATTGTTTTGTATTTAGTTGCTATTATGTTGATTTTCTCAAAGTTTCTTTTCATTTATTTTTATATTATTCTTAATTTTTCTGTAGACCCCATGTGAATTATTTGTGTTTGAATTTTCCTTTAGTTGCTACTTTTTAATTCAATTGATTTTGTTATTGATTCTGTATGATATAAAAACATGTGAAGTTAAGTTATATTGTTATTATTTTATTTGTTTGATTTTCTTTCTATCAATTGCCATGAAGTGAGATATTGATATTAGTTTAATTAGTTCTATCAAATAATTTTTGTTTATATGTCAATGAAATTATCTCTCTGTCTGGATATTTGAGACCATCCCGTTACAAAAGACGAATTTTATTTTTCAAGTTATTTGTTTTATTTTTATATAAAAATAGATATTTTTGTATATTTTCATTATTTTCGTTATCTGCCACTTTCTGTTCATTTTTTTACTAATATGCTTTCTTTTCGACTTTTTTGTATGATTGTATTATTCTAGTTGCATGCCACTTTCAGTTATTTTTTGACTAATATGCTCCATGTTTGACCTTTTTTTATGTTGTATTAGTCTACTAGTCTGCCACTTTTGTTCATTTTTTACTAATATGCTCCTCTGTTGATTTTTTTTTATATGTTTGCATATTTTGTTGTTTGCCATTTCCTATTTACCGCTTAGATTAATATGGTTCCTTTTTTATTTTTTTTGTAAGTTTGTTAAATTGATTTGAACAAAATACTATATTTGTCCGATAAAGAAATTTTTCGTCGATTTTGTAGACCTTCACAAATAAAAAGATGGATATTACGTATATAAATATGTAATAAAATAAATATTTTGAGCGATGACGAAATTCTTATAACAACACAAAAGATTTTTTTATTATTATTTATATTTTGGCAAAACGATTTAGGACGGCCAATTAATTGAGCAACCATTTCGTAACCATGATTTTATCTGAGCCCGCTTTTTAATAAATATTTTTTTTTAACTCATATATGTGCACATGCCTTTTTGTAATTATTTACTCGTTACTAATATTTTTATTATAAGTGTTTGTACAGGTTCTCGGGAATACTTGTCGGGAATGACATTCAAAGAAGACTTTAAATTGTGTATTTATATTTTTATATTCTTACCCTTTGTAGAAATGTTAATTATAGTGAAAACTTTATTTTGGGGTGTTGGGCGGGATATTCTTTATTTACACAAATTTTATCACTAGGTAAATTTAGGCCGTCAATATTAAAAAAAATAAGAATTAAATTAATTTAGATATTTAATAAAATAAAAATACAAAAATACTTTATTTCATGACTTACTTTTCATTTTATAGGTATTTTTTATTACATGTCTTTACATATTTTCTTACATTCATATTTTTATATTTTTATGATAATATATGTAATTTATACACACCTTAAATGTAGATTATTTATATTATTTTAATACACTTTTATATTTGTATTTATAAATATTTATTTTTTCCTCTTTCTTTAAATAAACCTAAATCTGGCTGGGAACCACATTTGTGAATTCTGAAGGGTGCCTAACCGCTTTCCTTCGGAATAATTTGAACTCTTACCTAAAATTTAAATTGATTTCGTAGATTAGAATAAAGTCATATTTGTTAATAAATAATTAAATTATCATACCCGATTTTTACCTAAGGTCAAAACGAGCACGAAATTATGGACTCTAAAATAGTTAAATTTTATACAGAGTCGCCACCTAATTTTTAAGGAAAAATAGAAAACCTATTTATTTATTAACAAGTATGACTTTATTCTAATCTACAAAACCAATTTAAATTCTAGGTAAGGGTTCAAATTATTCCGAAGGAAAGGGGTTAGACACCCTTCAAAATCCACAAATGTGGTTTCCGGCAAGATTTAGGTTTATTTAAAGAAAGAGGAAAAAATAAATATTTATAAATACAAATATAAAAGTGTATTAAAATAATATAAATAATCTACATTTAAGGTGTGTATAAATTACATATGTTATCATAAAAATATGAATGTAAAGACATGTAACCAAATATACCTAAAAAATGAAAAGGAAGTCATGAAATAAAGTATTTTTTTTATTTTATTAAATATCTAAATTAATTTAACTCTTATTTTTTAAAATATTGACGGCCTAAATTTACCTCAACGCGTGATGAAATTTGTGTAAATAAAGAATATCCCTCCCAACACCCCAAAATATAGTTTTCACTATAATTAACATTTGTACAAAGGGTAAAAATATAAATACACAATTTAAAGTCTTCTTTAAATGTCATTCCCGACAAGTATTCCCGAGAACTTGTACAAATTCTTGTAATAAAAATGTTAGTAACGAGTAAATAATTACAAAAAAGGCATGTGCATATATATTATTTTAAAAAAAAAATTATTAAAAAGCGGGCTCAGATAAAGTCATGTCTACGAAGTGATTGCTCAATTAATTGGCCGTCCTAAATCATTTTTCCATGATACAAATAATAAAAAAAATAATCTTTTGTGTTGTTATAAGAATTCCGTCATCCCCCAAAATATTTATTTTATTATATATTTATATACGTAATATTCGTCTTTTTATTTATGAAGGACTCGAAAATCGATGAAAAATTTCTCTATTGGACAAGTATAGTATTTTATTCAAATCAGTTAAACAAATTTACAAAAAGGTAAAAAAGAAAGCATATTAGTCTAAGAGGTAAATAGGAAATATGCAAACATACAAAAAAAAAAAATCAACAGAGGAGCATATTAGTAAAAAATGAACAAAAGTGGCAGACTACTGGACTAATGCAACATAAAAAAAGGTCAAACATGGAGCATATTAGTAAAAAAAAAATGAACAGAAAGTGACAGACAACTAGAATATGCAATCATACAAAAAGGTCAAACATGGAGCATATTAGTAAAAAATGAACAGAAAGTGGCAGACAACGAAAATAATGGAAATATACAAAAATATCTATTTTTATATAAAATAAAATAAATAACTTAAAAAATAAAATTTGTCTTTTGTAGTGGGATGGTCTCAAATATCCAGACGGAGAAATAATTTTATTGGCCATATAAACAAAAAATATTTGATAGAACTAATTAAACTAATATCAATATCTCACTTCATGGAAATTGACAAAAGAAAGGAAATCAAATAAATAAAATAATAACAATATAACCTAACTTCACATATTTTTATATCATGCCAGAATCAATAACAAAATCAATTGAATTAAAAAGTAGCAACTAAAGGAAAATTCAAACACAAATAATTCACATGGGGTCTACAGAAAAGTTAAGAATAAAAATAAATGAAAAGCAACTTTGAAAAAATCAACATGATAGCAGCTAAATATAAAACAATGAAGAAACAAAGTCAAGACTAAATAATATTCCAACGTGATTTGTCGAAGAGGCTGAGACTTCACCGGAGTGAAATTTTCAAATAAAAATCAATATAAATAAGCTAAATATATCAAAAAAAATAATTATAATAGTAATAAACATTTCATCTCAACAGTGAAGACAATAGTGAATAAGATAATGCTTTTAAAAAATAAAATGAACACACAAAATAGCGATGTGATAAAGAGAGAAAAAATTCACAAATGATGGGAGTATTTTCTGGTTGTGGTTGTGGTTGTTCTCCATCCAGTTAGATCTATGAAAAATAATGAAAAAACTAAGGTGAAGGGTGAGAAAAAGTGGAAGCAGCCGGAAAGCTTCGCCGGTCATCACTCCCGGCGAAGCAATGACGGAGATGAGAGGAGGATGAGGAAAAATGGAAAACGCAGGTGTGGTGGAAGAGGTTTGTTGGTTGTTGGGCAGTAGGGGTTTGAGGGTGGTGGTGGATGGAATTGGTAGTTCAGAGAGTGATACGGGTGTCACGAGCTCTAGACCATTTACTAGAAGTCAAGCTTGGGAACTACAAAGGCTTCAAGGCGTGTTTATGAAAATGGACGCGGTTGAGCTTGTTGCAAACTCGCCCAAGGTAGTGTACGTATTGACATTAGGTGCCCAAAATACACCCCCAAGGCTTCCCCAAACACTCCACACCCTCCCTATTCATTAAGGGCAAAGGGGTCCTTTTGCCATCCTTTTTGTAAAGACTATTTAAGGTGTTTCTTTAGTCTTGTTCTTTTAGTTAGCTTATTCTTAAAAATTACTTGTAATATTGAACATCATCTTCCTCTCAAGAAGAGAGTATACCACCATTTGACACCACAAGAAATGGTTTCTTCTTATGTTGTGTGTATCGGCAAGAAACGAGAGTGCTTGAGGGAACCGAGCTCCTCTTGTGTTCCGTAAGAATGTGGTGATTGTTAACTTATTTTTTAGAAGTTTTAGAGTATTAATACACTCTTTAGTTTCTGCATTATGAGTTCTCCTTGCGTCAAGTTACATATCTTCTCTATCATTTAAGTTGGTGTTTGTTGTTTCCGTTAAGTGTCTTGTGCGTGTGGACTGTTTGTGCGATTACGGACTGTTTCGTGCCCTTTTAGATACCGTTTGGTATCATTTGGTATCAGAGCTAAGGCTGGTTGTGTTCCTACACTACCAATCTTGGGCTCTCTAAGTCGAAAAATAAAATAAAAAGTGTTGAAAATCTGAAAATTCCAAAAAGAAACAAATCTGTCCATTCTTGTTGTTTGGCCGAATTTGTGTCTAGTTATAGGTGTTATTTTGCTTGTCTTAGTAGTTTAGTGTGTTAGCTTGTTGTTTCTCTAGCACACTTGAGTCTAAGGTCCAAGATTTGAGATTTTGTTTAGTGTTGTTGAAGGGTTGGATGACTTGAATATTGTTGTTGTTCATAAGTGTTCTTATTGTTGTTGATAATGTTCTTGAGGTGAATGTTCAACAAAAGGTGTGTTTGATTTGAAAAAAAAGGAAGAGAGAGGAAAGGTCTTGTGTTTGTCTTGGAATTAGTTTCAAGACAACACCAAAGAGGCAAATAGACAAAGGGCCTCCCAAAAATCTTGCTTACCAAAAGGGTGTCAAATCTTTTTAAAAAAAAGATCCAAAAGGGGGAAGGGACAAACCAAAGCCAAAAAGATGTTTTGCCATTTTGGTGCAAGTTGGTGAAAAGCTTATTGACACCTTGACCTTTGGAAAAAGAGTTCCAAGTCTTGGTTTTTTCACTCCAAAAACCAAAAAACCCTCACCAAACAATCAAGATTGAGTCATTCAAGTGGGAATACATCAAACTTAAACAAAAACAACAATACCAAACGGCCAAAATTAAAATTTTGGGCCACATCAACAACAAACTCAAGTCATAGGACCTTCCAAGTTTCTTTCCTTGTCTCTATTAGTTTTCTTTCTATTGACTCCTACACTAGTTGGCAACTAAGTAACAACCTACTAAGTTGTGAACTAGTTTTCGAGTACATCTTCGTGTCAACGTTCTTTGTGGTGCTTTGCTCGTTTACCATTCGTAGTTGTTCTTGGTTCAAGTGCGTACGAAAATTACTTGAGTCTTCAAAACCAAAATCCATTCTAACTCAAGAGTAAACTCATTCCTAAGCACTCAAGGATTGATAGCCGGCTTACAACACTTGAAGGACCAAGTGAGGAAGCCAAGTGTGAAGAGTGTGTGAGGATATTTTAAACTAACTTTTGTTTGTTTTGTAGGTACATTGGAAAATTGAATCATTACACATGGAACCCGAAACTTCCAATGCACAAATCGTGGACCAAAATGTTTTGAATGCTCTTGTGGCTAATCTTGAATCCTTGTCTCGGGACGTGGCTAGAGTGAATGCGGGTCTTGATAAGTTGGGAGTGGAAGTGGCCTCTATTAGTGGCCGGATGGAAAGGGTAGAAAGCCAACGTAGTTCTCGACCCTCAACTCCTCAAAACACATCCCCAACCATTACCCCCAAAGCCACGCACCAAAGAATGTTCCACTAAATGCCATACCTCAAGCCAACTATTACTCACAAGGCCGAGGCCTTGATGGACCAAGCTATTCCCCACATCACCAAGTCCCACATGACGACTTGGAATCCAAATTCCACCCTTAAATCCGATTCCTCCAAACCAAAATCAGCCAATCCAAAGAACTCCACCACTAAATGCCAATCCACCATACCAAATTCCAAATGTCCAAAACCCGCCAATGCAAGAAGAGGGATTTGTGAGAGAGAACTGAAGGAGAGGATATGGAATGTATGATGATCCTTATTTGATGGAAGAAGGGATGAGAGGTAGAAGGATAGATCCGAGGGAGAACCGAGGGCTTGAAGGTAGGGGAGGCCAAGGTGTTCGGTAAATGGATGTTGGCCTCAACACTATCAAAATGGGGCTTCCGATCTTTAAGGGAGAAAGTGATCCCGAAGAGTTTCTCGCATGGGAATCCGCATGCGAGAGAGTATTTCAAGTGAATGATCTCACGGAGGATAAAAATAGTTGCTACGCCATTGCTCATTTTGAGGGATATGCTACCACATGGTGGGAGTATGTCAAACGTATTGATTGAGGGGAAACCCCCTCTTTGGTTTCGATTAAGGTATCTTATAAGGAAAAGGTACCTTCTCGAAAGCTATCAACATGAACTCCTTGCAAAATTATACAACTTGAAGAAAGGAAACAAAAGTGTGGCAGCCTACTATGATGAGTTTCAACAACTCATCTTGAAACTTGATCATAGAGGAAAACAAGTGAGCCACGATATCATCCGGTTCAAGGTCGGCCTAAATAAGGAAATATCTACACATATGACACTTCATAAGTTTGAAACTATTGAAGGGATCTTTCAAGCGGCTTTAGATATTGAACGAGAGAACAAGGAAAGGTCGACCTACAAAACCAAAACCTACCAAGGGCCCTCGGGTTGGACCAAGGGGAGAGAAGTTATTCCCTCGTCTTTGGGGTGGAACAAATCCAAACAACAACCAGTCAAGACCCCTCCACCCATGAGCAAGAGTGCTCAACCACCTCCTCCACGTCTTGAAGGAAAGCGGAATATTTCTTCTAATGTCAAGGGATTCCAATGCTTCAAATTCCACGGATGGGGACACAAGGCTAGTGAGTGTCCTAATCGGAGAAATATGATATTGAGAGAAGGGAAATTGTATTTCTTGGGGGAAGAATTGGGAATTGAAGGGGATGAAAATGAAGAAGCCGCTCAAGATGGAGAAGGAGGGGAGGCCGAGAGGCCTAGTGATAATGAGGAAGAGGAGGTTTGGCCTCAAGAAGGTGAACATGAAGTACCTAATTATGTGGTACGAAGAGTTATGATTAGCAAAGCGTTGGATGATCCTAGCCAATGGGAAAACCTCTTTCATACTAAGTGCCTCATTAAGAGGAGTGTGTGCTCCTTGATTATTGATAGCGGAAGTTGTGCTAATGTATCTAGTGCCTCGATGGTGAATCACTTGAAGTTTCCAACTACTCCACATACGAGTCCATATAGACTCCAATGGTTGAATAATTGTGGAGAGTTGAAGGTGACTCGTCAAGTGGTGATTCGGTTCAAGGTTGGAAATTATGAGGACGAGGTACTTTGCGACATCATTCCTATGCATGCTTGTAACCTTTTGTTGGGTCGGCCATGGCAATATGATAGGTCGACCAAGCATGATGGCCGAACCAACTATTATTCCTTTGAGTTAAAGGGCCGAAAGTACAACCTCCGACCACTATCACCATCACAAGTGTGTGAGACAAATCAACAAATGAAGAATTTTTCAGGAAAGGAAAAGAAAGAGGAAGAACCCACGGGTAGAGGGGAGGAACCCAAGAGTGGGAAGGGTGAGGGTGAAGAGAGAGTTTCATCATTGAGGGGTAGGGATTCGATGGTAATGTTGGCTCGTAAGGGCGACCTCTTCAAAGAGTATGATGATACTACTCCCATGCTACTTTTGGCACATGTTTTGAATGCTAACCCATCCACTTCCCCTATCCCATCTTCTATTTCTAATGTCTTGCAGGAATTTGATGATGTGTTCCCAAGTGAGTTGCCGCAAAGACTTTCTCCACTTCGAGTAATCAAGCACCAAATTGACTTTGTTCCTAGGTCGCAATTGCCAAACAAGCCGGCTTATAGGATCAACCCCACTGATAAAAAGGAAATCCAACGGCAAATTGAGGACCTTCTCAACAAAGGATATATCAAGGAAAGCATGAGTCCGTGCGCGGTCTCGATGTTTCTTGTGCCGAAGAAGGATGGGACGTGGAGAATGTACGTGGACTGCCGAGCCATAAATAAAATTATGGTAAAGTATCGTCATCCTATTCCTAGGCTAGATGATATGCTTGACGAACTAAATGGCTCTTGTGTGTTTTCTAAGGTTGATCTTAGGAGCGGATATCACCAAATTCGTATGCAACCGGGTGATGAATGGAAGACCAAATTTGGTCTATATGAGTGGATGATCATGCCATTTGGTCTTACCAACGCTCTTAGTACCTTTATGCGGCTAATGAATCATGTGATGAAGTTGTTTATTGGCAAATTTGTGGTCATGTACTTTGATGATGTTTTAGTTTATAGTAAGTCTCTTATTGATCATGTCTTGCATCTAAGGAGTGTGTTTGATGTTCTTAGGAAATAAAAGTTGTATGCTAATATTTAAAAATGCTCCTTTGGTGTTGATAAAGTTGTGTTTTTGGGATTTGTTGTAAGCTCGAGGGGAGTGGAGGTAGACGAATCCAAGATAACCACTATTAAAGATTGGCCAACCCCAAAAACCGTGGGTGAAGTTCGGAGCTTCCATGGGTTGGCAAGTTTTTATAGGAGGTTCATCAAAGTATTTAGTACCATTGCCACCCACTTGACCGAAATCATCCGAAGGGACCAACCTTTCCAGTGGGGTGAGGAGCAATCTAAGGCCTTTAAGACATTGAAAGATATGCTCATTTCGGCACCGTTATTACAATTGCCTAACTTTGATAAGATGTTCGAAGTTGAATGTGATGCTAGTAAAGTAGGCATAGAGACTGTTTTGGTGCAAGATTTAAAGCCCATTGCTTATTTTAGTAAAAAGCTCAAAGGAGCAACTCTAAACTACTCTACGTATGACTTGGAGTTGTATGCCTTGGTTAGAGAGTTAGGAAATTGGCAACACTATCTTTGGCCCAAGGAATTCGTAATCCGAACGGATCATGAATCCTTGAAGCACCTTCGGGCACAAGATAAGCTTAACAAACGGCATGCCAAATGGATTGAATTTCTTGAAACCTTTCCCTATGTGATTCAATACAAAAGGGGAAAGGATAATGTGGTAGCCGATGCATTCTATAGAAAGCATGTTTTTGTGTCCACTTTTTAGTCCAAGATAATGGGGTTTGAGAGCCTTAAGTTTTTGTATCCTGAGGACCCTTACTTCGCTCCTATCTTTAGGGAAAGTGAAGTTGTAGGTAGGTAAAGGAGGCCCTTGGAGTCTAGTCCTTATGTCGTGTTTGATGGGTTCTTGTTTCGGGGGAGACGGTTGTGTGTACCTTTTAGCTCTTGGAGAGAGTTGTTTGTGAGGGAGGAACACGATAGAGGTCTCATGGGTCACTTTAGAATTGATAAGACCCTCAGGATATTGGAGGAGCATTTCCATTGGCCTAGGATACGCAAAGATGTTGTCAAAATTTGCGGCCAATGCATGGATTGTAGGAGTGCTAAGTCGAGGCTCCTTCCTCACGGGTTATACACCCCGCTTCCCACTCCATCACGCCCGTGGTTTGATATTTCTATGGATTTCATGTTGGGGCTGCCACAGACTCAAAGGGGTCGGGATAGCATCTTTGTTGTCGTTGATCGTTTCTCCAAAATGGCACACTTTATTCCATACAAAAATAGTGAAGATGCGGCTAGTGTATCCTCTTTGTTTATTGAAAATGTTGTTAAGTTACACAGAATACCAAGGACCATTGTAAGTGATAGGTATTCTAAGTTCCTTAGTCACTTTTGGAAG
Source organism: Capsicum pubescens (assembly GCA_030864215.1). NCBI lineage: Eukaryota > Viridiplantae > Streptophyta > Magnoliopsida > Solanales > Solanaceae > Capsicum > Capsicum pubescens. The sequence goes on along the minus strand of CM061538.1, from coordinate 349,785,708 downwards.
TCAACGTGGGGTAGGCTCGGAACTAAATTATTGTTTTCTACGTCTTGCCACCCACAAACCGATGGCCAAACGGAAGTAGTGAATCAAACCTTGGGTTCCATGCTACGTTCCATGGTTAAAGGTAAGTTGAAATCTTGGGAAGATCTCCTACCTCTCATAGAATTTGCTTACAATCGGGTGATCCATTCGAGTACGGGCATTACGCCCTTTGAATGTGTCTACGACTTCTATCCCCTAACCCCCTTGGATCTAACTCCTTTGTCAAGTGATATTGTTATTAGCTTAGATGGAAACAAGAGGGCCGAAGCCATGAAAATCTTGCATGAGAAGGTGAGGATACAGCTTGAGAAAAAGAAGCAAGAGGTGGCCAAACGAGTCAATAAAGGGAGAAAGCATCTTGTACTTGAGCCGAGAGATTGGGTGTGGGTATATCTACGTAAGGACCGGTTCCCCAACCAAAGAAAGGTCAATTTTCTTCCAAGAGGTGACGGTCCATTCCAAGTTCTTGAAAGAATCAATGATAATGCTTACAAGATCAACTTGCCACCGGAATACCAAGTGCATAACACGTTCAACGTGTGTGACCTCTCACGGATTGATACCATTGAAGATGAAGAACCCGTGAGTTTGAGGTCAAAATCCTATCAAGATGGAGAGGATGATACGGGTGTCACGGGATCTGGACCATTTACTAGAAGTCAAGCTCGGGAACTACAAAGACTTCAAGGCGTGTTTATGAAAATGGACGCGGTTGAGCTTGTTGCAAACTCTCCCAAGGGAGTGTACGTATTGACATGTGGGGACTGACATTAGGGGCCCAAAATACACCCCCCCCCCCCCCAAGGCTTCCCCAAACACTCCACACCCTCCCCTTTCATTAAGGGCAAAGAGGTCATTTTGCCATCCTTTTTGTAAAGACTATTTAAGGTGTTTCTTTAGTCTTGTTCTTTTAGTTAGCTTATTCTTAAAAATCACTTGTAATATTAAACATAATCTTCCTCTCAAGAAGAGAGTAGACCACAATTTGACACCACAAGAAATGGTTTCTTCTTGTGTTGTGTGTATCGGCTAGAAACGAGAGTGCTTGAGGAAACCGAGCTCCTCTTGTGTTCCGTAAGAACGTGGTGCTTGTTAACTTGTTTTGTAGAGGTTTTAGAGTATTAATACACTCTTTAGTTGTTGCATTATGAATTCTCCTTGCGTCAAGTTACATATCTTCTCTATCGTTTAAGTTGGTGTTTGTTGTTTACGTTAAGTGTCTTGTGCGTGAGGACTGTTTGTACGATTGCGGACTGCTTCGTGCTCTTTTAGATACCGTTTGGTATCAGAGAGAGAAGAAGATAGAGGGAAGGTGAAGAGTGAGAGAAGAGAGATGGTGCTACAGATTATTCGGTGTGTGTTGGGGGGGGGGGGTGTATTGGGTATTTAAAAGAAAAATAATTCACCAAAGTCTACAATTTCCCCCAACATATCCCTTAGGTTTAGGAAAAGAATGAAAAAGTCAAAAATGAAGAAAATAGTGAGTGAAATAAAAAATAAAAAAAATAAAAAACTGAGGCTACCTAAATTTGACTAATTTTTTTTTTGTGTAGTAAAATAATCAAATCGACTCACTTTTGCATGTCGTATTAAATATCATACAAAATCATGAATACCGATGTGTAATTACATAAAAATATAAACAACAAATAAAAAATACAATTATTATAAAAAAAATATATTATGCTATAAATCATTAAAATTATATTGTGCAATAAAAAATTAAAGTGTTGTGCTGTGTACAAAGAAATGATTGTGCAAAAATATTAAAATGATAATAAATTGATAAAAATTCTAAAATTTACTAAATTAAAGATAATTAAAATATGACAACAAATTAGTAAAAATCCTAAAATAATGATGATTAACAACAATTTATTAACAATTGCAAAAAATGTGTGAAAAATTGCATTTTATGTCATTTAACGGCCAGGAAGCCTAAAAATGCTAATTTTCAGCATGAAAAGCCAAAATTGGGTGTCAACAACACTTTGATACTTTACAACCCCAAGAAGACACAAAATAGCCCCCAAAAACGTCACAAAACACACCACAAATCGAGAGCCCACAGAACCAAGTTTCGGCTAAGAATGACAACACTAGAATGAAAAGAAAATCCGAGAATGCTTCAATAATGGAGAGATAATAACAGGTATAACTACACCAAAACAGAAACAACACTACATTAATGTGATGAACAATAAGGTTACAATAACACCAACCAACTATTACAAGAAGACAAGACACAACTACTACAAGATGAAAACAAAAGTAAAGGGATAGATAGTTAGACAAAGGTGGTGTAAATCCTAGGAACCAAAGAGTACATAAAACTCTAAGACCCCTAACACCTCCACACACGATCACCTAACTCTTACGATGACACAAGAGAGGATTCCACCACTCAAGCGCCAATGTTTCTAAAAAACAAGCAATTACAAGAGATTTCACCCTTGAATTGCTATCCTAGTTACAAGTTTCGGTTTGCCTCAAGTAGAGAGAGGACTTTGGTGTTTCAAATGTCAAGACTTACAAAAATAATCAACTAAGTCATGAAAATTCCTAATACTAAACTATATATAGTCTCCTTATTACATAAAAGATGAAATGACCAAAAGACCCTTAATGAAAAGGGGGTGCCCTTCTAGTGTAATAAATGAGCAAATAGGGCGGCTTTGGTGTGTCTTTTATCCTTGTCTCGTCTCAAAATTGAAATTCCTAGGATTATACTTTGCTTCACTTGTACACACATTGATCTTCATAGTCTCACTTGTATCATCCTCTCTATCTTGAGAGGAATTTGCCCTCAAATTCAAGCAATCACCACTGGCAAGCTCTCCTCTTTTCATCATCTCTTCATTACTCTTCCTAAGGTTAGGATGTTCAACCAAGGGTCCCATTATATCATCAAGCATTCTCCTTGGATTTATATGCTCTACAATCTGCACATAAGAAGATTTGATACAAGGCAAAGTGCTAGTATCTCGGTTAGTAATCAACAAAGAGTCCTTGTGGGCATATCCCACAATCCCAACTCTCGGCTTTTCTCCTTATTCATCCTCCTCACTCTCGGATTCTTCTTACATACCCTCACTAAGCATGACTTTCCTTTCCATATACATAGTCACTACAATCTCACCTTCACACGGCCAAACATCTTTCTCATCCCCATCCTTTGGCTCCTCGGGTTCTACCTTCTCTCCATATTGAGATTGATCATCAATCTCCTTCGGTTCAAGTCCCACCTCCTCCCCAAGAAAGTACAATTTTCCCTCCCTTAGGATCACATTTATCCTATTTGGACACTCGTTAGCCTTGTGTCCCCAACCTTGGCATTTAAAACATTGAAAGCCCTTAGAACTAGAAGAGGAATGTGGTTTACCTTCATTTCTCGGAGGGTAACTTTGGTGAGCCTTGTTTTCAGCTTGTGCAGACTTGTCCTCGGTTTAATCCTCATTGGATGGATCATTTTTTTCCTTGTGCCAACTCGAGGGAGATTGCTCTTTGAGCTTGACACTCGGTTTCTCCCGTAATTCCTTCTCAACTTCCAAGGCGGCTTGGAAGATGGCATCAATGGTGTCAAACTTGTGAAGTGTCAACCGTGAGGCAATGTCCCTATTCAATACCACCTTTAATCGAATGATGTCATGGCTTACTTTCTCCCCTCGGTGATTAAGTTTCAAAATGAGTTGTTGGAATTCATCATAGTAAGCCACGACGTTTTTATTCCCTTGCCTTAAGTTATACAACTTAGCAAGGAGATCTTGATGGTAACTCTCGGGTAAGTACCTTTGTCTCATGAGGTACCTTAACCTAAACCAAGGAGGGGGCTGCCCCTCAATCAAAACATTGCCAAATCGCTTCACATACTCCCACCACGTAGTAGCATAACCCTCAAAATGTGCAATCGCATAACAACTCTTTTTCTCCTCGGTAAGGTCATTAACTTGGAAGATTCTCTCACAAGTGGACTCCCAAGCTAGAAATTCTTCTGGATCACTCTCACCTTTGAATGTTGGAAGCCCCACCTTGATGGTATTTAGACCTACATCACGGTTTTGGTTCCCTTGTTGGTTCCAAAGACCAACTCTTCCGTCTCGGCCGTGAACTTCCCTTGGATCACCTTGCCTACCCCTTATCTCTTCCCTTCTCACGTAAACATCATAATATAGTTCATAACCAGCATGTTGTTCTCCTCTACCATACCCCTCAACATGGACGGGTCTATTTGGGTTAAGTGGAGCTTGTAGCGGCGGGATTGGATTTGGATAGTGAGGTCTTTGGTCAAGTGGATTTTGTATGGGAGGGATCGGGTTTGGTGGTGGTATTTGGGTTCCAAGTCCTTCTTGTTGGACTTGGTGAAGTGGAGGATGGCTTGGTCTATCATGATCTCTATTTGGGAGTGAGGGTTGGTTTGATTTGTCGCAATAGGTGGATATAGCATTTGGTGCATAGCCTCGGGAGTACTAGTTGGTGAAATATATCGAGGGGTAGAAGGTCAGCTTCTTTGGATTTCCACTCTCTCCAATCTCCCACCCATTATTGATACTTCACCCTTCATTGATACCACATTCGAGTCTAGTTTTTCAATACCCGCGGTCATCCTAGCCATGTCTCGGGACATAGCTTCAAGGCGAGCCAAAATGATACTAGTAGCATTGTGTTCCCCCGTGGGTTGAGAGTGTGAGGTCTCGGGTTCCATAGCACCAAAAAAAATAGTCCACAATGTCACACACAACACACCAACAAAGGTTCAAGTCTTTGAACCGCAAGCAACAACACCACACAAACGGTAACAAGAAAACTAAACAAGTTTACAAGACAAAAACACACTTTGTTGTTGAAGAGAATTTGTTCCAAGACTTTGATGTTCAATAATACACCTTTGAGGAAGATATTTCGGCTATGGTATAGGCTTACAAGACTTGATACTCTCTTTTCAAGATTCAAAAGTTTTCCACCAACTTTCTACCAACTTGCACTCTTTTGGCAAGACAACTTTTTGGGTAGTCTTGTCTCTTTCCTCTTTTGTCTAAGTTTGAAAAGTGCCTTACTCCTTTTTGGTAACTTGCTTTTTGGAGGGCTCTTTTTCTTTTTCTACTTTGGTGTTGTCTTGGATTGTTTTCAAGACAAACACAAAGTCTTATACTTCTTTTATCTCTTCAAGATCAAACAACAACTTCTTCAACACAACACAAGAATACAAGATGAACACCACCAACAACAACAAGAAACCGTCCACTTAACACCACAACACAACCAGAATTTTGCTCAAGAACTTGGGTGGTAGACTCAATAAGTGTTGAGGAGAAAGAGAACCAACACTATAAACAAACTAAGACAACAAAACACACTCAAATCAAGACACAAATCTCGGCCAAACACAACAACAACAACAAGAACACCCGGCCAAGAACAAGAACACTTCAACACCTTTTTTTTTTTACTAAGAGAGCCCAAGATTGGTAGTGTAGGAACACAACCAGCCTTGGATTTGATACCAAATGATACCTTACAACCCCAAGAAGACACAAAACAGCCCCCAAAAACATCACAAAACACACCACAAACCGAGATCCCAAGGAACCAAGTCACGGCCAAGAATGACAACACTAGAATGAAAAGAAAATCCGAGAATGCTTCAACAATGGAGAGATAATAACGTGTATAACTACACCTAAACAGAAACAACACTACATTAATGTGATGAACAATAAGCTTACAATAACACCAACCAACTATTACAAGAAGACAAGACACAACTACTACAAGATGAAAACAAAAGTAAAGGGATAGATAGTTAGACAAAGGTGGTGTAAATCCTAGTAACCAAAGAGTACATAAAACTCTAAGAACCCTAACACCTCCACACACGATCACCTAACTCTTACAATGACACAAGAGAGGATTCCACCACTCAAGCGCCAAGGTTTCTCAAAAACAAGCAATTACAAGAGATTCCACCCTTGAATTGCTATCCTAGTTACAAGTTTCGGTTTGCCTCAAGTAGAGAGAGGACTTTGGTGTTTCAAATGTCAAGACTTACAACAATAATCAACTAAGTCATGAAAATCCCTAATACTAAACTATATATAGTCTCCTTATTACATAAAAGATGAAATGATCAAAAGACCCTTAATGAAAAGGGGGTGCCCCTCTAGTGTAATAAATGAGCAAATAGGGCGACTTTGGTGTGTCTTTGATCCTTCTCACGTCTCAAAATTGAAATTCCTAGGATGATACTTTGTTGCACTTGTACACACGTTGATCTTCATAGTCGCACTTGTATCACACTTGTCACCTAAGCCGTGTATTTCTTGTTACTCTGTAGTTCTTGTTATTCAATAAAAATGACAGGCTGGAAAGATGATATCGAGTTATTTGCGAATTGAATATTGTAAACCACAATTGTCAGGAGAAAGCACAATTAGAATTGAACAAATACAACTAGATTCACACATCCATCAGTTTGGATTACAGTGAAGAGAATAAATAGATCAGCTTTAAACTTCTAAACATATAGTATTTAGGAAAAAGAATCACAAAACTAGAAAGAGACAATATTCAAATTAATTATCAGAATGATGGTGTAATCCAAGTTGGCGGACAGATAGGACTTAGAGACAATCCAGGATAAAAAGTTTCAATCTTTCCATCTTCAAGATTGTAAGTCGCTATATCTCCTCTATGCCTCCGCCCCCCTTCCAATACATTAAAATACTCATACCAATCATCGGCAAAATATATGTGATTAGGCTTGACCACTGTAAACATAGAAGTGTCAATGGAACTTGCTTTATTATGGCCCACAAATATTGCTGACTCTCTCAAGGTCTTAATTTCCTCCTTCAATTCACTTTTGATTACATCTAATTCAAAGACTTTAAATTTAAGGGTTTTGTACCCGCACTTTCTATCAACTATAATGTCATTATCTCCAAAACGGACAACAAGTAATAGTGCACCAGACAGCTCAACTAGATAGAACTGACGTGAGTTATAACACCACATATCAGCCTCCAGCTGGACAAGCAAGCGCCGCTCAATTGGTTCAGGCCCTGGAACATCAAAAGCCCAAACTTCACCAGGCTAAGACACATAATAAAATTGACCCTCATAATAGTTGATACCAATGAATGCATCACCACCCCATTTTTCAATGATATTAGTCCAATTGAGGTTTCTAGGTCGCCAAAAAGGCAAACGATTACCACCAAGTGAAATTCCCACAAAGTGGGGCCTGGCAAAGTTAGAGTGTACGTAGACCTTCTAATCTCGGAGGCAGAGAGGCTGTCTCGGCAGTTTCCAAAAGATCTCAAGTGAAGAAAATCAAAGTAGTAATGAAAAGGAAAAACAGTACCGAAAGAGAACATGACAACTAACAGGAAAGCAGTACAGAGCGTATATAAAGTTGTGTTTTTTATAGTAATATTTAATATTATCTAAGAAAAAAATTATATCATAGAATTTACAATTATAACTTTTGAGGACCTGGAATTTTTGGGTTATAAAACAAAGACTTAACTATCATTGAGTCATCTTGGAACCGTTGGAAATTTATCAGCGAGCTCATCCCAACAACAACAACAACAACAACATACCTAGTGAAATCCACTAAGTGAGTTCCGGGAAAGGTAGGGTGTACGCAGACCTTACCTCTACCTTTTGAAGGTATGATCTATCTCGCCACTCATCAAAATACTTTCAATCATAGGTACCGACAATTCTATTGGACTACGTGTATGCTATGGAAGAATATTTGTCGATTATACTGGTAAGAGAAACGTACAGTTGTAAAAGTTATATATCAACAACAACAACAACAACATACCCAGTGTATTCCCACCTAGTGGGGTCTGGGGAGGGTAAAGTGTATGCAGACCATACCACTACCTCAAGAGAAGTAAAGAGGTTGTTTCCGATAGACCCCCGGCTTAGGACCAATAACAGTATAACAAATACAAAAAGTAGGCACATATAAACTAGTATGGTACACAAAACAAACTAACCGTATAACAAATACAAAAGATAAGTGCATAATAAACTAGTACGGGATGCAAAAAAGTCAACACCACTAGCCCCAAACTACAGCCACAATACTACGAAACAGAAATTCCAAACCCAAAGGAGCACTCCCCTATTACTACCTCCGCGCTCCCACCCTCTACCCTAATCCGCGTCCTCCACACATTCCTATCAAGGGTCATGTCCTCTGTAAGTTGTAATTGCTCTATATCATGCCTAATCACCTCTCTCCAATATTTCTTCGGTCTACCTCTAGCCCGCCTAAAACCATCCCTAGCCAGAGTCTCACACCTCCGCACTGGAGCATAGGGCCCCTCCTCATCACATGCCGGAACCAACGTAGCCTCACTTCTCGCAACTTATCCTCCACCGAGGCAACTCCCACCTTCTCCCGAATAATCTCATTCCTCACCCTATCTTTTCTAGTATGTCCACACATCCATCGCAACATTCGCATCTCCGCCACCTTCACCTTTTGGATGTGGGAGTTCTTAACTAGCCAACACTCTGCTCCATACAACATAGCCATCCGGACTACCACTCTGTAGAACTTACCTTTAAGCTTCGGGGGCACCTTCGCAAAAGTTATATATATAAATCTTTAATTTTGATGCCTTGTTTTTCTGATTCTTCAATTACACCAACTGTTATGGTCCATTTTAGATAGCTTAGTTGTCCAAATAGTTAGGCAGTATATAGTTTTGTTAACACAAAAATGCTTCCTAAAGTATGTCAAGCATGTAAAATTTCCTGCTGAAGATGATTCACTATCTGGTATCTCAAATTTTACTGATGTACGCAAAAATTGTCTGGAAAATATAATGCATTTTATTGAACTTATATGGGATTCATTGGGTTATGCCATCCAATGTTAAGCAAACTGGCAGGGACAACAACTGAGAAAAAGTCAAATCTGGAAATATGTTGGGGTCCTTTTACCAAGTTTACCGGCAAGGTAGAAGATGATAGAGGGCCAACTATCATTCCCTTGAACAACACGGTGTCCTTTCAATTCGAGTTCTAAATAGATCTTTAAAAGGTTCTCTTGGGGTGCTATGTCAAAAGTGACGTGATTCCTGGGGGCTATCAGGAACGAGATATAGCAGTAGACGGCCTATTTTGAGCTTGAAAGAAGAACTGTTACGCCCCTTTTCTTAAGTAATGTCGTAAGGTTCTTGGAAATTAGAAACAGTGGAATATAGTTCACGAAGCATTCGGGCATGTTATGAACAACATAGCATGCCAATTACTAAAAATAAATTCAGAAGCACTATACTTAGAAACAGTGGAATCATAAAATCATCCATCAGATAAGAGAAGGAAGATATTACACACTAGCATAAATCAGTATCTAGAGCAGGACTCACTCGACTTAAATGTTCTTCCTGAAGGAGTAGTGTCAAATAATGACACCGAAGAGTGCAGTATGCTATCAAGACTTTGATCTAAGAAACGTTGAGCTGTTTTGAGACACAAAAATGCGACAACAAATGATCTGACGGTCACAAAAATGCAGCAAATGCCAGCTAGTAAACCTTTATATAAACAGAGAAACATTGAATATTTGGTCCTTTGAAGTCTCATATAGGCCAGCCAATAGTCGCTGATCAACTTATAGTAAAGGAGAATAAATAGATCAACTTATAAATATATAATATTTGGGGTGGGGATCACAAAACTAGAAAGAGACAGTTACTCCTTGAGCTCACATGGAGGTGAGTGTGTATCTGGTAAACTATCAGAATGATGGTGTAATCCAAGCCGGTGGGCAGAAAAGGCTTCGAGACGATTCTTTCCATCTTCAAGATAGTAAGTCACTATATCTCTTCTACACTCCTGCCACCTTGCCAACGCATCAACATATTCATACCAATCATTGGCAAAATATATGTGATTAGGCTTGACTCCCGTTAACATAGAAGAATCTATGGAACTTGGCCTATTACTACCCAGAAAGATTGCTGACTCTCCCAAGGTCTTAATCTCCTCCTTCAATTCACCTTTGATTACATCTAATTCAAAGACTTTAAATTTACGGGTCTTGTACTCGCCCTTTCGACCAGCTATAACGTCATTATCGTCAACTCGGATAACAAGTAATAGTGCACCGTAGAGCTCAACTAACTGAAGTAAGTGAAGACGACATATATCAGCCTTCAGCCAAACAAGCAAGCGCAACACAAATGGTTCAGGCCCTGCAACATCAAAAACCCAAACTTCACCCGAATATGACACAAAATAAAATTGACCCTTATAATAGTTGATACCAGTGAACGCATCACTACCCCATTGTTTAGTGATATTAGTCCAATTGAGGTTTCCAGGTCGCCAGAAAGCCAAACGATTACCTCCTCTATAATAAGAGAGCAGCAGTACATAATCTGATGTAAGAGAAGGACTGACAGATAAGATAGCGTGGTCCATGCAGCCCCAGGTGGGTCCTGCTCCGAGACCCTGTGAATCCAATAAGTCTTTCCATGAAGGAAGTGGAATTTGGGTATGGGAAAAAAGATGCAACAGGTTTATCTCTCCCGTATTATCATTAATTGTCAAGATCCATCCTTGTGATGGAAAACACTCTCGTCCTCTACCTTCCGGGAGAAATATGCGCGAAACTTTCTGCTTGGAAAGAGAGTAAAATTCCCGATAATCATCGTTTGTATCAGCCAGCATTAGCAACGGAACTTGGGGCAAAAACACATCGAAATTTTCCTTTGTAGCAGCAACTCGCCATGATTTACAAACATTACGAAAAGCTATGAAATCTTGTATCTCCTTAATACGCTTTGCAATCAGAACAATTAGATCGTTGGACAGTTCTGCCCACTTCGCCATTCTAAGCAAACCTTAATTTGTTGTTTGTGGTTTTTAATCAAATTGCATGGTATAGCCCCAATAATGGGGTAACTTTGAATTTTTGATCTATAGAAAAAGTTTTGAAAAACTACTCTTCCTTCAAATATATTTTTACCACTCTACAACTCAAATATTTTTAAACTATCCATATTCATTTATCTGTCAAATTCTATTTTTATTTTTATTATTATCACTTTTTTAATCTTCTTTTATTTTTATTTTCATATTTTAATTCATTTGTCGCAATCTTTATTGTTGTTTTTTTCTCTAACATTATCTATTTTTTTTTTTAGTTCATTTGTCTTAATCTTTATTTTTCTTTTACTTTTGATTTTTATCATTTCTCTTTTTTTCCTCATTTTTTTAAAATTTTTATTTTTATTTTTTTCCTCTCATTTTTGTTTTTTATCAATTTTTTTTCATTCTCCGCTTTTTCTTAACCTTTATTTTTTTCTTGTTTTTTTTCTCAATCATTGCCTTTTATTTCTCTATTTTGTTTGTGTTTTTTTTTTCTTTTTTCTCAACTTCTATTATATTTTGCTAATAAATAAAAAATTGAATAATCCGCAAAGGATCTTTTTTGACATCAAAGCAAATTTAAGAGCATGAATTGTTGTTAGGAAGTTCTTTGGAGTAGGTTTTGCCTCTAAAGCAAAAATTATAGAACAACCCATAAATCAAGACACAATGTGATAGTCAAGTCTTTCTTGTGGAGCATAACTTCTTGTTTGAAAATTCTTAAGCCTTACTTTTAAGATAAGAGTTATTGAATATCTAATAAATCAAGAAATAATTTGGTAGTTGTAATGACCCTTACGGTCATTTTTTTGTATTTTCATATAATTTTAGTACTATTTAAATGTATCAGTGATTATTTAATTTAATTTGATATTTGGTAGAAATATAATTTAGTACCCTTCTAGAATATTTTCAATATTAGTAAAATTCTTTGAAATCGTTTGATAGAGTGTATTGTAAAATATAATGCATGCATTAGCTAATGTGTACTACTAGTACCTTATTTGGTACGCCTTTTTGCCTATGAATAACTAATGCAAGCATTAGTTATACCCTCTATTGTGTATTGAAGTGTGTACTAGTAATACTCTATTTCCTATGTATTAGTAATACAAAGACATTAAACACATGCATTGACTTATTAAATGACCTTAATACCCCTCAATTTTCCTCTCAAAATATTTCACCATTCATTTTTCCACCGTTTTAATTTGCAATAGTGAATCTTTTCAAATATTTCACAATTTCTTTTCCCACCATTTTAATTTACAACAATGAATAGTTGATTTAAATAACTATAATATATTTTTTCTTTGCTTCGAGAGTCTTTAAAAAGAAATTTCAAAAAAATTGAGACTATTTCTTAATTTTACGTTTTGTATTTTATTTTTATTTCGACTATGTTAATCCGTCGTCGTAACATTTCTGCGCAAAGAAGAAGGTCTTGCAATTAATCCTAAACCTCTATATAATAGTTCAACAATACTACTTATGTTTGAAATGACAAAAGAACTTTATTGCAAAAAAGTGTACAAAATCAAAGAAGGGTATTTTTGTAAACAAAAATTTCTTTTATAGAAATTATGGAAGATGTATTATTTCTTATACATCAAACCAAACAATGTATAAGAAATAATACATGCATAACTAATATAAGCATAAATAATACAAATATTACTAATGCAAGCATTATTAATACACTATATTTTGCATTTTTCTTATACACTCTACCAAACGACCCCTTTAAGTGATGATATATTTATATCACTTTATAATAGATTTTTATGATTTATTAATATTTTAAGCGGAAATAGTAATTTAGAATTATTAAACTATTATTATTATATAATAGAGGTTTTGTTAGAAATAACTTTCTATTAATTATGGTATATTCAAAATATTATAATTATTCTATCACCAATTTCTGCAATACCAAAGTATATACATAATAAGATTAGATTTATATATATCTATATTTATGTGTGGTGCAGATTTATTTATTCATGGGTAAGGGTGGCCACATATGTTTAACAAGTGTCAAACAATGGTTAGTCCTTAGTGCATTAGGATATCTTCTGACTTTATTTTTTTTAAATCTTTCGAGCATTTATATATATAGATACTACAAATGAAATCTCCTATTAAACTTTGGTTCTTCTCAATAAAAATAGTACTACTAATATATGTTGTTGTTGTACGTAAGGGGTAGGATCAGCGATCCTTAAGTGTTCTTTTTTCACTACCTCCTTGTTTTTCCATTTATGGTTGGTCCAAGGTGTTGTATGTGACACGCGGTATATTTATTCATGTATAATTAACTATCAACATCAAATTGTTCAAGCTCGAATTCTACTAGCGTTATTTTGAGGCTTTGCGAAAATGCTTTTTAGCTTTGGCGTCCAGGTAGGCTATGCTTATCCTACCTTTAGATTGAGTTTATTTACTGAAATTGTAAACTATTATGCTAGCTTTGGATAAGTGTTTGTACAACAACAACAACAATAACAAACCGAGTGTATTCCCACAAAGTGGGGTCTGGGGAGGGTAAGATGTATGCAGTCCATACCGCTATCTCCGAATAAGTAGAGAGACTATTTATGATAGACCCCCGGCTCGAGATAAATAATAGTAAATAAGGGGGGATGACATAAAAGAAAATCAGGAATAAGAAATGATACAAATAGTAATCGTAGAAATACTAAATACGAGAAAATACTGGTGACACGAGATAAGACAAATAGGAACTAAGACATAAGAAAAAGAGCACCCACCTTGTACACAGTCCTAGGGTTACTTCCCCGGCTACACAAGATCTCTCCTAACTAAATTCTACAACCCACACACTCACACTAGCCTTCTACCCTTATCCGCGCCCTTCACACCTTCCTATCTAGGGTCATGTCCTCAGTCAGCTGAAGTTGCTCCATGTCATGTCTAATCACCTCCCTCCAGTATTTCTTCGGCCTACCTCTACCCCTCCTCAATCCATCCAAAGATAGCCTCTTACACCTAAGAACTGGGGCATCCACGCCCCTCCTCATCACATGTCCAAACCATCTCAGCCTTCTTTCCCGCTTATAGATGCGTATTATTTGATTTATATAAACTGTCTTATTTATCTGAATTAGAACTCCGTTTTAGTAAATATTGGAATATTATCTTTCAATATAATATAACATCTATTACTTTAGGACGTGAAACTAAAATACAAAATCTTGAATTTATCCCTTTTAAATTAAAATTGACGGATGATTATTTAGACGTTGACATTGTTATGATATGGTATGGATTTTAATAGTACCGTTGGGTATGCTTAGTATGAGTTCTTGTTCGAGTCCGGCATTTGATTATTAATGTTACTACGAGTTTCGGTTCGAGTCCGGCATCTGATTATTGTTGTGGTTCCTCTGAGTTCCGGTTTGAGTCCGGCATATGATTATGGTTGTGGTTCCTCTGAGTTTCGGTTCAAGTCCGGCATCTCATTATGAGTTATATATATGCGGCCTATCATTATTACCTACTGTGTCCGGTTCGAATCCGGCACGTGTTCTCTTATTATTATCCATTACTACCGATCTGAGTCCGGTATCTGACCTCTCGTTACTATCCATTGGTGCCGATTTAAGTCCTCTTCACATCTGGATGACTATTATGATTTCTTGGGATTGGCTTAGTGACAGATTATTTACGTTTATTTTCTTTAATTGCCACTTATGTGTTCCACCAGCTTATGTGGGTACGGTTGGGTTAATTGTCTTCTTCAGTGTGCCTAATGGGCTTATGGGGGCTCAATTAGATTATGTTGTGTTCCTAGCGGGCTTATGGGGCCCCAGTTAGGTTATGTTTGACTTGTCTATAATTACTGCATTATTTATTTTCTGATCGCTTACATTTATTCCTCTATCTCATTGGCGTAGCTTGGTAGTTGTCTACTTTTCTTCCCCTTTTAACTGTTGACTTAGATTATATCCTTGCATTGTAGTTGTACTGTTTCTGTATTAAGCTCAGTCGGTAGATGATGCCTACTGACTACCCGTTGCTTTAGTACTCATACTACACTTTGACATCTTTTCTCCGATGCAGATTCAAGTATTATCAGCCGTCATTGACGTGATTCCTACCTTCCAGCACTGACTCGGAGCAGGGTGAGCTTACTGTCATCCGAGGCTAATCCTTCTCTATCTACTCTAGTTTAGTCTTTTGTACTCGAGACTGCTTGTGTATATTGGGTATATTTGGGATTTTGTCTAGTACTCTGGGTATATTTTAGTAGTGGTTCTAGTACCGACCTTACCAGGTCTTGGGAGGGATTCTTTTGTGTATTTGGTAATTTTCCTTCCCTTGTTTTAGTATATGAGATATGGTTACTTTCTGTTTGTTACTTTTTATTACTACTGCTATCATTATACACGATCTTTTCTGATTTCTGCCTATTAGCCCATTATCTATTATTTTGGGTTATGGCCTGGCTTTCTACTAGGGGGATAAGGTAGGCGTCATCACGACTTGAGAAATCAGGTCGTGATAAATTGGTATCAGAGCCTAGGTTTCACCGGTACTGTTGGTACTAGAGCCAATGTTTAGTAGTCCCGCGGATCGGCACAGAGACGTCTGTATCCTATCTTCGGAAAGCTACAGAGCATTTTTTTTAGGAAATAATCTCATTTTCTTGATCCATTTTTTGTGTGTAGTATCTGAATTGGTTTTTAAGTTTTTATTGGTTCACTCTTTATGAAGATGGCTTGGACGCGAGGTTCGGGAGTTGGGTTATGAGTTATTTCATGCTTATGTTGGGGATGTCAGTGTCGAGAGTCTATTGCGTGACTCCGTCCCTGTGGTTCGCAAGTTTCTTGATGTGTTTTCGAACGACCTACCCGGCCTTCCTCCCAGGCGTGTTATGCTCGTCCAGTATCCCTACCTGTTTGAGCCTTCAGGTATGGCCTTTACTTTCGCGAACAAAAGTCCTTTTAGTAGTGGATGTTGTAATGACCCTTACGGTCGTTTTTCTGTATTTTCATATAATTTTAGTACTATCTAAATGTATCGTTGATTATTTAATTTAATTTGACATTTGGTAGAAATATAATTTAGTACCCTTCTAGAATATTTTCAATATTAGTAAAATTCTTTAAGTGATGATATATTTATATTACTTTATTAATAGACTTTTATGATTTATTAATATTTTAAGCGGAGATAGTAAATTTAAAAATATTAAAATATTATTATTATATAATAGAGGTTTGGTTAGAAATAATTTTCTATTAATTATGGTATATTTAAAATATTATAATTACTAGTGAATATCCCCGCACTTCGTGCGGCTAAAATACCGAAATATTATTGAATTCATATCTTAATTTTTGTAAAATGTATTTTATCTTTCATAATTAAACACATTCATGTTTCTCGAATGAACAATTACAGCATATTAATAACCTATTCACACAAAATAGCGGTAAAAGCCTTAAATAAAATTCAACGTCATTGCACACCTATTTAACGGTAAGTATAAATTTGAATGTTAGTTACATATTTTACATTTTTTTAACTTCAAAGCTCAAACGAACAATGTTCCAAACTATAGGCAAAGTCTCGTTGGATTAAAATTTTGAACACTATATATTTTACATTTTTTTAACTTCAAAGCTCAGAACGAACAATGTTCCAAACTATCGGCAAAGTCTCGTTGGATTAAAATTTTGAACACTAAACTCTTAAGTTGAATTTAGAACAACAAAATATGTATAGTAATAAAGAAATATAAACACCATCAATGTAAAAATATGACTTAAGATAGACAGCATCCATCTCTCAACCCATAAGTTGGTTAAGTTATATAATTGATTAGTAACTAAAAGGTTCAATCTTGTTTTCAAGAAAAATATCTAATTCTTCAAATAAATTAGCTTGAATCATTAAAAAGAGAAGTAATTTCAAGGCTCCGACTGAAAAATCTGATGAAGAAAAGAATGATAACATCAGGCAAAATTAAATCAACATTCAAAATTGGACAAAAACAAAAATTATATCTACGGTCGCTTGCTACGTCTGATCCATCCTATAGAGCTCACATGAAATGTCTCTATATTTTCTCTTTCTTCGTCTGCTGCAAAAATTTATATAGCAATATAATAACATAAGTTATTAAAAAGGACAAATAAAAATCCAAGTTTGAACTACACATGAAAAATTCAAAAGTTGATTTGAAAATTTTAAGCAAATCAGATAATAAAATTTTATCGAAGGATGCAATGTGGCTATTCATATTTAGTGTTAGACAACATACACTATTAAGTGTAAAAGAGTAAATGATTAAGAAGAACAAATAAAGAAAGATGTAATTTCTGCAACAATGGAAGCATCACCTGTAAATTCAACAAATCGTATAGCGACCAATTATACAAGTACATAGAGACCAGTAATAGCGATTTCCTAACTACCCATAAGAGGAAACACTATTATTATATACCATAAATGACACGTATGGTAGCAAATTCATCTCCACACAGATGAATGCCAGAGAAATATCAATTGCATAATGCCTCTCCACCAAATGTAAAAAATCACATAATTAATCACAACAATACCTTGCCATCATATTCCCTTCTGGAAAGGACCTCTGGAGCAATTTGAGCCGGAGTCCCAGCAGTTGATTTTGGCCTTGAATGCAACAGGGATGACTGTAATTGCAGGAGAAAACTATGAGCATATTGAAATTCCTATGGGCATAATATAAGTCTATATCTACAAAACAGCAAAACAAATCAACCTTTGAGTATCCAAAATCACATATCTTCAAGCATGGAGCTGCACTTCTATCAAGAAGGGTATTCTCCAGTTTCAGATGTCTATGACATATTTGCTTGAAAGGCAATGGAAGTTTGATGAGGGATGAAGACAAAGGGCATTCCGGTGCACTAAAGCTACTGCTATGCGCGGTATCCGGAGAAGGGCCCCATTACAAGGGTGTATTGTACGCAGTCTTACCTTGGATTTCTGCTAGAGGCTATTTTCAAAGCTTGAACCTATGACCTCCTGGTCACATGGAAGCAACTTTACCAGTTACTCCATGCTTGATGAGGGATGAGGACTAACTCCCTTAAATTAAAAGATGGCATTTTCTATGCTCACAGTTAAAAGAAAAATTATCTGTAAATTCTTATAAGTTGGTCACTAGGTTGTGACAGTAGTGGACTCCTGAAATAAGCTGTTGAAAAAAGTATCTAGCCTGAAATAACAGTCGTAAGAGCCAAATGAGAGAGGCATTAAATAAAGGGAATCAAGGCTCCTAAGATCCATGAGTTTGGCCTTATAAAATTACATATTTCGTTCATCACAATTTGTTATCCTTCATAATCCTTTTTACACCAGAAGCTTATGCGAGACTTATTATTGACACAGTTAGAAATTTTAACTGTACCTCGTATTCACTAAACCTCCCTGCATTGCAGATGCGCTCAAAAAGTTCTCCACCAACTGCATATTCCATGACAATAGCAAGATGAGTTGGAGTCGATACCAACTACATCTCACAAAACAAATGAACAACAAATTAGGCCAGTTATTCCTTAACTTATCCTTTCCATTTTCAAAAGAAAGCAACATGAAAACAAAAGGACATTGCAAAATAGTGAATTATATGAACACACTTGCCTCCTTGAAACAAATAATGTTCGAATGTCGAAGTGATTTATGATTAATGATCTCCCTTGCTACATTCTCATCAATCTCAACAAAAGTGGCATATCTCAAATCTATGGAAACATTATATAATATTGCATATGAAAAAAAGACCAGGGAACCTAGTTAATTAAAGAATGTTTAACCAATAATTAAGGAAAAGCACAATAAACAATACAAAACAATGAGCATCAGACATTTAAAACAATTAGAAGATGTTAGATTAGTGACAAAAGACAGTAATTATGCAAACCTTGTGTCCTCTCTCAATGTATTTCATAGCCACAAGCTCTTTTGTCTCCTTGTGCCTCATGATCCTGGCAACACCAAAATTCTCAGACCCTATATCCTTCACAAGCTCGTATCTTTCCATCTTCTTATCGTTCAAAAACTCCTATATATAACAAAATCCACCAAACTTGAGAAGCTACAGGCTCCAATGTAAGAGAAGAACTTTACCTTTTTGATGTTGTCGGTGGAGCTAATATGTCCCTGATCTTCTCATTGTAGACTTCAAGCACACTAACAGATATGTCATAGGTGAAAGTTTCACTTGTCTCCTTTGCGATTATAAATAATGCTTCAAGAGTCCTATAATTGACTCCTCTGTTCCTGTTGTACCCTTCATGGTGACTGTTTTGCCTTTGTCCATAACCAAAGATACATACATTGTAACCGTCTAAAACTGAAACCATCGATCAAGCATCGGCATAGTCAACACCTGCTAAAAGACGATGAAACTATTATAGGGTGAACAACTCTTCTACTATTTGTTTGTTTTTTCTCAATCTTAAAGATGCAAGTTCTCAAAGATTGATGATACTCCAAATTCGCTCCCTCCGAAAACTATATTGAAGAGGCACTCTTCCGACAACCAGAAAGAGGGTTCTACTTTAGATTGACATATCGATTCAAAGTATGCAAACTTTCAACATATTATCTAGAATTTCAAATCATTCACACTGCAGCAACTTATCTGTCTTTGTGATTCTTTTTAAGCATGCAGTAACTTTTTTCTGGTCGTTTTAGCAAACAAAAGTTTTGAAAGAGTACAATCAAGTAGTTTATCTTATTACTCTAGCAGACATCGTTGAACATTCTATAATTACTTACATTATCCATAACTGGAGTAAGAAGAGAGCATAAGAAGAAAAGACTCACATAATGACCCCTTAGGTTGCGGTGAAGTGCTTTTTTACTGGCCCAAGGACGAGTAATATGTTATATGGGTCAATATTTCCCTGCTCATGGTCTGGAAGAAGAAGAGCTTTAGTGCAATCAGCGGAAGGATGTTTAGAAGATCTTGAGTCATAAGTTTTGTTGGGAAGCTTATATGTAGAGTCTAAAATCAAGCCACGAGTCCACCGGTACTCAAACGTGCCAACATAGTCATAGTAATCATCGGTAAATAACATTTCCAACCTAAAAAGAACAACCATAGAAAATGACCTTGATAAAAACAAATCATAACTTAATATTGCATTAAACACTCAAAAAATTGTCAGCTACTACTACCAAAAAAAACCTTGAAATTAATAATCGGGTTCTTGATTCCCTTGTTCCTCTGGTGGACAAGTTGAGATAGTTGCGGAACATAATGCCCTTAACACGCGGAAGAAAAATAAAACTAGTATCTTATTATATAACAAATATAGATATTAGTAATTAATATGTTACAAAAATACTTGCATAACTTTCTCCGGCAATATAAAATTCTCTATGCTTGTACTGAGGAAACCTTTCAAACCTTTTGACAAGAAACTGATAGGTATCTTCAGCTACAAATTGAAAGGTCGGGATTCATCATTTAGCTTAAACAACATAATAGTCCCCGTTGTCCATAAAAGGAACCCTTTTGTACCCTTCATGGTGACTGTTTTGCCTGTTCCCGTTTGTCCATAAGCAAAGTTACATACATTGTAACCGTCTGAAATTGAAGTAATCATTGGTAAAGCATCGGCATAGACAACACCTATTAAAATACGATGAAACTATTAGAGGGAGAAGAACTTTTCTATTATTATTTTTCAATCTTGTATAATGAAACATACCTTAATCATCTCTCGGTGTGTAAACACGGTCAAATTTAAATGTCTTTTTTGTAGAGCTATATAGAGGAGATTTATCATTAGTTATTTTTCAGGTCTTCGTAAACATCTCTTCCTCTATCGGAATGTTATTAATCAAAGTCTAAGAAGCAAAAGATAACTTGTATGTCAGCACTCCAATCAGACTCCAACAAATTCTTAATGTCCATCCGGTTCGTAAACATCTCTTCCTCTATCGGACTGCTATTAATATTAGAGCTTTTAATAATTTGTACTCTCGCGTACATGGTAGAAAACTTTGGTCCCTTCACTGCTATCTCAGGTCCATTTCGTAGTTTCCGCTGAAAATCAATTAAGAAAAAAAATCCTCAAAAATCTTCCTTTAGGCTCGAAGCTCTTTAAAAAATAACTACCTGTTTGTGCTATTTCTACCTTGCAGAAGGATGAGCAGAAACCCCAGAGTATTTGGTTTTTTATGAATGGAGAAAGAAATCATGGACATAGCAGAAGGGGCACGCCAAAAAGGTGTAATCAAGAAAAGTCGTGGGGAGGGGAAAAGGAAGAATGCAGAGGGTTTTTGTGGGTTAATGGTGCCTGATAATGACAAAGGACAATTAATAGGTTAATTAATTAGAAAAATAGATGATAAATTAATAAAAATTATAAAAATAACTCAAAAAAACTAGAAAAAAGATAATTACCTTTACTGATCATTGAGGCATGCCACACCAACAGCCTCCAATGATCCCTTTATATATATATAGATTTATCACGAATTTATGCAATACCAGAGTATATACATAATAGGATTAGATTTACATATATCTATATATATGTGTGGTGCAAATTTATTTATTCATGGTTAAGGGTGGCCACATATATTTAACAAGTGTCAAACAATGGTTAGTCCTTTGTGCATTAGGATATCTTGTGACTTTCTTTCTTTTTTTAATTTTTCGGGCATTTATATATATAGATACTACAAATGAAATCTCCTATAAAACTTGGGTTCATCTCAATAAAATAGTATTAATATATGTTGTTGTTGTACGTAAGGGGCAGGATCATCGATCCTTAAGTGTTCTTTGTTCACCACCTCCTTGTTTTTCCATTCATGGCTGGTCCAAGGTGTTGTATGTGACATGCGGTATGTTTATTCGCGTATAATTAATTATCAACATCAAAATGTTCAAGCTCGGATTCTACTAGCGTTATTTTAAAGCTTTGCGGAAATGCTTTTTAGCTTTGGCGTCCAGGTAGGCTAGGCTTACCCTACCTTTAGATTGAGCTTATTTACTGAAATTGTAAACTATTATGATAGCTTTGGATAAGTGCTTGTAGATGCGTATTATTTGATTTATATAAACTGACTTATTTGTCTGGATTAGGACTCCGTTCTAGTAAATATTGGAATATTATCTTTCAATATAATATAGCATCTATTACTTTAGGACGTAAAACTAAAATGCAAAATATTGAATATATCCTTTTTAATTAAAATTGACGGATGATTATTTAGACGTTGACATTGTTATGATATGGTATGGATTTTAGTATTACCGTTGGGTATGGTTACTATGAGTTTTGTTTCGAGTCTGGCATTTGATTATTAATGTTACTATGAGTTCCGGTTTGAGTCTGGCATCTGATTATGGTTGTGGTTCCTCTGAGTTTCGGTTCGAGTCTGGCATCTGATTATGGTTGTGGTTCCTCTGAGTTCCGGTTCGAGTCTGGCATCTGATTATAGTTGTCATTCCTCTGAGTTTCGATTCAAGTCCGACGTCTGATTATAAGTTATATATATGTGGCCTATTGTTATTACCCACTATGTTCGGTTCGAATCAGGCACGTGCTCTCTTATTATTATCCATCACTACAGGTTTGAATTCGGTATTTGGCCTCTGTTACTACCCATTGGTGTCGGTTCAAGTCCAGTGCACATTTGGATGACTCAGGATTTCTTGGGATTGGCTCAGTTACAATTATTTACATTTATTTTCTTTAATTGCCACTTATGTGTTCCACCGGCTTATGAGGGTACAGTTGGATTAATTGTCTTCTTCAGTGTGCCTAACGGGCTAATGGGGGCTCAATTAGGTTATGTTGTGTGCCTAGCAGGCTTATGGGGGCCTAGTTAGGTTATGTTTGACTTGTCTATAATTACTGCGTTATCTATTTTCTGATCGCTTACATTTATTCCTCTATCTCATTGGTCTAGCTTGGTAGTTGTTTACTTTTCTGCCCCTTTTTACTATTGACTTAGATTACATCCTTGCATTGTAGTTGTATCATTTCTGTATTGAGCTCAATTAGTCGATGATGCCTACTGAGTACCGTTGCTTTGATACTGATACTACACTTCTGTATCTTTTCTCCGATGCAGATTCGAGTATTCGCAGCCATCATTGACGTGATTCCAACCTTCCAGTACTGATTCAGAGCAGGGTGAGCTTACTATCGTCCGAGGCTGATCCTTCTCTATCTACTCTGGTTTAGTCTTTTGTACTCGAGACTGCTTATATATATTGGTTATATTTGGGATTTTGTCTAGTACTCTGGGTATATTTTAGTAGTGGCTCTAGTACCGACCTTACCAGGTCATGGGAGGGATTCTTTTGTGTATTTGGTAATTTTTCTTCCCTTATTTTAGTATATGAGATATGGTTACTTTTTGTTTGTTACTTTCTATTACTAGTGCTATCATTATAAGCGATCTTTTATGATTTCTACCTATTAGCCCGTTATCTATTATTTTGGGTTATGGCTTGACTTGCCTACTAAGGGGGATAAGGTACGTGCCATCACGACCAGAGAAATTAGGTCGTGATAGTAGTGTCAATACTTGTCCCTTGAGCGTAATTTGTTCTTTTGGGAGGTTCTCGGGCTAAGTCTTGTCTTAAAGGCAAGACTAATATAGCATCACATAAATCAAGACACAATATGATAGTGTCAACTATTGTCTGTGGGGCGTAACTTTTCGGCTAAGTCTTTCCATTAAGACAAAAGTTAAAAAATAACTCATAAATCAAGACACGATGTGGTGTCAACTCTTGGCCATGGGGAGAACTTGTTATTTGAAAATCCTTGGACTAATTTGTGCCTCTATGGCAAGAGTTATAAACATCTCACAAATCAAGATATGATGTGGTAGTATCAACTCTTACCCATGAGGCATAACTTGTTGTTTAAAAGTCCTTGATTTATAAAATAACTCATAAATGAAGATATAATGTGGTAGTGTCAAATCTTGTTCGTGGAGCGTAACTTGTTATTTAAAAGTCCTTGGGCTTAGTCTTTCCTCTAAGGCAAGAGTTATAGAACATCACATAAATCAAAATATAATGTGATAGTGTCAAATCTTACCTATGGAGCGGAACTTGTTGTGTGAAAGTCCTCAAGTTAAGTCTTGCCAGGAAAGAGTTATAGTATATCTCATAAATCAAAACACAATGTGGTAATGTCAACTTTTTCCCATGGGGCACAACTTGTTACTTGAAAGCCCTTGGTTTAAGTCTTGCCTCTAAGGAAAGAGTTATAAAATATATCATAACTCAATACACAATGTGGTGGTATCAACTCTTGTCCATGGGGCATAACTTGTTGTTTGATGGTCCTTAGGTTGGGTCTTACCTCTAAGGCAAGAGTTATATAGCATTTCATAAGTAAAAAAACACAATGTGTTAGTTTCGACTTTTGCCCAATGTACGTCACTTATTTAAAAATATTTGGGATAAGCCTTGCCACTGAGGCGAGAATTGTAGAACATCTCATAAATAAAGATATAACGTGACTGTGTCAACCCTTCCCCGTGGGGCATAATTTGTTGTTTGAAAGTCCTTAAGCTAAGTTTTGCCTCTAAGGCAAGAGTTGTAGAACATCTCATAAATGAAGACATAACGTGGTAGAGTCAACTCTTGCCCGTGGGGCATAATTTGTTGTTTGAAATTCCTTGAGCTAAGTCTTGCCTCTAAGGTAGTGTCAAGTAAATTACACTGAGCGAGGCATGCGTCATGCAACTAAAGACCAACAACATTGTATGGCACGTCAGTTCTCCAAATTTATCTCCATGGCCACATAGAAGGAGACATGAAGGCCAACTTTTTAGAGCTGGAATTCATCAGTTTGGAGCACTTATAAACACCACCTTGAGTTAGCAGCAAATTTTGAAGTGAAAAAGAAATTAGAAATAGGTGTAATATTTTAGGTCTTCAACTTAGAAACAGTGGAATATAATAGGCGAAGCATTCGGGCGTGTTATGAACAGCTTAGCAAGCCAATTACAAAAAACAAATTCAGAAGTACTATACTTAGAAACAGTGGAATCATAAAATCATTTATTAGATCAGTGAAGGAAGAAATTACACTATAGTATGAATCAGTATCTAGAGTAGGACTCACTCAACTTAATGTTCTTCAAGGAGTAGTGTCAAATAATGATTCGAATACTGCAGTATGCTATCAAGAATTTGATATAAGAAACGTTAAGCTGTTTTGAGACACAAAAATGCGAAAACAAATGATCTGACAACAACAAAGATGCAACAAATGTCAACTATGAATGAGTTATTGGGTTCAACGTGTATGAGAATGGAAAATGGAGGAAAAATGGTGGAGAGAAGGGAGACACTAATTTGAAAAGTGTACTCCCAAATTAGAAAGTTGATTCATTTCTCCCACATTGGTGGGAGAAGAGAACTTGAAAGTGTTTATAATGAGAAACACTAACTCCATATGGATAGTGAGGCAAGAACTAGGTGATGCCTCACCCCGTCGTCGTCGTCGCTCTCTCGACTCGACTTCGGCTTCGGATTTGGATTTGTCAAATGATCGATGTATGAGATCTAATTTTTTAGACAAAATTTATTTGGAACTTATTTACAAGTGATAATTTAATTCGAAATTCCAAAATCTGAACAATATAAATTTTCTCCAAAATGCGGGCGCATTTCAGGCGCGATTCCAATGCATACGCAACGCATATCATGAAGAAATGCGACCCTTCGAGAAAAGGCACACTGTTTCGACATGCGACCGATCTGCGCGCGTAAATCAAGAACTACGGACGCAGTTCAAATGCAGATGCTCACTGGAATGTGCAGAACGTCATCTGCGGGCGCATTCCAAGCGTAGTTCCAGCGCAGTCCAAACACAGGTACGTAACTGTTGCAGAAAAGGTGCCTTTTTGCTGAACCAATGCATCCTTTCTGAAAGGATACACTTAAGGCTATAAACACCTGATATTTTCCTTGGGTATAAAAATCAATTTTGACAGCAAAAAACACTTTTATACTTAACAAAAACTCTGTGTGATCATTAAGCTGTTGAGTGAGTTCGTAGAATCCGACAATTTGAGGTACCGCTATTGTTCGGATTGTAGGCCATTTTATTCTGGGAGGAAGATCCCATAACCTCAGGTACAGTAAGGGGAATTATTCCTTAAGGACACTCCGTGAAGTTGGGGGACTTGTCCTTAAATCTGTTTCATCTATTTTCTGAAATCTAACACACTTCTTGGATAGATTATTAGTAATCGTGTGTTGAAGGTTTTAAAGAACTTCAAAGGTGTTCTTGTTTATACATGAACTATTGTTGAAGTTGGTGTTGTATTTATACAGATTCTTGTACCCAAAACTACATAAAATAACAATCTTAAGGAATAATCCAGAATTTGTATTGCTTGTTTTTGGAGATTAAAGCTTTAAGATTTCTACTCCATTTGAATTTAACTAGTGATTTGAATACATAAAATCTTCATCACAAGTTAAAGATCACTAGGTTGACAATTCAAAGTCATAAAAACTTCATTGTTAACTAGAAACAAGAGGTGTTTAAAGTTGTTAATAAGTAGTATTCTGAAAATACAAAATTTACTGTCTTGTGGTGACAGGAAAAATAACTAACAAAAGTCAAATGCAAGATACGGCTACGACTGTGGGGGCAACTAGTATTGCCTTAACAAGTCGAGCAAATGCTCCGCAACCAATGGCACCTTCGGAAAAGCCCGAAAAATTTGCGGGCATTGACTTTAAGCGATGGCAGAGAAGATGTTCTTCTATCTCACAATACTATGTCTTCAAAAGTTCACTAGTAAGGATGGTCCTAAGGTGCCCGAGGAAACCTCGGACAAAGAGTGTTTCATAATTGTAGAGGCTTGGAAACACTCGAACTTTCTTTGTAGGAATTATATATTGGATGGTCTCAAAGACGACCTCTACAATGTTTACAGTGGAACTAAGACATCGAAGGAATTATGGGGGGCACTAGAACGAAAATACAAGACAGAGGATACGGGAATTAAGAAATTTTTTGTTGCAAGGTTCCTGGATTTTAAAATGATAGATAGCAAATTGGTTGTCTCTCAAGTACAGGAATTGCAAGTAATCATCCACGATCTCCTAGTGGAAGGTATATCTTTGAAAAATACCTTAGTTGAACAAATTGAAAATGTTCTTAGTACTCACATAAACTGTTTTGTAGGTTTGATTGTGAATGATGCATTTCAAGTAGCAACGATCATTGAGAAGCTACCAACTATGTGGAAAGACTTCAAAAACTACTTAAAGCACAAACGCAAGGAGATGACTGTCGAAGATCTTATTGTCCAACTATTTATTGAAGAGGATAATAAAGCTGTCGGGAGAAGGTCAAAAGGGAATTCTACAATTAATGGAGCACATATTGTAGAAGATGACCAAAACAATTCTAAGAAAAGAAAGAAAGTTGAACAAGGAAGCAATCAATCCAAGAAGAAATTCAAGGAAAAGTGCTTCAATTATGGCAAGATTGGCCACAAGTTCACGGATTGTCGTACCCCGAAGAAAGGCAAGAAAAAGGACCAAGCTAATATGGTTGAGTCCAACAAAGAATGTGATGATCTGTGTGCTATGTTCTCAGAATGCAACTTGGTGGGGAATCCTCACGAATGGTGGATGGATTCTGGTTCCACCCGCCATGTGTGTGCCAACAAAGAGTTGTTTTCGTCATTCGCTCCGGTTCAAGTAGGAAAAATGATCTACATGGATAACTCCGGTACTGCTAAGGTAGAAGGAACAGGAAAAGTGTGCTTGAAAATGACTTCAGGAAAGGTTTTGACACTGAACAATGTCTTCTATGTTCCGTAATTACGTAGGAACTTGATTTCTGTTTCACTTCTAGACAAGAACGGATTAAAATGTGTAACCGTTTCTGGAAAAATTGTAATTAGCAAAGGAGAAATGTATATAGGAAAAGTCTATGTCACCGAGGGCCTTTATAAGATGAATGTAATGAATGTTGAAATAAATAAAAGTTTAAATTCTTCTTACTTGATTGAGTCTTATAATTTATGGCATGAACGTTTAGGCCATTTTAATTACAAAACGTTATGAAAACCAATTAACTTAGAAGTTTTGCCAAACTTTGAGTGCAATAAATCAAAGTGTCAAACGTGGGTAGAATGAAAGTATGCAAAACATCCTTATAAGTCCGTTGAAAGGAATTCCAATACTTTAGACTTAGTACACATTGACATTTTTGATATGAAGTCAACACCATCACGTGGTGGGAAAAAGTATTTCATAACTTTTATTGACGATTGCACTAGATATTGTTATGTCTACTTGCTAAATAGTAAGGATGAAACAATAAATGCGTTTAGGCAATACAAAACTGAAGTAGAAAATCAGTTAGAGAAAAAGATCAAAATAATAAGAAGTGATAGGGGCGGAGAATTTGAATCTCCCTTTGTGCAAATATGTGTAGAGAATGGAATTGTCCATCAAACTACGTCCCCGTATTCACCTCAATCTAACAGAATTGCGGAAAGGAAAAACCGAACGTTGAAGGAAATGATGAATGTCTTACTTATAAGTTTTGATTTATCGCAAAACTTGTGGGGGGGAGGCTATCCTTACATCCAATCGTATACTCGATAGAGTTCCCCATAGTAAGACACAATTAATTCCTTATGAGAAATGGAAAGGAAGGAAACCCAACTTGAAATATTTCAAAGTGTGGGAGTGTCTAGCAAAGGTCCAAGTTCCTATGCCTAAAAAGGTCAAGATAGGACCTAAGACGGTGGACTGTGTGTTCATAGGATATGCTAAAAGTAGTAAAGCATGTCAGTTTTTGGTTCATAAATCTGAACATCCGAATATAAATGAAAATACGGTAATTGAATCAGATAATGTTGAATTCTTTGAAAACATTTACCCGCATAAAACAAGACATGAAAAGTCTAGTGGAGGATCGAAATGACCTTGAGATGAACCAAGTGAGAATGCACATAATGAAGAGAATCCAAGACGTAGTACACGTCAAAGAACGTCTACTTTGTTTGGATCAGATTTTGTAACATTTCTCTTAGAAAATGAGCCTCAAACATTTAAAGAAGCGATGTCGTCTTCGGACTCATCCTTTTGGAAAGAGGCAATCAACAGTGAGATTGATTCAATCTTAAGCAACCATACGTGGGAATTGGTTGACCTTCCTCCAGGAAATAAACCTTTAGGTTCTAAATGGATCTTTAAAAGGAAAATAAAAGTGGATGGTACTATTGACAAATACAAGGCAAGACTTGTAGTAAAAGACTTCAAACAAAAAGAAGGCTTGATTACTTTGATACATACTCTCCAGTAACAAGGATAACATCGATTCGAATGTTAATTGCCTTGGCGGCGGTATATAGTCTTGAAATCCATCAAATGGATGTGAAAACCGCATTCCTAAATGGAGAATTGGAGGAAGAAATTTACATGGAATAGCCTGAGGATTTTGTGGTTCCAGGAAAGGAGAATAAGGTGTGTAAACTTATTAAGTCGTTGTATGGACTAAAGAAGGCACTTAAACAATGGCATGCAAAGTTTGACCAAACCATGTTGGCAAACGGGTTCAAGATAAATGAATGTGATAAATGTGTTTATATTAAAGACACTCTAAATCACCAAGTCATTGTGTGTTTATATGTGGATGATATGTTGATCATCAGTAGAGACATTTCTAACATAAATGCAATGAAATGAATGCTCGAGAGCAAGTTCGATATGAAAGACCTTGGAGTTGCGGATGTGATCTTAGGTATAAGAATCCATAGAACTCCACAAGGGTTGGCATTGTCACAGTCTCATTATATCAAAAATGTACTTGAAAAATCCAAGTATATGGAATTTGGTATTTCCAAGACTCCATTGGATGTGAGCTTTGCACTTTGAAAGAATGAAGGTGAAAGTGACTCACAATTGGAGTACGCAAGAGTATTGGGATGTTTAATGTATATAATGAATTGTACACGATCAAACATAGCATGCGCTATTAGTAAATTGAGTCGGTACACAAGTAATCCCAACAAAACTCATTGGATAGCAATGAAAAGAGTTTTAGGGTATCTAAAATACACTCAAGACTATGCTTTGCATTATAATAAATATCTCGTGGTACTTGAAGGGTATAGTGATGAAAATTGAATCACCGGATCGAACAAAGTAAAATCCACAAGTGGATATGTATTTACTATTGGTGGAGGTGCAGTCTCTTGGAAATCATCCAAATAGACATGTATTACTCGCTCTACAATGGAATCTGAATTTATCACATTGGATAAAGCCGGTGAAGAAGCAGAATGGCTCCGGAATTTCTTGGAATATATTCCTTATTGGCCCAAACCAGTGGCACCAATATGTAAACACTGTGATAGCTAGTGGCAATAGGAAGGGCAGGGAGCATGATGTATAACGGTAAATCTCATCACATAAGACGGAGACATAATACTATTAGAGAACTTATCTCTAGTGGAATTATCACTGTTGAATATGTGAAGTCAAAGGATAATGTGTTGGATCCACTTACAAAAGGCCTATCTAGAAAAGGAGTTGAGAGGACATCTAAGGGAATGGGTTTAAGGCCTAGGACAAGTCATCATGGCGGTAACTCTACCTAGCAGACTGGAGATCCCAAGAGCAAGGTTCAAAGAGATCAAACAAAGTTGTATCTGACAGGTTCAATATTGTCAATTACACAATTCACTCTCATGATGTAGACAATGTATAGTAAACAAGGATAAGACTTAAAGTGAAAAGTCTTTTAATGATTATCTAAATTTGGCAGATTTGACCAAATAGTTTAATCTACAGGATCGAACGTTTAGAAATCACCTATGTGAGTGCGAAGTGAAAGCCTCTTAGAAGAGAATGTTAGTAAAGGCCTATTCTGTAAAGCTCTCATGAAACCGGGACGTGTTCATGGCTAAAAAGAACAAAACCGTGAGAACCATAAATAGTAAAAGGCTGGTTGTGTGACATGTGTTGTCTAGATGTACATTAAAGCTCGACGGTTCAAAGATATCAAATCCACCGATTGACCGAGTGCATCCGATACATGTTCACTACGGAAAGTTCAAAGGAAAACCTACTTATCCAGATGCAACCAATCTTTGCTAAATGATCACATGCTTGTCCGTAAATTCTTCAAAAGATAGCCTTTCCCCATTCATATGGGGGATTGTTGGGTTCAAGGTATATATGAATGAAAAATGGAGGAAAAATAATGGAGAGAAGAGAGACACTAATTTGGAAAGTGTACCCCCAAATTTGAAAGTTCACTCATTTCTCCCACATTGGTGGGAGAAGAGAACTTGAAAGTGTTTATAATGAGAAACACTAACTCCACATGAATAGTGAGGCAAGAACTAGGTGATGCCTCACACCATCGTCGTCCTCGCTCGGCTTCGGATTTGGATTTGGATTTGTCAAATGATCGATCGATGAGATCTAATTTTTTAGACAAAATTTATTTGGAACTTGTTTACAAGTGATAATTTAATCCAAAATTCCAAAATCTGAACAATATAAATTTTCTCCAAAATGCGGGTATATTTCAGGCGCGATTCCAACGCATACACAACGCATATCACGAAGGAATGCGACTCTTCGAGAAAAGGCACACTGTTTCAACATGCGACTGATTTGTGCGCGTAAATCAAGAACTGTGGATGCAGTTCAAACGCAGATGCTCACTGGAATGTGCAGAACGTCATCTGCGGGCGCATTCCAGGCGCAGTTCCAGCGCAGTCCAAACACAGGTACGTGACTGTTGCAGAAAAGGTGCCTTTCTGCTGAACCAATGCATCCTTTATGAAAGGATACACTTAAGGCTATAAATACCTTATATTTTCCTCAGGTATAAAAATCAATTTTGACAGCAAAAGACACTTCTATACTTAACAAAAAATCTGTGTGATCATTAAGTTGTTGAGTGAGTTCGTAGAATTCGATAATTTGAGGTACCGCTATTGTTCGGACTGTAGGCCATTTTATCCTGGGAGAAAGATTCCATAACCTCGGGTACAGTGAAGGGAATTATTTCTTAAGGACACTCCGTGAAGTCGGGGGACTTGGCCTTAAATTTTGTTTCATCTATTTTCTGAAATCTAACACACTTCTTGGATAGATTATTAGTAATCTTGTGTTGAAGGTGTTAAAGAACTTCAAAGGTGTTCTTCTTTATACATGAACTATTGTTGAAGTTGGTGTTGCATTTATACAGATTCTTGTACCCGAAACTACATAAAATAACATGAGTAAACAGAGAAACATTGAATATATTGTCCTTTGAAGTCTCATATGCCGGAAAATGGTCACTCAACATAGAAACAAAGTTACCATTAGGTTCACTAGTAGTCTGCTGTTTACAGGTTATGCATCTAAAACCAGCATATGGAAAAGATATAAGTGTGTTCAGTAGTACCTGCGGTTTACATTTGAAGCCGGGACCAGACTAGTTTCATTCTCCAACTATATGTTACAAACATTTGGCACCTAGGCCGTGTATTTCTTGTTACTCTATAGTTCTTGCTATTCAATAGAAATGACATGCTGGAAGGAGGATATCAAGTTATTTGTGAATTGAATATTGTAAACCATAATTGTCAAGAGAAAGCACAATTTTGATCAAATATGACTACATTCACACATCCATCAGTTTGGATTACAGTGAAGAGAATAAATAGATCAGCTTTAACTTCTAAACATATAGTATTTAGGGCAAAGAATCACAAAACTAGAAAGAGACAGTATTCAAATTAATTATCAGAATGATGGTGTAATCCAAGTTGGCGGACAGATAGGACTTAGAGACAATCCAGAAAAAAAAGCTTCAATCTTTCCATCTTCAAGATTATAAGTCGCTATATCTCCTCTATACCCCCGTCTCCCTTCCAATGCATTAAAATACTCATACCAATCATCAGCAAAATATATGTGATTAGGCTTGACTACTGTAAACATAGAAGTGTCAACGGAACTTGCTCTATTATGGCCCACAAAGATTGCTGACTCTCCCAAGGTCTTAATCTCCTCCTTCAGTTCACCTTTGATTACATCTAATTCAAAGACTTTAAATTTAAGGGTCTTGTACCCGCACTTTCGACCAACTATAACATCATCGCCAAAACGGATAACAAGTATTAGTGCACCAAACAACTCAACTAGATAGAACTGTCGTGAGTTATGACACCGCATATCAGCCTCCAGCTGAACAAGCAAGCGCCGCTCAATTGGTTTAGGTCCTGCAACATCAAAAACCCAAACTTCACGGGACCATGACACATAATAAAATTGACCCTTATAATAGTTGATACCAGTGAGCGCATCACCATCCCATTGTTCAATGATATTAGTCCAATTGAGGTTTCCAGGTCGCCAAAGAGCCACACAATTACCTCCTCTATAATAGGAAATCAGCAGTACATAATCTGATGTAAGAGAAGGACTGACAGATAAGACAACGTCATCCATGCAGGCCCAAAAGTGTCCTTCTCTGTGACCCTGTGAAGCAAATAAATCTTTTTGTGAAGGAAGTGGAATTTGGGTATGAGAAAAAGGATGCAACAAGTTCATCTCTCCCGTATTACCATTATATGTGAAGATCCATCCTTGTGATGGAAAACACTCTCGTCCTCTAGCTTCCGGGAGATACATGCGCAAAAATTTTTGCTTAGAAAGAGAGTAAAATCCCCGATAATCATCGTTTGTGTCAGGCAGCATTAGCAACGGAACTTGAGGCAAAAACACGGCAATTCGCCATGATTTACAAACATTACGAAAAGCTATGAAATCTTTGATCACCTTAACACGCTTTGTTATCAGAACAATTAGATCGTTGGGAAGTTCTGCCCACTTCGCCATTCTCAGCAAACCTTAATTTGTATTTATATGTGGTTTTTGACTTTTGAGTTGTGATATTTATAGTTTTTTTCAATTTTGACTAGAACTAGGAATCGTGGAGATACGTTGCCACAATCCACCTATTACACTCAAATTTTTTTCTTGCTGCTTATTTAATGTAAAAATTAAATAGTTTTATTTATTAAGGAGATTTTGAGTGTAAATATAATAATGTAAACATAAACATATATTTTACTGTAAGCACATATACATACATTTTACTACCAGAAGTTTCAAGTAGTTGATCGATCATCACTTTTGCGTTTGTCATGCAGTACCTCTTTTCCTTGGAGACTAAGAGACACACATCAATTTGAACCATATTTATGGTAAGATTATTTTTCTATATTTAAAATCTTTCTTTATTTTTAAAGTCAAATCTTTACAAAATCATTCATTACTTTGTTCAAATTTTTAAAATTTGTTACTTCTTAAATTTTTCTTAGTTTAACGCTTTTATATTTATTTCTATATTTTTCAAATCTTTTTAAAATCAAATTTAGTTGATTAAAAAAGTATGAGTTGTCATTAATTGACTTTTAATAAGGAAAGATTTTACCATAAATTTATTTAATTAATTTTCAACACTTAAATATTAAGAAAAATCGTTAATTCTGATGACTTCTAATAAGGAAAGATTTTACCATTAATATATTTAATTAATTTTCAACTGTTAAATATTAGGGAAAAAAATAGTGAAAAGTCGATTTTGTTTAACGCATAGAATGAAGGGCAAAAAGTTCAAACAACATTTCTAAGACCCTTCACACTTTTATTATTACTAGCATAGTGTATGTGCTTTGCACGTGTACCTCACTCCAATCACTAAAACTGCAAAAAACTTATATGGAATCAATAAAACTGCACATATTTTTTCGAACAAAGCTAAAGATTTCGAAACAACATGTGCAATAGAATCTACGCCACCTTTAACTTGTTGTCGAGCTAGGTATCTTTTTCTTTTTTCTTTCTATTAAACACAAATAAGGAGGAAGAAACCAAGATTGTGAAATATGAAAATGTGTGTGGAATAGAAATTACAAGAGTCTAATTGTAAGTTGAAATAGTAACTAATCCATTCATCTATGACGAGCCCTTTACTGATAATATTTGGACTTGCATCTTCTGCAGGCTTTTTGCATGCCTCAAGAGCAACATCTACTTTCGCCA
This sequence comes from Capsicum pubescens, assembly GCA_030864215.1. Classification (NCBI taxonomy): domain Eukaryota; kingdom Viridiplantae; phylum Streptophyta; class Magnoliopsida; order Solanales; family Solanaceae; genus Capsicum; species Capsicum pubescens. Next base: position 349,750,673 of record CM061538.1, on the reverse strand, counting down.
ACATGCATTTTAGTTTTTCAAAAGTTTTCGCAAGACAACGAACAAACACTTGTGAGATGATTGTTCTATTTTTATCTTACCATATATCGTAGGACTTATCGTTACTGACCAACCCTATCATACACATAATTTGGCATATCGAGAAAGTTTTCAGACAAAATTTCTTTTTTATAAGTCAAATAAATATAAGTCAATCGACACAAAAATCACTTATTATATATAAGCAAGATACAGAAGAAAAAAAATCTATCAATACCTCTAAAATAACATGTAAGTAGTAAGTATTTCAGAATAAACAAAGATTTTTAGAATACCACTACTTTCTTTCTTGGTTTCACAAGTCTCGAAGCAACTTTAGCAGCTTTATTAAAAGTTGCAATGGCATCAGCAGCTCTATCAATGTGACATCTGCATCAAATAAGAATTACATGTACAAATAAATAGTTTATCTCATATCAAAAATAAAAAAGGGTTCAAGCAAATCATATAGATGCATAAATTATTACAAAAAAGATAAATAATATAAATTTTGCATATTTGAAAGACACTAACTTATAATCGAACGGATGTATTCGTTGGTTTCGTCTCTTGTTTTAAAGCTTTATTTTTCTCTGGAATCAAGAACAACGACAATAACAATTCTCACTTTCACCTATTAAAGGAGTTGATTTTCTATTCTTTGTCACACAGAGTAGAGAAAAATATGTTGAACAGGCATAGATACAAAAATATTAACGATGGCATCACAAAAGAAGGACTTTTAATCGGTACTTCCTATTCACAAACAAAATATGTACAATCAATTAAACATGATACACAACTACACAAGCAAAACACAAAATAGATGTACAGAAGAAGAAGCCCTAAGTTTCTAGTAAAGTTTGATCAAACTATTATTTAAATAGAATTGTAGAATTTTTTTTTATATATATAAGGTAAAATTCTAATTGAATTAGAAGTATAATTATAATTTTTTACCTAAATTATACAACTAAATCTAAAAAAAGTTATACATTAAATTAAGTGCAAAATTATTTCACCCAAACTTAAAAGGACATATTTTTATTTTTTTAACACATATTCTTAACATTGTCAAATCATAGACAAATAAAAACAACGTTTTTACCACAGATTTTTTTTAACAATGCCAAAAATCTAAACAAACAAAAACAACTCTCTTTTTAAATCAAAAATAAGTAGCGGAAATACCAAAAAGGAAAAATAAAATTGGAGAAGTGTCTTATTCAAATACATAAAAAGAAATCAACCTCGTATTTTTCTAATTCTTCTTTCATATATTTTAGAAGTATTTTTTAATTATAGAAATTAATTCTCCTAATACCTCTTACCATATAGTTTTTTCTATAGGGTCTTCACACTTTTAATATATATATATATATATATATATATATATATATATTATAGATTATAAATTATTATTATTATTATTATTATTATTATTATTATTTCTTCATATTTTGATAGAGTCTGGATCTTTCATAGTTACTAAGTAAGAGAAGTTAGATCTCTGGCATAGATATGAAAAGTTTTTAGCCGGACATAATCACGGTTGGAGAGGGGAAGAAAGTATTAAAGTATGTCAAAATTAAAGAAGTAAATACCTTAAGACTGATCGGATGGAAGGTCGGAATAGTAAACAACGGCAGCTATCAGCCCTTTTATTCAAACCTTGAACTATATTACACAAAAGAGAGGGGAGAGCAAACTTTGCTTAGAGAGAGAAAGAAAATAAAAAAATTTCTTCTGATGATCTTCCCTAACAAATGAAGATCAAATATATAGAAAAAGAAAAGCAAAAGAAATCTATGCATAGTACTTATGGGTCCCTATGCACAGTGAATCTACTGTGTAAATAGTAAAAAGGGTTCCACATCCGGGGTCCCATAATAACATATCATGTTTCTTTAAACCTTATCTTTTCCTTTTAATTTTTGGAGAAATTCTTCCATTCTTTCTATGGCTTCTTCATTCAGGGTATCTCCTGAATCAATTGGCTGGGAGTCTTGAACATCTTCCGCAATATCATCGCTGGTGATGCTCTTCATAGAAGTATCTGAATGTTGTTCGACAGTCTTCATCAAATTTTTTCGAACTTCTTCCAGATATTATTTTATCATCTCTATCCTATCTCCATTATGAACAGCGATCCTTTTGGAGATATGTTTTAAAGATTTATCCTCAACAATATTTTTCTGAGGAGCATTAACATATTCCTAAATTTTTTTATCAATAGTATCCAGGAGTTCTTGACCATTTAATTTTTTAATCATGGGATCTTTGCGCATCAGTTTATCCCAGAAGTTATGATAAAATACCCTATAAATTCAAGGTATTTGTTCTTTAGTGAATCCAAATTCAATATTTTATTTGTGAATTCATGGAATGGAGAATTCAATAAAGAAGTGCATCTGGTTAATCTTGTCCAAATTGCATACATGACCTGAGTGGTATAACTCAGTCAGAAATGGGACACCTTTTTCCATCTTTTGTATAGCTTTAGAAATATATCTGATAATATCTGAACAATTGGGCCATGATATGCCCACCAATTAATAAACCAGTTAGAGATTTATTCATTGAATATCTTCGCACAAATATTTATGAACCATGTATGTTTATGCTTATTATTATTGAAATTTAATGTGTTGGTGAAAGCCTGGATATAGTCCCAATATGTAAAATTGATTTTGGAACCTTTCAGCAACATCTGTCTTTCTTCCATAGAGGTTGTACCCCAATCTCCAAGGGTAATGATTTTTTTATAACAATTTTTTAGAACCCATGCACATCTAGTTCTCCATCATAAGCCTGGAAATGTTCTATCTCTGCACTTTCAGTGGATAATCGGATTATTTCATAATATGCGCGAGTCTTATATGACTATCCTGCAAAATAAAGGTTAGGAATTAAATATTTATAGAGTATCTTCCACGGATCATTCTATCTTTGAATTTCAGAGTTTTCAACGAGAACTATCAGCTCTCTGTTATCAAGTTGTTCATATGGCTTTCTATCAGCGTTTTCTTTTGCAATTTGAGAAAACGTATCTGCTTGCTTTGCAGTTAAATATGACTACAGTTGTCTATATAATGGATGATCCTCCAAAATATCTTTTAGATGAATCGATTGTGACGAAGATTTGCCTATCTGCGGAATCTTAGATTTTATCAAACTTATATTGCCCCTTCGTATCACTGGGGTATTTGATGATGAAGCATAGGATGCCTGAGGCTGTGGTGATGAGGGGGCGGATCTTCCCCCAGAAGAGGAGTATCTTCCTCTGCCTCTACCTTTTCCTCTAGCCATTTGCCAGGGTGGATCTGTAGTCATGCTGCACATAATAGATTAGTCAGATAAATCAATATCAAACCAATCAATTTCGTCTCTAATTTCTTCATAATTAAAGACAGCAAATTCATCTTTAATTATTGAATGTATGATTTTTTCAAGAATAAGCATATGCATCTTTGCGTTCAAAGGGATTGCTTTTATAATAGTGATTATCAGTTTTTCAAAGAGGAAATGAGTGTAAAAATTTATTTTTCACTTAAGTATTCTCTGGATAAGAAATCAAGCAGGGAATTATCAATTCCTTTTTTATATTGAATTTCAAAATCAAAAGGGGCTAATTGAGTTTGCTACCTTGCGAATATTAATTTTGAAGCATCATGTTTAAAATCTTTATCAAACATATACTTTACCGATTGAGTATCAGTTTTAATCAAAAAAATTCGATTATATAAATCATCCTGAAACTTAAGAACGCATTTAACAATGGTTAACATTTCATGTGAAACCATTGCATACTTCTTTTGACTATAAGTCCATTTTTCGGAATGAAATCGTATCAATTCTTGAATATTATTATGGGGATTAACTTATTTAAGTATTCCTCCATAACCAATATTAGAGTCATCAGTTTCAATAATTTTTAGCCAAGCAGGATTAGCTAAAGTTAAGCAAAGCAAAGATTTTACACGGTGCTTAATACGTTTTACAAGGTTTGTATGACTATCAGTCCAGGGACCTTGAAAGCCCTTTTTTAATCTATCGTATAAGGGAGCTAAATCTCTTGAAAAATTCTCATAAAATGGGAATATATAATTCAAACTCCCTAAGAATATTTGCAATTGGATTTTATCAGTGATAACATCAGGAAATTTGTCAGCAAAATCAATAGAACGCTGAATAGGGACTATCTTCCCTTGACAAATATTATGACCTAAAAATTGAATACTTGTCTAAAATAAATTCAGTTTTGGTTTAGATATCACCAAATCATTTTGTATCACAATCTTTTTAAATACTTCAAGATGTTTAAAATGCAATTCTAATGTTTTAGAAAATACAAAAATATCATCAATATAAATAATAATAAAATTCATGTATGGATTAAAAATGTCATTCATTATCTTCTGAAATTCAGAAGAGCATTTTTCAATTCAAAAGGCATCACATTCCATTCAAATTGACCGAATGGGACATTGAAAGTAGTTCTATAAGTGTGCTCTCTAAATATCTGAATTTGCCAATAACCAGATTTTAAATCAAATTTAGAAAATATATTGGCATCAAATAATCTGGACAATAAATCTTTTTTATTTGGAATAGGGTATCTAATCCATTTCAAACATTTATTAAGAGGTTTATAATTAATCACTAACCTCGGCATACCATGTTCTTTTTCAGTAGCATTATTAACATAAAATGCAGTGCAAGACCATGGTGATTTAGAATGTTTTATTAGACCCTTTTGTAAGAGATTATCAATCTTTTTTTTGCAGAATTCGACTAACTCGGCATTCATTTGGCAGGGTCTTGATTTCGTTGGGATCTTTTTCTCGCAGAAATCGTCTTCATATGGAAGAGTTACAATATGTTGTTTACGTTTCCAAAAAGCATTGGGGTGATTAACACATATGTCAACAATCATTTGTTTTGAGATCATTTTCATTTTCTCTTGTACCTTAGCAGATTTCATGGTATCACCAATATTTATGCTAAACATTTCAAGCTATAAAAAGTTTACATGTTTTTGCTTCATATCAATTAAAGCATTTATACCCCTAGTTACTAGATCTGTAACAAAAGGATAAGATATTTATTTGTTTTTATAAGTAGTCGTAAATCCTTTAGCATCAATATGAGTATAAGGATAAACTACATTTATAAAAGGGGTGCCAAGTATAATTGGGGGATATAATTGATTTTTTACTAAAAAGAAGAAATGCAGAATGCAAACCTTATTTTGACAATTATATGCATTAGAAGTTTATAATTAATATCAAGAGAATGACCAGATGCAGACTTAACAATATGTGTAGTCTTATGGAAATATCTGGTTGGAATCAAACCCTCTTGAATGCAACTAACATCAGCACCATTATCAATCATGGCAACATTAGTCACAGAGAAATCATTATCAATTAATATAGTGTAATTTATATACCATTTATGAGCTGTAACAATTTACATCATGCCCAAAAAATAATCATTTTTTACATCAAAGTTTTTGACAATATCATTGTCTTCTTCTATATCAGACATTTTTTCCTTCCCTTTGAAACTTGAAGAAACATCATTGTGAGAAATAGATTTCTTAATTTTTGTAATTCTGTGATCACAAATCAATTGGTTTTGCTTCAGAGATATAATATCTTTTTTCAGATTTTCAATCTTAATTTTTAAATCATTGAAAGATGTATCTTTGCCGGGTAATTGACTTATAACAAGACGTCTATTTACCTCAGCTAAAGAATAAGGCATGTAATAATCATTATCAGTACTCTGAGTAATATGAATGTTATCAGCAGTTTTAGAAGTACTAGAGGCGCTATCAGCAGATTTTTTTGTAGCAAAATTATTAATCTTTTCACGAAGTTTTTCATCAGAAACTTCTTTTAATAACTCAAAAACGCTATCAGTAGTGAGGATTTGAATATTCAAATCTAAATCTTCAAACTGTGATTGTAATTTATAAAAAGCTTCATCACAAATACAATTATCATCATTACAGTCAGTACAAATATTGGCATGATTACTATCAGATGAATCAGGCAATTCAACATCATTTTCAGATTCAGAATCATAATTATAATCAGACTCGGAACCAAAAGTGTATAAAAAACTATATACTTGATCATGAATATCATCAACAAGACCTAAATATTTAAGCTTTTGAAGTTTTCAGTTAGGAACATTATGCCCAAAGTTACCACATCCGTAACACTTAATTTTGGCGAGATCGCGCTTAGACCTATTTTTTGTAAATCTAGTGGACTTATGCTGGGCTTTACGAATCTCACGTTCTTCTTTGGATCTATGCCTAGATCTCTTCTTCTTATGGGGTTTATCAGACTTAGAATATCTTCAACCTTTTTCTTGCGAAGTAGAAGTCGGTTTATCCATACCAAATTTTTCACAAAAATCTCTTAATTAAGATCTTTCCTTAAGATTATCAAGCTTAATTTGTCTAGCTAATTTTAACTCATTGCACAAAGCTAAACCTTCCTGAGTACAGGCTGCTATCAGCTGACCATAGGTAAAATTTTCATAGGATATTTCACCATAGGAACCCGAGCCCCTAAGCTCCTTTCTAACTCTTTCAGCAAATAGAGGAGGAAGACTATCTATGAACTTCACCTTCCAATGTGTGTACTTTCTTTCGGGTAAATCCATGACCCTGCTAAGAAAGGTATCTTTATACCATCTAAATTCTCTTAAGGTCCTACATCTAAGACTATTTAAGAGAGTTCGAGTATTTTTATAGTGATTGGTAAATCTACCACCAAAATATTCAATAATAGTAAGCATAAGAGTATAAACAACATCTTCTCTATTCGCAGGTAATGCTCTTCCTAGGTTATCAACACCTTCGGTGGAATTCCTAGCTTCGAATATAGCATTTCTTTTATCATTATCTAAGAAATTATCCCACTAGCCACGAAGTTGGCCAGTAAAACCAGTAACAATTATTTTACAAATAGTTGCATCTGTACGTCTTTGACGATTCTCGGCAGATGTTGTAGCTTTTGCTATAGTAGAATACATTAACATTCGATGAGCAAGGACAGATAATTGTCTTTCAGATAAGCCATCCAAGTTCCATTTATAGATTGTATCTCCGCTATACGACATATTAGTCTGATTCCCCATTAACGTGCATGCATGCAGTGCAGAAACAACTGCAGAATGCGAAATACTAGTTCGTAAGGGAAGCAACCCTTTGATGAAATAACACACTAATTTGGGAAAAGATTTTTCTTTTCGGATGGTTGTGACTGTCCAGTAAAAAGACATGCTGATTCGATGAACAGACATAACTGTTTTGATGAACAGACATGACTGTTCCAGAGGACACATCTTTTCGAATGAACCATTGCCTCCTTTTGGAAGAGGCACCTAATGGCTATATAAATATACATTTATCCACAGGTTTAGGTACAAAAAAATTTCTGCAATAAAGCACTTCCTATTTTCTAAAATACTCCTTGTGATCATCTAATCGTTGAGTGAGTTCAACGAATTCAATAATTTGAGGTATCGCTATTTTTGGATTGAAATCCATTTTATCCTAGGAGGAAAATTCCATAACCTCGGGTACTTGAGGGGAAATATTTTTGTAAGGATACTCCGTTCGAAGTACTTGGCTTTAACTTTTTGTTTCATCTAAATTTTTAGAAAAACACACTTCTTTGAAAGGTCATTTTGATCTTGTGTTGAAGTTATTTTATAACTTCATAGGTGTTCTTAATTTTAGACTTGAACTTGTGTTGAATTTGTTGTGCCTAAATACAGATTCTTGTACCCGCAAGCAATAATCTTAAGGAAATAAAATTTTCAGAATTTGTATACCTTGGTTTATGGAGATTAAAGCTTTAAGATTTCTACTCCATTTGAACTTAACTAGTGATTTGAAGAAATAAAATCTTCATCACAAGTTAAAGATCACTCTATTGACGATTGAAAGTCATAAAAACTTCATCGTTAAACTATAAACAAGGGGTGTTTAAAATTGCTGCAACTTTATAAGTATTTTGATTACTAACTTTACTGTCTTGTTGTGACAAAATAATGACTTTTGACAGTCAAGTGAATGATGTTGCAACGACAGTGGCAACAACTAATGTTGTCACAATGAGTCGTACGAATGCTCCACCGGCAATGGCACCAGCGGAGAAACCCAAAAAATTCATGGGTGTAGATTTCAAAAGGTGGTTACAGAAGATGTTCTTCTACCTTACAACTTATGTCTTCAATGATTTATATCTGAAAAAGCTCCTGGGATGCCCTAAGGAACTTCAGACCAGGAGAAATTTGTCGTTGTAGAGGCGTGGAAACACTCAGATTTTCTATGCAGGAATTACATTCTAAATGGCCTCCAAGATAAACTATACAACGTGTATAGTGGAATGAAGACGCAAAAGAGTTGTGGGGGCGCTATAAAGAAAATACAATACTGGAGATATTGGAACCAAGAAGTTCTTCGTTGCAAGATTTCTTGAGTTTAAAATGATTGACATCAAGTCTGTTGTATCTTAAGTCCAGGAACTGCAAGTGATCATCCACGATCTCTTCGCGGAAGGTATGAGTTTGATGAATACCTTAGTTGAACATATTAAAAATGTTCTTGATGTTCACATAAACTTTATTGTAGGTGTGATCGTGAATGAGGCGTTTAAAGTCGCGACGATAATAGAGAAGTTACCACCTATGTAGAAGGAATTCAAGAACTACTTGAAACATAAGAGAAAGGATATTTCAGTCGAAGATCTTATAGTAAGACTGCGCATTGAAGAAGACAAAAAGTTGTGAAAAGAAGGTCGAAAGGAAATTCTGCAATAAGTGGAGCAAATATTGTAGAAGATGACCACAACAACTCCAAAAAGCGGAAGAAAGATGGACAGGAAAGCAATCAACTCAAGAAGAAATTCAAGGGAAAATGCTTTAACTGTGGCAAGATTGGACACAAGTCAACAGATTGTCATACCCCATAGAAAGGAAAAAAGAAGAACCAAGCAAATATGGCTGAATCCAATAAAGAAGTGGACGATCTGTATGCCATGCTATATGAAGGCAACTTGGTGGGAAATCCTCGAGAGTAGTGGATGGATTCCGGTGCCACCCTCCATATTTGTGCAAATAAGGAGTTATTTGCTACTTTTGCTCTATCTCAAGACGAAGAGAAGATATATATGGCCAACTCCGTAACTGTAAAGGTTGAAGGAACAGGAAAAGCCTGCCTAAAAATGACATCAGAAAAAGTGTTGACTTTAAACAATGTCCTGTATGTACCAGAGTTATGGAAGAACTTGATTTATGAATCACTTTTAGACAAAAATGGATTCAAATATGTATTTATTTCCAAAAAAATTGTATTCTTAGAAAAGGAGAAGTGTACGTAGGAAAGGAATACCTCACTGAGGGCCTATTCAAAATGAATGTAATGAATGTTGAAATCAATAAAAGTTCAGTTTCTTCTTACTTGCTTGAGTCTAATGATTTGTGGCATGTCAATTACAAAATATTACGAAAACTAATTAACTTAGAAGTTTTGCCAAACTTTGAGTGCAATAAATTAAAATATCAAACGTGTGTGGAATCAAAGTATGCTAAGCATCCATTTAAGTCCGTTGAAAGGAAATTCAATCCCTTAGACTTAATACACACAGACATTTGTGATATGAAGTCAACACCATCTCGTGGTGGAAAAAAGTATTTTATAACTTTTATTGACTATTGCACTAGATATTTTTATGTCTATTTGCTAAACAGTAAGGATGAAGCAATAGATGAATTTAGGCATATAAAACAGAAGTTGAAAATTAGTTGGAGAAAAAGATCAAAACTATAAGAAGTGATAGAGGAGGAGAATATGAATCTCCCTTCATAGAAATATGTGTAGAGAATGGAATTGTCCATCAAACTACGATCCCGTATTCACCTCAATCTAATGGAATTGCGAAAAGAAAAAACCAAACTTTGAAAGAAATGATGAATGCGTTACTAATAAGTTCAAGTTTATCGCAAAAATTGTGGGGGAAAGCTATCCTTACAGCTAATCGAATACTCAATAGAGTGCCCCATAGTAAGACACAATCAATTCCATATGAAAAATGAAAAGGAAGGAAACATAACTTGAAATATTTCAAAGTGTGGGGGTGTCTAGGGAAGTCCAAGTTCCTATGCATAAAAGAGTAAGGATAGGACCTAAGACGGTGGACTATATATTCATAGGATATGCTAAAAGTAGTAAAGCATGTCAATTTTTAAATCATAAATCCGAACATCCGAATATCAATGAAAATATGGTAATTGAATCAGATAATATTGAATTCTTTAAACACATTTATCCGTATAAAACTAGACATGAACAGATAGTGAGGGGTCTAAACTACCTCGAGATGAACCAAGTGAGGATGTACATAATGATGAGAATTCAAGATGTAGTCACATAGTACACGTCAAAGAACGTCAACTTCATTTGGATAGGATTTTGTAACATTTCTCTTAGAAAATGAGCCTCAAACATTTAAAGAAGTGATGGAGTCTTCAGACTCATCCTTTTGGAAAGAGGCAGTCAATAGTGAGATTGATTCAATATTAAGAAACTATACGTGTGAACTGGTTGATCTTTCTCTAGGAAATAAACCTTTAGGTTCTAAATGAATCTTCAAAAGAAAAATGAAAGTTGATTGTACTATTGACAAATACAAGGCAAGACTTATAGTAAAAGGTTTTAAACAAAAGGAAGGCCTTGATTACTTTGATACATACTCTCTTGTAACGATGATAGCATCAATTCGGATGTTAATTTCCTTGGCCGCAGTATATGGTCTTAAAATCCATCAAAGGAATGTGAAAACAACATTCCTAAATAGAGAATTGGAGGAAGAAATTTACATGGAACAACGTAAGGATTTTGTGGTTCCAGGAAAAGAAAATAAGGTATGTAAACTTTTAAGTCACTTTATGGACTAAAACAAGCACCTAAACAGTGGCATGCAAAGTTTGACCAAACCAAATTGGCAAACGAGTTCAAGATAAATTAATGTGATAAATGTGTTTACATTAAAGACACTCTAAATCACCAAGTCATTGTTTGTTTGTATGTGGATGATATGTTGATCGTCATAGAGATATTTCAGACATAAATGCTACAAAATGAATACTTGAGAGCAAGTTTGATATGAAAGACCTTGGCGTTGCGGATGTGATCTTGAGAATAAGAATCCAAAGAACTACAAAAGGGTTGGCATTGTCACAGTCTCATTACATCAAAAAGGTACTTGGAAAATTCAAATATCTGGAATTTGGTATTGCCAAAATTCCATTAGACGTGAGCTTCACACTTCAAAATAATGAGGGTGAAAGTAACTCACAGTTGGAATACGTAAGAGTGTTGGGATGTTTAATGTGTATCATGAATTGTACACGACCAGACATAGCACGTGCTATTAGTAAGTTGAGTCGGTACACAAGTAATCCCAATAAAACTCATTGGATGGCAATTAAAAGAGTTTTCGGGTATCTTAAATACAATAAAGACTATACTTTGCATTTGTAATACCCCAAACTTTTCTTAAGCTTAATTTCGCCTCGAGAAGGTTAAGGAATGACTTCCTAAGTGAGTATCATTTTAACCGTATAGAATTTCTACAATTTCAACTTTTTATCATATGGGAAATTTGATAAGCTTTCCGTCGATATAAGATTCGCCCAAATCCGATACCCGGGCAAGAAGTTATGGCTAATTTAAGTCCTAGTCGTAAAACGCCGTTATTTTAAGGCTTGGCGCGTCGCGGAGGTGGTCTATTTAGCAATTGTCAAATTTCAGTAGCCTAGCGTGATTGTGGTGCATCACGCCGAAGTTTCAGGTCCCAACTAGTTGGACAATGCGATGGCACCACGTCGCGGTGACCCCCAAAATCCCATTTGACAATTTCCAGTGAGCCACCGCGATAGTGGCATGTCGCGGTGGACCATAAAATTGGGTTTTCTAGTTCAATTTTTCCAGCTTCGTACAGAAGTTAAAAAGGGCACTTTGGACTTTTTCCAAGCCTCTTAAATCGTCCAAACACCTAATCTAAGATCATTACAAGCATCATATATGACTTTCTCAAGATTTCTCTCAACAAGAAAACCCTAAGTACCCAAAACATTTTCCAAAAATCTCAAGAATTCACCATAGATTCTCCAAATTGAGTCAATATTCAAGGTTCCCAAGTCAAAGGTTTCAACAACCCTCAATCAAGAGAACGAATAGAGTCCCAAAAGCTATAGTTCATCCAAAGTTTCAAATTTAAGGTATGTGGGGTTTGAACAAGAACACTCTTTTATTCTTGTGCCCAAAAGTTTTAGTTTTTCTTAAAGAATTTCGTATTTCCAAGATGAATTCATATCTAATTTGCTACATTTCAGGGTTGTAAGGTTATGGGATTATTCAAGTCTTGAATTGTATAATTACCTTGTTTAAATGTGATTTGAATTAAGAATTTATGTTATAATTTGCATACTTCTATAGTGACATCATAATTTCAAGAGTTTCCAAGATTTGTTGTCATGAATTGAGCCTTATTGTGAAATTATGAATCTTTGAGAATGAATTATTGATACTCCTTAAAGTGTACTTATATCGCCATGTTGTTGATATTTTAAGGCCTTGATGATAAGTCTATCAAAGATTTCAAGAAAGGAATTGAGTTTTGATCTTAAGCTAAGAAAGGAATCCACACTATTTTGATTTGAGATAAAGGGAAAGCATATTGGCTCCCATTACATATTGTTGAATTGTTTAAAGGTGGATTTTCTTAAAGTTTTGAGCTAAGTAAGGGAGAAGTATTTAGCATTGAGTTGGGCTTGATTCCGAGGTCTCATTCTCCAGAACTACGTGCCCCGTAGGTTTCTAATTCACCCCAAGTGGGTTAAGTTAGTGATAACTACAAAGCAAAGGTTCTACTCCGATGGAAAGGATAGAATAGCTCTCCCCAATATGGGAAAGACGTTGGACTCCATGTATCTCACATGGTTTATGTCGGTTAGAAGAAACTCCCAATCCTAAAGTTATAAAGTTTTAAAATCCCAAAGTTATATAATTCCAAGTCCCAAGTGTCCCAAAATCTCTTAAGTTCTCTAGAGTCTCAAGTCTTAAAGTACTAAAGTATCAAGTTCTTGAGTTTTGAAGAAGTTTCACAATCCTTAAGCTAAAAGTCCAAGTTTGAAGGTATATTGATTTTGAAGGCTATGACCCTATGATTTCTAAAGTTTTCAAGTGTCATGATTATTAAGTTCCAAAGAAGTTTCTTGCTTCCATGAGATTATAGCTTATTGCCTGAAAGTTGATATTTTAAGGTTTCATCTAATTTACAAGTTGAGACAAAGAAAGAATGCATATCCAGAATAAAGTGAAATGACTCATGTGATTTCTATTATCTATTTCCTAACCACAATTTATGAGAATTTTATTCAAGCTATGTGAGTCATCTATTATAGCATGCATGTTTTCTATTAAAACTTGTGATATTGATTATTTATTTGCATACACCCCCATATGCTTAGTACATTCCCAAAGTACTCATCCACATATACGTCTGTATGGTACATTGTCTCATAATGTAGGTTCAGGTGCTCAGTCCCAGCCTCGTCAGTGATCTTCGATTACCTTTATCTTCATCTCCACAGTGGTGAGTCCTCACGGTTCGAGGACTGGTTATCTTCAGGTATTCAGTTTATCTAGTAGTTGTTTATATCTTTTCAGTTGAGTATGAGTCAGTTGGGGACCTATCCCAACGGCTCTCTAGCTCTTGAGTAGTAGAGGCTTTGTCAGACTAGTTGTCAGATTGTTAGTATGTTGAGATTTCCAGTGTTATGGTTGCTCGGACAAACTATTTTCATCGTATTCCTTATGATTTTGATATAACAATGCTCGTGAATTGTCTATTTCATTTCTAAGTAAGTTATTATGTGAAGTAGTAGGCTCAAAGGGTTATCTTGGGGCTACTTGTAGCCTTAAGCACCGTGTGACACTTCGGGACCCATTTTTGGGGCGTTACAAACTTGGTATCAGAGCCTAAGGTTTAAGGAGTCCTAAGGAGTCTAACAAGCCGCGTTAAGTATAGTCTTGATCATCGGTGTGTAGCGCGCCACATCTAAGAGAAAGAGGCTATGAGACGTTTTAGGAAAAAGTTGTTTCTTTCTTTCAGATTCTATCGTGACTATAGTTGTCCCTCTCATCTAATAATTCATGCTCTCTTATTTTAGAAAATACCTCCCTGAAGAGCGAACGCCCGTAGAAATGATAATGAGCAACCCCAGCTTGTTGATCCCTTGAATAAGACCGTGTCTCATGCTGAGTTTCGGGGAGCCTTTTAGGTGTTAGCCTAATCAGTCACCGCCAATGTTCAGGCCAATAACCAGGCCGTAGTTTCAAATTAGCAAGAAGGTGATTTAGCTGCTGCTAGAATTTGTGATTTCTTGCGGATGAATCCACCAGATTTCTATGGATCTAAGGCAGGTGAGGACCCACAGTTATATCTAGAAGAGGTAAGAAAGATCACGCAAGTGATGCATGTATCTGAGGAAGAAAGTGTTGAGCTGGAGTCTTATAGGCTGAAAGACATAGCGTATGACTGGGTTGTTGCATGGAAGAAAAGTAGAGGAGAAGATGATGCCCCTATTACTTGGCAGTTGTTCCAAGATGTGTTCTTGGATAAGTTCTTTCTGTTGGAGATAAGAAAGGCAAAAATAGAGGAGTTTATGAATTTAAGGCAGGGCTCCATGACTGTTAAGGAGTACTGCTTGAAGTTCAACCAGTTAGCCAAATTTACTCTTGACTTGATTGCTGACACCCGCTCCAGTATGAGCAAGTTCGTGACGGGTGTGTCTATTTTGGTGCTGAAAGAGTGTAGGACTGCTATGCTCAACAGGGACATGGATCTTACTAGCCTGATGATCCATGCATAGCAAATAGAGGCGGATAAGATAAGGGAAAGATACAGAGTAAGGGGAAATAAGAGAGCTAGATCTAAACAGCATGAGTATGGTCAGGTTAGTTCCCATGGAACGAATCATCCTCAGTTCCAAAGCCATTCATCCATGCCAGCACCTTCATCCGCTAGTGCTCCCACACCCAGAGGTAGGCAGGAGCAAGGAAATAGGCTTGCTATGTCTAGATCCCAGAACAGAGTAAGTAACAGGCCTAATTTCCCTTCTTATGCTAAGTGTGGCAGAACCCATTCAGTGAGTGTTTGGCTGAGCAGAGAGGTTGTTTCAATTGTGGAAAGATAGGCCACAAACTTAGAGAGTTCCCACATGCCAGGCAAGGGAGCAGCGATACTCGACCACGGGTGCAGGCCACCAGTGCACCAGCTCTCGCAACCAGTCAAGCTCCTCCATAGGGCGCTTCTTCTAGCACTGCTGGCGGTCAGCGCCAAAACAGATTCTATGCCTTACATTCCCGTCATGAGCAGGAGGATTCTCCCGATGTGGTTACTGGTATGCTACGCGTATTTTACTTTGATGTTTATGTGTTGTTGGACCCTGGGTCAAGTTTTTCTTATGTGGCCCCACTTGTTGCTGTGAATTTTGAAGTGAGTCCCGAAAGGATTCCTGAGCCCTTCCTAGTTTCTACTCCAGTAGAGGATTCAATTGTTGCTAAGCAAATGTATAAGGATTGTCCTGTTACTGTTCTCCATAGAGTCATACTTGCTAATCTGATAGAGTTAGACATGGTGGATTTTGATATGATTCTCGGTATGGACTGGCTTCACTCTTGTTATGCATCTATAGATTGTCATACCCGTGTGGTTAAGTTTCAGTTTCTTGATGAACCAGTTTTCGAGTGGTCTGGGAGTTTAGTATTTCCCAAAAGTCATTTTATCTCATATCTCAAAGCCAGAAAACTTATATCCAAAGGTTGCATCTATCATTTAGTCAGAGTTAAAGACACTAAGTCTAAGGCTCCAGTTATTCAGTCAGCCAACATTGTTAATGAGTTTCCTGGTCTTTTTTAGGAAGATCTCCCAGGGGTACCTCTCTATAGAGAGATAGAATTCGGGATTGATCTTTTTCCCGATACTCAGCCTATTTCTATTCCGCCATCCCACATGGCACCTAAAGAGCTTAAGGAGTTGAAAGAGCAACTCAAAGATTTTTTAGATAAAGGTTTCATAAGGCCCAGTGTCTCTCCTTGGGGCACCTGTTCTATTCGTGCGGAAGAAAAATGGTTCTTTGCGTATGTGCATTGACTATCGTCAGCTTAATAAAGTTACAGTCAAGAATAAGTATCCTCTTCCGAGAATTGATGACCTGTTTGATCAATTGCAAGGTGCAAGTTACTTCTCAAAGATAGACCTTCGATCCGGCTATCATCAACTTAAAGTAAGGGAGTATGATATCCTAAAGATAGCCTTCCAAACCCGTTATGGTCACTGTGAACTTCTTGTCATGTCTTTCAAGCTAACCAATGCTCCAGCGGCTTTCATGGACCTCATGAATCGAGTGTTCAAACAATATTTAGACATGTTTGTCATAGTATTCATAGATGACATCCTTGTGTATTTCCGAAGTGAGGGTGACTATGCAGATCACCTTAGAATTATCTTGCAAACTCTCAGAGATCATCAGTTGTTCGCCAAATTCAGCAAGTGTGAGTTTTGGCTAAGGTCAATTGCTTTTCTGGGTCATATTATTTC
Organism: Capsicum pubescens; assembly: GCA_030864215.1. Taxonomy (NCBI): domain Eukaryota; kingdom Viridiplantae; phylum Streptophyta; class Magnoliopsida; order Solanales; family Solanaceae; genus Capsicum; species Capsicum pubescens. The sequence continues at coordinate 349,733,961 of CM061538.1, read as the reverse complement.
AGCTGAAGGCATTAGAGTTGATCCCCTAAAGACAGAAGCTGTAAGAAATTGGCCTAGACCATCTCTCTGTCTGATATTAGGAGTTTCTTGGGTCTAACTGGCTATTACCGCCGCTTTGTTGAAGGTTTCTCTTCTATTGCGTCTCCTATGACCCGTTTGACCCAAAAGAAAGTTAAATTTCTTTGGTCAGATTCCTGTGAGAAGAGTTTTCAGGAGTTGAAAATCGACTCACTTCAGCCCATGTTTTGACTTTGCCTGATGGTACGGATGGTTTTGTGGTGTACTGTGATACTTCTAGAGTTGGTTTGGGTTGTGTGTTGATGCAGAGAGGTAAAGTTATAGCTTATGCCTCTAGACAGTTGAAACCTCATGAGAAGAATTACCTAACCCATGATCTTGAGTTAGCTGTTGTAGTGTTTTCCCTAAAAATCTGGAGACATTATTTGTATGGTGTGCATGTCGATGATTTTACTGATCATAAAAGTCTGCAGTATGTGTTAACTCAGAAGGAGTTGAACCTTAGACAGGGGAGGTGGTTAGAGTTACTAAAAGATTATGATATGAGTGTGTTGTATCACCCGGGCAAGGCCAATGTAGTGGCAGATTCCCTTAGCAGGTTGTCTATGGGTAGTGTTTCACATGTGGAGAAAGGTAAGAAAAAGTTAGCTCGTGATGTGCATTGTTTGGCAAAATTGGGTGTTAGGTTGCTTGATTCCGCCGAAGGGAGTATGTTAATGCAGAGTATTTCCGAATCCTCTTTAGTTTCGGAAGTGAAGGAGAAGCAATACATAGTTGCTAGTTTAGTTAGACTGAAGGAGTCAGTCAAGGACCAAAAGGTGGAGGTTTTCTCCCAAGTGGGAGATGGTGTGTTGAGATTGCAAGGTAGATTATGCGTTCCTAATGTTGAAGATCTGAGGTAGAGAGTTATGGTTGAGGCGCTTGGTGCACGGTATTCTATTCATCCTGGTGCTACCAAGATGTACCACGATTTGCAAAAAATCTATTGGTGGAGTGGTATGAAGAAGGATATAGTTGAGTTCGTAGTTAAGTGTGTAACTTGCCAACAGGTCAAGGTAGAGCACCAGAGACCTGGTGGTGTGATGCAAGAGCTTAGTATACCCACTTGGAAGTGGGAAGAGATAAATATGGATTTTGTGACTGGTTTACCTTTCTCTCGATGCCATCATGATTCTATTTGGATTGTTGTAGACAGGCTGACTAAGTCAGCGCATTTCTTGCCTGTGCATACGTCTTATACGGCCGAGGATTATGCTAGATTATACATACGGGAATTAGTCAGGTAGCACGGAGTTCCCTGATCTATCATTTTATATAGGGGTACTCAGTTCACTTCTCAGTTCTGGAGAGCTTTTCAGAAGGGTCTTGGTACCCAAGTGCAATTGAGTTGCGTTTTCATCCGCAGACTGATAGTCAGGCTGAGAGGACCATCCAAACTTTAGAGAATATGCTGAGAGCTTGTGCTCTTGATTTCAAGGGTAGTTGGGATGAGCATTTGCCATTGATTGAGTTTGCTTATAATAATAGTTACCATGCTAGTATCAAGATGGCACCATTTGAGGCTTTGTATGGAAGAAGATGTAAATCACCCAGAGGTTGGTTTGAAGTAGGTGAAGCTACTTTAGTGGTACCTGATGCATTATTTGAGGCGATGGAGAAGGTGAAGTTGATTAGAGAAAGGTTAAAGACATCTCAGAGTCGTCAAAGTCATATGTCGATGCGAGACATAGAGATCTTGAGTTCGAAGTTAATGATTTGGTGTATCTGAAAATTTTGCCCATGAAAGGGGTGAAAAGGTTTGGGAAGAAGGGGAAGCTTAGTCCTCGCTATGTTGGTCCTTATAGGGTCCTGAGACGTGCTGGGAGAGTAACCTATGAAGTAGAGTTGCCTGCAGATATGTCAGCTGTTCTTCCTGTTTTCATGTCTCCATGCTTAAGAAGTGTATTGGTGATTTGGTTGTCGTAGATCCTTCAGAAAGCCCTGATGTTTGGGACAGTCTTTCTTTTGATGAGGTTCCAGTTGAAATCCTAGACTACCAAGTCCGGAGACTAAGGAACAAAGAAGTTCCCTTGGTCAAAGTGTTGTGGCGAAATCAGTCAGTTGAGGGTGCTACGTGGGAAACCGAAGCAGATATGAGATCCAAGTACCCGCACCTCTTCTCCGCAACTTCAGATCAAGCCAAAGGTATTATTCTTCTTTAATTCAGCGCTTTTCTAATCAAAGTTTCAGCTATGCATCTATCCTTATTAAGTTCATGCATTCTCTAAAGTGTTCAAGAGTTTAGAAAGACAAGGAATCAGTATAGGGAGTTCTTCCAGCTTTATGTACTCAATTTCCTCCATACTCTTAGCTTAACTAGCGACATTCGAGGACGAATGCTCCCAAGGGGAAGATATTGTAATACCCTGAACTTTTCTTAAGCTTAATTTCGCCTCGAGAAGGTTAAGGAATGACTTCCTAAGTGAGTATCATTTTAACCGTATAGAATTTCTCCAATTTCGACTTTTTATCACATGAGAAATTTGATAAGCTTTCCGTCGATATAAGATTCGCCCAAATCTGATACCCGGGCAAGAAGTTATGGCTAATTTAAGTCCTAGTCGTAAAACACCGTCATTTTAAGGCTTGGCACGTCGCGGAGGTGGTCTATTTAGAAATTGTCAAATTCCAGTATCCTAGTACGATTGTGGCGCATTGCGCCGAAGTTCCAGGTCCCAACTAGTTGGACAACGAAATGGCACCGCATCGCGGTGACCCCCAAAATCCCATTTGGAAATTTCCAGTGAGCCACCACGATAGTGGCACGTCGTGGTGGACCATAAAACCGGGTTTTCTAGTTCAATTTTTTTACCTTCGTACAGAAGTTAAAAAGGGCACTTTGTACTTTTCCAAGCCTCTTAAATCGTCCAAACACCTAATCTAAGATCATTACAAGCATCATATACGACTTTCTCAAGATTTCTCTCAACAAGAAAACCCAAAGTACCCAAAACCTTTTCCAAAAATCTCAAGAATTCACCATAGATTCTCCAAATTGAGTCAAGATTCAAGGTTCCCATGTCAAAGGCTTCAACAACCCTCAATCAAGCGAACGAATAGAGTCCCAAAAGCTAGAGTTCATCCAAAGTTTCAAATTTAAGGTATGTGGGGTTTGAACAAGAACACTCTTTCGTTCTTGTGCCCAAAAGTTTTAGTTTTTCTTAAAGAATTTCGTATTTCCAATATGAATTCATATCTAATTTGCTACATTTCAAGGTTATGAGGTTATGGGATTATTCAAATCTTGAACTGTATAATTACCTTGTTTAAATGTGATTTGAATTAAGAATTTATGTTATAATTTGCATACTTCTATAGTGACATCATAATTTCAAGAGTTTCCAAGATTTGTTGTCATGAATTGAGCCTTATTGTGAAATTATGAATCTCTTAGAATGAATTATTGAAATTCCTTAAAGTGTACTTATATCGCCATGTTGTTGAGATTTTAAGGCCTTGATGATAAGTCTATCAAGATTTTAAGAAAGAAATTGAGTTTTGATCTTAAGATAAGAAAGGAATCCACATTATTTTGATTTGAGATAAAGGGAAAGCATATTGGCTCCCATTACATATTGTTGAATTGTTTAAAGGTGGATTTTCATAAAGTTCTGAGCTAAGTAAGGGAGTAGTATTTAGCACCGAGTTGGGCTTGATTCTGAGGTCTCATGCCCCAGAACTACGTGCCCTGTAGGTTTCTGATTCACCCCAAGTGGATTAAGTTAGTGATCACTACAAAGCAAAGGTTCTACTCCGATGGCAAGGATAGAACAGTTCTCTCCAATATGGGCAAGACGTTGGACTCCATGTATCTCACATGGTTTATGTCGGTTAGAAGAAACTCTCAATCCTAAAGTTATAAAGTTTTAAAATCCCAAAGTTATATAATTCCAAGTCCCAAGTGTCCCAAAATCTCTTAAGTTCTCTAGTGTCTCAAGTCTTAAAGTCCTAAAGTATCAAGTTCTTGAGTTTTGAAGAAGTTTCACAATCCTTAAGCTAAAAGTGCAAGTTTGAAGGTATATTGATTTTTAAGGCTATGACCCTATGATTTCTAAAGTTTTCAAGTGTCATGATTATTAAGTTCCAAAGAAGTTTCTTGCTTCCATGAGATTATAGCTTATTCCCTGAAAGTTGATATTTTAAGATTTCATCTAATTTACAAGTTGGGGACAAAGAAAGAATGCAGATCCAGAATAAAGTGAAATGACTCACGTGATTTCTATTACCTATTTCCTAACCACAATTTATGAGAATTTTATTCAATCTATGTGAGTCATCTATTATAGCATGCATGTTTTCTATTAAAACTTGTGATATTGATTATTTATTTGCATACACCCCCATATGCTCAGTACATTCCCAAAGTACTAATCCACATATACGTCTGTGTGCTACATTGTCTCGTAATGTAGGTTCATGTGCTCAGTCCCAACCTCGTCAGTGATCTTCGAGTACCTTTATCTTCATCTCCACAGTGGTGAGTCCTCATGGTTCGAGGACTAAATCTTCAGGTATTCAGTTTATCTAGTAGTTGTTTATTTCTTTTCAGTTGAGTATGAGTCTGTTGGAAACCTGTCCCAACGGCTCTCTAGTTCTTGAGTAGTAGAGGCTTTGTCAGACTAGTTGTCAGATTGTTAGTGTGTTGAGATTTCCAATGTTATGGTTGCTTGGACAAAGTATTTTCACCGTATTCCTTATGATTTGATATAACAGTGCTCATGACTTGTCTATTTCATCTCTAAGTAAGTTATTATGTGAAGTAGCAGGCTCAAAGGGTTAGCTTGGGGCTACTTGTAGCCTTAAGCACCGTGTGACGCTTCGGTACCCGTTTTCGGGGCGTTACAGCATTATAATAAATATCTCATAGTACTTGAAGGATATAGTGATCCAAATTGGATCACCGAATCGGATGAAGTAAAATTCATGAGTGGATATATATTTACTATAGGTGGAGGAGCGGTCTCTTGGAAATCATCTAAACAAATATGTATTGCTCGCTCCACAATGGAATTTGAATTTATCGCCATGGATAAAGCCGGTGAAGAAGCAAAATAGCTCCGAACTTTTTTAGAAGATATTCCTTATTGGCCAAAACCAGTGGCAGCAGTATGTATACACTACGATAGCCAAGCAGCAATAGGTAGGGCAGGGAGTATGATGTACAAAAATAAATCTTGTCACATAAGTCGGATACATAAGATCGTTAGAAAACTTCTCTCTAGTGGAATTATCACTGTTGACTATGTAAAGTCAAAGGATAATGTGTCGGATCCACTTACAAAAGGCCTATCTAGAGAAGGAGTTGAAAGGACATCCAAGGAAATGGGTTTACGGCCTAGTACGAGTCGGCATGGCGGTAACTCTACCTAGAAGACTGGAGATCAAACAAAGTTGTGTCTGACAGGTTCAACATTGTCAATATACCCAACCCATTCTCATGATATAGACAATGTTTAGTAAACAAGGATCAGACTATGGAGTGAAGTCTTTTAATGATTATCTAAGTGTGGCAGATTTGACCAAATAGTTTAATCCATAGGATTGAACATTTAGAAATTACCTATGTAAGGGCGAAGTGGAAGCTGCTTCAAGGAGAATGTTAGTAAAGGCCGATTCTCTAAGCTCTCATGAGATCGGGACGTATTCATGGCTAAAACGAATAAAAACGTGAGAACCATAAATGATAAAAGGCTGGTTGTGTGACATGTATTGTATAGGTGTACATTAAAGCTCGACGGTTAAAAGATACCAAATTACCGATTGACCAAGTGCATCCGATGCATGTTCACTACGAAAAGTTCAAAGGGAAACCCACTTATCCAGATATAATCAGTCTTTGCTTGATAATCACATACTTGTCCGTAAAGTTTTATCAAAAAGTAGTCATTCCCCATTCATGTGGGGGATTGTTGGGTTCAATATCAAAGTGTGGATGAAAAATGGAGGAAACCAAGTGGAGGAAAAGAATTGAGATAACACTCAAAAATAGAAAGTGTACTCAAAAGTGGAAAGTCTACTAATTCTCCCACATTGGTGGGAGAAGAAAACTTTTAAGTGTTTATATTATGAAACACTTACACCACATGGTAAGTGTGGCAAGATCCAAAAGGTTCCTCGCACCGTCGTCGTCGCTTGCTCAGCTTCGGCTTCGGATTCGAAAAATGATTGGAAAGTGTACTCAAAAGTGAAAAGTCTACTAATTCTCCCATATTAGTGGGAGAAGGAAACTTTCAAGTGTTTATATTATGAAACACTTACTTCACATGGTAAGTCCAATATTGGTGGGAGAAGAAAACTTTCAAGTGTTTATATTATGAAACACTTACTCCACATGGTAAGTGAGGCAAGAACCAAAAGGTGCCTCGCGCCGTCGTTGTTCGCTCGGCTCAGCTTTGGATTTGGATTTGGATTTGGACTTGGATTTGAAAAATGATCGATCGATGAGATCTATCTTTTTTGGACAAAATTTATTTAAACACTGCAGAGTGCGAAATGTTGCTTCGGAAGGGATGCTACCGATGAAATGACACACTGATTCTAGAAAAGAGGTGTCTTTTCGGATGGTTATGACTGTCCAGTAAAAAAATACACTGATTCGATGAACAAACATGATTGTTCCAGAGGACACATCTTTTCGAATGAACCATTGCCTTCTTTCGAAAGAGTCACCTAATGGTTATATGAACCTGCATTTATCTACAGGTTTAGGTACGAAAATTTTTCTGCAATAAAGCACTTCTTGTTTTCTGAAATACTCCGTGTGATCATCTAATCGTTGAGTGAGTTTGACGAATCCAATAATTTGAGGTACCGTTATTGTTGGATTGAAAGTCATTTTATCCTAGGAGGAAAATTCCATAAGCTCGGGTACTTGAGGGGACTTATTTTCTTAAGGACACTCCGTGAATTCGGAGGACTTGGCTTTAACTTTCTGCTTCATCTAAATTTTTGGGAAAACACACTTCTTTGAAAGGTAGTTTTGATCTTGTGTTGAAGGTGTTGTATAACTTCATAGGTGTTCTTGTTTTTAGACTTGAACTTGTGTTGAAGTTGTTGTGCCTAAATACAGATTCTTGTACCCGCAAGCAACACTAAAGACCAGCAACTATGTTTGGCATGTCAGTTCTCCGATTTTGTCTCCATGACCACATAGAAGGAGGCATGAAGGCCAACTTTTTGGAGCTGGAATTCATCAGTTTGGGAGCGCTTATAAACACCACCTTGAGTTAGCAACAACTTTTGAAGTGAAAAGGAAATTAGAAATAGGTGTAATGTTTTAGGTCTTCAACTTAGAAACAGTGGAATATAGTAGGCGAAGCATTCGGGCCTGTTCTGAACAGCTTAGCGTGCCAATTACTAAAAACAAATTCAGAAGCACTGTAAGAAGAAACAGTCGAATCATAAAATCATCCATTAGATCAGTGAAGGAAGAAATTACACTCTAGTATGAATCAGTATCTAGAGCAGGACTCACTCGACTTAATGTTCTTCCTGAAGGAGTAGTGTCAAATAATGACATCGAAGAGTGCAGTATGCTATCAAGAATTTGATCCAAGAAACGTTGAGCTGTTTTGAGATACAAAAACGCAACAACAAATGATACGACGACCACAAAGATGCAGCAAATGCCAGCTATGAATGAGTAAACCTCTGTAAACTGAGAAACATTGAATATATTGTCCTTTGAAGTCTTATATGCCAGAGAATAGTCACTCACTAGTAGCATGTTGTTTACAGGTTATGCCAGAGAATACAACATGTGGAAAATATTTACAGGTATTTGTTAGATAATGTTCATTCTTCAAGTGGGATATAAGTGTGTTCACTAGTAGCTGTGGTTCACATTCTTGTTTCATTATCCAATTCTAAGTTACTAACACTTGGCACCTGGGCCGTGTATTTCTGGTTATTCTGTAGTTCTTGCTATTCAATTAAAATGGTATGCTGGAAGGAGGATATCGAGGAATTTGCGAATTGAATATTGTAAACCACAATTGTCAAGAGAAAGCATAATTAGAATTGATCAAATACGATTATATTCACACATCCATCAGTCTAGATTACAGTGAAGAGAATAAATAGATCAGCTTAACTTATACAAATATAGTATTTAAGGAAAAGAATCACAAAATTAGAAAGAGACCGTATTCGAATTAATTATCAGAATGATGGTGTAATCCAAGTTGGCGGACAGATAGGACTTAGAGACACTCCAAGATAAAAAGCTTCAATCTTCCCATCTTCAAGATTGTAAGTCACTAGATCTCTTCTACACCCCCGCCCCCCTTCCAATGCATTAAAATACTCATACCAATCATCAGCAAAATATATGTGATTAGGCTTGACTACTGTAAACATAGAAGTGTCAATGGAACTTGCTCTATTATGGCCCACAAAGATTGTTGACTCTCCCAAGTTCTTAATCTCCTCCTTCAGTTCACCTTTGATTACATCTAATTCAGAGACTTTAAATTTGAGGATCTTGTACCCACCCTTTCGACCAATTATAACGTCATTATCGCCAAATAATGGGATAACAAGTAATAGTGCACCAGATAGCTCAACTAGATAGAACAGACGTGAGTTATGACACGGTTCAGGCCCTGGAACATCAAAAGCCCAAACTTCAGCAGACCATGACACATAATAAAATTGACCCTTATAATAGTTGATACCAGTGAACGCATCACCACCCCATTGTTCATTGATATTAGTCCAATTGAGGTTTCCGGGTCACCAAAAAGACAAAGAATTACCACCTCCTCCCCGATAGAAAATCAGCAGTACATAATCTGATGTAAGAGAAGGACTGACAGATAAGATAGCGTCATCCATGCAGCCCCGCCGGAAGAGTCCTTCTCTGCGACCCTGTGAAGCAAATAAGTCAGGAAGTGGAATTTGGGCGCTGGAAAAAGGATGCAACAGGTTCATCTCTCCCGTATTATTATACGTGAAGATCCATCCTTGGGATGCAAAACACTCTCGTCCTCTAGCTTCCAGGAGGTACATGCGCAAAACTTTCTGCTTGGAAAGAGAATAAAATTCCCGATAATCATCGTTTTTGTCAGCCAGAAGTAGCAACGGAACTTGAAGCGCAAACACATCAAAATTATCCTTTGTAGCTGCAACTCGCCATGATTTACAAACATTACCAAAAGCTATGAAATCTTCTAACACCTTAACTCGTTTTGCTATCAGAACAATTAGATCATTGGAGTTTCTGCCCACTTCACCATTCTAAGTAAACTTTAATTTGTTTATTGTTTTTGACTTTGAATTATGGGATATTTATAGGAATATAATTATAGTTTTTTGACTAGTACAAGAAATCGTGGAAATACTTCCGAATCATAGGACTTTGAATCGATGTATGTTACGTATGTTTGTACCTATTTGCAGTGGTCTTTAAATTCTATTTTTAAGTTTTAAATTTATTTCTCATGCGGCTTATTTAATGAAAATTCACGGACGAAAGTATCCTTATCTATCAATACCTAACTCACTTGCCATAAGTTTCGAACAGTTTTGTCTCGCTTGGCATAAATCCGATAGGAACTAAGCTATGCCATATAAGTACAAAATGGCATTGTTTTTATTCATGAGTTTGTTGAAGTTTTGCAATTTCGACTGTCAGTATTGCAAAATAGTATTTCGTTTTATTTTTGGAGGAATTAATCCAATATTAAACAATTGTGATGAGATTGAATTTTTTAACGAAACACAATTAAATGTGTACTTGAAACTTTATTAATCTATTGTTATTCTTTTTGTTGTTTATACTTTAAATTGTGGACAGTAACACATACCTACTTACACATTATTACTAGCTAGGCTCTTACGCTACAGGTGAGTCTCATTTAAGGGTGTCAAACGGGCCGGGCCGACCCGGCCGACCCGGCCCAACCCGGTCTATTATGTAACCCGGCCCGGTTTGACCCGGCCCGGTAAGCCCTAGGGCTTAAGGGTTCCGGGTCCCGGGCCGGTTTTTTTTGTTAAAATGGGTCCGGTTAACCCGGCCCGGACCAAGCCCGGTCCAGGCCCGCTGATTAACCGGCCCGGCCCGGCCCGGAATATAAAAAAAAAATGGATTTTGGGCCAACTAGCCGTTTTTGGGTCCAAACGGCTAGTTTGGGCCCATTTAATAAAAAAAAACTTTAAAAAATATTTTTTAATCCCCAAAAAAAATCTATAAATACCCTACAACTTCAAATCATTTTTCACACAATTTTTCACTCTCTCAAATCTCATTCTCTCTCAAATCTCAATTCTCAATTCTCTAATATTCAATATATTTAATTTCTTAAAGTGTTCACTTTAATTTTTTAATTTTCGTTTACAAAGTACGAGCGGAAGTTTCTAAAGTCGCAATCTTCGGATACTTCCAAAATTTGGTATTGTCGTTCCATCTCTTACGTTTAATTTTTATTTATTGTATTAATTGTTTAATATTTAATTTTATTATATTTGTGTATTTTGAATATTTTTAGTTTAATTTAATTTATATTATGGATAAATTAAAAAATCTCGCTGCTAAAGGTGTTAAAAATTTTTGTCCCGGAAGCGGTAGTGGTAGTAAAAAGCGAATTACTAGCGGTAGAGGTAGTTCAAGTAATAGATATACCCGTGTGCCTTCGCCTCCGGTACCGCTTGGTACACCTTTTGAGGAAGAAATAGGTGTAGGTGCTCACGATATGGATTATGTAGAAGCTCAGGAAAATTATGGTATAGAAGAAGAAAATGAAGTAGATGCAGTTAATTTAGACGAAGATAATGAAAATATTGCTGAAACACCCGCAGTAGGAGATGCTAACGTTAGATCTGAATCAGTTAATCTCCCTTCCCGTCCTCTCAGTGCCCCAAAACCTCGTAAAAGAACTAGTATTGCATGGCAATTTTTTGAACGTATATCAGATATTGAGGTGCAGTGCAATATTTGTCAACAAATATATAAGCATAGAAGTGGAGGCAAGCAAGGGGTACGGGTACGTTAATGAGACATATAGATGAAGATCACAAAAGAGAGTTAAATATTGCAAAAGGTGGTGGGGATGTTGGTGGGTCAACGCAAACTAGAATGGACCCAACAACCGGTCAAGTAGCGAAAAAGTATAATAAATTGAGGGACAGGGAAGAAATAGCTAAAATGGTAGCTGTGGGTTGTTTGCCTTTTAGTTTTCCTTCTTCTGATGCTTTTATTCGTTATATACAAGCAATTTATAATCCTATGTTTAATGGTATTCCTAGAACTACTTGTCGGTCTGATATTTTTAGACTCCATTCACAATATTGTTTTTATTTATCAACATTGTTAAAAAATATTCAATGTAGATTGTCCCTAACTTCTGATCTTGGTCGTGCTGTAAATAAAAATGATTATTTAACCGTTACTTGTCATTGGATGGATAGTAATTTCGTGATGCAAAAACGTATTCTTGCTTTTTTATATGATGAAGATCGTAAACATACTGGACAATTTATTGTTGATTCTATTGTTAAAATTGCCGGATACTATGGTATAGAAAATAAAATTTTATGTATTGCTTTTGATAATGCTTCTAACAACAAGACTGCTATAACAAAAATAAAATCTACGCTATCTCCGTCCTTGCCTGAAATTTTTCATATTAAGTGTGCATGTCATATATATAATTTAATTGTAAAAGATGGTCTTGAGTTTTTTGAGCTTTATATTGAAAAAATTCGTCTTGCCGTTGGTTTTATTCAAGGAAATAATCGTAGATCGAGAATTAGAGAATTTAAAGTTAAATGTCAAGAAAATGGACTTACACCGATTTTGATGCCTGAGGAAATTGATACTAGATGGAATTCTACGTATGAATTTTTAAAAACTTGTTATAAATATAGAATTCCTATTACACTAGCTTTTAACCAACATTGCGGTTCATTTGCTGATTCTGTTGATTGCATGCTACATAATTCTGATTGGGTTGTAATTAATGATCTTGTTAAGTTTTTAGAAAAAATTTATGTAGCTACGGTTGAATTTTCCGGTGCTTACTATCCTACTGTTTGTAATATTTTGGCATATATAGCCGATATTTCTGGTTTGCTCCAACAATATAAAAATAAAGAAGGTTATAAAGAAACTGTTGGCGCCATGTTTACAAAATTTAAAAAATATTTTTTCCCGATTCCCCCTATTTACTTGGTTGGTGCTATGCTAAATCCGTGCATGAAATATAATAATATGTGTCACTTTAGTACTCTTATTTATACTAACTTAGAAATAAATACTAACCATGATTCTGAACAAGTACAGCCTGATTTGTGGACGGCTACGGCTGATGCAAAAGATTATATAGAAAAATTATATAATCACTATGCTGATTTATTTGATTCAGCCGTACCTACAAATATCACTCCAACTGTCGCTCCTCATCCTCCCGAGGAGCCATCATCTTCTAAAAGGCCGGCACATAGTGGTTTTTTTGATTCGTTTTATGATTTAAATTGTTGGAACAGTGTTGATGAGAGAACTTACACATCAACTTATCGGGAAGAGCTGAAATATTATCTTCGGACGGCACCAGAGGATCGCAGACGACGGATCAACACGCTGGATTGGTGGAGGAATAATGAATCACAATAGCCTGTGCTTTCAAGATTAGCAAGAGATATCTTGAATGTTTCAATGTCAACCGTTGCATCAGAGAGCGCCTTCAGTCAGGGACGACAGCAGCTTGGAGACAACCGACACTCATTGGGAAGCAATGCAATGAATGTTCTAGTTTGCCTCAGAGATTAGATTAGAGCGGAAAGAAGAAACCAAGGAATGGAACCGGAGCCGAGCGACGAGCTGAAACTAGAAGAAATTATGACTTCACGGGAGAACTCAGCAGAATCAAGTCCAATGCATGATTTTGCCCCCGTTGACTTTGATTATCCTATGCAAGTTCCCATTAATATTAACATGAATGAGTTGGAAAAAATGATGCATAATTTATAGATTTTTCATTCATGTAAATTATAAATTTTGGATCATTTTGCAATCAATAAAATTCCCCAAATTCATTCAGTCCTTAGTCGTTGTTTTTTTTTTTTTTTGAATAAATTTTGAATATTTGTGCATATATCTTCTATAGAAGTGTATATTTAACGTATACATGTGTATATGTTTTATAAATTAATATATAAGTATATCTATACATATTGTAATGTATATATAATGTAGTATATTTTATAAGTAGTAGTATATATACATTTAATGGTGCGTATACACGTGTATATATCTTCTATAGAAGTGTATATTTAATGTATACATGTGTATATATTTTATAAATTAGTATATAACTATACAAATATATATTGTAATGTATATACATTATAGTATATTTCATTTAAAGTATTACATATACATAGAATAGAGTGTATATATGTGAATGGATCTTCTATAGACGTGTATATTTAACGTATACATGTGTATATATTTTATAAATTAGTATATAACTATACAAATATATATTGTAATGTATATATATTGCATATATCTCATTTAAAGTATTACATATACATAGAATAGAGTGTATATATGTGAATAGATCTTCTATAGACGTGTATATTTAACGTATACATTACTTTATGTTTTATAAATTAGTATATATATTGTAGTATATACTTTTTTTAAAGTAGTACATATATATTGAATGGTGCGTATATATGTGTATATATCTTCTATAGACGTATATCTTTAAAGTATACAAGTGTATATGTTTTATAAATTAGTATGTAACTATATATATATACATATTATTGTATATATATATATGTATATCACTATATTGTAGTATATATTTTATTTAAAGTAGTACATATATATTGAATGGTGCATATATATGTGTATATATCTTCTAAAGTAGTATATATTTAACGTATACATGTGTATATGTTTTATAAATTAGTATATATATATATTGTAGTGTATATATATATATATATTATACTATTATAGAAAATGTTTTATTTAAAGTAGTACGTATAGTCATATATAATTATATATTGAATGGTACGTATATATGTGTAATTGTTTATACTTTATATATTTTTTTAAAAATATATATTGTATATTGGAGTGTATATAGTGTATATTGAATTTTTTATTTATTTTTTAAACGGGTTTGACCGATTTTTAACCGGGTTTGACCGGGTTTGACCGGGTCTTAGTGGGTTTGACCGGATTGGATTTAGTGGGCCGGGTCCGGGTGGGTTTTAATTTTTTTACTGTTTGGCCCCACCCGGTTAACGTCAAACCTGGCCCGGAACCGGCCCGAAACCCGGGTAAAATGGGAGTGTCGGTTCCGGGTTGGCCCGGCCCGTTAGACACCCCTAGTCTCATTAACCAATAAAAATCAGGCTCATTGTTGTGATTTCATCTGTGAAATATACTTCCAAATCATGAATGTTATTTTGAGTCAACTAATGTTTCACAATGTGGGACAGAAATGTTAAATGTTATGTCAGATTCATATACAGTATTATTTTATATGAAAGTGGTCAACCACATAGTTATATTAGTAATCAAAATATATCAACCAGCTCTTGATGCCAATTAAACCATTTTTAAAACAATGTGCAGAAATCAATACTTAGGACAAATATTTGTTTTTCAATGTGACATCATCTCTGAGGATGAAGATTACTTTCAACACGTATTATGTTTCCAAAAGGAGAGAAAAAGTCTATGATAAAAATGTTTTCCGTTAACATGTAGTGTTTGTCGTACATGCAAATCTTACATCTCAAAGTATATGAAGATAATTGTGTTTGAATATATGACTTAGCGATTAATAAAATACATAAAAATTATATAATTTGAGATTTAAATCCTAACAAAAACAAGAAAAATATGCTAGATTTTCTTTATGGGCGGACAACATCTGTTTCATCAACCCCTTCCTTTCTGTGTTTGCCAACGTGTTTGAAGGCAACGATTGCAATAGGGCAGACAGAGTGAGGAGAGGGTTCGACAATCATACCACGACGGTTAAATAAAAAAAAAAAATGTGTTCCCCAATTGTAGGGCCATCCTTGGTCTTCTTCGTTTTTTATGAAAAAATCGATCTCAAAAAGCATTCTCCTTCCCCCGATAATGCACTTTCGAGTTGATTTTTCATATAATCACTCGATCAATAGTTATTATCTTAGAAAATTATTATCTTCTTGATTTCAATTCTCTTCAACAAAATAATAATTTTTGAAATAATAACTATCAGCTGAATGGTCATATGAGAAATCAAACCGAGCCTTTGCCTTTCCCTTAATAGTTAGGAAAGTACTCCCTTATCTGAATTGATGGTCATTCTTTTCAACCTTAGTAATATTGGGTTGGGAGAGGGGAGGGGGTTCCAACATAGCTCAAACATGTCTAAATAAATTATTCGATATCTGTGTTAATGGAAGATAACATATAGTATTTTAGTATTTGTTGTACATGTAAATCTTAGATGTCAAAATATATGGAGATAATATGAAAATCAATTAAAGTGATTCTTTTAGAAACTAGTGAGTTGGACTTCTTGCATTGGTCCCAGCAAGTACTCAATAAGACAAATTTGAAGGATGAGGAAACCTAGAAGAGGGCTGTCAATGACAATAACAACTCATATACATCAACAAGAAACTTTAAATACTTTCTTGTATTGGCTTATGTACCACAAGAAATGAAACAACTCAAACAAACAAAAAAGTATTCATTTATCACAACTTACAATGAGTATGTGCCTTCGTCTATATATCTAGTTGCACATAATAATTAGATTCCATTGGGAAGTTTTTGTCCTAGCAATTTTAAGGGAGAAGGGATTTTACATCCTCACCAACACGGTAAAAATTCAGATTGTCAACCAACTGAACCACTAAAATCCTCCTTTATTCTCTTTTTTATCTTTCGTTTCAAAAAAAGTTCAATATCTATGCTGGGGTCACGATTAATGTGAACAACGCGGCCCCTACAAATCCAAGACCATTAAGGAGGGAAGCGTTCCCAAACAAAATGTTTCTGCTCTAAGAACTCAAATTCAAAACTTTTAATTAAGGATGAAAAATCTTTCGGACCACAACACTCTATGGTCATTCAAAAGGATGTTAGAATCCAATCCCAAACAAGAAAGGTTTGACAAAGAAAGTCACCAATTTGACCAAGTAATGAGTAAATCAATGCAAGAAAACTTACAACAACAAAACGCCAAATATTTCACTTTGCTTTAAAAGTCCTCCAAAATCTAAGTACATCAAAACAAAATCAAACTAAATATTTTTCATACTATCATATATCTATTTTTGATATGTAGGTGATGGGGTTAAACCCTTTAGATCATTACCCTCATTGTGAATAATGCTGCTGCTACTACTACTAATACTATAATTATTATTGTACCTGCATAGCACCTTGCACTTGACCACATTGTCATAGACATAGAACCCTGGTGTTACCATGATCCTAACCATGTTAGGGACCAACTTTTTAGCTTTGTCTGCACCCATGTCCTCCATGTATACTGAGTCAAATTTCATCTCTTTATCCACTCTGAAAATAGGCAAAGTTGGGTGCAGTGAGTTAGCCAATAGGTGCACTAACCACACTGCTTTTGATGCACCAAAAAAAGCTTGCAATAGTGGTTCAGGCCAAGCACGGTTCCATCCAAACATAGCAACAATCTCACTCATTTTCCTGTCACAAAACTTGCTGAATTCTTCACTGTAAAATCTTGTCCCTTTGCTTAAAACTTCCTCCCATGTTAAGTCCTTCAAACGATTGTACAAACCGAAATTCGATTCGCAACGATCAATGGGGTTCAAGATTTGGTTACAAGAACTCTTTTGGAATGCAATACACTCAAAATCCTCATAAAAAGCTTTGTTTAACAACGCTTCAAGATACACAAGTAAGCCTCTGGGGTTTCTTGAAATTGAAATCTTGATTTCATATGGTTGGAGTAGTAGCGCAATTCGATCATAAACTTTGCCACCAATTTGTCTAAGCTGAAGAGTCATCGATCGACTTAAACTCCTAACAGATGATCTTGCCTCAGATACCATAACCAAGAAATGCTCAATCACTTTGTCCTCTTCACCGAATTTCACTCTTTGGACATTCACTAATGAAGGAGATTTGTTGCTCATAGCATTGTTGCTGCAAACTTCAAGACCAGATTTCAAATTGTGACAGTAAATTTCGAGCTTGTTTAGCTTTTTCTCAAGCTCAACCATAGAAAACTTCAATCTTGATGCTTCTAAAACAGCCTCATCTCTTTTTCTAGTGGCTTGTATAAGCTTATGTGAAAGCTCAGCCAATGCAATTTTCCATTGTTCCTCCCTTGTTGCTCCACCAACAGCAGATGACTCAACTTCTGACGATGACGATAATCTTGGACTTTTTTTAACCAGATTAGACAGAACTGATTTGAATATACCACCATGTGGGCTATTTATAGAATTGCCCTTGTTGTCTAATGGAACCACAGTGATTTTCTCCCTATTACTTGGCCTGCACTTGTTGCACAAAACTCCCTTTTCTGTAACTTCACCATTTTCTTGCCTTTTTTTGTTAGACACTTTGCCTTTATTCTCTGTTCTAGAGTGCAATGGTGTTGGATGGTGTCTGTACTCAACTTCACTAGGAGTTGTTTCTGCTCTAGAACTGCTTCTCCCTTGTGAATATTCTTCTTCTTCATTAACTTCTTCAATCTGCATCCAAACACAAACCAAAAATAAATAAATAAATCTTTTCAGAAAACAGCAACAACATACACAGTGAAATTCCCACAAAGTGGGGCCTGGCGAGGTTAGAGTGTACAACGACCTTACCTCTACCTCTCGGAGGCAGAGAGGCTGTTTCGGCCGTTTCCAAAAGACCCTCGGCTCAAGTGATGCAAATCTAAGTAGTAATGAAAAGGAAAAACAGCACCGAGAAAAAAACATGACAACTAATAGGAAAGCAGTACAACGCATATATGCAAGGACAAAAAAGAAAAGAAAGATCATCTAAGCAGAATTTGCTTGATAGCCAAAAGAGAAAAGGGGTAAAAGAGTGAGGGGTGAACTTACAGGGGTAAAAAGAGAGAGATGACAAGGAGAAATGGAGGAAGAAGAATTACCCATGGAAATTGAATAAAAAGGAAAAGGGTATTAAGTGTTATATGTAAAAAGATTGTTTTTATTAAAGTGAAAATCTTAAAAATGTGTGAACAGTTTCATTCTTTTTTCACTAAAACATCACTGAACAAGAATCAATGAGCAAAACACAAGAATTTGCTTGAATACCCAAAACAGAAAAATCATCACTAAACAAGAATCAATGGGCAAAAACAAGAGGAATTGCTCGGATGATAAGCAACCTTCATTTCCAACCTAAACGTTGTGAGTTTCGAACTCACAAGGGCACAAAAGGGGTGGGAGCTCCGAGGGAGGGGGGGAAAATGTGCCAAAAACAAGAATTTGCTTGAATGTTCAAACGAGAAAAATCATCACTAAGCAAAAATCAATGGGAAAAAACACAAGAATTTGCTTGAATGTCCAAAATAAAATAATCATCACTAAGCAAATATCCATGGGAAAAAACACAAGAATTTGCTTGAATGCCCAAAAGAGGAAAAATCATCACTAAACAAGAATCAATGGGCAAAAAAAAAAGAATTTGTCTGAATAGCCAACAGGGAAAAAAACATCATTAAACAAGAACCAATGGGCAAAAAACAAGAATTTGCCTGCAGCAAGGGTGTGTCCTAATGGTCAATGAAGTGGATTGAGAACCTAGTCTTAGGTACAAAACCCCATATGTCCTAACCTTGATGAACAGAATTAACTCGTATCTGGTATCTGTGACTGGTATCCTTGAATTTATTCATGTGTGCGAAAACTGACCCGAACACCACAATTATCAAATACAAAAAACAAGAATTTGCTTGAATATCCAAAAGGGATTAAAGAGTGAATGATGAACTTACAGGGTTAAAAAGAGAGAGATAACAAGGAGAAATGGAAGATTTTGATGATGAAAAAAATGAATTAACCATTGAAATTGAATTAAACAAAAAGGGTAGTCCATATATATCAAAAAGATTGTTTCTTTTTGTTGAAAATGTTAAAGGATGGTGGAAAAACTCATCTGTTTAAGAAAAGGAAAAAATCAGTAATCAAGAATCAATGAGCAAACAAAAAAAAAAAAATTTTGCATGAATACACAAAGAGAAAAGGGGGTTAAAGAGTGAATGGTGAACTTACAGGAGTGAAAAGAGGAGGATGACGAGGAGAAATGGAGGATTTTGATGATGATGAAGATGAATTAGCCATGGTAATTGAAAATTAAAACCAAAAGGCTATGTCAATATGTAACAATTTATATATACTCATTCCTTCCGTTTCAATTGGTTTCATTACATTTCTTTTTAATTTCTCCTTTTATACTCCCTGTATTTCAATTGATTTGATTTATTTTCCTTTTTAATCTATCTAAAGAAAAAAAAATTACCAAGGGCTCGTTTGATAAAAGAATAAGGAATAGCCAACTCCAAAACTAATTCTACAGTGAATTTATCTCATATTTGATGCAATGATGATTATAAATATCTTATTTTAAAATTATAATATTATTTTTATTTATGTTAATAATAAAATAATAATTTTAAAATAATTAATTTTAGAATAACTTTTTTGTCAATCAAATGAGTCCTAATATTTACTAATACACTAACCATAGAGTTTAAATAAGATCGTGAAATTCAAAAGTATATTTTATTTTATTATGTGTTATTTTAAGTTAAAATAGATCAAATAAATTGAGTCGGAAGGAAAAAGATTGATTCTTTTTGTTGAAGAAAAAACATTAAAATGTGTATTTTCGTCGGCTTGTAATCATGGTTTTGAATGAATCATACAACAGATTTGCAGGTTATTTTTCTGAAAAACTGAAATTATATTTCAGCTTCTTCTATACTAACCCCACCCCCCCGGAACCCCCGAACCCCCTCCAAAAAAAATCAGAAGAGTCAGAATTATGAAGTCCACGCGCTTTAAGGGTGTTTCGGTAGTTAACGATGGTTTACTATTACGTGAAACATGGGTTCGTGAACTACACGTGTTGATGTTGAGTTGGGTCTTCCTTATGACTTATTTAGTCAAATGTCAATGGAGTTTTTTCCTAAAAAGAAATTTTTAATTTTACTTCTTTTCTATTTTTGGATGAATTTAATTTTTTATTATTTTTCCTATTGATACCTTCGTTTCAATTCATTTATACTGCTTTTTTTTTTTTTTGAAATTCCAAGATAATTAGATAATCCATAGCCGCTACAATCTTTGTCACAGCCTCTGTCCTTCGAGTGAGCACTTTGTGGTAAATCTACTTTTTTTAAAAAAATTCAAAAATGATCTTTTTTCCTTTTAGCAACTAAAGGAATTATGATCTAAAATTTATAGAAGTTATTATATGACGTCGTATAATATATATTTTATATATAAGATTAAGCAATGTAAGCAATCATTAGAGTCGATTGTAATATTATTATTTGGAAGAATAAATTTCTAAAGGCTATATTTGTGTAATTTTTAAATTGGAGATAAAATCTAAATAATTGTTTAAAAAATGAAATTTGTATAAATCGATCAACTTACGCTAAGTAAAATTTATTAAAGAATAAAAAGCACTTTTTTATTGGGATACTTTTTATTCTCATAACTAGACTAATGATGTCATTTTATTTACACTATGCTTCCCTTAGAGAAATCGACATAAAAATCAAAGATTTCAAGAAAAAACTAACTACATTTACTAAAAATAGAGATGATATGAAATCATATACTTCTTTGTGTGAACTCTTGAAAAAAAAATCTTTATGACCAACACTTAACTAACTATGTGTCCTAAGAATATTTAATTTTCACTTGAAATTTTCTAGATAATCTTGACCAAGAAAATAAATTTCTAAGAACTAACAACTTTAAACGTATATAATAGGTAAGTGTTGTTATTTTGACCAATTACGCAAGTTATGCATTGATTTAATCTTTTACCTTTTGTGTCGAAAATAATACTCAAAAATAATAAATAAAATTACTAGTTACTCGCTTTGTTCATTTTTACTTATCATGTTGTGGTTTATGAGAGTTAATTTTATTAATTTTTGAAACTAAAATGAGTTGGATTATTTAATATATAAAATTTAAAGTTCAAACATTCAAAAATTAGATGAAAAACACTATAAGTTGCAATCATTCTCATACTAAAATGATTAAAAATTATATCTTAAAATGTTTATAATCTATGAACATACAATTCAAACTCTTGAAAAGTGAAATGTGACAAGTAAAAGTAAACAGACGAAGTAGTATTTTACATAATACCTTCTGGATCACTACTAAATACTATATATTCAATTGGTGAGACTCTGAAATGGTTTAACATGAAATGAATTGAATAAACGTTAGTGTAACTTATAAGTGGGAAATGATTTATTTATGTATTTATTTATTTTTGTAATTATACTATTACAATTTAGAAGGAAACCATGATCATGATACTCAATTGGGACACAACGAATAGTAATAATTGAGAACACTTGCTTGCTTGGTTCAAAAATTATGAGATGTCTGGTTTATATCTCAGCAAGGCAAAAAATATAGTAAGTGATCTTTTCCTTTTTTTATTCAAGTCGTAGTGGATAGAGTTATCTAACACTTATAACAATGGAAGATAATAATAGTAAGCAGTAACCTCGTAAAGATTTTGAACTCAAAACCTGAATTTTAAAATTTTGAGTTGCTGAAATTGTGATTTTCAATTTCTTTTTTTTATTTTCGAAATTTAAAGTTATGTTTAATATGTATTTTACTGGGAAAAAATGAAGTTCTGTGAGTAAAAATATGTTACACAATTTGTTGCAAAAGTCACTATCCTATAATCACGTCAAGCATTGAGCACACCATTTTTTTTCATTCTTTCCCACGGGTATTCACAATCTAATTAAATTTTATGTCCAAATAGATACGCTCTCTATTTCATTTAAATTGATTTGTCAAAATAGATGTCTCAAATATTTCTTCATTTTCGTAAATCAAAAGAGTTTTGTTTCTTCTTTTACATACTATTTTTAGGAGTCGTTTAATTGAGAAATAAGTTACTTCAGGATAACTAGTCTCATGATGAGATATCTCATGCATTTTATCCCAACGAAAATATGAGATAAACTTATTCTAAAATTAATCTCAAGAATAATTATCCATGATTCCTTGTATTAATCGAACCCTTAGTGCACTGAATTGTCTTTTTTTATTTTAAATAAACGACTTCAAAAGAAAATTTAGAAATTTTATATTTTCAGCATTAAATAGTAGGTCCATATATCCTTGTCTAGTCTAGAGTAATTAAATGAGGACAGTGATCTCCCAAAAGATGGTCAATAATTTTTTTGGATTTGTCTTTTAACCAGCTAGGCAATATATATATATATATATATATATATATATATATATATGGCTATATTTCTTAAATTTCCACCATACCTCTATCTGTAAGTCAAAATGCAATTTTATCTTCTACCTTTTAAACAGACAAAAAATTCACAAAAATTCTTTGAGTACCAAGGAGGACACTATAATTGTCAAACAAAAAAAAACATGCTCATAAATTATCAAGTAGTGGTGAATGAAGCCAAAAATACATCATGTGTAAATTCTATTTCTTTTAATAAAATTGGTAAAACTCTATGTATTGTCCTTCGTCATGATTTTGAATATTTTAAAGTTTCATAATTTGTCATTTTGCAAATGTCACTGCCGTATATTGTCAAGCATTTTTTTCTCATCCGGTATGTGTATAGAAGCCCGATTAATTTAAATTCGCTTCGAATAGGGCCCATTCGAGAATAACGTTCTCTATCAAGGATATTTTTATACTCAAGACTCAAACCCGAAACCTCTGATTAAGGGAAGAGCAACCAGTATCAAACATATAATGTACACCATCTTTTTCTTTCTTCCCGCCCGATACACTATAATAAAAAACTAATTTACGACTTTTAATTTTTTTATTTATACTCTTCAAATTTATTTTTTCGAAAAAAGACCTCCATTTATTATTTTAAAGAAACTGACCTCCACTGATTGATTTGTATTTTTTCAATTTTTATTGCTAAAAAGTGATCTCCGAGTGTCACTATTGTTAAATAATACTATTAAGTTAAAATTGACTTCCGAAAGACCGAAAATCAACTTTTGGAGGTAGATTTTTATTGCTTTTTAGTAGTGTCATTTATATTGGATTTTAAATAAACTTAAATTTACGTTGAAAATTCTCATATTTTAAGATAGGAAGTTACTTTAATATGATGATATCATATTCAAACGCTCAAAATCGAAACTCATACTCAACGCTTGAAATAGAAACTTATAATAAGGGACAAAGGACTATTTACTGAGTCATCGCAATCCTAGTTTTTTTTGTTTTTTTTTTGGTAAACATCGCAACCCTAGTTAATAATATATGTGTACGCACCATTTTGCAATATGTAAATGAAGACCAAATTAATCAATGGCACAATATTTTTGTTAATTCTCCACACCTGCATTTACTAAAACCATCATACACACCTAACAACCACTTTCTTGCTTCTTTCTCCCTCTTTTAATTTTTATTTTTATGATTTTTTTTCTATAAAAAGATACTAATCAAAGCTCGCTCTGTGAGTTGTTTGGTAGAACGCGCAAGAATAATGTTGAATAGAATATATTAAATTATTTAATATCATGATTTTGATATTTTTTTTTTCTTACAATACAAAAAAGATATATTACTAATATGGTTTGATCAAACGACCTACATATAAAAAACCTATATTGAAAAACATAAAACCTATGAAAAAGCATAAACCAATGGGAGAAATCTCCTCCTAAATCAGACTCTTTTTAACGACTACATTGTGGATGATATTGTCGATTTCGATATTATGTTAATTGGTATGGTATGTCTTTGATATATATATATATATATATATATATATATATATATATATATATATATATATATATATATATATATATATATATATATATTTGGTGATACGACATTCGATATTTATAAGAAGAATACCAAAACATCGAATACCGAATACCCTAATGATAGTAGATCTAGTTACGAATACAATTCATATATATTATTATTATGATACTAGCAAATATATAAAAATAATCTTAGTACAAAAACAATTAT
The DNA here is from genome assembly GCA_030864215.1 of Capsicum pubescens. Classification (NCBI taxonomy): domain Eukaryota; kingdom Viridiplantae; phylum Streptophyta; class Magnoliopsida; order Solanales; family Solanaceae; genus Capsicum; species Capsicum pubescens. Next base: position 349,709,684 of record CM061538.1, on the reverse strand, counting down.
TTAGACGTTAGAATTTTGACTAGTACTCTATCTTGATTGAATGTTCTTTTTTTGTAATTGATTAACGAAAATAACTGCATGTTTGTACTTATTTTTTTTTTCAATATCTCCAAAGATTACATGTGTAAGGTGTTAGTATGATATAATTGGCACTTTTTTTGAAATGTCAGAGTCAAAATTTCTTATTGGGTGAAAAATCATAATTCTCTATTATATCAGTATATATAAGTCAAAGTCGAATAAATTATGATTACCGGTTTATTGTTGCAAAATATCAAATCATACCGAATTAACTAAAAATAGAAATAATATACTAGTATCTTTTAAGAAAATTAAAATTATTGAACCAAAATCTTCTGTGTGGTATCATGCAACTCCTAAGTATAATAGGTTCAATGTCAAAAATTTGAAAATTAAATTCATAAAATTCTAAATTTTAAATCTGTCTGCTGAATTGTTTCAATCTAACATCGAAATCTCTATATTGATTATGAAATTTATACACTTGTAAGGAGATAGAGTAATAGTTCATCACATTCCCAGACCCTTTAATTACAATCATACAGTAGCAGGAAAAAAGTCACGAAAATTAAATGTTTCATTCAATTACGTATATTCTTGATTTGCATGGCAATCATAAAAGCAAAGAATGAGTACCCTAAAAAGATTTAAATCTTTTTAAATTAATTAGAATATTGGAGGAGGACATTATTCCTACCATGCATTAGAGGGAAACTGCATTTATGGTCCAACAACAATAAATAAAAAAGACCTATGAGTTTGGGAAAAGTAATTTTACTAAAAATGTTTTTCTTTTCAGTGATTCAATAAATAATAATATATATACATATAGAAAATTAGGGCAAGATGAGCTGCTATAATTTTGAAAACAAATTTAGTTTCCTCATTTTAGTATCTTTATGTAAGCGACTGTTTTTACTTTATAATTTTATCAATTTTTTCCTATTAAACTAAATGGTGGACCACTTTTGAGACAAACAGGATTAACACTGAATTAAGTGATATTTGAAAAAAGAAATAGTAAATGAAATTGAAACTCAAAAATAATATATCTATAAATTAAAGTTATAGTTATGTTCGAAGGTGTGTTTTACTTAAAAAAATAAAAAATAAAATTATGAGTAGAAAAAATTCACTTGATAATTAGTCAATTTGAAAATTCATCTTCAAAAATTAATCAAAAAAAATCATGATAATATTATATAAACAAACATTGTGTTTGAATAGAAGAAGTAAAAAGACCACATGTCCAAACTGGCCTTAGCTTCATATACATTTCACTATTATTTCAAACAAGCAAGCAACAACATGCACAAAGTGCATTTACCAATGTGCATATGATGGATGATTAAAACTTCTCCAGATTTAACTAATTAAAGTCTCGAACTGAATCATGAAAATAGACATTATTTGGTAAAATACATGTTATTACTTCTATTATAAAGGAAGTAAATTTTATATAAACAAACATTGTGTTTAAATAGTAGACTTAATTACTCAGCATGAATTGTAGCATCGCCCAAAAGGCGGTCATCGATATATACTAAAATCATTTTTCATCCATAGGGTTGGGTTTCACTAGAAGCTTAGCCTAAAGAATTCAAATAATAGAGTTTCATCCTAAAATTTATTTGACTTGACTTGTCATATCCTCCAAAATCAAGGTGTACCATTCTATTTGCAATCCCTACTACTTCTAAGTTCTAGCATTAGTATGAATTCATTGATCGCGTGCCTTAATCGAGCTAATAAACTTCAAATACCAAATGTTTTCGCCACTCTTGACCAAAGCCCTAAGAGTAAGTTGTTTTTTGGTAATACGGTGTTTTACTGCCATTAGTGAACCTCTTGGCACGAATCTGTATTAGTCGAGCCAATTGACTTCAGGAACACACGAGATATTTAAACCAAAGAAAACACTCATATGTGTATCATCTTGCCATTCTTTCATTACAAACAATAGTACTAGCTAGTGTATCTATGAAAATACTATCACCTTTATTAGTGTATCTTTGTCCTGATGAATTTACACAACTTTCCAAGAACTGAATAAAGCAAAGAGACTGAGATGTGTCATTCTCAACATTAAAGAAGGGTGTTAATAGTAGCTAGGTGTGTTGGTGGTGGCATTGAATGATGAATACTTGTGATATTAACTCCCCTCATCCACCCTTCATTAAATTTCATAGGCAGGGATGGACACATATACAGAAGCAAAAAAAGAGTAGGGCATGCATGTGAAAGTAATAAATGAGACACAATGGGAATTGTGGGAAAATAGATCCAGCAGTCATTGTGCACTATGTTTGTGATGTGATTGTGAATTGTGATGTGGTCCCTCTTGATTTTATTTTGTAGGAAGGGCGCTGACCATTCCAGAAGTCACGGATATATCTTTTAGTATTCTAATTCTACCTAAAATAACATATTCTTGGATTTCAATTTAGTCAAAAAGAACAAATATGATCTGATAAAAGGGCTAAGGGTGTATTTAACATGGAGGAAAACATTTTATATTTAACGTTAGTTTATATCACGGCGATTAAAGACATGTACAATAAACTTAAAACTCGGTTGAGATTAGTAGGAGGAGACTCTAAATACTTCTCAATCGAGATGGGCCGAGTTGCATCAGGGTTCAACCCTTAACATGCTTTTATTTGCTTTGATGGTGGATGGATTTATGTGACATATTCAAGGGTGTGTATCATAATTTTGTGAATGACATAGTATTGATTGCAGGGGTGTGCATCGGTCAGTTCGATTTATCGATTTTCGGTTTTTGAATATGCTAAACCAATAACCAAACCAATAAGATATTTTTTATCGGTTTTTAGTCCTTAACGGTTCGATTTTCGGTTTAACCGATATGAAAATACTCATAAAATAGAAATAGTAGTAGCTAACATGGAAAAAAAATCGAATCTTAGTTGCAACCAAAAATCCTACATAATGTGTTTTAATTTACAAGAATCTTCAAGTTTGAATTAAATATTATTAGGAGAAATTAAGAGTTTCTATAATTGAAATAATAGGTTTGTTAATTGATAAAAATTAAAGAGAAATTAAGAGAAATATATAATAGGTCATACATACATACATACATACATGCATACATGCATACATATATATATATGCATACATACACACACACACACACACACACACACATATATATATATATATATTGGTTTATTGTTATTGGGTTATCGGTTTACTCAATCACCCAATAAGAAGAAATCGAACCGAACCAATAACCGAATAATTTTTTTTATAAAACCATTAACAAACCGTTAACCCAATAACAATAAACCAATAACATTTTTATCGGCTCAGTTTATCGATGGGTTCGATTTTTGCACACCCCTAATTGATTGACTATCCACACAAGGAAAGTTAATGATAGATTGAAGGTTTGGAGACAGATCTTAGAGTCCAGATAGTTCAAGTTGAGCAGAACTAAGACATAATATTTAGAGTGCAAGTTCACAGTGGTTTGTAACTCTTGAAATGAATGTGGAAGTGAGGATTTATCCACAAGTCATTTTCAAGAGTAATTTCAAGTATCTGAGACGATTATCCAAGATAATGGAGAGATTTGTGATGATGTTACACATTGCATGTGTTGGAGTGAGGTGAATGAAATGGAGGTTCGTTTCCAATGTCTTGTGTGATAAAGAATATGTTGTAGACACCTAATTTTGTCCCACTCCGATATCACTTTTACTCATTTTTATCTTATCCTATCGTGTACCCTCAACCATGTAATTATCCCTCCACAAATGACAAAAATCAAAACCAACTCTAAACAAATCTTATCCCAAAATTTCCACATAATCCCAATTTATAACAAATTAACAACCTTCCCTATTAAAAGTGGACAACACATCACTATCCTACCCCACCTCACTACCCATGTGACCCTCCCCACATTTCTTTTCCACAAAGATAATACACCCAGGGGATATATACAGATATAGAAGAGGGGGTCGGGTTTCGGGTTCTTCTTGACGATTCAGGCACCAACTCACAAAAATAATACACAGTAGTCCATATACACAGCTTCTCCACAAAAAATAGGGACCCCCATACGACCATCTTCCATATTCACACAGAAACTCACCCTCACTCTCAACAACAGTCACACACACGTATGCTTGGAGGTTGAGAGAGAGCATAGAGAGGGAATTCGGAAGAGAGGGGAATTAGGAGAGGTAAATCGAGATTGAGCGAGAGGGGGAGAGATCGAGAAAAAAAGAGAAAAAGGGTCGAAGTGGACTGTTTTCGTCGGAAATCCGGCGGAAATTTCCGGATTAGCCACCGAAAAAGCATCCCGATCGTTGGTGTTGTTGTTTCCGGTGATTTAACGTCGGGGAACGTCGTTGGTCGCCCGAAGTTGTCCAAAACTGATCGTTTCTGCTAAAACTCACCTGAAATTCCAAAGATCCACCCAAAACTTCTCTTTTTCTTCGTCGCTGGATCTCACCAGAACTCTGGCGATACAAAAACGACATCCCAGTTTCAATTCCGGTAAGGCTTGATTAAGTTAGGTCAAAAATTTCGCAATCTGAAATTCTTCTGTTGGTTTCTGATCTGTTTGTTTAGCGATTCTCGATACCGAGTTGAGTTGGCTCGTTGTTGAGGCTTTGTCATTCGAGGCATTTCGGTCGGAGCTCTAATCAAATACTTTGACGGATTGAAATAAAAATCGAGGTCCAATTCTATTCTTGCCCTCTTTTTATTTCATTATTTACTATATTTGGTGTGTTAGATTGAATATCGTGAGTTGTTTGATTCTTGCTGGGTGACGAATAATTATTTGGTGTCGATTCATTGTTGGTTCCATTGTTTATGTGATGAAACGATATTCTATTTGAGATTTGGAATAGGTAATTCAAGAATGAAAATGGGGGTGAGAATTGAAAACTTGATATAATTGATGAATTTTGGTTAATTTGATTCATGGGTTGTTTGACTTGAAATGAACGTTAATTGAACTTGGTAGTATCATGATACGCCGATTGATTTAGGCAAACATAGGTTGGGTAGGCAAAGTTTAGAATTTGCGGCTTTGGTTGAATGTCGGAAATTCCGTGGAATGTTTGAAATTTTGTTGAATAGTTTGATTTTTTTTGCACTAAAAATTGTACTCATTTGGTCGGGAAATGCCTCGAGGGATTTGTATTGATTTATCCAGGGAATGCCCGAAGTATCTTGTACTTGAAGACGGCGCACGGTCAAGGCTCGGGACGTCGGGTGGAGTCTGGTTTAGGATTAGTTTAGGATCAGTTTAGAATAGAGTAGGTTTACATTTTTGCATTTTTCTATTTTGGATTGTATAATTGGACTGGACACTAAATTTTGAATTATTTTATTTTGTTTGCTTGCTTGATTGTTTTTGTGTGCTTTGTGTGGTTTATGCACTTGTAATATCAAAGATAGCCGATACGCTCTACCAAGCGACCGTGGTCGAACCACGGGATTGAGGGGTGTCTAACACCTTCCCCTCGGTCAACATAATTCCTTAACCGGAATTTCTGTTCGCGGATCAGTTTTATAGAGTCAAATCTGTTTTGGAAAAGGATATCCAAGGGTGACTTGACACACCCGATTTATGTTAAGTGGCGACTCTAAGTTTTGAATATAAAAAGTTCTTTTCGAAATAAATTTTCATCTTTTGTCACTTTAATAATAAAAACCTTTCGAACCTTAAAATCATAATCCTCTTTGGAATACGAAAAAGGGGTGTGACATATGTCACCAAGACTTAAAGGTAACTTTTATAAAGTGGTTGTTAGACCAGTTTGTTGTATGTGGTTGCTCGCTCAAGAACACATGTCAAGAAGATGAAAGTAGTAGAAATGAGGATGTTGAGATGAATGTGTGAACATACTAGGAGAGGTAAAATTAAGAAGGAAGATATTCGATACAAGGTAGGAAATAGTCCTTCGTGATGGACAAATATGAGGAAGACGGGATTGAGATAGTTCGGACATATGAAAAGGAGATGGATAAATGTCCAAACGGGGAGGTGTGGTAGGTAGGGTATGAACGGTCTTAGTATAGGTATAAATAAACCGAAGATATATTGGAGAGATTATTAATTCGACAAGATATGACACACCTACAACTTATCCCAGACTTGACCCAAGCTCCCACTCCCAATCCCATCCCATCCCATCCTTATAGTAACTCCCAATTCCAATCCCATTCCATCATATCCTTATAGTATTTTGCTAAGATACATACATCTGCTTTTAGGATAATATTTTTTTTTTCTATTATATAGAAAAGTTGGTTTCGACCAGCTCTTCGTGAATTTACTTTTTTACCCCCATTATTTATTATATTACATCCTAATTGTTCCGTGATTTATTATATTATTTCTAATTAATTATTACAAGTCATTTATATATTAGAATTAATAATATTTTTTTATTATATTATCCCTAATTAATTATTATAAGTCATTTATAGAAAATTAATAATATTTAATTAAAAAAATAGATATTTATAACGTTTGTTTCAGCTGCTTTAACCGTGATTTTACTATATCATCCCTAATTAATTATTATAAGTCATTTATGTATTAAGAAATTAATAATATTTTATTCAAAAACTAAATTACTATATTACCCCTTATCATTTACTATATTACCCCTAATTGCTCCGTGATTTACTATATTATCCTTAATTAATTATTATAAGTCATTTATATATTAGAATTAATAATATTTTTTTATTATATTATCCCTAATTAATTATTATAAGTCATTTATAGAAAATTAATAATATTTAATTAAAAAAATAGATATTTATAACGTTTGTTTCAGCTGCTTTAATCGTGATTTTACTATATCATCCCTAATTAATCATTATAAGTCATTTATGTATTAAAAAATTAATAATATTTAATTAAAAAAATAGATGACATGTCTGCTTGCACTGGTTTCGACCAGTGCTTCGTCATTTACTATATTATCCCTAATTGCTTCGTGATTTACTATATTACCCCTAATTAATTATTATAAGTCATTTATATATTAGAATTAATAATTTTTTTTATTATATTACCCCTAATTAATTATTATAAGTCATTTATATATTAGAATTAATATATTTAATTAAAAACTAGAAATTTATGATGTTTGTTTCAGCTGCTTTAATCGTGATTTTACTATATCATCCCTAATTAATTATTATAAGTCATTTATGTATTAAAAAATAATAATATTTAATTAAAAATAGATGACATGACTGCCTATATTACCCCTAATTAATTATTATAAGTCATTTGGTTTCGACCACTGCTTCGTCATTTACTATATTACCCTTAATTGCTCCATGATTTATATATTACCCCTAATTAATTATTATAAGTCCTTGATATATTAGAATTAATAATATTTTTTATTATATTACCCCTAATTAATTATTATAAGTCATTTATATATTAGAATTAATAATATTTAATTAAAAAAATAGATATTTATGACGTTTGTTTCAACTGCTTTAACCGTGATTTTACTATATCATCCCTAATTAATTATTATAAGTCATTTATATATTAAAAAATTAATAATATTTAATTAAAAAAATAGATGACATGTCTGCCTATATTACCCCTAATTGCTTCATGATTTACTATATTACCCCTAATTAATTATTATAAGTCGTTTATATATTAAAATTAATAATATTTTTTTACTATATTACCCCTAATTAATTATTATAAGTCATTTATATATTAGAATTAATAATATTTAATTTAAAAAATAGATATTTATGACGTTTGTTTCAGCTTCTTTAACCTTGATTTTACTATAGAATCCCTAATTAATTATTATAAGTCATTTATGTATTTAAAAATTAATAATATTTAATTAAAAAATAGATGACATGTCTGCCTATATTACCCCTAATTGCTCCTTGATTTATTATATTACCCCTAATTAATTATTATAAGTCATTTATGCATTAGAATTAATAATATTTTTTACTATATTACCCCTAATTAATTATTATAAGTCATTTATATATCCGAATTAATAATATTTAATTAAATCAATGTACATTTATGTTTATATCTCATCAATATCAAATTTTAGTGCTAAAAAAACCTCTTTACTCCCAAAATCTCTAATGAAATTATGAAAAAACCTCTTTACTCCCACTTAATTACATATCATACCCCAATATATAATAATTTTATTATTTCATCATAATGATTTAAATATTTAATATATTCTATTAATTTATATTAATTAACTATAACTACATATTGAAAGTAAAATTTTTTATTTATTTAATTGGCTATCATGTTCAAAACTATTTTGTTACCACAAATCACAATAATTAATAATTTAAAATATTTAAAAGATATATAGAAATTTTATTGACTCTCATTATTTTAGCAATGCCACATAAATTGAGATAAAATAAAAAGTACTGCAAATCATAATAATTAACAATTTAAAATATTTAAATTTTTCTATTATATAGAAGAGGTGGTTTCGACCACCTCTTATGTAATTACTAAAAAACTCCTCTACTCCCACTTAATTACATACCATACTCCAATATATAATTATTCTATTGTTTCATCATAATGGTTTAAATATTTAATATATTCTATTAATTTATATTAATTAACTATAACTACATATTGGAAGTAAAATTTATTTATTTATTTAATGACTATCATGTTCAAAACTAATTTGTTACCACAAATCACAATAATTAATAACTTAAAATATTTAAAAAACATATAGAAACTTTATTGACTCTCATTATTTTAGCAATGCCACATAAATTGGGATAAAAAAAAAAAGTACCACAAATCATAATGATTAACAACTTAAAATATTTAAAAGATATATAAAAAATTTAGTTTACTCTCAAAATTGTATCGCAACCACATAAATTGGGACACAAGGAGTAAATATATTATTTGATAATTACATAAAAATTATTATAAATCACAATAATTAACAAGTTAAAATAATTTTTTAAAATAGATAAAAGTTCTATTCAACTCTCAAAATTTTATCAGTGCAGTATAAATCATGACAAAATAAAAATTATCTTAGTTAATTGCAACTAAATATTTAAAGTAATTCAATTTTATTATTTTAATTGACTTTTATATAGAAAAATTAATATTTTTATTTATTTATTTATTTATTTTAGTAAATTTAAATTTAATTTTTTTTTATTATATAGAAATACTAATATTTAAACTTAACTTTGAGTTTTTAAAGTACAAAATTAATAAATTTAATTTAATAAAATAAATTTCTAATGAATATTTTCTTAGAATTTGTGTTGGGTCAATATGTATCAAGTTAAAAAGAAATAAAGAAAAATATATAGTAAAATTTTATTATTGTGAAAGATAAATATAATGCACTATCCAATAATTTTTAATAATATCATATTTTGTATATGCAAATATAGCATCCCATATTTAATTAATATACTATTCTGGTGAATTATCGATGATTATTATTGGATATGATAAAATTATATTAATTTTTATAGTAATAACGTAATCAATCGCTCTTAATGAATTATTATGAGTCATCTAGGTATTAAGAAAATAAATAATATTTAATAAAAAATAAAATAGACATAAAATGAGAAATTAACTCTTAATGTTTTAAATTAAATTTTCGTCTTTCGAACGATGATTTTACTATATCACTCCTTATTATAAGTCAGTTATGTATTAGAAAAATAAGAATAACAAAATGATATGTCAACATAAAATATTTGATTGACTATCAAAATTATATTAGTGCCACATAAAAAGTACTGTAAATAACAATAATTAACAAAAAATTTTTAAAAAATTGGCTGATTTTTGCTTCAGCTGTTTCAATCGTAATTTTAATGTACAGTGATGTTTAAAGAGGGTAAAATGGCATAATGAGATTTAAAGAGGATAAAATGTATGTAGTAAAGTGTGAGAAGAATAAAACATAAGTAAATTTTATTACTATATTTTAAAGAAATTAAAGAAAAGAAGTATAAAGGTTATTTAAAAGATTTTTACAAACTAATTTAAATATAAATAAAGTAAATTTAGGTACAAAAAGCGTGTATCTATCACAAATTTGCTATCAAACACTTCGCACTTTCTTAATATTAGCAAATTTTCTATCAAATATGTGTAGCATCTTTCTCAACTTTTAACAGCTCCTCGATATTAATTAACATTTCTTTGTTTTAAAAAATAAAATAAAGAAAAGAAAATCTCAACTCTTCCTTCTCTATTAAAAAACAACACTCTTTTCCTGTGTTAAAAATAATAATTAAACAAAACAATAGCGAATCTAAGGTGTGTATTCTCTTTATCGGGTAAGTTTACATGATTCTTATTCTTTGTAATATTGAAAATCAATAATCTGCTGGATATTTGATTTAAGCTATTTCATCAGATTTATGCCTCTTTTTTCTTTATATTTCTGATCGCAAAATTCAATAAGAAAGTTAAAAAAAGGTTTCAATTGTGATCCCCCAGCTCAATCATACTAATGAAAATATTCAACTGCTTAAACTTTCTACTCTAAGATAAATCTTAAAACTTAAAAATATCCACATGTTTTACTGTTGGGCCCGTGCTGACACGGGACTTGCACTTCTAGTACTTACATACAAAACACTAAAAAATAAATAAGAAGCTCACTTTTTCTAGAAAACATTTCCATGCTAATTAAATGTTACATGGGAAGCAAAAGACCAATAAGGACATTGTAATTAGATCATGAATTAGTTGGTAGGAAGTACATAACCCATGATATACCCATAAACTTGTTGGACCAGATCTTGGTCTTCATAGCGAGAGCCCATTTTGATGACTGGGCTTGATATTCAGAAGCCCATTATGATGAGTGGGCTTCATATTTAAGAAGCCCAGCCCACTATTAAAAGTGCCTTACACTGACACGTACTAGAACATTCCTCGCGAAACCGTCAATTTACGCTATTAAACAGTTTCATTTCCATAAATAAAATCCCAATATCCGAAAACCTACATTTTTTCATCCGAATATCCAGAAAAAATAAAGTAAATTTCCTTTTGCTCCGATTAAATCTTCGCTAATTTTGTTTATTGCAGGTAATTATCCTTTTATTTTCGCTGTTTAGGGTTGAATTTGCTTGTATTTACTGTTAAAAAATGTTTTTTTTTTTTGGTTTATTTTGATTATCGATGATAGTTTTTATTGTTGGAAATCTAATTTAGGGTTTGATTTGTTGGCAATTTGCTGTATATTGAAATATCTAATGAAGTGTTTTTCAATTTTTTTGAGGTGATCGTGGTGATTAGGTGAATAGGTTTATGCTTGTTAATGATGAATTTAGTATATTTCAATTTTGAGATTATAGAAATGGAGGATTTTGTTGATTAACTGGAATAATTAGCTATATAACTTTGTTTACGTTATGTTATGTTTTATGATCTCCTGTTGTTTTCTCATTGTTTATTTATTGGTAGGGTTGATTGATTAAGATTTTTTACTAGCTAGGAGGAAGTGTAACCACTTTATTTTTCGGAGGAGTTGTGGTTGTTTTTGATAGGCGGGGTTAGGTACGTTGTAGGAAAAAGAGTCTGATAGGTTAGGTCAAGTACGTTGCATGAAAAAGAGTCTGATAAGCGGGGTTAGGTACGTTGTATGAAAAGGAGTCGGATAGGCGGGCTTAGGTACGTTGTTCAAAAAAGAGAGTATTTTGATATACACTGTATTGGCGGTTAGCCCTTTCATTTTGTAGTAACCCGAATTCGCTGATTAATAATCTTTACTAACAGGGAGGAAGTAAGCACTTCCCTTTTTGGTGGTGGCGGTGGTGGTGGTGGTGGGGTGTGTGTGTGTGTGTGTGGGTGTGTGTGTGTGTGTGTTGGGGTTGGGGTGGGTGGGGTGGGGTAGGGGATTGCTTGTTTTGGATTGGTGGGGTTAGGTACATTGTATGAAGAAAGAGTGAATTTTGGTATACGATGTAGTGGCGGTTAGCTCTTTCATTTTGAAGTAACCCGAGTTCGTTGATTAATAATATCTACTAGCAGCGAGGAAGGTGGGGTGTGTGGGGGTGGGGGTGTTCTTGATAGGTGGCGTTAGGTAAGTTGCATGAAAAAGAGAGAATTTTGTTATATGTTGTATTGGTAGTTAGCCCTATCATTTTGAAGTAACCCAAATTCGTTTATTTATAACCTCTACTTGCCGTGAGGAAGGCGGTGGTGGTGGTGGTTTATTTTTTAGGTGGGTGGTGGTGGGGTGTGTTTGGTGGTGGTGGGGGTTGGTTGGTTGTTCTTGATAGGCGGGGTTAGTTATGTTGTATGTAAAAGAGAGAATTTTGGTATATGCTGTATTGGAGGTTAGCTCTTCCATTCTCAAGTTTAACGTTTTCCATATTTGTTTGTTGTTAGCATATGCTGTATTGGCGGTTTGCACTTTCATTCTCAAGTTTAACGTTTTATGTATTTGTTTGTTAGCATTTTCCTAGAAGATTAGTCGAAGGTAGTGAGACCAACTAGGGAGTTGACAAAGAGTTGAATTATGGAGAAGTACTTGAGTAAGTAACGGTTCACCATAAAGGTTTTTACTCATAGCTTTTATTACACTTTAGTATTTTGTGATTTACTTGATTGGTTAATATGACTTTAACTATTTACCAACAGTCGTTTATGACCCATCAGTACACATCCTTATTTTCCACCTTTACAAATATATGTGGTCTTGAATATTTCTTTTTCCGATAAGTAGGTTGATAGTATCCATGATGGCACATGGCAGCTCATGTTGAGCCCCGTTGCATGCTTAAATTGGGCTGAGAAACATGCATGTTAGATGTTTTTTTTGGACCAAAAGAAGTGTCACCTCTTTCTTTGTTTCGTTAGGTAGGTTTGGGAAGAAGTGTAACATTAATTTTACCTGTTTTTCCTGTCAAAGTCTATTCTTTTTAGGAATTTTTTATATGCTTTCCTAGGTTAGAACTTTAAAGTTTCCTAGTTAGGTTTTACTACCTATTACTTTCATAAAAGTAAGATTAGAATCTCATCTTGTTTGGTAGATGGGTGCACAATTTTCTTCTATACAGGGGTGTTTTTTTTTTTTTTTTGCATAACAACATTAGTATCAATTTATTGAGTGTTTTTTTCTTTGCACCTTTGTGTATTGACCACTTGGGATTTATCTTATAATTTTACTAGAATGGTTCTTTAAGATGTATTATTAATTCTATGCTTGATATCTATGGTTCTTGCTCGGTTAATCGAAGAAGGTAATTAGTTTTATTTATTATTGTCTTCAATTGTTTAATTAGGGGTCTAGACTACTTTCATTTAAGTTCTTGAACTGGATATGCTATTAAACATACTTAGTTGTAATCTGCTAATTAGGTCTATTATAATGATTTAGGATTCTTAGTGATTACTTTGAAATTTTGGAATTTATTTCTCAAATTTCGCCACACTTATTTTTCTCAAGGATTAGTGTAGAAAGTTTGTAGTTAATAGGAAGTCGGTTATTGAGCACCTTATTTGCTCCCTCCTCCTTATTCGTACTATTATTGTTGTTCTATTATTACCTTACTCTTTCAAAATTAAATTCATTATTGTTTCTTATACTGTGGCAATCTTTTCTTTTGTAGTTGTCCATATTTTTCTTTTCTTCGATAGTTTCATTATTGTTTTCATATTCTTTTCTCTTTTATATTTTTCAACCTTATTTTGAAAAACACTCTTTTTGGCCGAGGGTCCATCGAAAATAACTTCTCTACCCCCACGAAGGTAGTGGTAAGGTCTGCGCACACCCCACCTTCCCAAACCCCACTTGTGGGACCGCACTGGGTTTGCTCTTGTTGTGTATATGTAATGGAAGTTAAGTTCCCGATGGGATGTCTATCTTCTGGGGAAGTGAGAGTGAACGGTAGTGTTGTGCTAAATGCAAACATCTCAGATCCAGGTTTTATTTTTTAATCTTTTAGAAGACTGTTAAATTGATCAGAAGTAGCTCAAAATTGAAATAGGAATTTGGAGCAATACAGAAACTATGTACAATTAGATCAATCCATCCACAGGATGAATTTCATTAGAACAATGTGTTGAAACAAATGTACAATCTTATAAGATCGGATAAGATTCGAGGATAATGGAGATTACAATCAGATGCGGGCGAAATTAACACTTAAAAGGATAAGTTGAGAGAAAACCTCTTCTACCATTAAATGAGATCAAAAGTACCAAAAGGTCAAGGTAAACCTAGAATCTCTAGCAATCAATATAAAATTTAGCGGAAGTAGAATATGATGGAAACAAAGGATTCATATAAACAATATCGACTAGTTGAATTTAGTTTTCGTTGCACTTAGTATCACATCCAAAGGACGAGTCTTAAATTTAGAGAATTTCTTGTTTGTGAGAAATCCAATTTGTCTAACAAGAGAAACTACTCAGCAGTACTGGTATCAACTAAGACTGAATATAGCAGAATGTATAGTGTTGACCACAATTGTGAGATTAAGGCACTGTTTAATTGTTGATTGACTAATTAGTGGGGTTGTCTGTCGTGCTAGCTTGTGTAGTAGTATCTATACTTCTAAGAAAGGATCAACACCTTATAATGTGTTCTGTTCGCACCAGTTGACTCTCCGACTTTAGCCAAATGCTTAATATCTTTTGGTTTGAAAAGAAGGGAAATCAGTTGGAAGATTGTATCCACTTGGATTTTATAGTCTACTATTGTTGTGATAGAACTGAAACACTATTTTAAAGATTTGCATGCATAGTGCAATATATAGAATGCAGTTTATATGCAAGTAGGTGTGCTTATATTTAGCAGCATTCACTCTGTTACAAAAGTCAAAAAGTCGACTTACGTTTGAGCTTTAATGTACAAAGTAGCAAGGGAAAGATGACATCACTATATGGAGGGGAAGACTTGTATAGCTTTCACTTTCTTAGTGTTTCATAGTGGATTACAGAATAACTTTGTTGCTTCTTTACAGTCTAAATGTTTGCTCGACTTGTTTGGGCTTTAGGTCATATCACCTTGTTTGTTTCCATCACTGTGCATGAAGATACTGTTGTTTATAGTACATTTTACTGAGTGAAACGACCTTTTGGTAAATTTTCAGGCCAAAAGTTGAAAATGCAGGGAGGCAGAGACCCTTTTTCCAATTTTGGTAATTCTTTTGGTAGTTTCGGTGGTTTTGGCGGATTTGGAGATCAGAGGCGTTTATTAGCTGGTTTTTTTGGAGGCAGAGACCCATTTGATGATCCTTTCTTCACAAACCCATTTGGAGGCATGTTTGGATCGACCCCTTCTGGTCCTAGGGGAGGCCCACTCATGGACTCGCACATGTCTGGATTTCTAGAACAACAACCTTCTTTCCCTTTCCAACAGCCTTCTGCACTCTCCCAACAACCTTCTGCCCCCTTCCAGCAGCCTAGGTCTAGGGGCCTTGTTATTGAGGAGTTGGACTCTGATGATGAGAAAGAGGAAAAGGATGTTCCAAAAGAGAAGAAACAGAACACGAGAAAGCATGTTAGGCCAAGAACTGATCCTTCTGTTGAATATCCAGATGATGAAGCAGGAGGTGAGCACAGTTCTGTTATAATTAATTAATTATGTGTCAATGTGTGTATGATTTAATTCCATTTCCAGGGTTGTAAGGTCTTTGGCTTGTATAGATATTGATTGATGAATGATATATTGCTTTTGCAGAGAGGAAGAGTAAGCAGATGGTGTTCCAGAATGATTTCCAGAGAGCAAATAATGAATGGCAGCCTCAAGTTCGTAGCTTTAGCTTTCAGAGTTCTACTGTCTCTTATGGTGGTGCAAATGGCAACTATTACACTTCTTCCAAAACCAGGAGGACTGGAAGTGATGGAGTAAGTGATTCTAAAGAACTTATAGGACTATAGAACTAGGGGTTTCCTATGGCCTTGCCATATCTTTCATATTGTTTGTTTGGATTTGCAGCTGACGTTTGAGGAAAGTAAAGAAGCTAATTCAGCTACTGGGAAAGCAAATCACAGGGTTTCAAGGGGAATACATAATAAGGTATGTTTCCCTGATAGTAAAGATAGAATTCCTATTTTTTTTATTTCACAAGACCTTTCTTCTTTTTTGTGCTTAAATAACTTGGTTGGAAGTTTGTTAATGCAGGGTCATTCTTTGTTGCGTAAACTTGATTCAGACGGTAGGGTGGACACCATGCAGACGTTGCACAACCTTGAGGAAAGTAAGTAATTGCTAAAAGAAGGTCCCCATTCCTTGGTTCCTGTGAACTGCTTCTGAATGAAATGTGTCTTTTGGTAGATGAACTTGATGGATTTGAAGAAACCTGGAAAGGAAAAGCTAGAAATCAGCTACCTGGCCTCTATGGAGGGTTTAATTTACAAGGTGATGCTGGTAAGTATACTCGGACAAATATATCAATTCTGTCTTGTACCATCCCATTTGTGTAAAATTCCTTTAATATGAAGTTCTGTAGGTTGATGTTATGTTCCCCCTATTTTTCCATGGAGATAATTGAATATCATCTACTAGTTGAGACTTGAGACTGATAATTGAATTTTCAACCAACAAGTTCTCCTTTTTCTTTATTCACAATTAGGTGGGAATTGAATGATATAGTGGGTGGTTTTTATCTAACAATAAAATTAAAATTAAAATTAGCGTGTGATATTTTTGGTTTTGGATCACGAGAGTCCTTTTCTTTTCCATAAAGGTAATTGAATATCAAACCAAGCTCTCCTTTTTCTTTTATCCACATTGTGTGGTATATTTGGGTTTCGATAACGGGAGTCCTTTTCTTTTCGATAAAAGATAATTGTATATCTCGTGGAAATGGACATGGTATATTCAAACCTGTTACTGCCAGATGGTGGAATTTCTTTATGATGTGTTGTATTAGTCTTCCGAACATTTGAATGCTCCTTTATTCTAATGTCGCAACTTCTTTGTTCTAGGGTCTGGGAGCAGTGTCCAGAATGGTGCAAATAGGGGTGGATGGGCACTTCCTTCGACTGAGAAAGCACATCATTCAGGGAACCTTGGACCAGGGGTTGGGAATGCAGCTGGCCCTTCCCATGTAATGCATTCACAAAGGCCAAAAACAGTTGCTGGCAATGTTATGGGTTCTTCAAAGGCCACTACTGCTAGTAATATGGATAAAGCGAAGAAACGTTGAAGCATTTGCTGCAAAATTTTTGATGCTGCTTCCCAATATATGTAGTTATATATAGCTACTCTAGTCATACATAGCTGCTCTATGCACTCTATCCTTCCTACATGCTACCACCGAATAATTCTGCTGGCAATGTACTGGCAAATTTGTCTAGCTGTTGTAATGTGTTACCGCCTTGACTGGTGGTATGAGAGAGATTGGTCAGGGATGTTGAACGTAATCACCTAATATTAGTAGCTTATAGTCTTGGTTGATGCCCAGGTGTATACATTTTGCTGCTTAATAGAGCAGGTTATTCTGCTTCTTGCACGTTTGGTTACAGAATTGGGCGGCATCCATTACCTCCATCAACGACGAGGGTTAGTGGACACAGCCCCGGGCAGGCACAATAAGAGGCAAAATCGCTCCTCACCTCAAATTGTGATATGCGTCAGTTTGGGTATCATTCTTCGTACGATCCTTCAGAGAATGGAAGAATGGTGTAAAACAAATTTTTTCATGTGCAATTTCGGTAGCCAAAGAGTACAGTAATTCGATAAAAATAACTGGAAAATTCATTTTTTTTAGAAGTATTTTGCCTTGAAAGGGGTTTTGGCTTCTTTATATGATTTTGAATAATTCTCATCTGCTAATTTAACTTAAATCAACTTTTAAGGTCGCATTACGTTCGAGGACAAGGCCAGTTAAACTTCTTCTGTCAATACCTTATTATTTTTAAATTGATAAATCCTTTTTCATACTCTCCGTTTAAAAAAGAATAACCTACTTTTCTTTTTAGTTCTTTTAAAAAATAATGATCCCTTTTTCTTTTTGATAATACTTTAATTTTAACTTTTCACCTGACATGTTTAGGACCACAAAATTAAAGATCATTTTGGTACATTTGACACAACTTTAATTTAAGACTGCAAGATTTAAAAGTTTTCTTATTTTCTTAAATTTTACGTCAAGTCAAAATAGATCATTCTTTTTTAAACGGAGGGAGTATTATATATTTCCGGATGAAAAGCGTCTTCATGGTCCTCTCCAAGTAGCTTGCTGTCTTTTAACAAGATTGGATAATAAAACAAAATGAAAGTGAATGTTTTGCTCCAAAATGGGCCACAAAAAATAAATTTATTGGCAAATAACATGCACTTAATTGCATGATTTGCCTTTCGAATGACTGGTCTAATCTGTAGACAAAAAAAAGAAGAAAAGAAACAGCTCAGTGCATTACCTTTCTATGCGTGAGATTCGAGGAAGATTAGACATTAAAAATTTATTATATATAATTCGATTTTATATATTATCTATAATTTTATAATATCTTAATAACAACAACTTCAGACATTAAAAATTTATTATATACAATTCTATTCTGTATATTATCTATAATTTTATAACATCTTAGTAACAACAACTTCATCAATTATGTTAGAATTATCCTATAAATATATAAACCTATATTAAGTTACATTAAGCGGTAGAAGTGCAAATGATCCACTAATATAATTAGATAGTGGCCTTCTAAATAACCATAATTGGGGCCAGGCTTCAATTTCCACTCCAAAAAAATGGCATCACTCAGAACAACCACAAGCTTTCTCGTCCGGGGAATTTTCCGTCCGTCAATACACTTGCCTACTGTTATTCGCTTCATCCACATCTCACCACCACCATTTCCGTCAACGCGCATCGTTCTAACTCATCGGAATTTATCACGGCGTCTCTCTATTACTCCGGTCAGGTGTGCGGCGGCGTCCGACGGAGGCGCTGAAGACGGAAAGAAGTCTCCGGCGAGACTTGCTCAGGTTCAACAGCTGTTATATGAAGCTAAGGAGCGAGCTCAAGCTGCGGGGAATGATCCTATTCCTAAGATTACTATTGGTATTTTCAATTCCCTCTGTTTCAATCTCACAGTTCACTGAAAATGCCTGGAATTTGTACTATGAGGTTTCCTTTTTTAAAAAAAGTTAGTAGTTCAATTTGTTGGAAGACTTAAACTTGTAAAATTTACTTTTTTTTTTTTTTACAACTTTTAGCGTTTGTTTTTCTCTCTCAGAGGATGAAGGTCCATTATATAATGAAGTAACTGTAGTATAAGGGCATTATATTGTAAAATTTACATTTTTTTTTAAAACTTTTAGCGTTTGTTTTTGTCTCTCAGAGGATGAAGGTCCATTATGTGAATGAACTAACTGTAGTATAAGGGCATAATGCATAAACAGACACTCAAACTTGGCCTCAGCTGGCTAGTAAGCGCTCTTCAACTTTGAGAGTGCATATCCAGACTCCTTAACTTGGTCTTAATGGGCAACTAAACACACGATGCTGAAGTGGCACATAAATTTTGGAGGTGTCTACGTGATTGAGTTGGAGTGTGTGGAGACGAGTTGAGGTGCCGAGATGTGCATACTCAAAATCGAATTTGTTCTTGAATATTTCATTGAGAGGTAAGGAGCTTACATGCCAGTTGAGGTCAAGTTTGAGTGTCTGCTTATGTTTTGTGCCTAGTACAAGTGGAACATATTTGGCTCTTAAAATTAGTTGATGACTTCGTGTATTATCTCACTTTGAGATTGGCCCCAGTGGCCTATATAACTTGGTTGTGATGGAGCCATTGTTGATCAATTGATATCCTTTCACTTCCATTTCCGTGTCGGTACTTGATAATATTATAGGGCTATGCAAATGTTATGTTTTTTTTTTTTACTAACTGATTGTATATGAGATGGTGTTCTTGAAATCAAATGTGTATAAGGGGGCTTTTGGCCATGAAGATTGTTAGTATTTGAAAAAAGTAGATTTTTTTTTCAAACTGAAGATTGATATTTGGAAATTGGAGTTGTTTATGAAGTTTTTTGAGTAATTTGGAGTGAAAACAACTTTTTGGTGTTTTTCAAATTTCTGAAAACTGAAGTAGAATTCTGAAATTTTATGCCCAAACGACCCCTATGTATACTAACTTACAAGTGATGTCGACATGGCTAGCCATAGTGGTGTTAAATTGGAAGTTGGATTATAAGATAAGGTGATCAGCATCATCCAATGAGTTTTGTGTCATGCTGAGAGGGTTACTTCTTCAGTGGCTCTTTTTTTGTTTTGTGTTATGGTCCGTAGTCTTTGTTTACTTGGTCTAGAAATTATTTGTGGTTTTCAGTAGAATGACTTTGAGGAATTTGTATGTGAAGCATAGAGCAGTAGGTTAGTACAGAAATTTGCCTAGAGTAGCCACAAATGTTAAAATACACGGCTGTTCCGAACAAGAAAAAAAGGGAATGCTAGAATATGTATAAGACTATAAGCCTAAGACTTGGTGAGTAGAGTTGGCATATACCGAACTAGTAGAAAAAAATAAGTACCCGGTGGCTAAGTTGCTTGGACTCGGGTGCGGGTGTCCGATATGGGTACGGATCTAGAGGTCGGATCCTTCACGGTCTCAATTTAAAGATTCGGGGATATGGATCTAGGGATGGATACAGGTGCGGGGATTCGGCCAAAAATAATTTAAATATCTAAAAATAGAGTTATAAAACATAAATTATGTGATAATATGAAAAAATTGAGGAGAAAATATTGTTCAAGAAGAAAATCTTGGAAGGAGATAAAAAGAAAAGCAATAACATAGAAATTTCTATATACAAGGTATTCCATTTTCTTCAATGTCACCTTAGCTTTTGTTTTGATTACAAAATTTCTTAAATTTGTCCGGACTTTTCCAGTCGATTTTGGTCAAAGTACCCAAAATCGGTTGACCAGAACAGGTATAGATCCCACAGCCACAGCCACACCCACAACCATGTCGTGTTGACACGGGTGCGGCACCGAAAGTGAAGAGCACGAGTAACTTAACCCGGTGGAATAGTTGAGGTGCGCTCAAACTAGTCCAAGCACCACCTTCATTGTTTTGAAAAAAGAATGCGTATTGGATAATATCAATGTCAGACAATGGGGATACTAATCAAATTTGCACCACCGCTAGAGTAAGATTAAAGAGACTACTGCCAAGTTAAACCTATTCTGGATCTCCTTTTTAACTTCTTAGGACAGAAAGTAGTTGCAATGTTGTATCAGCTACAGTATAAAATTGCTTGATATGGCTCTTCTGCTCATTGAAAGCCGAAAACAACCACTTGGACTATCTAGTATTCATCAAAAGCTTTCTTTTCATGCATATTCAAAAAGCAAGGCCAAGTTTCTTATACTTACGTATAAAAGATCTCCTTAACTTACTCTTCTAAGAGAAGGAAAGAAAGGGGGTGGGGAGTGGGCATAGAAAAATGAGCACGGGCAATCTCCTACTCATTTCATACGTAGACGTTTTGTTTCTGATTATTATTCAGCTTAACTTGATCAGGATGTTCTGTATTTGTTGAAATCTGTGAACAAATTGGAAAAACTAATATCTTTTTGGTGGTGCTCTTCTTTGCTCTATTTTTTGGGTCCAGATCATGTTACAGTTAACTTTGCAAGAAGTGGAGGTCCTGGAGGTCAAAATGTCAATAAAGGTCTGGTGCAGTTTCAGAAGATAATATTTCCTTCTAAGTTTTCATTTCCTTTTTTTATTCAAGAAGCTTGTATCTTTACAGTAAATACCAAGGTGGATATGCGGTTCAATGTTAAAAATGCTTATTGGTTAAGCGACAGAGTCAGAGAGAAGATTTTGCAAATGGTGAGCTAACATCTGTATTTTTCTGTTTATGCTTTCTCTATAAATATAAGTTTGTGGTCTTGATCAGGTAGTATTGCAGTTTTCATTTCGTCTAACTAGCTATTTTTGTAAATTGGTACTAGAATGTTAAAAGTTTGTTTCTTGGTTCTTCCTACTTTACATCATTTGCAAGAAGGGTTTCTGATATATATAGAGAGAGAAAGAGAGAGAGAGGCAGCAAGTCTGCTTTTTGTTCATTCACCATCACGAAAGCTTATGGTGTATAAAGTAAATAACTCATCCATCATGATTTCATGATGGTTTCAAGGGATACTTTGCCACCATCACTTTTGAGAAAATATAGTTTCAATAGGCTATGGACTGCTGGCAATACTTCTTTACCAGATGGTGATAACTTTCCTGCATGCTGCTAGATCCACTATTATGTGATGGAAGTATCCTGATTAATGATGCTTGTTGTACACATTCGCATATCTGATTAATGGACTTGCTCTATTGCTAACCACTATTTGCCTTTCTTTATCATTTACTAAAGCAGACCTTTTGGTGACACTTCTTTGGTGTTCCATTAGGAAAACTATCTAGTGAAAAGGCCATTATGCTGTTGTTGTGTGTAATTTATTGCTATTTACATATACTTATTATGATCTTAGCAAGCCACCTAACACTTCAGCTAAGTTCTTTAATATCCTAAACAGGAAAAGAATCGGATAAATAGGGATGGAGAGCTTGTGATTTCTTCAACAAAGACAAGAACTCAGAAGTTAGCCTCTTCCCTATATACTTTTCTGTTTGCTTAGTCAACGTCGCAGACCTGATTGTGTGCTACGATTCATTTCAGGGGTAACATCGAAGATGCTTTAAGTAAATTACAGGTACTCATAAGGAACATTCGTTATATGACTGTCCGTCTTTGAGTGTCAGATGATGTTTCAGTGAGTAGATTTGTTCCAACAATATACAAGTGTATTATGAATTGCTCATTAATCTCAGTATCACAGGCTATAATTGATGCTGCTTCTTATGTACCACCACCTCCATCTGAAGAGCAAGTGAAAAGAATAAATAAGTTGTAAGCGTTCTCAAACCAATTGCCTATTAAAGAGACTAGTCAGTTAGGTTGTTGTAGTTTGTTAGAAAAGATAGTGGTGTACAACTGTCAAGTTAGTGGAGTTGGATGTTAGTGGAGTCGGTTATTTTTCTCTATAAGTAGCAATTGCATCACTAACAATGTAATTAGAACAGATCACTTTTCAATCAATAAAGCTTGTTCATTCCTCTAAGAACCATATCAACGAACTTGGTTCAATAGCTCTAGGGATTTTATCATGGTATCAGAGCAGTGATCCACGAGCTGCTGCAGCTACGCACCGGAGTATCGTCAACAATGGCGGACAACACCACATCTTCACTCAATTCGCAGAACCCAGCAGGAATGACAGCGTAAATTGATTTCCATCATCCTCTATATCTACAAAATTTCGATACACTTGGATTGGTGTTAATTGGCATCAAGTTAACAGGACCAGAGAATTACACATTGTGGAGCAAATCGATGCGATTGGCCTTGCTAGGAAAAAACAAGCTCGGTTTCGTGGATGGCAGTTGTACAAAAGCTCAGTATAGTGGCGATTTGGGGAAACTCTGGGAACGATGTAATGCGATTGTTTTGAGTTGGATTGGAGATACTGTTTCACCGGATTTGGTTTCTAGCATAGTATATGTGTCTGATTCAAAAAAGGTTTGGGACGAATTCAAGGAAAGGTTCGATAAATCAAATCTCACTCGAATATATCAGCTCTGGAAGGATATAGCTACTCTAACTCAAGGTATAGACTCAGTCACTGCTTACTATTCCAAAATGCGAGATTATTGGGATGAGATAGATGCCTTAGTACCAGGGGTAGGCTGTAGTTGTGAAGGATCTAAGGCTTCCACTGAAATGCTGAGAAATCAAAGGTCGTTGCAATTTTTAATGGGGCTAAATGAGAGTTTCAGTCATGTTCGAAGTGATATTTTATTGCGCACCCCTGTCTCGATGGTCAATCAAGCATATGCACTAGTAGTGCAAGAAGAAAGCCAAAGAGGCATGGGTGCTAGTAGCAAACAAATGGATTCCATCACCTTAATGGCTGGAGGTGGCCATAGATACAAGGGATCAACATTTAACCCGTCTAAACCTGCTTCTACTTCAAATCAGACCACCTATAAGAAGCCACTCTTTCCTACAGGTTGTGCTCACTGTGGTTACAGAAACCATTTAACAGAGGATTGCTATAGAGTGGTAGGATATCCACCTGATTTCAAAAGCAAAAAGAAGGCTAGTATAGTTCCACTAAAGCCTATGCCCGAGGTAATGCTGTGGATGCAGAAATTGGACCTGTTTCTTCAGGAGAAGGGAGGTACATATCCGAGGAACAATATCAACAATTCATCACAGCAAGTTCCAGTAACACCTCAGGCAGCAACAACACTAACAACACTAACAATACCTCAGGTGATTTTCAGGCTAATATGACAGGTATACTTGCACATTTATCCAATTATTTTTCACATGAGTGGATAATTGATTTTGGTGCATCTCACCATATCACACCATATAAAGAGTGCTTGTTTAATCCCTCAAAACTTGAGGGTTGTGAGAGAAATAACGTCCAAGTACCTACAGGTGGTAGATGTGAAGTTACACACAAAGGAACCACTGTCATACTGAGAGATCATAGGCTTAAGAATGTTCTATATGTTCCTGATTTCAAGTACAACTTGTTGTCAGTGTCAAAGATGACAAAAGATCTCTGTTGCTCAGTATGCTTTTACCCAGATTTTTGTGTTTTCCAGGACCTTTACTCTGGCAAGGTCTTGGGGATTGGTAGAGAAAACAATGGTTTATACTTGCTGAAGGATGACGCAACAAGACATCCTGTAGTAGGTTCAACAATTCATAAAGAAGTTGATGGTGCAATGTGGCATATGAGATTAGGCCATCCATCCATCAGTATTCCAAGTTGCATTCTCATTGTTCAGAATGAAAGAGAAGCACACAAACTATGTGAGATATGCCCATTATCCAAGCAGACAAGGTTACAGTTTCCTGTTAGTAACTCACATTCTAATAGCATTTTTCAGTTGATACATGTTGATGTATGGGGTCCTTTTAAGGTTCCCACTTGTGACAGAAAACATTACTTTGTTACCATTGTTGATGACTATAGTACATATACGTGGACATGTTTGGTTCAGTATAAGTCTAAAGTGATTGTTGTTCTGAAAGATTTTTTGTTAAAAGTAAATAATCAGTTTGGTACTACTGTGAAGACATTAAGATCAGACAATGGTAGAGAGTTTTTCAATTCTCAGTGTTCTGATTTACTTTCATTCTTGGGCATTATTCATCAAAGCTTTTGTCCATACACACCCCAACAAAATGGGGTGGTGGAGAGAAAACATAAACACATTCTTGAGGTAGCTAGAGCTCTTAAATTTCAGAGTTCCTTCCCTAACAGGTTCTGGGGAGACTGTGTTATGACTGCAACATATCTTATAAATAAACTGCCTACACCAATTTTGCAAGGAAAGTCTCCTTATACAATTTTATATAAGAAACCTGTAGTATATGATCACTTAAGGGTCTTTGGTTGCTTATGTTTTGCATCTACTTTACCTAAAGGAGATAAGTTTGAACCAAGAGCCAAAAGAGCAGTTTTTATTGGTTATTCTGAGACTCAAAAGGGATACAAGTTATTTGATCTTCAGTAGAACACTTGTTGGGTCAGTAGAGATGTGATATTCAGAGAAGACATCTTTCCTTTTAAGGGAATCACATATAAAGGAACCACTATTTTTTATGTTCCACACTCTGTCAATGATCAGCACCATCCTGACCCTTCTCCAATACCCATGCCTGCATCACATGCCCCTTTATATGATGATTCTGCCAGCTCTTCTGGTGTGCCATAAGTTGTAGATAATATGCAACATTCCACAGTTGAAGCTGATGAAGTATCACCAGTGGAACATTCATTTCCACCTGTTCCACAACCATCAGACTTGAGAAGGACAACAAGAAGTGCCAATCCGCCAATATGGTTAAAGGATTATGTAACCACTAAATCTGGTGGTAAGTCTGGAGGTGTGACCCTTTATTCTATCTCAGATGTGTTGTCTTATGATAATGTCTCACCAGCATACCAAGCCTATCTGCAAGCCTTTTCAACTCAAATTGAACCACAAAATTTTAAAGAAGCCGCAACAGATGAACACTGAATTAAGGCTATGCAGCTTGAAATTCAAGCCCGGGAGGAAAATCAGACTTGGGACCTGGTCCCTCTGCCACTAGGGAAACATGTCATAGGTTCTAAATGGGTATACAAGATTAAATATAAGGCTGATGGGAGCATTGAAAGATACAAGGCCAGATTAGTTGTGAAGGGATACAATCAGCAGGAAAGTTTGGATTATCATGATACCTTCTCACCTGTTACTAAAATGGTGACAGTCAGAGCTGTGATAAGCTTGACAGCCTCCAAGAAGTGGGACATCTTCCAAATGGATGTAAATAATGCTTTCCTACAAGGTGATCTTTATAAAGATGTATACATGGAATTGCCTCAAGGCTTTCAGAGACAAGGAAGTAAACTGGTATGCAAACTGAAAAAATCATTATGTGAACTCAAACAGGCTTCAAGACAGTGGAATATTAAGCTCACAAATGCATTAATTGCTGGTGGCTATACACAAAGTAGCTATGATCACTCACTGTTTATTCAGAGACCAGGACATGATATTGTAATGGTCTTGGTTTATGTTGATTATCTGCTTATCACAGGGAGTAACTCTACTCTAATTTAGCATGCAAAAGACACACTGAACAAGGCATTCAAGGTGAAAAACTTGGGCCAGTTAAGATTCTTCTTGGGGATTGAAGTACTCAGGTCTGACAAAGGTGTCTTGCTCAACCAAAGGAAGTATGTGTTGGAATTGATCTCACAAATTGGCCTGAGTGGGTGCAAACCATCTCCAACACCATTAGAGGTCAATAAGAAATTAACTTCTGTAGAGTATGACCTCCAAGTTGGTCCATCTGATGATCCAGAAATAGATGACATACTTGGTTATCAAAAGCTGGTTGGCAAATTTCTTTACCTCACTATTACAAGGCCTGACATTTGCTTTGCAATACAAACATTAAGCCAATTTATGCAGAGACCTAAACAGTCTCACATGGATGGTGCACTAAGGGTGGTGAGGTATCTGAAGGGTGATCCTGGACTTGGAATTCTACTTAAAGCAGATGAGATCACATCTATGACTGCCTTCTGTGATTCTGATTGGGCATCTTGTCCCAACACTAGAAGGTCAGTTTCAGGGTATATAGTCATGATGGGTGATTCTTTGGTTTCTTGGAAATCTAAGAAACAACATACAGTGAGCAGAAGCTCAGCAGAAGCTGAGTATAGGAGCATGGCAGGTGCAACTGCTGAAGTGATATGGCTGACTGGTTTATTGGCAGAGCTTGGAGTGACCTTAACCATGCCTGTGAAGTTGTTTTGTGATAATAAAGCTGCACTACAAATTGCTGCTAATCCTATTTTTCATGAGAGAACTAAGCACATAGAAATCGATTGTTATTTTGTCAGAGAAAGAATCAAATTAGGTTTACTGCAACCAGTTCATGTCCCCTCCAACATGCAATTAGCTGATCTCATGACTAAAGGACTTCCAGCAGCTCAACATCAGTTTCTTCTTTCCAAGTTGAGCGTCCTTGACGTTTTCCGGTCACCAGCTTGAGGGGGAATAAAGAGACTAGTCAGTTAGGTTGTTGTAGTTTGTTAGAAAAGAGAGTGGTGTACAGCTGGTGTACAGCTGTCAAGTTAGTGGAGTTGGATGTTAGTGGAGTCGGTTATTTTTCTCTATAAGTAGCAATTGCATCACTAACAATGTAATTAGAATAGATCACTTTTCAATCAATAAAGCTTGTTCATTCCTCTAAGAACCATATCAACGAACTTGGTTCAATAGCAATAGGGATTTTATCACCTATATTATGCACTCTTCACATACCAATTCATTGTATTTCATGCAAACTTGTACTTCTCTGGAATGACCAATCTCCCTTTCCCATACAAAAGGGCTGCTATTGGGGAGCGCAAACGGCTTGACAACAAGAAGGCTCAGTCACAAAAGAAGGCTATGCGAAGAAGCAGAGATAGTTATGACTGATTCCATGAACTCGAGATGTCCAACACAGGCAGTTTGATATCAAATTCTCCCAGCATTTTGATCATTTCCTTTGTCCTACATTGAACGATACGAAAATGTTTCGAGGAATTAGTACAGAATCCCATGTCCTTCAGATGGCGGTTTCTTGATATAACTTACATACCAGATTAGCTAAAAGAATCCAGACACAGGATTTACTGAGAGGAAAGAATGGTGCACTTCCTTTTTCTTTATGAAGATGTTGATATTGGATAGGGTAAGTGTAGGTTTTGGGTGAATATGCTTCTGTAGTTACAAAAAAAGGATAATGCACCCACTTTTTTTTATGTGTCGAGGTCTCGTTTGTGGTGTTGTATTTGCGCGGCCTAT
The DNA here is from genome assembly GCA_030864215.1 of Capsicum pubescens. Taxonomy (NCBI): domain Eukaryota; kingdom Viridiplantae; phylum Streptophyta; class Magnoliopsida; order Solanales; family Solanaceae; genus Capsicum; species Capsicum pubescens. Next base: position 349,681,231 of record CM061538.1, on the reverse strand, counting down.
TGTTTCTTATACTTTTATTATGTCTTTTTCTACACATTTGTTGTCTTGAGCTAGGGGTCTATCAAAAACTTTTTCTCTACCTCATCTTCGAGGTAAAGGTACGATTATGTACACTCTACCCTCCTTATTCCCCACTTTGGTGGGAGTACACTAGGTATGTTGTTGTTGTTGAAGTCTTGCGTGTGACATAGGCAGATTCAAAATTTTAATTCTATAAATTCAACATTTAAAATTCTTAGTGTTAAAATCATTGTACTTTTGTATCTATGGGTAGAGATTTAGGGTTCGTTTGGTACGAGAAACAGAGGATAAATAATCTTGAAATTCATTTTAGGATGTGTTTATGGGATAAAATTGTGGAATAATTTATCTATAGATTATAGTGTTATTTTTATTCTATATTGGGAGTGAAATAATAATTTTGGGATAACTAATTTTGAAACAAAATTATCTTGGGATAACTTGGTCTCCAACCAAACGAGCCCTTACCATTTTGTTTAATTTTTTTTGTGAATTTCACATTAAATACTGTAGTTGATATTGAAACATTGGATCAGCACCTGATGTGTGGAAAGTTGGATACCTTTCATATTAGTATCCTTTCATATTAGTCACTTATTCAAAGTTTGATAATGAACTTTGTTGTTCTGTTTTTTCTTTTAATTTTCTTCTTTTTACATAAAGTCTCCACGTCGTTATTCTATGTATATCTACAATTGCCACGTGTTTTCTAAAATGCTTTGGAACACCTTAGTATTTTCTTTTGCTAGATAATGACATGTAAGAAACAAACAAAAATACGTAACTGTTGAACACCATTAAATACTATTTGTTGAAGCATTTAATGTTCATTTGCCTTTCTCGAAGACGTGAATAAGTAATCAATGTTATGGTAATAGTACTATTTGGTCAATTCTGATTTCTGTCTTTATTTGTGTGTAGTAACAACTATGAAACCCAAGGTAACTCGATGTTTCTTTGTCAATTCTGATTTCTGTCTTTATTTGTGTGTAGTAACAACTATGAAACCCAAGGTAACTCGATGTTTCTTTGTGCAAGATTCGTGAAAGGATCAATCATAAAAATTTATTATATACGGTCTTACTTTATCTAAAACTAACAATAACAATAACATGTAACGCGATAATAACAAATATAGTTGATTTTCACGAGTGAGTCAAAAATCTGAGAAGCGTGAGCAAATCTTAGTCAAGATAAAGCTAATAGTAATAACAAATATAGCATATATGGTGTGATTTTACGAGTGGAGACTGTTACGATAGCATATATGACGTGTGATAATAATATATATGGCGTGATTTCACGAGCGGAAACTGAAACCTAAAGAGAATGAAATATAACATACATCACTCAAAAACTAACGACAATAATAACACACACAACAAATCTTAATAAAAAAAACTATATTCGATAAAACCTCAACACCTCAACAGATATGAATAGAAAAATTGTTTCCAATAGAACTTCGAAAACACATAAGAACACTCACACGTCAATATTGGCAAAAACGGAACCTGATTAATTCTGTATCATCATCATCTATACACTCAAAACCCAAAATTAAACTAATAAAAACAGGTAGAAGTCCCCTCCCACCCCCAAAAAAATTACTCTTAAAAGAATTTTCAATTTTCCATCCATCATAGTCACTTCCTTATCACAAACTCCTCCCCTGATTCTCTATCAAAATGTCTAATCCACCCCCTTTCCATCTTCCCTTCACACTACTCACTGTGGCAAACTTTAATGACTACCATATATTGATCAAAATAAGCTAACAGTAGCAACAACAATACTAATTATAATGTGATCTCTCAAGTGGAGTCCAACATGTAACGAAGAGAGGTATAATAGACATTAGTCGAGATAAACTAACACAAACAAGTAACAACTACAATAAAATATACGATGTAATCTTACAAATAAAGTCTGAAAGCCGAGGAGGATGATATATACCAAATTTTAATAAGATGTTTTCGATAGAACCTACAAGACAAGTACTACCATATACTAGCATATATCAAAATTGGCAAAAACAGTAACCTGATTAATTCTGTATCATCATTTATATATACACAACAAAACCCAAAAGAAAATAATTAAACTAGTAATACTTAACAATTTTTTTTAAAAAGAAATAAAAGAATTTTTTTTCAATTTTCCATCTATCATAATCACTTCCTTATCACAAACTCCTCCCCAGTTTCCCTATCAAAATGTCTAATCCACCTCCTCTCCACCTTCCCTCCACCACCACTTCCACCGCCGCTCACGGTGGCTCCGACATGTGCAATATCCAATCCTTTCCCTACGGGCAAAAAAACCGACCGTACAATTCTTGATTTTCCGTCGAGATAACTCCGCCACCTAAATTCATTATCAACAAATCTTGAACTTGCATTCTTGCATATCAACACAGCACCTCTATGTCCCAATTTAGCCACACTCAGAATCCTACCAAAGTCATTTAGTCTACAATCAACAACCAAGAAATCAATACCCTTCAACCCATTCATAGCTTTTTCTGGCTCCCCAACGATAACCTCAGGTAAAATCACCCCGGAGTTTTGTTGAATGAAGTGTAAGTAGTCTGATTTGGATGCTTCATCTGGTACTATGCATATGTGTCTACCATTTGTGTGATGAGCTGCTACTGATAAACCAATACTTGTTGCCATAACTCCACCTTTTGACCATGTTTCTACTATCATCTTTGCATCCCATCCTGCTGCCATAGCTGATATTAACTCTGCTACACTTGATTCTTGAAATATTTCACACTGTATACATGAACAAAAATTCAAGAAAATTAGCATTTGGCCATGACATGCTATAATCTTCCGGAAAAAATTGTTCTCACTTTTTTTTCAAGAATTCCAAAAATAACAAAAAAATATTTTCACCGTAAATTACTCACAAAAGATCAAAAACAACTAGTACTATAATTTATTTCATGGTAAAACACAAACTAAATATTGTTCAAGCATTTAATGTATAAATGAAAAAAAACATCAAGAAAACTATTGAGTAAAACAGGAGAGGAAAATGTAAAACATGGGATTTGGGGGTTTCTTGAAATTGTACACTTGCTCGTTTCAAAAGAATGACCCTTTAATTACCATACCTTTTTGCTAAAAGATTAAAGAGCGTACTTTTTTTTTTTTTTATTCTCTTAAATTAATTATGCGTCAAAATCAAGATAGGTCAAAATAAATTGAAACGAAGATGGAAGGAGTATATGCTTACGGATTTAACAGTGTCAATATAAGCTTTAGATGCTTTTTCTGGAGACCAAACCAGCTTCATTTCTCTATAATTCTTGGTGATCAATTTGAGTTTTTCTTTTTTTTTTTCCTTTGTGGAAAATGGTGGATTTGCTAATTCATGTATGTAATGAGGATGGGGTGGGGGTTATTATATATATATATATATAGAGAGAGAGAGAGAGAGAGAGAGAGAGAGAAAAGGGGGAGGAAGAGTGAGTATCTAGAAAGAAAGAGAAGGGGATGGAAGAGGTCAATTTGTTTGTAAAGAGGGTTGACATTCGGTTACCATGCAATTCCAACGTGGTGGTATTACCTTTTTCTGTGGATTTCAGATTTTGGGACTTTTTTTCCCACCCCCCAACTAATATCTGTTTCAATTATACTCCCTCCCTTTATAAATATTTATCTATTTTTTATTTTTACATATATTTTAAAAAATAATACTATCTTCGTTTTATTTTATTATGTGTCGTCATTTGATCGGGTACAGAATTTAAGAAATAAGTGATGGTTTTGTAAAATTTATAAAATTGTTCCTCTGAATATTTACTTTTTAGTTGTCTTTTCTTAATAAGTGGGATCCACTAAAAATAAAATGGAAATGATGTCATTAAATAATTACTAAATAAGGAAATGTGACGTTCTTTTTTGGGACGGACCAAAAAGATAATGGCGACACATGAAATGAGACGGAGGAAGTAAATAAAAAATTAATTTTACTATATCACTCTTTCAATATAATAAACTTTTTACTTTAAAAATATAATAAGTGATCTATTATATTTAATATCAAAGGTAAAATAAATAAAAAAAAGTAAATTAATTATTAATTTTATAAATTAGACAGATATTATTAGATGTCTTAAAATAGAAATATGAACAGATAAAAATAGATGGAGGGAGTACTTTATTTTATCTACTTTTATGTATTCATATTTTAAAAAATATTTTTTTGATAAAACAACTACTAATAACTTTGTCCATTAACACTAGAACAGGTGGAAAGAAATTACCTAGTAATATTTTTTTCTATAAGAAATTAAACCTGAGACCTTTGGATACTCAACTCAACTTTATTAAACTCAACTTCATTAAACTATTAGGCCACATCTTTAAGTGTAAATATTTATTTTTATTTTTCCAACTTAACATGAACAATCAAATATATAAATATCTCGTGTTAGTAGAGTTCGAATAAGAACCATACTTGAAAGCAAGAGAAGCTTTACTATTTCAACTTATTTAACCCTTAATAGTAAGTACTATTGAATAAATTTTTGTGATCCAACCTGTATATATTTCATTTATAGTGTGAGTTATTATGTATTGAGTTGCTATTTTTTATTAGATATTATTTAATTTTTAATATTTAGATGATTTATAATTATCAAAGATAATATTATAAAATTATCATTTTATGTATTGCTTCTAAAGAGGTACGCGAAGTCAGATGTGGATAAATTAATATGGACAGAGAGACTATACTTTTTAGATGTATTTTAAAAATAATAATTGAACATAAAATTGAATTAAAAGAACTTTTAAAATTTGTGATGTAATATTATCATTTATAATACTAGTGTGAATTTAGATCGATCTTGATATCATCTCATCAAGAGTATAATAGAAGCTAAAAGCTTGATTATTTTTAAATACAAAAATTAATTCTACACTTTCTATATTAAAGTTTTGTAGATTTTAGGTGTTCAGTATCCAAATATTGACGTAATTATTAGTTATTTATTCATATTTGCTTTCTTTAATTATTAGTTATTTATTCATATTTGCTTTCTTTAATTATTAGTTATTTATTCATATTTGCCTTCTTAATTAATTCACCTTTGTCACCGCTTACGCGGTTCATTCCCATTTTTTCAAAAAACTAATTATTAGGTACATCCAACAATAAGTTATCTAGACCTTCATTTCCTTTTTACATTCACACAAAAAGTAAGAGAATGTTTACTAAAAAAGATTTTTTTTAATATAAAAAATTCTATACTATTTTATATAATATCTTCGAATTGCACTTTATGTATATAATATGCGAAGAAAAAAAATTAGATTTTTGAACGTGGTAAAGGAGGAGGATGGTGTGGGAGGTAGAAGAAAAAGTAGAGGGGAGAGGATAGATGAGATGATATTTAGTGTGGTGTTTAGCTCATCAAAATGTTAGTGTCACGTAAATTCATCTTGAACAGTTCTAACAAAGAAAGATATACTTAGTCAGTCACTTGATAACATAAAAAAAATCTTTAAAACAAAAAAAAGTAAAAAGGGGAATAGTAATCTTTTTCACATAACAGAAAAGAGTAAATTTTACCTTTTCTTTCAAAAGAAATGAATCTTTTGATATTTAGTGATAATTGAATTTTTAAGACATTTGATCGTTTGAATACTATAAATTTAGAAAGAGCAATTTACTATTTTATTAATGAGATTGTTTATAAATTATAATCACATAATAATATTTATTAAAATTTATTTTAAAACAACATATTTTAAAGCTTTATCTTTCTTTTCTAATTTTTATGTCCAATCTAACATAATTGATATAACTAATATATTTAGGAGGAGAAACGTATTTGGGGTGAGTGCCAAGCAAAAAGGCATACGAAAATTGATTCATAGAGAAACAACAGAGATGTTTGTCTATTTACTATGTGTATTAATAGTTTGCAGATGTAATAAAAGATGGGCACGATATTTTGTAAGGACAGCTCAATGTTTTGCTTCTTCCCATTATCTGTTTTCCTCGTCTCTGATTTAATGCAACCAACATAGATAATGATAGTACAAGTTAACAAGTAAATAATAGTACAGTAGTACATACGTAGACTAATACATCTGATAAAATTAATGGCTGAAAGTTAAATTTTAATAAAAGACATTAAATATATACATATATATACAAAAATAATACTGTAATAATTTAAATTTATCTTTTTCTCTTTTTGCATATTAATTGTTTATGGTGAAGTATTTTTAAAAGACACATAACAATGAACTTCACATATTAATACAATTATTCAAAAAAGTAAGAATTAATTCTAGTAAATAAAATATTGGATATTTATTTGCAATACATTAACTTGGATGATGTTGTTAAAACTTTATTTATTAATATGAAGTTTGAGTTGTTTAATTCAAAGTTCTAAAATTGTTCTAGTAAACATTAGATAGCTTCTTCTTTTTTTTTTTTTTTTTATATATATATATATATATTTCACAATCATCTTCATTATTATTCCAAATAAAGTTGAAATCATAAAATTTACTATTAAAATTTTTGAGGCCTTAAAATTTTCGAGGCTTAAAGCAAACGCTTTACTAGCCTTTCCTCATGAGCCATCCCTGATTGGAGGATGAAATAGAGGCTCATTTTTATTGTTGTATGGGATAAAATCGGCTTAGGGACACATGACATTGACAATGGGCCGGACCGATAAGAAATCTCGATATAACACGAATACAGAACCTTGGGAGGCCCTCTCTGAGATAGGTGATTGGGGGGGGGGGGGGGAGAGGAGAATCTCGTACAAGATAAGAATTAGGGAGTCACCGCCAATAATGATGAGGCAAAAAGGATAAATGAGCTAGAGACAAAAGTGTCAGATTGCTTAGGTTGTGGACGAGCTCGTATGGATCTGCATAATTCAGAAATATCAGTTGATACCTTCCAACGGATTAAAAGTGTGGCATAAAGGCATAACTTTAGTACTTTAAGACTCTACTGACATTTCTTAGCTATTGTAACCAATAAATAGTCGACCCTCCCCATTTATAAAAGGATCTTAACTTTGATTCACTCAAGTAATACAAGAGTGACTTGTTGTTTTCTTGGGATTGGACTTTCTTTGTTTGCATTTTATTCTAGTTTCATTAGATATCTAAGTAGCAGATCTCAGGCTCTCTCATACTCGCCTTGAATACACCTAGACATGTTCTCTTTACCTTACTCAGTTTATTTACGTTGTATTTCATCTACTTTTGCTATCTATTAATAACCAAATCGTTGGTTAATTGAACCTAAAATGAGGTTAAACTGTAACATGTGTTCTTGACCCCCTCCAAATTTAAATGTACTAATTTTAAGATAAACAAGTGTCTTATGTGATAAGAATGTACCATTAAGACCTTATTAAGTGGTTGCTAGAATAGCTATGTTGTATGGATCATAGCAGAATGTTGGCCTAGCAAGAAAAAGATTGTTGAAATGAATGTGTGGGCATATTGAATTAAATAGGATTAGGAACAAAGATATTTGGTACATGGTGAGAGTTGCCCCAATGTTGGAAAATATGAGGAAGACGAGATTATGATGGTCCGAAAATATGAAGATGAAATGTACATATTTATGACCCAATGAGGAGGTGTCAGAAGTTGACTCAGGGGCGGAGCGAACCCCTTTGGATTGGGGTTTGGACCCCTTCGACGAAAAAATATATCATTTATACATAATTAAAATTAATATATCATATCCTATAGTAGGTGTTGAACCCTCTTCGGCTAAGTTCTCTTCAAATATTGAACTCCCTTTGTTGAAATTCTGGCTCCAGCTCTGAATTGACTATATATGATCGGTCTGAGGAAAGGTAGATGCAGGCTGAAGAAGTCTTAGAGAGAGATGATTAGATTGAGGGATACGAAGGTCAAATATTAGGTTGAAAGTTAGTAGGTAGTCAAGCGCTATCTAGTTTCCTTTATTACTATTATTAATCTTACTCTTCTTATCTTGTTCTACGATTTGTTATTACCTGTTGTTTTCTTTGCATCAGTTATCATACTATTTGTAGTTGATATTGGTCTTTTCTTTACTCTTCCTAACACGACTTCTTCACTATTGTATTCCATTTTCATAATGATTTTGAAATGATTTAATATAACTCGAAGGTCTATCCGAAACAATCCCTGTATCTTCACAAAGTAGGAGTGAGACTGTGTAAACACCACCCTAACTCTCTAAATTCTACTAATGAAATTATATAAAATATATTATTATCGTTTTCATACACGTCATGTTCATCCCAAAGAAAAATAGAATTTTAGATCTCCACAATATTTGAAATGTTATAAAATAGGATGGATATTTCATCACATTTGCTAAATTGTAGTATTGTATAACTCATCACATCTTGACTATTTCTAACCTATTAGGAGTATACATATTTTTATTTTTTTTTGAAGGTTAGAAGTTAGAACAAGAAGAAATAGATTGTGAATAGAATATAGTACCGCGTACGTATATTTATAATCAAAATTCTCAAAGTTCTTTATTTTAATTAATTAAATATACAAAAATGTGACTTTATTTTAGCAGACAAATTGTGTTGACTTCAAAGATTATCTATTCCTTCCTTATTGGTTGGCTATATCGCCACGTCATCGAACTCTCTTATTTTCCATTTAATCATTTGCCGTACTTTTTTCTTTAAGCTCTTCATACCGTACGCATACCTAAAAGTCAACGTGTATTATCAAGAAAAACAATTTTCTTGTTAAAAAAAAAAGGTTGTATGTAGAAATTACAGTTGTTCAATTTGAGAATATTAAACAAAATTATATTTAGAAAAAAAGTTAAGTATATCTGATTATCACATAACAAAAACTGCATACTTGGATGAAAGAAGGATATAGTGAATTGATCTCCTAATTAACCTATTTTTATTTTTTATTTTGCAAATTGTTTATTTTTTATTTTGCAAATTGTTGAATTATAAAAATATTGTTTTCCACTTTAACAATTGAAAGTAATATGAATGAATATCACTCTCTCTTATTTCAACATTCATTTAACCTGTTTTTAAGAACGAAGAGTGTGTGAAATAACTTCTTTATCTTTCAAAATAGAGAAAAATTTGTTATATTTTATTTTATTTTATTATTCAGACTCTACTAATGAAATTATATATAGTATATTGTTATTGTTGTATTTAACATATTTTAAACTTTCAAATTATTTCTCTGTCAAACTGATATTACATAGTACTGTAAATTAAATTATTTTAGTTTTTCTTTTATTATAACAGAGGATTTATAGACTTACCTACTCCCACAAAGTCAACTGAAGTGTAAGCCTAGAGATTTCAAGACATGAACCGAATCTTTTACGTACGTAATAGCTCTAATAAGATTTTATATCGTCAAGTCTCTTTATAATAGTGTTGTTTGTCCTATTTTTTTTTTATTATTATAATAAAATGTTATTATAAAGAACATAATATAATAGTATATATCATGAAGAAAAAATCAATTACATTAGAGAAACTTGACTAATTATAAGTGTTACTCTTATTATGTATGATGACTGGTATATCGAGATCTGAGTAAATAATATATAATTATTTCAGTAGCTGTACGGAGAATTCGAGAGCTAAAGCTTATCAGATAATCACAATTATATTGTAATGAGAGTTTACACTTCATACTCAATATATCTCTTTGATATCATTGGTGATAAGTAACTGCGAATTTGTTAAATAGTATATTAGTTATTCACAAGTTGTATATATATGAGACTTTTTTCCCCCAAGTGATATTGTTCTTTTTTCTTTCTTCTTACGTATGTAGTACTATAGTAATTTATTAAAACTCAAACAAAATTTAGGCTAAACTAGTGCATCCATATATAATATCCACTATATATATTCAGTTGCTTATGCAACTTTTATGCAGCTGTTCCAGATTAGCAAATAGGATCATGACTTTAATTGATTTCAAAATATGTAGAGAAAGACAAGGGCACAATCAAAATGCCCGACAGAGTAGCAGCGGAAGAATACCTAAATCTAAACTATCCCTTTCAATTTGAACTAAGTGGAGAGACAAACAAACCCAAGCAAAATAAAGTAATATGACAGCAAATAAATCAATCACACAAATACGGCAAGACAAGAATAAAACCAAGAACAAAAACCCTTCGGTGTGAAAAGTAGAAAACTACGGGACCAAAATCTCCACTGTAATCACCAAGAGTTACAATATTGTTGTACAAAATGGTTACCAAACAAGTGCCAAACAACAAGCAACAATACATAAACCACAACACCAAACACTAGAGAAATAAAAGAGTGAAAGCACCAAAACACAGCTACTGTTCGGGAATGAAGAACAGGAGCTAAAGGCCATCAAATATTCCCCCGTCAGTTCCTAATCAAAGATTGAGATTAGAGGAACAATCTGTCCAAAAATCAGCTAAATCGAACAAGAAACGAAGCGGGAATCACAATTTCAAGTTGACAGCTGTGGCTGAAAAATTTGGGCGAAAATCAGCTTTGTTTTTCTCTCTTTGGCTGCTGAAAACTCTCTTTTGTGATGATGAAATAAGACCTAAAAGATCTATATATATGCCCCATAGTAATGGACTACGGGCAAAAGTCCAAATTGGGCTTTATTTATCCACATAGAAAGGGAAAAAGACCCATGAACCAACAATTCTCCCCCTCCCGACTATGTGGAGGAGATCGTCATCCCAACGATCATGCAACAATCTTCAAACCTTTCTCTTGGCAAAACTTTAGTCATTATGTCGGAACCATTATCATCCGTATGAATCTTCTCAAGTTCAAGCAACTTAGAATCCAACACATCCCGAATCCAATGGTATCTCACATCAATGTGGTTAGACAAGCCATGAAATGTGAAATTCTTGCCAAGATGTATGACACTTTGATTGTCGCAATAAAGCACATACCTCTCTTGATCACAATCAAGTTTTCTCAAGAATCTCTTCATCCAAAGCAATTCTTTACAAGCTTAAAAAACAACAATAAACTCAGCTTTTGTAGTAGATAGAGCAACACATTTTTGCAACCTAGATTGCCAAGACACAACTCCCCCTGCAAAAATAACGAAGTACCCTGAAGTAGATTTGTGAGTATCAACATCACCAACCATGTCTGAATCAGTATAACCACAAAGAATCAGCTTTCCTGTACCAAAACACAAACTCAGACTAGAAGTGCCACAAAGATCTCATAATCCACTTCACAACATTCCAATATTCTCTTCCCGGATTAGAAAGAAAACGGCTAACAATACCAACATCATGAGCAATATCCGATCTTGTGCAAATCATTGCATACATCAAACTACCAACAGCTGCATAAGAAACTTTTTTCATATCTCCCTTCTCATCATCATTGGAAGGACACTGCTTCGTGCTCAATTTGAAGTACATAGCTAAAGCTGTACTGACAACCTTAGCCTTATCCATGTTGAACCTTCGAAGTACTTTCTGAATGTACTTCTCTTGTGATAACCACAACTTCTTAACCTTTCTGTCACGGATAATCTGCATGCCAAGAATCTGCCTTGCTGGTCCTAAGTCTTTCATAGAAAAAGACTTACTCAACTCTTGCTTCAAATTTTGAATCCTGCAAACATTATGACCAACAACAAGCATGTCATCAACATAAATCAACACAATAATAAAGTCACGATCAGAGATTTTTGCACAAAAACACAATGGTCTGAAGTAGTCTCTTTGACGCCCTGCTGACTCATAAAGGAACCAAACTTCCTGTACCACTGCCTAGGAGCTTGTTTCAAACCATAGAAGCTCTTCTTCAATTTGCAAACATAATTCTCTTTTTTCTTGACTTCAAAACCTTCGGGCTGCTCCATATAAATTTCTTCATCTAAGTCACCATGGAGAAAAGTAGTTTTAACATTCATTTGCTCAACCTCTAAATCTAAACTTGCAGCTAAGCCTAAAACCACACGAATGGATGACAACTTCACAACTGGAGAAAATATCTCATCAAAATCAACTCCCTTTTTTGGTTAAATTCCTTCACAACCAATCTAGCCTTGTACCTTGGAATTGGGTTACCATCTTCATGCTTCACCCGAAAAATTCACTTGTTTTTCAAAGCTTTTCTGTCTTTAGGCAGCTTAACCAAATCAAAGGTATGATTATCATGTAAAAATTTAATCTCATCTTCCATAGCATCAAACTACTTTTCTGTTTCTTCACTTTTCATGGCCTCATCAAGACTCTCAGGTTCTCCTCCGTCAATCAAGAGTACATACTCACTGGGAGAATAATGAGATAAAGGAATTCTCTCTCTAGTAGATCGTCTGAGAGAACTCTCTGGAGCATCAATAAATGGTTGCTGATCAACTATATTAACTTACACTGGAGCATCAACAACATCATGCTGGTCATTCTGAATATGATCATCATCTTCATTATCAAATTGATTTTCATCATCATGAAGATTTTCTTCAGGAGTAATAGTCAAAGGAATTGGATCAACATCAACTAGACTCTCACTACTCTGAGATTCAACCTTCTCAGCTTTGTCAAAATCTTCAATTGTTTGGTCTTCAAAAAATACAACATCACGACTTCTAACAAGTTTCTTCTCAAATGGATCATAGAAACGATAGCCAAATTCATCTAAACCATAATCAATGAAGATACACGGTCTACTTTTAACATCCAATTTTGACCTCTCATCTTTAGGAACATGCACAAAGGATTTACACCCAAAGACTCTAAGATGATCATAACAAACATTCTTACCAGACCAAAATCTGTCAGGGACATCACCATCCAAAGCAACAGTAGGAGATAAATTGATAATATAAGCAGCAGTATTAAGTGTTTCTTTCCAAAAAAAATCTGGCAGCTTAGCATCTGAAAGCATGCATCTAACCTTCTCAACTAGAGTTCTATTCATCCTCTCTATTAAACCATTCAATTGAGGAGTTTTTGGAAGAGTTTTATGATGTCGAATACCCTGCTCTCTGCAATATCTATCAAAAGGACCAATATACTCACCACCATTATCTGAGCGGATGCATTTCAATTTCTTCCATGTCTGTCTCTCAACCAAGGTCTGAAAATCCTTAAACACATCAAGTACTTGATCCTTGGACTTTAAAGGAAATACCCAAAGCTTGCGAGAATGATCATCAATAAAAGTCACACAGTAAAGTGCACCACCATGAGATCTTACTTTAAAAGGACCACACAAATCTGAATGTACCAACTCCAGCAAATCAAGCTTTCTTGAAGACGGATGACTTTGAAAAGAAACTCTTTTTTGTTTACCGGCTAAGCAATGAACACACTTCTTCAACTTTGCTTATTTTACTCCAAAAAGAAAAATTTTCTTAGCCAAACTATCAATCCCCTTCTCACTCATATGACTCAACCTTCTATGTCATAACTCTGATGAAATATCATTCTCCACCAAGTATATCAAGCCTCTAGAAGTAGAGTCCTGAAATACGTACAAGTTAGACAACTTGTCACCTCGAGCCACAATCATCGAACCTCTAGTAACCTTCCACTGGCCAGCACCAAGGGTGTTAACATAACCCTCATCATCAAGGTTCCCTACCGAAATTAAATTCAGGCGAACATCTGGAGCATGCTTGATATTATTGAGAACTAGTTTGGAACCATTGTTACTTTCCAAACAAACAATGTCAATGCCAAGTACTTTAACTGCATCATTATTGCTTATTTTCAACATCCCAAAATTACCTGGAGTATAAGAAGAAAATAATTCTTTCTTTGGCGTAACATGAGAAGTAGCATCAGAATCCATAAACCAGCTATACTCATTACGAACAAGATTAATGGCATTCTCACTGTAAGAAACAAGAAGATCATCATTAGTAACAACAACAACATGATTCTCATTATCGTCTTCTTTCTTTTGTCGTCTCATATCTTTCTTATACTTGTAACAATATTTCATGATCTGCCCATTTTTATTGCAATAGTCACATGTAACATTCTTGAATTTAGACCTCGACTTGCTTCTACTTTTATCTCTATCATTCAGCCCTCTGGACTTATTTCTCCCCCCCATTCAGTAACCTAAACATCAGAGTGTGAAGATGAAGAAGATGAGGCTTGAGATCTTCTTCTCATCTCTTCATTCAAGACACCACTCTTAACATATTCCATAGTTACAACATCACCGGGAGAAGAATTAGTCAAAGAAACTCGAAGAGTTTTCCAAAATTCAGGCAAAGTATTAAGAAGTCAAAATCCCTTAATTTCTTCATCAAACTTTACACCTATTCCGGACAGTTGATCAAGGACACCCTAAAAATCATTAATATGATCAGAAATAGGACTGCCCTCTTTATACCTGATATTCATCAATTGCTTAAGTAGGAGCAACTTGTTATTGTTAGTCTTCGAAGCATAAAGTGTCTCGAGCTTGTCCCATAAACTTCTGGCATGTGTCTCATTCACAATATGATTTCTATCATTATCTTTAACCCATTGTATGATATAACCACAAACATGTAAGTGCTCAAATTCTCAATCCTTATCTGTCATGGATTGAGGTTTAGTAGATGCAAACATAGGTAAATGCATTTTCTTGACAAAGAGAAGATCTGTCATCTTACCTTTTCAAGTATGGTAGTTACTACCATTCAAACACACCATCTTGCTCATATTTGCCTCCATTATTCAAATCGATAATCAATAACAACCAACGCTCTGATATCACTTTGTTGGGAAAGGCAATGGCACAATCAAAATGTCCGACAGGGTAGCAGCGGAAGAATATCCAAATCTAAACTTTCCCTTTCTATTTGAACTAAGAGGAGAAAAGCAAATCCAAGAAAAATAAAGTAATATGGAAGGAAATAAATCAATCACACAAAGACGACAAGACAAGAAAAAAACAAGAACAAGAGACACCAAATTTACGTGGAAAATCCTTCGGCGTGAAGAGTAAAAATTCACGGGATCAAAATCTCCACTATAATCACCAAGAGTTACAATATTGTTCTCCAAAATAACCATCAAACAAGTGTCAAACAACAAGCAACAATACATAAACCACAACACTAAACACTAGAGAAATAAAGGAGCGAAAGCACCAAAACGCAGCTACTGTTTGGGAATGAAGAACATGAGCTACAGGCTATCAAATCCTCCTCCATCAGTTTCTAATCAAAGATTGAGATGAGAGGAACAAGCTGTCCAAAAATCAGTTCAATCGGACAAGAAACGAAGTAGAAATAAGGGGTATTTCCATGGGTTTGCCTTGATATCGTGTTCATATCGTTGTATTGAATGATCCTGGTCAGTTACTTTCTGTTCATATAATGCATACAACTCTGGTTGCTGGTTGGGCCGGTTCGATAACTTTGTATGAATTAGCGATTTTCTATCCTTCTGATCCTATTCTTGATCCAATGTGCCTGTCATGAAATAGATGAAATAAATCAAAAAATGGATTTTTGTTCAAGAATGAAATCTTATTGGAACTGTCCATATCCGGTTCATCCTTCAGAACCATATCACATCCCAGATCTGATGAAATAGGATGACTTGAGACAGTACTTTGTAAATACGTAATTATCTTGAATATATTAACCATTTCTTTATTTTCCGGTCGTCTGGAAGGGACAAAAGAAAGGTCTTGTTGTTTCTTCGCAATTTGAAGTTGACTGTTGTGGCTGAAAAATTTGGGTGAAAATCAACTTTGTTTTTCTCTCTTTGGCTGTTGAAAACTCTCTTTTGTGATGATGAAATAAGACCTAAAAAGATCTATATATATGGCCCATAGTAATGGGTCCATGGGCAAAAGTGGGTTGATCCAAATTGGACTTTATTTGTCCACATAAGAAGGAAAAAAGACCCATGAACCAACATACTCCACATTGTAATTATCATGTAAGATGTTGGAATTAGAAAACTTACAAAATGTATATATAAAAAAGACATTCTTTTCAAGACAGACATTCTTATTATTATAAAAAAGAGTAAATACATAATTACCCCTCTGATGTTGGCCGAAATTTTTAAAAAGACACCTAAACTATCCTTTTGACCTATTACCTCACGAATATTACCTAAACCGTTGTAAATGCACTATTTTGACCAAAATTTTGACCCTGCGTGTCTACACGCACCTGAAGCACGTGAATGGAAAAAAAAATTGAACCAGTAAATTAAAATGTGCCACGTGTAATAAAAAGGACCCACTTTTAAAATTTTGTATTTTAGATTTCTTTTTTCTTCATTTTTCATCTTCTTCCTTCATTTCATCTTCTTCATTTTCCATCTTCTTCCTTCATTTCATCTTCTTCATTTGCCATCTTCTTCCTTCATTTTTTTTATTCATTTTCCATCTTCTTCCTTCGTTTCTTCTTCTACTTCCTTCTTCTTCTTCTTCTTCTTCTTCTTCCTCCTCCTCCCCCTCATCTTCCTCTTCCTCTTCATCTTCCTCTTCTTCTTCTTCCTCTTCCTCTTCTTCTTCTTCCTCTTCCTCTTCTTCCTCTTCCTCTTCCTCCTCCTCTTCCTCTTCTTCTTCCTCCTCTTCTTCTTCTTCCTCCTCTTCCTCCTCCTCTTCCTCTTCTTCTTCCTCTTCCTCTTCCTCTCCCTCTTCCTCTTCTTCTTCTTCTTCTTCTTCTTCTTCTTCGACTTCGACTTCGAAGAAGAAGAAGAAGGAAGAAATTACTCTGTACTAATGAGTAATGAGATTTCAATACCATTGTCTCCTCCTCCTCCTCCTCCTCCTCCTCCTCTTCTTCTTCTTCTTCAATGGAGAAGAAGAAGGAAGAAATTACTCTGTACTAATGAGTAATGAGATTTCAATACCATTGTCTTCTTCAACTCCTCCATTAAAGCTCCATTAATGGAGTTTTATGATTCAAGTAAATGGTGTGGAAGACGGAAAATAAATTTAATCACAAAAAGAAAACTTGATTTCACAACTTTTGAACAAATAAAGAAGATATTAAAGTCAATACATGATTTTGTATCCCACTAGTTCGATTCATTAAGGAGATTTTTTTTTTCTGAAATTTTCTAGCTTCAATAGAGAATTGGGGAAAAAGAAGAGAAAAAGAGAGTAATGGCTGTTAAAGGAGAATTGGGGAAGAAGAAATGAAGATTGATTAATGGAGAATTGAGGAAGAAGATATGGAGATTGATTATTGGAGAATTGTAGAAGAAGAAATTAAAATTGATTAATTGATAAATAAAATTAAAAGGAAAATTTTATTAAAAAATATATAAAAAATGAAATTAAACGTATTTACACGTGGCAACACCTGATTGGCGTGTGCATTGCGCTCTCTTTGGTGTGACTGAAATTCAACAAAAAATGGTGTATTTGCAAAGGAATAAAAAAGAACCGTGGGATAATAGGTCGAATTCAAAGTTTAAGTGTCTTTTTGAAAATCTCGGCCAACATTAGGGGGTAATTATGTATTTACTCTATAAAAAATGACTTAAAAATAAAATAAAATAAAATAAAGAAAGATCAGTTCACTAATAATTTTTTCAAAAACTTAATTAGTGATCATTTGTGCGCAGTGTCGTTTTAATTTTAGGTCCACTTTTAGGTCATTGACACACTACATTGTGATGAAACCCTACCATATTAAGATTAGCACTAATTAAACCCACTTAATTGTGTCACTATCACTATATATGTTTGCAACTTAATTGTTCAACCCCTCAACTATGCTAGATCAATCATTAAAAATTGAAATTCTTCTTAATACAAGTTTAATCCGCTCATATGATTCTTAATTACTTTTTAGGTAGGGGCGGCGAGAAGGATGAATTTATAATGATGGTGACACCTCAGCTTTTTATTTATGAAACAAAATAAAAATATAATCCTGACTCGATTTACTGCACCAAAACCCCAACAGACTCAGTCTCCACTCCAATCCCTCCAACCAAGCCCCCCGCCCCCATCGGGTTCGGTTTTATATATTACCGGTTCGGTTTTACATATTATCGGTTCGATTTGTCGGTTTTCGATTTTTAAATATGCTAAATCAATAACCAAATCAATAAGATATTTTTTATCGGTTTTCGGTTTATCGATTTTTAGTTCTTAATGGTTCGATTTTCGGTTTAACCATTAAGAAAATACTCATAAAATAGAAATAGTAGTAACTAACATGAAAAATATTTGAATCTTAGTTGCAAACAAAAATCCTACATAACGTGTTTTAATTTACAAGAATCTTCAAGTTTAAACTATATGTTGTTAGGAGAAATTAAGAGTTTGTATAATTGAAATAATAGGTTTGTTAATTTGTAGAGATTAAAGAGAAATTAAGAGAAATATCTAATAAGTCATATATATATATATATATATATATATTCTTATTGGGTTTTCGGTTTATCCAATAACCCAATAAGAAAAAATCGAACCGAACCAATAACCCAATAATTTTGTTTATAAAACCATTAAAAAATCGTTAACCCGATAACCCAATAACAATAAACCAATAACATTTTTATCGGTTCGATTTATCGGTCGGTTCGATTTTTACACAGCCCTAGTCATATATCAATAATACAGTAGCTTTTGAAAGTTGGTCATTCGTTCTGTAGTAGTGATTCAATTCACTTTGCATAAGTTGTTATATCACCAACACAAAACGAATTTAATAAATTGATGTAACACTAATACATAGCGAATTTCAGAAACTCTAGCTACATTTGATAATCATCCAAACTATCGATATTTCTGGAATTTTCTCTTTGAAATATATAATGAACATAAATATATCACATCATAATAATAATTGTTGGCTAGAGTTTCTTAAGCAGCCGGCAAAAAGTTGATGTAATGATGATTGGAATTTAAAAGTTAATTAGATTACTAAATTCTCTGAAATGGACCTTATATTACAATAATGTAATTACACATGACTAGCTGTAATCTTTATTCTAATTAATCGGATATGCACAAACAAATGAAGACATTAACAAACAAGATGATGTAACTGGAAATTAAATCCAAGTTTGCCATGGTTTTATTTAATTTAAAATTATATTGAATTTTGGTTAGTTATTGGGTTGTCATACACTCTACACCATAGTTGAAAAATGTTAATTGACCTAGAAAACCTCTGGTTTGCTTTAGTACACGGATTTGTTTAACTTGGCAAATGTAATGGCAAATGCTAATTAAATAATTAATCTTACTTTGAAAATTTTAATGATTTCCTTTGCAAGAATGCACAATTTGATTAGGGAACCAACATGTAGTTTATCTACAAGATAGGCCGTGTTGTACAAGTTGAGTTCTTCTTTGTTTTTGTTGTTTTGATAATCACAATGTTCAGACCAATTTACACACTTCTAATAATTTTATAAAGTGTTTGTCACCTTTCATCAACAACATCATTTTAATAATAATCTTAATGTTCGGATCAATTTGCACATACCTCGATTAATTTCATGAAATACTTGTCACTTCCTACCAACAACATTTTTTCAAATTGAGTTTTTTATTATTTAATAATCATAATATTCAAACCAGTTTATACATACCTAGATTAATTTCATGATATACTTATCACGTCCTCCCAACAACATTTTTCTGTCTTTTTTCGTTGAGAGACCCATAGATGAAGGGAAACGTGAGAATTAAACCAATATTTCTTATATATGGTACACTCGTATCAATAAATATTACACTAAACTTAAGGGTTGATGATACATAACTTGAGCTTAATTTGCCATTCTGTTTAAGACCTTCATGTCGTGCAACATTGTTGACCAGATAAAGTCATAAAATAGAAAGAAAATATACTGAGTACATGTTTTGTTCTTAAACAATAATGATGAGATTTACCAACATGGGTTGTGGTGCAGCGGATGAGGCTGCTTCACCCTTAATCAGAGGTCGGGGGTTCGACCCTGGACATGAAGAAAACTCTGTTGGGAGCGCTACCCCCGAATAGGGTCCTACCCAGCGCGAATCCGAATTAATCGGGCTCCAATGCGAATACCGAACAGCAGATGAGAAACCAAAAAAAAATAATGATGAGATTTTATCAACAAATTGAAATAAAATCAAAAAGTATCTCCACAGACGTAATGAAAATTTTGGTTCGAAAAAACAAAGTAATATTCTTTACGTTTCCTCCTTACGTTCCGACGAATTCCGCCTTTTATCTTTAAAGATACTTATGTCCGAGCATTTTGGCAATACTAATGTGCAAAAGTGATCCAACTTTAGGGAAGATTATTTCCTACTTATTTTAATTGTTTAGTATTGAATTAAAAGAAATGAAATGTAATACAATGAATCGTTGTTAACATAATATATACATTCAGTGTACTCATTTAATAAAGAACAAAAAAATATTTATAAAAAAAATATTATCATGTATAATTCAATTATAAAGGCCTAAATAAAAATATTATTAAAATAATGTATGAGGACAAAACTAATATATATAAGAAAAAATAATATGTATGTGTAACCATTTTATTGCATCATAAGAATGAGGATAAAACAAATAAATATAAGGAAAAAATCATATGCAAATGCATGTGTAACCATTTTATTTACTACTATATATAAGTGAAGGTTGAGGCGATTAAAATTACCGAAATACCCTTGGTAGTCACCCCAACCTTCACTTATAAATAGTAGTGAAGTAAAGTGAAAAATAATATGCATATGTAACCATCTTATTGCATCATAAAAATGAGGACTAAACTAATAAATATAAGGGAAAAATCATATGCATGTGTAACCATTTTATTTACTACTATATGTAAGTGAAGGTTGGGGTGACTAAGATTACCGAAATATCTTTGGTAGTCACCTCAACCTTCACTTATATATAGTAGCAATAGTAATTTATTAGTTTTATCATTATTTTTATGGTGCAGTAAAATGGTTACATATGCATATTGTTTTTTTCTTATATTTATTAGTTTTGTCCTCATATATTATTTTGATAATATTTATATTTAGACATTTGTAATTGAATTATGTATGGTAGTATTTTTTTATAAATATTTTTTTGTTCCTTAATAAATAATTACCAAGGATATTTCAGTAATTTTATGGTGCAATAAAATGGTTACACATGCATATTGTTTTTTTCTTATATTTATTTAATATTATTTTCATTCAGACCTTTGTAATTGAATTATACATGGTAGTAATTTTTTATAAATATCTTTTTATTCCTTATTAAATTACCTGCTTTTTATATCCCAAGAGTATTTCGATAATTTTATGGTGTAATAAAATGGCTACACATGCATATTGCTTTTTCCTTATATTTATTAATTTTGTCGTCATTTTTATGATGCAATAAAATGATTACACATGCATATTATTTTTTCTTATATTTATTAGATTTGTCCTCATGTATTATTTTAATAATATTTTTATTTAGACCTTTGTAATTGAGTTATATATTGTAAAAAAAATTTATAAATATCTTTTTGTTCCTTATTAAATGACTACCAAAGGTATTTTGGTAATTTTATGGTGCAATAAATATTTCGAAATCGATGTATGTCCATATGCATGTGTAACCATTTTATTTACTATTATATATAAGTGAAGATTGGGTGACTAAAATTATTAAAATACCCTTGATAGTAGTAGTAATAATAATAATAATAATAATAATAATAATAATAATAATAATAGTAAAGAAAAATTGAATATATAAGTAAAGGTTTGATAGTATCACAAAAGATAAATTAGTATTTTTGTTCTCATTTTTATAATGCAATAAAATGGTCAGACATGCATATTACTTTTTTCTTATATTTGTTAGTTTTGTCCTTATGTATTATTTTAATAATATTTTTATTTAGACATTTGTAATTGAATTATACATGGTAATAATTTTTTATAAATATTTTTTCATTCCTTATTAAATTACCAGTTTTTTAAACCCCAAGGGTATTTTGGTAATTTTTATGGTGCAATATTGATAGTACCGCAAAAGACAAATTAGTAGTTTTGTCTTCATTTTTATGGTGCAATAAAATGGTTAGACCTGCATATTGTTCTTTTCTTATATTTATTAGTTTTGTCCTCATGTATTATTTTAATAATATTTTTATTTAAACCTTTGTAATTAAATTATACATTATAGTAATTTTTTATAAATATTTTTTTTCCTTATTAAATGACATATTT
Source organism: Capsicum pubescens (assembly GCA_030864215.1). Taxonomy (NCBI): domain Eukaryota; kingdom Viridiplantae; phylum Streptophyta; class Magnoliopsida; order Solanales; family Solanaceae; genus Capsicum; species Capsicum pubescens. The sequence continues at coordinate 349,659,030 of CM061538.1, read as the reverse complement.
TTTATACCCCAAGGATATTTGGGTGATTTTATGATGCAATAAAATGGTTACACATGCATATTGCTTTTTCCTTATATTTATTAGTTTTGTCGTCATTTTTATGGTTCAATAAAATGGTTACGCATGCATATTACTTTTTTCTTATATTTATTAGTTTTGCCCTCATGTATTATTTTAATAATATTTTTATTTAGACCTTTGTAATTGAATTATACATGGTAGTAATTTTTTACAAATATCTTTTTGTTCTTTATTAAATTACCTGTTTTTTATATCCCAAGGGTATTTCGGTAATTTTATGGTGCAATAAAATGGCTACACATGCATATTGCTTTTTAATTATATTTATTAGTTTTATCCTCATGTATTATTTTAATAACATTTTTATTTAAACCTTTGTAATTGAATTGTACATAGTAGTAATTATTTATAAATATCTTTTTGTTTCTTATTAAATGACTACTAAGGGTATTTTAGTAATTTTATTGTGTAATAAATATTTTGAAATCGATGTAAGTCCATATGCATGTGTAACCATTTTAGTTAGTACTATATATGTGTGAAGGTTGGGTGACTAAAATTACCAAATTATCCTTGATAGTAGTAATAAAGTAATAGTATTAATAATAATAATAATAGTAGTAGTAGTAGTAATAACAATAACAACAACAACAACAATAGTAGTAATAGTAATAGTTACAAAAATAATATATAAGTAAAGGTTTGGTAGTACCATAAAAGACAAATTAATAGTACACCAAATCTTTACTTATATACTATATAAATATAAATATAAATATAAAATATATAATAATAGAAACAAATGCAACTTAATTATTTTTCTTTGAAAAATTTTAATTGCTTGATTAATTTATTTTCATCCCCTGCCCTGAGTTAAAAAAAGGTTTCTTTTATACAGTTTCCTGTATGTGGGGTTAAAGCAAAGAAAAATTAGATAGAATAGAAAATATTAAATCATAATTATCAATGGTAATACTTAAGATGATTGTATATTTAAATATTTCGAGCCTCATATAAAAAAATTTAATTTCGCGAGAAGAAGGGGGGGGGGGGGGGAAGCTAAGTATGTTCGAGTAGTCTTCATATTTTTTTTTTTTAATTTTTTATTTGATGTTCGGTATCTGCATTAGAATTCGACTAATCTGAATTCGCACTGCGTAGGCCCCATTCGGAGGAAAGCGCTTCCTACTAAAGATTTTTTTTATACTCAAAGCTCGAACCCAAGATCTCTGATTAAGGAAGGAACAGCCCTATCCGCTGCATCATATTCTTTTATGGTGAGTAGTTTTCATATTGATTGGTTTGAAGTTGATGATCACTCGACCAAGCACGTTAACGCAATACTATAGAGAAGGCCTATGCAACGAAAATGCCTGGCCATCATTAAACTAAGCCCAACTTCATGCAAGAAGGCCTTTCAAATCTGTCCAAATTCAAAGTCCGTCAACAATATATATATATATATGAAATCATGTAAAAAATTCGAGTCCGTTCAAATGAGGTTCTAGAAATCCATGATTAATTAGCATAAATAACATAAATATCAACTCTTTTGGTTCGTTTATTTTTTTAGTTACTTTATTCTCTTTCCCTATTAATATACATAACATAACCAATATATACATAATATTTTGTGTATATATTTGCGTAATTTTTAGAATTAATTAAGCATGCTATCCTAACCTTTTAGGTCTAATTTCGAGTCAATTTTGAGAATCATATACAAATCTCAAAGCAAATTCATATTTGTATACAATCTTTCATTTGTCCATTTAGCTATTAAATTGTAGCTGTATTTTTAATTACACAAATTTTAGCTTTAACACGTTATTCACTGCTTAAATATCTAGTAATTATTTCTGAAATTTTACAGAAAGAAACCATAATTTTGAGAAGTTCGGGACGTGTTTTTAAGCTAAAATATAAAATCAGAATAAGTCAAAATTGATAAAAACACATTTGTCTGGAGAATTTCGTCGAACACCCAACTTCCCTCCCTAGTCACCACGTAGAGCACTGTCTAAAATCCACGTGTCCCCGAACCAAATTCTCATATACCCGCCATCCCCCACAACCTCCTGCCGCCGCCACCACCACCACCGCCGCAATGTACCGTTTCAAACAATCTCTTCACTTCTTCAAAAAACCCAATTCAACTATCAGACGCTTCTCCAATCTCCAAAATGCGGGGCCAATGGCTTCCCTACTCAAGACCCGATCCGTTATCCGTTTCACCGGACCCGAAACCGTTAAATTCCTGCAAGGTCTTGTTACCAATGATGTACGGAGGTTAATCAATCCACAACCCGAAGATAGGACAAATTTGACTACTACGAATGTCCCGTTTGTTTCGGTTCCGCCGGTTTATGCTGCTTTATTGACTCCTCAAGGAAGGTTTTTGTTTGATATGTTTCTGTATAGGCCGGCTAAGGGTGTTGAGATGCTTGATAAGGATGGGTCTGGACCAGGAGCGGAGAATGAGGAGGTGGAAGTGTTTGCTGATGTTGATGGAAGTGAATTGGATGAGCTAATGCAGACGCTGAAAAAGTGAGTGTAAATCATTTTGATTATTTAATGTAATTTAATTGTGCCTTTGCGTAACTGGTAAAGTCGCAGCTGTGTTACTGGGAGGTTACGAGTTCAAGCTGTGGAAACGGCCTCCTTTAGAAATGTAGAAATGTAGGGTAAGGCTCTCTGCTTACAATAGACCTCTGTGGTCCGGCTCTTCTTAGACCCGTGCATAGCAGGAGCTTTAGTGCATTAGTTCCAGGCCAGGCCATGATTGGGGTGGTGGATGGAATTGTTTGCTGATGTATGAGTCATTTTGCATATTAAATACAAGTTAATTGGAACATTTTTATTGAAACAAGGCTTAGTTCGAGTATCTAAGTAGAATAGCGTGACAAGTTAAGAGGCTAGCTATGTATTAAGCTTAAAAAATATAACTCGCGAACGCTGTCATTTGGTATCAATCACAGGCACATGGCTTGATTTTTATAGAATTGTACAAGTTTCAATGTTTTGGTCAAATTATCGAGAAGTAGCTTTTAGGAACTAGCAAACGTGCATCCCGTGAACAATGCTAAAAGGAGACTATGATGGTACTTCTCTACCTGTAAGAGTTGGTTGAGATTGTTTAGTACTTCACTCCAACACATTTTGCCTGCAGTTTACTTATAGCACAGATATTGAGACATGGTGAGCAAAAGGCTTGGAGCGCAGACACAAATGTTTCGATGAAAATAGAGTCCAATAAATAGAGCACAATACCTTTGGCTTCGTCATGCCATACAGGATAGTTTATGTCAATTTATGTGCTTGTCTTGATAGAAGGTACTGCTGACAGCCTAGTTATGTATTATTAGAGGTTCTGTCATCAGTTTTCTTTCCCTGATAAATAACAGATAAATGGTAGTTTTACAGAATTACTAGAACAGAGCTAGCCTAATTTCCTATCTACCATTAAATAAGAAACAAGGAAAAGTCGGGAGTCAAAAATACGGGGTTGAAGATAGCGTGGAGTAGCATATGGACTTGACTCGTCTCTACTTCTCTAACTCTTTCTTCCAGACCAAATCCATGTTACAAAAGTTGGTATAACCAGGGAAACTATTGTAATGAGAAGTAACACATACCTGGAATCTTCAGTAAGTTAGTGAGAGGTACGTGGCGGAGCACACTGAGGGAAAAAGAGATCCAATCCATCAGCAAAGACAAGGGTGGTCAACTCCAGCTTTGCTGGTATATTTATTATGTTTCTAAGGTCTTCTACGTTAAGGGCATGTGCGACATAAGCCTGCGGGAGTAACAATCAAATCAATATGAAGAACCAACCATTGATAACTACTTCAGATAGTAACTAGGATCAGAAGAGAACTACTTAGATGCCTGAACTAGTAAATGCAAGTTGTGGGTTGTATTTATTATGCACGTAGGTATATACAGACACTTGAAGGAGCAAAAAACACATTCTCATTGTTTGAGACCAACTTCTCCATCACTGCAAAGGCTCCCAATAAGACTAATTGGTCTATAGTCCTTAAGTTCTAATGCTTGAAATTAAAAGACGGAGGTGACGGTATTCTATATAAGCTGGACATCCAGAAAGCCTTTGATCAGTTGAACTGTCATATGACAATGTGTCACTATTTCTTTGGATAAGCTGCTGGAATGCTTCATCTAGAAGGCATGCCTGCATTTCCTGGCTATTAGAAAATTCCTGTTTTGAGGGCTTGAAATGGCGATGTTCGTAAAATTTGTCCTTTACGATACAATTTCTTTTACCATCACTATTGTATATTTGTTCGACTTTTGTTAAAGATGTGTGTTTATTGTTTATGCAGGTATCGGTTGAGGTCTAAGGTTGATATAGAGAGTATGGCTGATGATTTCTCTTGCTGGCAGAGGTTTGGCCAAGATTTAGCTCAGAAGTCCTCTGAAGAGCCAGATACTGCCTCCCTTGGATGGGGTGGTGGGTTTGATCCCTCTGGCCAGTCATCTTCACAAGGAAACAATCATGGGTGGCTATGGCACAGAGATCCCAGATTAGATTGCCTTGGATTTAGGGGCATTTTTCCATCCAACACAACTCGTATGTCTTGGTTACTTACCTTTCCAATGCTTCATTTATTTGGTTTTTCTCATTCTGTCCACTAGAAGTTGGTGCAGCCCCATATCCTGCTGATCAGTGTAGACTTGTTATCTGCATCTTCATTGATACGCCTCTTTGATTCAGAAATTTGACTCTGAACAAATTCAGGTTATAGTTAGTACATGGTAGAGTTTAATTACTCATATTTCTACATGATTAAGGCATAAATTTGTGTGTCTTTTCAAGATGCCGTACTAGTCGCAAATCTTTTACCAGCTTGCTCATATATTCTCAAATTTGCTTCAGCACCTTTGGTTGAGGCAGACAAAGAGACGAATGAAGAGAATTATCTTCTGTGGAGGTTGGAGAAGGGAGTTGCAGAAGGCTCAGCTGAGATTCCTAAAGGTGTACTAAGATTTATCTTATACTAGTGTAGAGTTACTTACTGCTTAACTTTTCAGCCTCTTTCTACGCGATTATTTTATGGGAAACAACTGGTCGAGAATCTTCAAGTATCTGAAATATCGGATGTAGAAATTGAGTCCTAAAATGGGTTTCTAACTTTCATTTAATCTTTCCGTTTCTATGTTTCTTTAATCTTCATGAGAATTCTCTGCCGTTGATTTGCTTGAGAAGTTTATAAATGACTATTCTGACCTACAACTCTGTAAGCAGGTGAAGCTGTGCTGCTTGAGTACAATCTTGCTGGTTTAAATGGAATAAGCTTTGATAAAGGATGCTATGTGGGCCAAGAACTCATTGCTCGCACACATCATCGTGGGGTCATTCGCAAAAGGTTGCTTCCCCTCAAGTTTGTGAGTGACAGTGGAAAAGGTAGCTTTCTTATTGTTTTCTAGAGTTCTTCATACTATTTCAGTGTCATTGATGAGAATCCCTTTTCTCCTTTTAAACCAGAGGCGGAACAAAAAGTTGCTCCGAAGTCTGAAGTAATTGATGCATCATCTGGAAAGAAAGCAGGAACTGTCACGACTGCCCTTGGAAGCCGCGGTTTGGGTCTTCTGCGCTTGGATGACGCCTTTAAAGGCTCGTTAAAAGTACGAGGTCTGGATGATGTCAAGGTCCAGGCAATTAAACCAGATTGGTGGCCTGCTGAATGGTTATCAGATCAACAAGAACAGACCGCAGCTGCATAGAGTGATCCTATTTATTGACTGCTCACATCCTGCCAGAGTTGGCAAAATACTTCTTCCAACTTTCAGAGTTCCGCCTTTTGCAGATCAGTTCTTAGATACGTAAAGCGTAAAGGAATAAGACTGCTCATCAAACGAGAGAATTTTGTTATGGCAGTTGATGTTTTGTTGTACAAATGTATTCTGTTCTTGATGTAATAATCGAACATGTCGACCTTGGAATCATGTAATCTGTTAGTGACCACCCAAGCTGTTCTGAGGACCTTGTAATTAGGCAACTTTGGCCCGTACGGATTGAGAAGAAGAGAACAGTGTGTATCCATACTTTATTAGTTTTAGACGTTAGATCTTGAAGTGGACCAAGTGTATGCACTTTTTAGAAAGACAGGTCCTTCAAGTTACTCTTAATCTTGATAATTTTTTGTCATTAATATATATGAGATTAAAAAAAGAATGCATTTATTAGAATATTGGCCCTTAAAAATACATTAAAATACTGCCAAAAGATCAAATAATGGTACTGGTTCATATATCTTCCTCTTTATGTCGTTTGAGCTAGAAACCTCACAAAGAATTTGTTCAATCTGCCTCGTAATGCAATTGATAAGCAAAAACTGCAGCTCTATCACTAAGGCACTTGTTCCCCATGGTTAATAATAATGAACAAGTTTCTGACGCAGAAAAAAGAACTTCCGTCGGCTTCTTTTTTCAACCACCACTAGACCTGTTCAATGCTTCATTTACCAGGACCATACTTGGGCCTACCATCTGGATCCTCAAGAGTGCAGCTTATTGCAAGTTTAGTTAGCATAGTTGCTTCACTTAGAGAGAATGTTCCCCTGAGATTTGGGTCAATGAAGTTCTCAAAGTTGCAAGATTCAGCTGCATGTCTCATTGAGCAGTCAACAAGTCCTTCACCAGATAGTACTTGAAGGATAATTACTCCAAATGCATATACATCACTCTTTTCTGTGAATCGTCCAGTTGTAATGTATTCGGGAGCCATATATCCAAGTGCAGCACTGACCTTAAGTGCTGGATAGACAACATCATCAACAAGTAGCTTTAGTAGGCCGCAGTCCAGTATTAGAGGTGTGAACTGTTGATCAAGGAGGACTTTTTCCACTGATATGTTGCAATGAACCGTAGAAGGTTTGTCTGGTTCGGAACTGTGCTGATATCCTAGTCTTGTTAGAATGATGCATAACAATCAGTATTAGTCAGAAGGATATATGAAGGAATCATAATAAGATAGAATGCAAAAAAACATGTGTAAGTCTTCTGTGACACTCACAAAAACAATAGGCTTAAGTTATCCACGGCCCTTTTAAGGTGTCCACAGAATTCACTTAAACACTTCAACTCAGTCTTATACCTATCGAACACCTCCACTACTTAGGATTTGAACCACTTAGACATTCACAGCCATGGATAAATTTAAGGGCCGTAAAGGTAAGTTGAAATAATTTGCCATGTATTGATGGTTTTATTAATTAGAGACCTTAGATATACTAAAACTTGGCTCAAATATCAGCTACCTATTGTTTCTAATGAACAAGTGAAATTAATGCAGTGATGGTGCAACTTCTGCTATTTCATCTTACTTAAGTTAATGGCACTGGTTTTGAAACAGTGAACACAGGACAACTACTAAATGACCATATTAATGTGGTTCTTGAGACATGTCCTACAAAGGAGCTCCTAGGAAGGTTGTCAATTCGAGTCAGCAAAGGAGCAAAAAGTGGAAGCTCCTAGGGAGGTTGTCGATTCGAGTCACCAAAGGAGCAAAAAGTGGAAGCTCCTAGGGAGGTTATAGGTTCAAGTCACCAAAGGAGCAAAAAAGTGGGAGCTCCTAGGGAGGTTGTTGGTTCGAGTCACTAAAAGAGCAAAAGGTGGAAAGCTCCTAGGGAAGTTGTTGGTTCAAGCCGCTCGAAAAAACAAAAAACGGGAGCTTCTAGGGAAGTTGTCGGTTCAAGTCACTAAAGGAGCAAAAGGTGGGAGCTCCTACGGTGGGATAAAAAAACAAAGAAACAATTTCCATCAAAATTAAACAGAAAGATATTTAATTACAAAGGCTACAAACCTTGTAAACTTGCCATGCTTCCACAAGTACTGGTGGTATACTCTCAGAACTATTGGAAAGAATCACCAATAGTCCTTGCACGAACAACTCCCACCCTCAAAACAGTGAAACCGACTAGAATCTCGCACAATAATTCTTCTCTCTTCTATTTTAGAGATATACTTTATCGCAGTGTGACAATCAACACATGTTCGTAGATTCTTAAAAACCTTTATCTGTGTTCCAGGTGGAGTTGCAATAATTCCGAAGGCGACTGCAAGCTTTTCACTGTGATAGGAGAGATTTTGCTCTTTCTGTTCCTCTTCCACATCATGCAGCACATTGTCTATGTCAGGGACATACCCCTCTTCTTTCATTCTCCTCCAAAGCTCCCCTAAAAAGTCGTATATTTCCTTTGACCTAGGATGTGACCTATCACCAACCAAGAAAACATGGTCTTTTCTCTGCAAATTGATCCAACTTATACCTGGCTTCTTCACCACACCTTTCTCTTCCATGACTTGTCTGATTTTTGCCACTTCAGTCCATTTACCAGCAGTGGCATATATGTTTCCGATGGTAACATAAGTAGCTGCATTTTCAGGCTCTATTTCAAATAATGCTTCAGCTGCTCGCTTTGCTAGTTCAACATTTCCATGGACTCTGCATCCTCCAAGCAAGGAAGCCCACAAGAACTTGTCAGGCTTCATTGGCATCTGACTAATAATCTCTTTGGCCTCCTTAAATCTGCCAAATCGGCTCAGGAGATCAACCACACAAGCATAGTGGTCAGCAGTATGGGTTAGACAATGCTTATCCTTTATTGAATAGAAATATTCAAGCCCTTCATCAACTAAACCTGCATGAGTGCAAGCAGAAAGAACCCCAACAAAAGTAATATGATCAGGCTTAGTGCCAGATTTAAGCAACAAATCAAATAAGTGCAGAGCTTCTCGAGGTTGGCCGTTTTGAGCATAACCATTAATCAGTGAGGTCCAAGAAACTACATCGGGCCTCGGGAGCCACTTAAATACCTTATATGCACTATCTACATTCCCACATTTGGCGTACATATGAACTAAGGTACTTGCTGCAAAGGAACAAGGATCAAATCCCATACGCATCATGTACCCATGTACTTGTTTTCCCATATGCTCTATCGTTTGGTGTGCACATGCATTCAAAACTCCAGCAAAGGTAAAATCATTAGGCCTAATTCCGGATTCCATCAAACATGAAAACAACAAATAACCTTCCTCCCACCTCCCATCTCCAAAATATCTATCAATCATGGCCGTCCACGAAACAATATCCTTATCATTAGTCCTATCAAAAATATGCCTTGCTTCGTCCACGCTCCCACATTTTCCATACATATCACTCAAAGCACTCCAAACAACCGCATCAGAATCCAACCCGGTTCTCACAATATGACCATGAATCTCCTTTCCTAAACGTAAAGACTGAATAGACGCAGAAGCAGCAAGAGCACTCGAAATAGTAAACTTATTACACTTCAAATTCTCATCCCTCTGCATCACTCCATACAATTCCAATGCACATTCAGGCTTATTACACCTCACATAACCCGATATCATGGCGGTCCAAGAAAAATTATCTCTCTCAGGCATTTCATCGAACACCTTCCGAGCTTCATCAATCAAACCCAATTTAGCAAACCCAGAAACCATAATGTTCCACGAACACAAATCCCTCTCAGGCATTTCAACAAACAGCTTGTGCGCATCAAAGGGTTTATCGCATTTACAGTAAAAATCAAGAATCCTATTAGAAATGACAACCCCAGGTCTAAAACCTGAACATTTCATACTCTTATGAACTCTTTTTCCTTCATCAAGTGCCCGATTTTCGATACATATACGCAAAAGGGTCGAAATTACTGTCGCTGAAGGACGGATTTCGCGACGTTCTAGCAACTGAATAGCTTCTTTCAAACGTCTTTGTTTGCAAAGAATTTGGAGGGCGTCGTTGAATTTGTTTTCTTTACATAAACGTGTAATCATTTGGTCTTTCTCTTTTTGTTGTGGTGTAGAAAAAGAAGATGAAGATCGAACAGCACATACCGAAGAAGAAGAAGAAGAATGCGAAGTTAGGTTCAGCAATGCTCTAAAACTTGCTCTCATGGTGTGTGTATAGAGCATAGACGTAGTTGCTTTGCTTTCTTGGTGATTTAACTCTAGTCGTTAGACAGCTATGCCTTATGATTTGAAGTCTAAGCCTCGAAAGACTCAAAATGTCTTAACCCCTCGCCTCACTTAGGTTCTAATTTTTTATACATATTTTTCTTTATTAATGAGACTTTTTGAAAAGACGAACACTAAATAATTGATATTTTATTTTATTAAAATTTTATTAAAAAAAAATAACTTTTTTTTATTAATATATTTGTCATTCATGCTTATATTATTAGTTTTGGACTAGACATATATTTATATCATTTCTATCTTTATGTCTTTTTTCGTTAAATCTCACATTTTATTTATATTTTGTACTTAAACGCAATAGACATTGAAACTTTTTTACGCTTATTGCTTTTGATAATATTGTGGAGCACCAATATTATCTTAAGATGTTAGAGAAACTTTTGGTGTCGATTAGGGGATATTATCATATTCAATTGGTCGCCAAAGACATGAACAATAATGAAAAAATAAATATATAGAACAAATAAGAGTTTTAAGCTAATAACTTTACTTTCTAATATGAAGTTTACTTTTTTAACATTTTTGAACAATTAGTTGTGGTAGGTCAATGGTCTAGGAGGATTTACCTTATGAACTGGTTGTGGGATCGAATTCTCAGTCCAACAATTTTGTTGTTTAAATTTAGTAATATGTTTTTTCAAATTGTTTAAATTTAGTAATATTTTTTGTTAAATTTGAAGTATTGAACATAAAAGTTAAGGCGTTCTACGACCCGGGGATCGATCCTTGGTCGCGTGCAGTTGTTTAAATTTAGTAATATGTCTTTTCAAATTGTTTAAATTTAGTACTATGTCTTTTAAATTTGAAGTATTGAAAATAAAAGCTAAGGCATTCTACGACCCGGGGATCGATCCCTGGTCGCGTGGACGGAAGCGCAGGCTTCAACCAGCCCTCCAAGGTGCACTATCATTCATCTTTGGGTGCACTATTTGCTATATCCCAATTTTTCAAGGTATATACATATATATATACACAACTTTTTTCGATGTTAACGGGTGCACGTGAACCCCCACCTATGCATGCGAGTCCGCCCCTGATTGAATAGAAGAGGAAATTCCAAAGACCAGAAAATAAATCCAACCTTGGACAACAAATCCACCCCATGAAAAATCCCCCACCTAACCCAGATAACCCCATATAAAATGATTCTGGATACAAGTCATACTCTGACCAACGCAATCAAGTTGTCTTTTTTTCTTTTTGCATATTAGTTATTTGGGTGTAAATGTAACACCCCGTAATTTTAAGCTGGAAATCGAACCATCATTCCTATGTTCGTAAAATCTAATCTCATGATTTATTTTGAATACATGTGTCATGATATTTATCTTAGGGTGTGAAGTGCTCACGAGGTTAACAATGTTCATAAAAATAACTTAGAGCAAAATTGAGCTAAGAGTCTTTGATTCGTCCAAAGTTTGGTATTCAATTTTACCAGAGTCAAGTTTAAACGTGTATAACCTTTTATATATATGAAATTTTGCATCTCACGACCCACCAAATGATAGAAAATTGAGTTAGCTTTCCAACGATTCAAATTTCGCCTTAATTCGATACTCGAGCAAAAAGTTATGACTATTTTCGTGAGAAACAGTAAGGTCTCGCGATAGGCTCGCGACGCGAGGCCCACTCCCCCTTTCTGGGGCTCGCAACGCGACGTCTCTGGGGCTCACGATGCGAGGTCCACTCCACCTTTCTGGGGATCGCGTCACGAGGGTTATTTACACGAGCAAAAAAGGCCTAGGGGCAGTTTAGTCCTTTTCCCTCAACCCTAACCGTCCAAACATGAATTATAACTCAAAAGGACCATTAATTGCCCATCTTCCCCAAATCAACTCACGTAAAAACCCTCTTCTTTCCCCAAGAACAAAATTCATCTCTTCTCCTCCAAGTAATCTAGAATTCAAGCCTTTCGAGTTTAAGAGTCTCAAGAAAGTATCAAAATTAGGGTCTCATCCTTCAAGATAAGAAACTTAAGGTATGTGGGATTTTCCTAAGCTACATGGGCATGGTGAAATCTTTTTAATAATGTTTTGAATGTTGATAATTCGTATATTTATGAAGGGTTTGAATTTACAATAACGCATGCATGGTGAACCCTTTTGATGATAATGCTTTGGTCTTGAGGCCTCCCCCTTAAATTTGATTTTTGTTTATGTATGCGTTCAATGTTTTGAAAAGTATAAATTGAGAGCATGAATGGCGAATTTCCCGGTGTTAATTCTTGATTGACAAGTCATGGATTACTCAATTGCATATCTTAAAGCATGAACCAAGGGTTTTACTATCAATTATGAATTTTATGATGATTGTGAATTGAAGAGAGGGATATTTCTTGTTGTAAAGTCTGAATGTGATAATCGAAAGAATTGAAGGATTATTTTGAGAGATTGACCACCATTTGTTGAAATGTTGAAAAAAGAGGATTTTTGCATAGTGTGACATATGTTTTGAAAATATGAGTTTTCTTGTGCTGTTTGAATGTTTTGGTGGTCTAAACATTGTTTGAAATGAAAAAGCTCTAACATGATATTTTATGACTTAGAGATACGACTTGCAAGTCTTGGTGTGACAATACCAAACAAATGAATGTCATAACAGAGTAAGATTTTCAAATTTTGATTTCAAAGAATGCATGTCTTAAAGAGAGTTAAGTGGTTACCCGAATAAGGCATTCGAGTGTAAGGGCTCATTGCCGGAAGTCGTATTTTGCTGATACGGGCTTATTATGTCCGTAAAAGAATCATAAGCTGGCCTAGTGCCCTTTTGGCGTATTAGAGATAGAGACTTCAGCCCTTGCGGCAAACTTGAGTTGGCGTATTAGAGATAGAGACTTCAGCCCTTGCGGCAAACTTGAGTTGGAGGCTTGGCCGCCGAGTTAAGGGCGGATTCCATATAGCTCGTGGAATTGTAGAGTTGTAGGGTGTACCACCTAACTAAGAAGTAAGATAAAGAGTTAAGTTGTGATTTACAGAAATGTTTTGAAAGCCTATTGATTATGCGCTTGTATTTTCAACTGTCTTAGGCTAGCATATTTTATAAATTGCTTCACTTATGTTGTATAAAAGTACATTATTTTGGATTGCTCTGCGTACCAGTACATTTGTATTGACCCCTATATTTCAGGATCTGAGGCACAGTCCCGAGATCCCGCTAAGCAGTAGATTGGTGTGTCTGAGATTTGCAGTTAGAGAGCCTCCCCTACTTCGGAAGGCCTGGGTTATATGTAATTGTTATTTTTTTCTTGGTTCATGGTCCGACTGGGGGCCTTGTCCCAATTTCAGATAGATTGTTTTCGTATTGTTAGAGATTTCGCAAACTAGTGATAGTTGTTCTTAAAATGTTTATGAACTTACATTCGTATTTATCAATTGAAGTATGAGATTGACCATGGTTTCGTATGATAAGTTTTCCGCACTTCTATATATTGTACATGATTGCCAGATAGAGATGGGTGTCCGAGCCTCCATGGTTCGGGATGCTCGTCGAGGTCAGGGTCTCGGCTCGGGTCATCACAGTAAAAGACACACAACATTGAACTTCACATATTAATATGATTATTAATAAAAATAAGATTAATTTTAGTGAATAAAAAGTTAGATATTTATTTGCAATATATTAACTTCGATGATGTTGTCAAAAACATTATTTATTAATATGAAGTTTGAATTGTTTAATTCAAAGTTCTAAAATATTTCTAGTAAAAATTAGATAGCTTTTTCTTTCTTTATTATTTCTTGTTTTTGGACGTATTTCACAATTTTCATTATTATTCCAAGTGAAGTTGAAATCATAAAATTTACTATTAACATTTTTGAGGCCTTAAAATTTTGGACATGAGCTTCATCCATATTGCCCTTAGTTGGGACAGAAGAGCATGCTTTAACTTTAGATATTTGTCGATACATGATCTGAAAGATCAGCAAGCAAAATTCATAGGAATCCAAGACCGTAGACACTTTATAGCCTAATCAATCAAACGCTTTACTAGCCTTACCCTTGAGTCATCCCTGATCGGAGGATGAAATAGAGACTCACATTTATTGTTGTATGAGGTAAAATCGGTTTAGGGACATATGGCATTGACAATGGGGTCGATAAGAAGTCTTGACATAACACGAATACAGAACCTTGAGAGGATATCTCTAAGATAGGTGATTGTGGGTGGGTGGGGGTGGGGGGTAGGGTGGGGGGGGAATGTCATACAGGATAAGGATTAGGGAGTCACCGCCACTAATGATGAGGCAAAAAGGACAAATGAGATAGAGACAAGAGTGTTGAATTACTTTGGTCGTGGACGAGCTCGTATGAATCTACATAATTCAGAAATATCAGATGATACCTTCCAACAGATTAAAAGTGTGGCGCAAGGGCATAACTTTAGTACTTTAAGACTCTACCAACATTTTTTTATTGATCAAGGTTTTAGCCATTGTAATCAATAAATAGTCGACCCTCCCCATTTATAAAAGGATCTTGACTTTGATTCACTCAAGCAATACAAGAGTGACTTGTTATTTTCTTGGGATTATCCTTTTTTTGTTTGCATTTTATTCTAGTTTCTTTAGATATCTAAGTAGCGGATCTCAGGATCTCTCATACTCGCCTTGAATACACCTAGATCTGTTCTCGATCTTTACCTTACTGAGTTTATTTACGTTGTATTTCATGTACTTTTGCTATCTATTAATAACCAAATCGTTGGTTAATTGAACCTAAAATGAGGTTAAACTGTAACATGTGTTCTTGACCCCTACAAATTCAACTGTACTAATTTCAAGATAAACAAGTGTCTTATGTGATAAGAATGTACCATTAAGACTTATAAGTTTTATTAAGTGATTGCTAGAATAGTTATGTTGTATGGATCATAGTAGAATGTTGACCTAACAAGAAGCTCACATTGCCAGAAGATAAAAGTAGTTGAAAAAAGAATGTTGAAATGAATATCTAGCATACTGAATTAAATAGGATTAGGAACAAAGATATTTGGGACATGGTGAGAGTTGCCCCGTGTTGGAAAAGGTGAGGAAGACGAAATTACGATGGTTCGAACACATAATGATTGAATGCACATATTTATGACCCAGTGAGGGGTGTGGGGAGTTGACAGTTGACTATATATGGTCGGTCTGAAAAACGGTAGATGTAGGCTGAAGAAGTATTAGGGAGAGATGATTAGATTGCGAGATATGAAGGTCGAAGATTAGGTTGAAAATTAGCAGATAGTAAAGCGCCGTTGTCTAGTTTCCTTTATTACTATTATTAATCTTACTCTCCTTATCTTGTTCTACGATTTGTTATTACCTATTGTTTTCTTTGTGTCAGTTATCATACTATTTATAGTTGATACTGCTCTTTTCTTCACTATTCCTAACACGACTTCTTCACTATTGTATTCCATTTTCATAACGATTTTGACATGATCTAACATAACTTGAAGGTTTATCCTAAACAATCCCTATCTTCATAAAATAGGAGTGAGACCATGTAAACACCGACCCAGCTCTCTGAATTCCACTAATGAAATTACATGAATATATTATTATCATTGTGATATATCATTTTCATACACCCCATGTATATCCCAAAGAATAGTATAATTTTAGATCTCCACAATATTTGAAATGTTATAAAATAGGATGGATATTTCATCACATTTGCTAAATTGTATAACTCATCATCACTCTTGACTATTTCTAACCTTATTAGGAGTACTTTTTTTTTTTTTTCTTTTTAAACACAAGGTTAGAAGTTAGAAGAAGAAGAAGCAAATTGTCAAAAGAATATAGTACCGCGTACGTATATTTATAATCAAAATTCTCAAAGTTCTTTATTTAATTAAGGTAAAATGGTTTGATGGATTCTTGTACTATGTCCGATTTATAATGTGGATACTCCTACTTATATATTTGTCATCTGGACCCTTGAACCTACTAAAGAGCAACATTTTAAATCCTTCGACCGCTGCCCAAACCTCTGTGACATTAAAATAGCTGAGTAGGACGAAACGCGTGTAGGCACGCACCTTGGGTGCGAGTGGGGTCAATTTTATATTAAACTAAATAAAAAAAAAAAAGTCCCCCAACTTTTTAAATTTAAATATATTTTTAAAATTAAAAAATAATATTTTTATTTTTTTTTAAAAAAAAGCCCCCTCCCTCTTCCAAGCCCCCCCCCCCCTCCGCCGTCCACCAGTCCCCCCACCCCCACCGGCTGCCATTGCCATCAGCACCACTAACGTTGGCTGCAGTGCTCCCCCCCCCCCCACCACCACCAAACGCCTGCCATCTGCACCACTGCAGTGCCCCCCACCCCCGCATTTCCCCACCAAAACCAGCCCCCCTGCTCGATCTATTTCCTCACTCTCCTCCCCCCCCCCCAAACAGCCCCCACCATTTTACTTTTTAATATTTTTAAATTCACTTTCTTAATTTAAATTTTTTATTTTGTTTAGGATTAATTTTATAACTTTTATAAATTATTAGAGATATTTAAATAAAAATTGAAAATTCATTATGTTTGTGAATTTATAGTTACAACTTTAAATTAATTGGAGAGAAATTTCAATTATTGAAAATAAATTTGATGTTTAGTTAAATTTATTATCAAATTTATTGTGTTTGTGTATTAAATTTATAGTTGAAAATTTAAAACTATAGTTAAAAATTTAAATTAAAAATTTATTGTGTTTGTGTATTAGAATTTATAGTTGAAAATTTAAATTAATTTAAATTAAAAATTTATTGTGTTTGTGTATTAGAATTTATAGTTGAAAATTTAAATTTATAGTTAAGAATTTAAATTAATTTAAATTAAAAATTTATTGTGTTTGTGTATTAGAATTTATAGTTGAAAATTTAAATTAATTTAAATTAACAATTTATTGTGTTTGTGTATTTGAATTTCTACAATTTATAAAAAAAATTAAATTTATTTTAAATTTCTACAATTTATAAAAAAAATTAAATTTATTTTAATATTTAATTTTTTATGTAGCATTTTAAAAATAACATAAAATTTAATGTAATACTTAAAAATGACGTGGAAGCTGACATGACAGTTGACGTGGGAGGTTGTGTTACACACACCATCAGAGGGGTTTAAAATACTGTTTTTTAGTGGGTTCAAGGATGCATATGACAAATATGTAAGTAGGAGTATCTACATTACAAATCGAACATATCATAAAGGTCCATCAAGCCATTTTGCTTTTAATTAATTGACGTATGTTATTATTCTATTCTAAATAGTAAATACTATACAAAAAAAGTGCCATTATTTTAGCAGACAAATTGTGTTGACTTTAAAGATTATCTATTCCTTCCTTATTGGTTGGCTATATCGCCAAGTCATCGTACTTTATTATCTTCATACCGTACTCATATACTTAAAAGTCAACATGTATTATCAAGAAAAACAATTTTCTTGTTTACAAAAAAAGGTTGAATGTAGATATTACAAATGTTCAATTTGAGAATATTAAACAAAATTATATAGAGGAAAAAAGTAAAGTGTATCTGATTATCACATAACAATAACTGCATATTTACCACCCAACAATGTGGCAGCGGATGGAGCTGCTCCTCCCTTAACCAGAGGTATCGAATTCGAGCTCCGAATATGAAAAAATTCTTGGTAGGGAGCGCTTCCCCCAAATAGGACCCTACGCGGTGCGAATGCGAATTAGTCGGACTCCAATGCGGGTATCAAACACCGACTGGGAAACAAAAAAAAAAGAAAAATAACTGCATATTTGGATGAAAGAAGGATACACTCAAAATTGATCTCCTAACCTTTTTTATTTTGCAAATTGTTGAATTATAAAAATGTTTTGCCCTTTAACAGTTGAAACTAATATGAATGAATATCACTCTCTCTTATGTCAGCATTCATTTAACAAGTTTTTAAGAGCGAAGAGTATCTGAAGTAACTGTTTTATCTTTCAAAGTAGGAAAGAGATCTACTATAGTCTGTTATATTTCTCAGACTCTATTTATGAAATTACACATAGTATATTATTATTGTTGTATTTAACAATTTTAACATTTCAAACTATTTCTCTGTCAAACTGATATTACATATTAGGAGTACTATATATAAAATTATTTTAATTTTTCTTTTATTATAATGGAGGATATATAGACTTAATCTACTCTCACAAAGTCAACTGAAGTGAAAGCGTAGAGATTTCAAGACAGTGCCGAATCTTTTACGTACGTAATAGCTCTACTAAGATTTTATTATTTATGCCGTCAAGTTTCTTTATAATAGTATTGTTTGTCCTAATATTTTTTTGGTTATTATAACAAAATGTTATTATAGAGAACATAATATAATATCATGAAAAAAAAAAATTAACTGCATTAAAGAAACTAGGCTAATTATAAGTATTACTTCTATTTTGTAGGTTTATTGTTATAACTAGATCTGAGTATATATATAATGATTATTTCAGAATAGCTGTACGGAGAATTCGATAGCTAAAGCTTATCAGATGATCAAAATTATATTGTAGGAGAGTTTACACTTCATACTCAATATATCTCTTTGATATCATTGGTGATAAGTAACTGCGAATTTGTTAAATAGTATATTAGTTATTCACAAGTTGTATATATATGAGACTTTTTTTCCCCAAGTGATATATTATTCCTTTTTCTTTCTTCTTACGTATGTAGTACTATAGTAATTACTAATAAAAACTCATACCAAATTTAGGTTAAACTAGTGCATCCATATATAATATCCACTATATATATTCAGTTGCTTATGTAACTTTTATGCAGCTGGTCCAGATTAGCAAATAGGATCCTGACTTTAGTTGAGTTCAAAATATGTACTTCCGCGTTGCAATTGTCATGTAAGATGTTGGAATTAGAAAACTATATTCTTTTCAAAATAGACATATATTCTTGTATTAGTTGAGACTTGAGACTGAGAATTGAATTAGGATCTTGACTTTGATCCACTCAAGGAATACAAGACTCACTTACTGTTTTCTTGGGATTGAACTTTCTTTGTTTGCATTTTGTTCCCTTGAGATTTGGATCAATGAAGTGCAAGATTCAGCTGCGCGTCTCATTGAGCAGTCAACAAGTCCTTTACCAGAGAGTACTTGAAGGTTAATTACTCCAAATGCATATACATCGCTCTTTTCTGTGAATCCTCCAGTTGTAATGTACGTATTCAGGAGCCATATATCCAAGTGCAGCACTGACCTTAAGTGCTGAATAAACAACATCATCGGCAAGTAGCTTTAGTAAACCACAGTCCAGTATTAGTGGAGTGAACTGTTGATCAAGGAGGACTTTTTCCACTGGTATGTTGCGATGAACCATAGAAGGCTTGTCTAGTTCGGAGCTGTGCGGATATCCTAGTCCTGTTAGAATGATGCATAACGATCAATACTAGTCAAAAGGAAATATGAAGGAATCATATTAAGATAGAATGCGAAAAAACATGTGTAAGTCTTCTCGCAAAAACAATAGGCTTAAGTTATCCACGCCCCTTTTAAGTTGTCCACAGAATTCACTTAAAACACTTTTAACTCAGTCTTATATCCTATCGAACACCTCTACTACTTAGGATTTGAACCACTTAAGACACTCACGGTCATGGATAAATTTAAGGTCCGTAAAAAGTAAAGTTGAAATAATTTGCCATGTATTGAAGGTTTTATTAATTAGAGACCTTAGATATAGTAAAACTTGGCTCAAATATCAGCTACCTGTTGTTTCTAATGAACAAGTGAAATTAATGCAGTGATGGTGCAAATTCTGCTATTTCATCTTACTTAAGTCAATGGTACTGGTTTTGAAACAGTGAACACAGGACAACTACTAAATGAACAGATTAATGTGGTTCTTGAGACATGTCCTACTTCTTGGTTTTCATGTTTCAGCGAGGTTAATAAGCTCAATCCTTCCATGAACTCTGTCTCCTCTACCTCCTGACCTCCATCCTTTAAGTGGTCGGTTCAAGACTTCGAGTCACCAAAGAAGCAAAAAGGTGGGAGCTCCTGGGGAAGTTGTCAATTCGAGTCACCAAAGGAGCAAAAAGTGGAAGCTCCTAGGGAGGTTATAGGTTCGAGTCACCAAAGGAGCAAAAAAGTGGGAGCTCCTAGGGAGGTTGTTGGTTCGAGTCACTAAAAGAGCAAAAGGTGGAAGCTCCTAGGGAGGTTGTCGGTTGTTATGTACTTTGATAATGAAAGAAAAATTGAAATTGTGAAAGGGAAATTTTTATTGCTAATCCAAATTCAATACAAACTAGCTATTACAATTGATAAATTGAATTGGATACTACGAGAGATAAGTCGCCATGGAAGCTCCAATCGTCACCTTCAATGGCGATTAGGGATAGAATTAGTCGAGAGAAGGAAGAAGAAGTAGTTAGGAAGAAGATAGAGAAATGAGAGAATGAGAGGAAAAGATCGTTGGGATTTTACCAAAATAATTCGTTCCCTCCTTCAGAATAGTTCACTGTGTTTATATTGAAGTGGACTGTCCGTGCCTCTCACGTGACCCTAATGTATGTCTCTCACGCGACCATTAAGGTCATGACAATCCTTCCCACTTAAAATCGACCTTGTCCTCAAGGTCATTGTTGAATACTTGACTAGCAGTTGATGATTTGGTTTGTTCCTTAGGAAGTATAGAGCACCCACAAAAATACCAATGCCAATAACCAACTTGCAGGTGAACGACTTGTTCAGTTGAAGCAATCCAGAGCTGCCTATTATCGTGGACAATTGTCAATGAAAGAAATGAAGTCCGTGCCTTTAGAAAAAGTTCTAGCCAGTGTTCAACAACTGAAGCAACTTCAAACTGTAGAGATGCAATTGTATACCCTTCTTTTTTGAATTGAAGTTTTGAGACGGGAAGATTGCAATTTTCCTCTCGCAAATTGCAAAAGCCCATGAATGTGTTTACACGAGCAGAACACAAACTTAATCACTCTTTCGAGGAAATTTTCTGAAGTAAGCTTTAGAAGAATAAGCAATGTCGACTGAGCCAACCAATTTATCGCAAAAATATGTCCATTTGCTTTGCTGTCACTCAACCTTCCTCTTAAGTTGTTGTTAGTTATTTCCTCAGAATGATTCAACTTGATATGTTTGGTGTGCAAACAGCTGCAAATGAACCTCCGGATCCATGAAAAAGTCGACATTTCACATCTCATTTGATCTTTATCTGCCACAACACCCGTCATGCTTCCGTATAGTTTGACTATCCTCAAAGGAGAAGTCCTGAGAGGATGCACATAGTAAGTGTTTAAATGCGGCAAGAGTAACACAAGAAGTTCATTCCTCTCAATGGAGACTGCAAAATGATACTTCCTTTCTTCCTTTTGGACATAGACTACAGTAACAGTAGCTCCATCAAACAACTGATATGACCGAAACAACAAGGGAAGAACCTCCACTGTATCACAACTTAGTAGACGTAATCGAGCAATAGTGCATAGTAATGACAACTTGAACTTAATAGGCTTCATATAATTGATATCAATCACATCCAAGATAGTATCTCCAGGGGCAAAAACTATAATAGTTCCATTATTTTCCTTCTCAAAACCATAAGAGAAGAAGTCAGCAGTGAGTTTATTAATCAGCCAGTCAGAATAAGCAATCAACACATGTAGGAATGAAGACATACCCAACTCTACCCCATCAAGGAAAGTCCATAAAACCTGTCCAATATCAAACCAATTGCAAATGTGTAAGCCTAAGGTACATCCAAGCCATGAATTGACTTGGGTCATTTCATTCATTTGTCCGTACTTTCGCAGCTCATCAAGGAGTGTGCTCCGAATGGTAATGTGGAGTTGAAACTTTATCGCAACCAAAAACAGATGGCCTACAACACCAAATATGGAGTCCACATGCCACAGAAAACAACCACTCCTTTGAGGCAACACAGAGAGTCTAGAGGCACTTGATCTTGTGGCCATGAACTCACAACTAATTCCTGGAACCCAACGCTGAAATATGTCCTTCACAGGTAATAAAGTGTGTACATATGACCCAAGTTGTAATTGTAGAATTTGGAGATATCCGCCAGAGGTTACTATAAACAAGTTTGCTCCAGGGTCAAAGGGAAATTGATTCAAAATACTTTGATCATTGGGCGTGAAATCAATGTGACAAGATAACATATGAATGATGATCTTGAAATCATCCACAACAATAATTGAATAATGTCTTGTAGTGCCAAGAAATGTGGTAAGCAAACTACAACTGAATGAATACATACCCGACTTTACCCTATCAAGGAAAGCCCAGAAAGCTTGCCCTGTGTCAACTCAATTACAACTGTTTAAACCCAAAGCATGTGGAAGAAAACTAGTAGTTGTAAGCGGGCCACAACATTCTGCCAAACAATGCCTTTCCAGCTTTATATTGAATAGCTTGCCACCAAACTCTATGTCAAGTTTATGTCCCTTGCATGGCAAATCGTCGAGACACATCAATTTCGATATTGTATCCTCAATATCAAGAACATAAAGTCGTGAATTCAAATGTAAGCCCACGATTTCGATCTCCGTGGTATTTGTATTGTGGATGGAGTGAAGTTCAACTAGAATTTCATCTTCTGCCCATTGAGGAAATTCGCCAAACACCTGATCTGCTTTGTATTCTAAATTGACCTCACTGTTATTTTCCACTTTCAGCAGTTCAACAATAGCCTGGTTGCAAGAACCCACCTCAGATTGGTTGTCCCCTTCATTCATTTCCCCCGAATAGACATTAAGACAAAAACCGCATTGGCAGTCAACACTACGTAAACACCCATAAACGCATGAGTTGCATTGGCAGTCAACACTGCATATGCAATGCTCACCCCAACTCTGAAATTGTTTTAAATCCACAATTATTCCAGAAATTCCATCCACAAAGGCCCTTCTTTTGGCATTGTTTTGTTCAACCAATTCAGTCAAAGTCGATGATTCCGCAAACATCTTCTTCGAATTACTACCCACAGCCGAGACAGGTTCGTTCTCTGATACCAATTGTTATGTACTTTGATAATGAAAGAAAAATTGAAATCATGAAAGGGAAATTTTTATTGCTAATCCAAATTCAATACAAACTAGCTATTACAATTGATAAATTGAATTGGATACTACGAGAGATAAGTCGCCATGAAAGCTCCAATCGTCACCTTCAATGGCGATTAGGGATAGAATTAGTCGAGAGGAGGAAGAAGAAGTAGTTAGGAAGAAGAGAGAGAAATGAGAGAATGAGAGGAAAAGATCGTTGGGATTTTACCAAAATAATTCGTTCCCTCCTTCACAATAGTTCACTGTGTTTATATTGAAGTGGACTGTCCGTGCCTCTCACGTGACCCTAATGTATGTCTCTCACGCGACCATTAATACAGGTCATGACATCGGTTCAAGTCACTCGAAAAACAAAACGCGGGAGCTTCTAAGGAAGTTGTCCGTTTGAGTCACTAAAGCAAGAACATGGTTGCTGTTTAGGTCAACATCAAGATACTGAGAGGGGTTTCCTTTCGAGGTGAAGTCATAGATTGAAAAACACTCGCCCCTCCCCTTTGGACAACACAAACCTCTTAGCTTGAGGAGGTTTTCATGTTTCAGGGAGGTTCATAAGCTCAATCGTTCCATGAACTCTGTCACCCCTACCTCCTGACCTCCATCCTTTAAGTTGCCGGTTTGAGTCACCAAAGAAGAAAAAAAGGTGGGAGCTCCCAGGGAGGTTGTCGATTCGAGTCACCAAAGGAGCAAAAAGTGGAAGCTCCTAGGGAGGTTGTTGATTCAGGTCACCAAAGGAGCAAAAAGTGGAAGCTCCTAGGGAGGTTATAGGTTCCAGTCACCAAAGGAGCAAAAAAGTGGGAGCTCCTAGGGAGGTTGTTGGTTCGAGTCACTAAAAGAGCAAAAGGTGGAAGCTCCTAGGGAGGTTGTTGGTTCAAGTCGCTCGAAAAACAAAAAGCGGGAGCTTCTAGGGAAGTTGTTGGTTCGAGTCACTAAAGGAGCAAAAGGTGGGAGCTCCTACGGTGGGATAAAAAAACAAAGAAGCAATTTCCCTCAAAATTAAACAGAAAGATATTTAATTACAAAGGCTACAAACATTGTAAACTTGCCATGCTTCCAAGTTCTGGTGGTATACTCCCAGAAAGATTGTTCATATTGAGATAAAAATCATTCAACTCAGTCAAATTCCCAAGTTCTTTTGGTATATCTCCTGTTAAAAGAATTATAATGCAAGTAAAGACCAGAAATACACTTCAACTCAGCAATTGCTGGTGACAATAAATGAGTTCTTGCATTTTAGAGACTGCAATCTTGACGATTTAAGGGCATTTGGTTCAACCAACTTTGCCTCAGATAATACCAAAAGCTTTGCAAAGGTCACAAAGAACGCCAGACAGCTCATACCTAGTGACTAGTCATGTCTGTATAATAGTCTGCAGTTGGCTAGTTAAACGGCAATACTTGTTATTGCCTTCTATCCAACTTGTTTGTTGACAAAGACATACAAGCAATGCATTCCATGAATGGTAATTAGGAACTATACCGTTTTCCACCATTTGCAGAAAGAACATAAATGCTCTGTGGAAATCTCCATTGCTACAGAAGGCATCAATGAATGGACTGTAACTTCCAGAGTCCAACAAGCAGCCTCTACCTATGATGTCCTCCATCAACTTTGATGCCTTTCCAACTTTACCCTGCTTGCAAAGCAGAATTATCAAAGCATTTAATGTTGATGCAACTGGAAGATAACCACGCCCAATCATCTCGTTCAGCAGCTCAAATGCTTCTCTTATACATCCATTGCTGCAAAATCCACAAAGCAAGTTTGCATAAACAAGAGCACTTGGCATAACACCTTCCCTAACCATCTGATCATACACCCTCCTTGCTTCATCAATGCTTCCATTTTCACACAAACCAAGTATACTTACGCTCCTATCCACAGCTCGTGGAAACAAATCTTCCATCTTCCTTAAAAATGCAAGTGCTTCTTCCAAACGGTTTTCCTTGTAAAAACCATATATAACACCATTATACGGACTAATAGGAATCAGCGACGCCCCTTTATCATCTTCCATTAATTCCAAGATCTTCAATCCAGCTTCCACTCTCCCCCCTGAACACAATCCATTGATAAGAGTACTGTAAGTGACAAAATTCCAATTTATCCCAACCCTTTTCATTTCATTGAACATATCAAGTGCCAAATCCAACATCTTGGAGTCACAAAGACCAGATATCAAGCCGTTATATGTATCTGTATTCGGCATGCACCCTTTCAACTCCATTTCCTTCAAAAGACGACACCCTACTTTCACTTTCCCTAATCTACAAAACCCACTAATCAATGTGTTATATGCCACAACATCAACAATACCTCCTCTTTCCTCAACCCTTGCTAGTACCTCCACTGCCTCTGAAGCGCGTCCATGTTTACAAAGAAGTTCCACTACTTTAGTCACTGTAATAACATCAGGAATATACCCTTTACTAAAGCTCTTTTCCAGCATCACCAAAGCCTGTACTAAATTCCCTTCTCCGCAATATGCGGATATCAAAATGTTAAAAGTCACATCACTTGGTTCAACCAAATCTCTCATTAAACTCCTTGCTCTCCCTACCTTCCCATTCTTGCATAGTCCATGTATAAGTGTATTGTAAATCACAGTATTCGGCATAACGCCACGAGTTTTCATCACTTGAAGCAACTTAAACCCATCACCAATCCTATTAGTCAAGCAAAGTCCTTTCATCAGAATACCGTAAGTGTAATCGTCACCCTGAATTCCAGTCCCCATCATTTTATTGCTATAAAATTCTCTAGCAATGTCGATATCTTCCTTAACAAGAATATCAAGAATCGAATTGTAGAGCTTCAAGGTTGGTTTCTTTTCAAACTTGGACATCAATTCAGGAACTTTGATGACTTGTTTAATCATTCGAGCACGACCAAGACCACGCACAATGGTCACAAAAGTATCCTCATCTGGGGTTGATCCAATTGAGCTAGGCATTTCGTCGAGCAGCTGGTGGACACAATCGAAACGCCGAAAATTGCAGAGCTTGTGGATTAAAGCTCTGTAGGTAGAGTGATTGTGAGTGAAACTGCGAAGCTTGGAGGCCCATCTAAAGGTTTGAAGAGCTTCAGTTGCAGATTTTTGTTCCAAAATTAAACGGGAGATGTTTTCTTGAGTTGGGACAGGACTGCTTAATACTGGTTGTGATTGCGTAGTGAGAAATGCTCCATAACTTCTTCGGTTACTGAAACAACAGATGGAGAGTTTATAGGCTCTGTGCATTTCATTTCAGCCAAGACAACAACCGTGTCGCGTTTTGCTATGTGTTTGGATTTTGCTGTATTCAAGTGTTTCTACAGTAGTTTTGAACAAATGAATAAAACATCTTATCTTTTTAGATGAATTCTAATCTTTAGTGCAAAGACAAGGATTCCTGGAAGGTGTATAAAACATTAGTTATTTGTAATATAACCTCATCATTTGACTCTACATAATGCTCGTTTGGTGTAAGTAACAAATTAAAAGGAATAGACTATCTCACTATGCGCAAAATTCAGAAAAAGACTGAACCACAAGAATTTATTGTATGAAAACTTGCCTTGCATCTGGCCATTTCTCCAGCTTTGAACCAACTCCTCGTGATCACATAACGACAAATTTATCAATTACTCCAAGACTGCCCTTCGATCGAAGAATAACTAATCTCAAAACCAAATTTAATATGCGCTTATCCCACATATCTGATTGAGATAAAATCCCGGAATAACTTATCCCGAAATTAGTTATCTCACGATTATTGTGTTATTTTTATCCACATAGAGGGTGTAATAGCAATCCTGGAACAAATTGTCGCCGGATGAAACGATCGAAAATGAAACATAACAGAAATCATTTTCTACATTCCATGCAAAACTATTTCAAAATTTCTTGAAGCTGCCTTCATGGCTACATCTTCATTTTTAATACACAACACATTTTTAAGAGTGAATACATTGGTTGTATTAGATGAAAAAGGCTCCAGCTTAGGAGAAAAAACTCTCATCACTTCTTAAAAACTCTTTCAGGTCAATGCTGATATCGATGCATCAACCGATGACCACCTGCATAGCTTTCACCTATAGCTTACTCCGTCACCCTTTACAACCTCACCAATCCGGTATGCAATGCTCGTCTGCTGTACTTCCCCAAGTATTCGATCAGCTGCTTCGGGACCAACTACGAGGACCATCCCGATTCCCATATTGAAAGTCCGCATCATCTCAGCATCTTCTATTCTTCCAGCCTTCATTTCAATGACCATATTGCAAACATTAAAGATAGAAACAAAAACTGAAAAGAAGTTTGCAGGTTAATTGATTTCTCAACAATATGGCATGCAATAGTTAAGTGTCAAAAGATTCTCACCTCTTGAATCCATTTAAAAATAGGAGGAATTGCCCAAGAGCCCTCGTAAATCATGGCTCCAAGACCTTTAGGAAATACTCGAGGGATGTTGTCAGTGAAGCCGCCTCCTGTAATGTGGGCTATTCCTTTAACTCCTCCTTTGCTAATAATATCAAGAACCTACATTTTCCAAATCCGCGAAACACATGACTGCATACCCGATTTAAAAAATAAAATTTTATTAATAGAAATACAAGGGAAAGGAAACTAAAGGTGAAACCTGTTTAACATATATAACAGTTGGGGCAATCAAAGCTTCACCAAGTGTAATAGTTTCACCAGGAAGCTGGTCTTTCAATGAAAGGCCACTTTGCTTCAGAACCCTACACAGGTTAGCGTGTCATTATCATTCAACGGAGGGAAAGAAAAGCGTGCAAAGTCAAAACGGAAATGAAATTATCAAAATAATTTTAAAGGCTAAATACGTTATCTCTGAAGGTAAACAAACCTTCTCACAAGAGAGAACCCATTTGAATGAACTCCACTAGATGGTAATCCAATAAGAACGTCTCCAACCTTAATATTTTTCCCGTCAATAACTGAATCTTTTTTCACAATGCCCACAGCAAATCCACTGAGGTCATACTCGCCTTCGGCATAGAAATCTGGCATCTCTGCAGTCTGATACGCACATTAAATCAACTGAGTGCAATAATAGAAGATTAACTCAGCTGAGTGTAAAACATGGTTTTGCCAAGTCTACCATATAATGAGTAAAATCATATCAGTGTTCACACTTGAACAAATTCAGTTCTTATATCCTGGATCACATCAGCCAATTCTACAGTCGGAAACACATCTTACAGTACACATTTTTGTATCATGAAACAAATATTTGGGACCTTCAGAGAGAGAGAGAGAGAACCGCAACACATACACACAAAAGCACAAGAGGAAAGACGCGCATGAAGAAATTGGAAAATACTCTCTTTTTTCCAGCCTTCTTTTTATTTTAAAGGCATATAGTGTGTTCTCGCTTTCAGGGGGAATTCTTGGAAAAATCTAGTACAAGGAGGAAGCGAGGGTTGGGACAAGTGAATCCGATGTGAGGGAAGGATAAGCTACAAGTTTTTATGTGTGACATCCATAATGTCTCAACGACTCTATGCACACATCTTCAACGAAAAAAATATAGCACAAAATAGTTAACTTTATACTAAAAATCTTTTGTTAGAAAGAGCAGCTCAATATTTGCTATTAAAATAGTTAACTTTTGCAGCAGAATACGAGTGTTGCAAATAATTTACTAGGAGTCGAGTTAAAGGTACCTCTCCCCCTAGAAGAGCGCAATCAGATTGCTGACAACCATCCACAATACCTTTTATGACCTGCATATATGCAAGAAGCCAACTCTATTTTACTGGAAAAGGAAACAACACATATGTATGATTAAGGCTCTAGAAACGCCAGGAAGTAAGATAGATATATGTGGCCAAACTTACCTTCTCTGCAAGGTCAACATCAAGGCGGCTGGTTGCAAAATAATCAAGGAAAAATAAAGGTTTTGCTCCAGAAGTGACAATGTCATTAACACTCATCGCAACCTGGGAACAAAAGACACCATTAGTTCTTGCATATCTGCAAAATACATAAAAAAAGACTAATCAAATTTACCAGATCAATCCCAATGGTATCATGAATTCCCGTTTCAAATGCCAACTTAAGTTTTGTCCCCACACCATCAGTACCAGCTACGAGGTATGAATCCCCTGCTCATTTGAAGAGAAAAAAAAAAAAAAAAAAGAACTTACAAAGTTAAGATCTGTAACAACACTTAAACATACCAAAAATCAAAAAGAGAAAGCCTACTCCGACTATTGACTATACTGCCATGAAAAATAATAGAGCAGATAGATAAAGGGGGACTTAGAGCAGGAACCTACAAGTTTTGACAACTATGCTGCACTAATTTAGTCGAACAAACTTGTTTGTTCCTAGGTTCCACTGCGACTTCAACATTTTATAATACTCAGAATCAGCAAAAACAGGTTTGGAATATATATAACCGTCACTTTGAGCAAGCAAAATGATGTCAGATTTTAAGATTACCAAACCAACATTAAACTCCAAGGAGCAGGTTATGCCACTTTATGCCTAAGGCTTCAAATTAAGTAAGTTATGTCCGCGAAAGGAAATAGACTTATCCACTTGGCTGGTAGCAAAGCAAAAATAAAAATTATACGGTGCTTCTTTGGCAGGTCCTGCCGTTACAACTGTGAGTAATTGCAGGCACCAAGAAAATGATATGCGATACTCACGGAAGGAGATGAACTTTGCAAGGAACACTGAATGCTTAAATACATGACCATGCAAAGGAGACAACAACAACAACATACCCAGTGTATTCCCACATAGTGGGGTCAGGGGAGGGTAATGTGTACGCAGTCCATACCACCCCTCAGATGAAGTAGAGAGGTGGTTTCCGATAGACCCCCGGCTCAGGACAAATACCGTATTATTAGTTTTAGTAATATAGCTCCTACATCCAAACTTGGTACTTTTTAATGAAGTGCATGCATTTAGCGAAAAATTGAAATGCTTCTCTCTAAGCATAGAGAACTACTATACAGTAAACAGTGTAGGATATCACATAAACATAACAAGTTGATAAAGGATCACAAATACATTAGCATATGCCACTCAAGGAGACAAATCATTCCAGATCATCATATACTTCAGGAGATAGCTAGAGAAAATTAGCAAAAAGCTGAAACAGCATGTTAGTCCTGAAAACAGATTGCAATCCCAACTTCTTTCTTAATAGAAGGAAGCAAGTTGCCTAAATTCAAGACTTCTACAGTTCTACTTCTACTTGCTTTGCAAGCCAAACCTGCTATCATGATAAATTTAGACGCCAGCAGGCCAAGTTACAACAAGCTGAACTTATGTCTTAGTGGTAGAACTACGCCAACTTCTGAGCCTAACATGTAAAGAACCTAATTGCAAGAAAGATTTGCTACTAGTCCACCAGTAAAGTTCCAATACTACAACATGCCCAGTATGATCACACATGGTGGGTAAAGTAAATCCCAGTGTCAACGCAAAATACTACACCGAGAAGCCTTTGGTCCTTGAGAACAGAGGATACTACACCATCACATAATGGTAAATGAGCATACACAATTTCTTTTTGATGAATCAACTATACTGTTTTTTAGATCTCTTGGGCTTTTCATCAAAAACTTTTGTTTAGATTAACTATTGAAAATACAACATGATGCTAGGACAAAGAAGCGATTACCAAGTTTCACAGGGTCATATCCCACCTACAACACCTGGTTTGTACCCAATAACTCCAACCTAGATGAGGAAAATTACACTGCACAAGATTGCCCGGTGTATCAGTCAAGCTGCATGCAGCCTTGGCCGGTCTATACAGTCATCACAAATACAACAACAACTTACCCAGTGTATTCCCACAAAGTGGGGTCCGGGGAGGGTAAAGTGTACGCAGTCCATACCACTATCTCAGATGAAGTAAAGAGGTTGTTTCCGATGGACCCTCGGCTCATGACACATAACAATATACCAATCCGAGAACATAAAAACAAACAACAAAATATGGTAACACACCACTAGATAAAAGAAGAAACAAGACACCCATAGAATAATACTATGAACTACCTATCCAAAATCACAAACATCCCCAAAACACCACGAATAAGAAACTACAAGACACATTCACAACACTATGACTACAGGTAAATCGACAAACAAAGCACTCCTCCCCACTAGTAAGGACGCACACCAACCCACTAACTCTCTACCCTAATTCGCATCTTCCCCCGAGTCTTGTCAATAAGCACTACATCGTCAGCAAATAACATACACCAATGCACCTCCCATTGAATATGACGAGTCAAAACATCCATCACCAAGGCAAATAAAAAATGGACGAAGAGTCTATCCCTGGTATGCATCCTCCAGTAAAAAAAAATACCGTAATCACAAATACCTTTTTGAAAAGGTCCAACCATGGTATGCATCCTCCAGTAATAAAAATTACTTTTTCTCACTAAAAAGCAGAATACAAGCTTGATATGTGTCCCCTAAGAAAATATCCGGCAGAGTTTACACAACCAAAATTGAGAATGCGTTAGTAGACTGGGATGAATTGGGGGGAGAAGGGCACATAGAGAATGAAGGGCAAGCTTAAGAAAATGTTTTCTAAAGTATTTTCCTGTAGTCACGGGAGCAGCTTATTGATTGAGTGGTCATTTGATTTTTCAAACAAGCAAAGCTTGATTATTGCTTTATCTAAACAGAAAAAGTCAGTGCTTTCAATTGAAGATGCCGTGCTGAAGTATTAACAAACAAAAAGAAAGCTAAAGGAAAAGAATACCTAGTGGAAAGAGACCTCCAAATCCCCCAATTCCAGGTGCCATTTTGGCTATTCTTCTCACAAGCTCTGAACCTGCATCAATGTCCACACCAGCATCCTTATATGTAAGACTGCTGGGCTCATCTGCAGTAGTGCCAACCTGACTGGCACTACAAGTAACCGAGAACGTAATGTTTTTTTCCCTGTCACTTTTAACATTTATAACTTTACATAAAGGCAGTAGCTTCTTTGAGAAGCCTTGGAACTTGGGTACACATGATCTTGGCTCAAAGATGGAAGATTTTAAGCGACAAACAGGGGATGCAGCAATGCACCTCGATAGTTCCAAATTCGCTCCAGTAGACGTGTTCATGGCAACCCAAGGAGAAAGCAGCTTGAAGCTCACCAAACTAAAATAACCAAACAACAGAGAACATGGTCAGAAGCGCATCCATAGTTTAAATTTGATAGGATTCTTATTGTTGGACCCATAACTTTTGAATTATTGATAATAGATGCAGAGCAGCAAAGAAAAAAAGGATTATAAGAAGAAAAAAGAAGATAATAAGTTTTAGGAACTATATATGCAGCTACCATATCTATAAAGAGTAAGCAACACTAGTTAAGAACTATATATGCAGCTTCCATATCTCTAAAGAGTAAGCAACATCAGTTAAGAACTATAAATGCAGCTATCATATCTCCAACAATAACAGCAATTAGGAACTGTAACAAGATGAAAAGAAATTTTATGCAATGTATGTAACCACCATACTGCAAGGACATCATCGAGGACTACATTTAACAACCAATACAAAAAATAACCGTACTAATTCAATGGCACCCAAATAATCCACACAAGATACTAAAACTGTCACGACCCGAGCCTAGGCCCTAGCCGTGACGAGCATCCCGAACCATGAAGGCCCGGAACACCCATTCTCTATCTGGTTATCATGCACAACATTCATAATCATAATAAAAATGCGGAATTGAAACTGAGTACGGAAAACATGGTCAAGTCCTGCAATATTTCTGAATAATACTATCTGACATCAGTCTGCGAAATCTCTACTAAGAACATAAATCTTTGTCTGAAAAGAAGCTGGGACAAGGCCCCCAGTAAACCAAAAACATAATAAATAAGATAGTGTCTGACATAATTAGGCCTTCCGAATAATAGAAGGCTCACCACTGTGAGATCAAGTCTGCAAACCTGAGAATGTCTACTGAGTAGCTGGACCCCTAGATTGTGCCTCAGAACCTGGAAGGAGGGGGGGGGGCAGCACAAAAGTACTGGCACGCGAAGCAATCCAAAAGTAGTATAATGGAACATACATATATATATATATATATATATTAAGGGAAAGCAATTTTTCATCAAGACATCATGTATAAAACTGTTTCTGAAAAACACATGGGCACTTTCTGAAAACATGTAACCTGTCTGTTCATTTCAAATCATGATCTGTGTTTTACTTCTGAGTTAGGTGGTATTCCCCTACAAGTCTGATATTCCACGGGCTGTATGGAATCCGCCATTGACTCGGCAGGGAAGCCCCCAACCCAAGTGTGCCGCAAGGGTTGGAGTGTCTGAGTCTGATACGCCACAGGACATTTAAGTCAGCGCATAATAATATACCCGGGTCGGCAAACCACGGTTTTAGGCAAAGAGTTGTCTGAAACTCCCGCCTTCTTCAGGGAACCACCTAAGCTCTCTTTATGCCCTATTTTAGCCTTTTCTGAACATGTATCATTCTGAAATTTCTAAATCATGAGTCTGATAAAAATCTGATTTCTGAACTAGTCTGTGTCTGTTATGGCATTTGTCTGAGTTGGTATCGTCATACCAAGACTTGCAAGTCCTATTTCTGAGCCATAATGTATTAAGCAAGAGCTTTCATTCAAAACATAGTTTAGACCACCAAAACATGTAATTTGCATTAAAGATGTCATGTTCCGAAACTCAAGTCAAATCCATGCAAAACTTTCATCAAACATATGGTGGTCATGTGCATTTTTGGCAAAACCATGCATTCTTTCATTACATGCATATTCAACATTCACAACCCTCTCTTTCGTGTTCAAAACATTGTATATTACGTGAAACATGAAAAAAATTTACATTAAGAGAGAGGTTTCATGAAAATCATGCTCTAAATTCATATTTCAGGACAAATGCTTATATATATATACATATAACTTTCAAATCACTTTGGGGGAAAGCCAAAAGGCCAAAACAATATCATTAAAGCTTCTAAAACATGAGTATGTACATGAATTCGAAAACCCAATTCTTAAAACATGATTTCTATGCCCATGAGATTTTAGGAAAACCCCGCGTACCTTGTTCTCCACGAATTTTGGGTCTCTATCGAAGACTACGTCGAGAGGATTCCGAATCTGTAATTTGTTTCACGAAGAAATTTCGGAATGATCGGTCCTTCAAGCTTATTTTCTCAAACCCTAGTTGCTCCTTCTCTTAAGTTCTTGAAGGATTAGATTTTGGGATTTTATAGGAGGCTTCAATGTTGTTAATAGGCCCAAATCCGTTTAGGAGTGGGTAAGGACGATTTTGGGTTTTGTAAGGACTAACTTGCACTTAAAGTAACTCAAAACGGAGTGTTTTCGTCACCTGAAACCATAACTATGCGCCGCCCTTTGCATTGCCTAAATTTACATAGGCGCCGCCCTATGCATCGCCTATATTTGCATAGGTGCCGCCCTATGCATCGCCTATATGTGTATAGGCGACACATTCAACTTTGAAAGGCCATAACTTCTTCACCGGGTGTCCGTTTTAGGCGAATTTGGTATCGTTGGAAAGCTTATTCAATTATCTACAATTTGGTATATAGTAGGCCACCCAGTTCATCATATACAATGAGTTATGGTCAATAGAATTTGACACAAATTACAACGTCCACTAAAACTTAATCGATCGAAATGGTTTCAACTCGTCCTTGAGTTGAAGGACTTCTATGGTCTAAATTCATGCTCAAATGGATTCACATACTACAAAATTGATTAACATGCCAAATTGGTATAGGATTTAAGGCTCTGGGATTATCAACGCATCAGAGTCATATTTTTTTATTCTAGCCCGAAATGCGGGGTGTTACATTATCTCCCCCTTGGGATCATTCGTCCTCGAATGATGGGTAGGAACTTGTTGAAGCCTTAAAGGTATGGAATAACGCAGGCACGACATGTCTTCTAATAAAGAATACACTGAAACATGACCCTATGGATGGAACTACTGATATTCTGAATTCTTATATCGGACATGCATATCTGATGCATGGAATGCACGACTGGAGCTACTCATAAGCTGAGTTCTCATAATGAGCATGCATACCTAATGTATGGATTTGTTATTGAGTTGTTCTCATGAACGCAGAACTGAATACACAGATAAGCTGAGCTTTTTCTATGGGACATGCATTTCTAATGCATATCTGACTGAACTGACGTGTGAACGTATGACCGAATACACAATGATAACTGGTGTGGAGCTTGTAATAAAAATCTATGCATGCAACTGAATGGGGTATCTACCCCTTGGGACCCTATGTCCCTCTATGAATGCTCAATTCACGAAGATGCTCAGAAAACTGAGGCAATGCACTAGGCACCTACAAATTTAATCATATCTGAACGTCTGGAATCTAAAACGAGCACATGATGCATGAATTAACCTATACTCGCAAATACTAGTATACTCTATCTTGGAATAGTAACATATCTGAGATTTTGGGTAGCATGATTGAATGAAAAGACGAGAAAACAAGTCATGCGAATCTGACAGCTAAACTGATTTGCTGGCCACATAGACTGAACTACACTAGAGGCTTATACTCAATCTGGAGTATCTTATCAACACTCTTCCTTACGAAGTCCTGGTAGCATTAGATAGCAAAATATTTGGGCATGAGTCACACTAGACATCCGACTATAGGATCCCAACATTGACACTGTTCTATAGTATGGAACATAGGCATATATCTCATAAACTAGGGTAGAATTTTCAGGCCTTAGTCAATGCGACTTCTTACTTTCAAGCTTAGCACACTTCTCGAGTATCCCTTAACTATACTATTCCCTATAAATATCATATTCATTCAATTCAGCTTAAAATTCTCATATGAGCATTGACAAATTTTTTTCTACTAATGTCTAAAATAGCTTCATCCTTACACCGCGATCAAGCCTAACTCTAAGTCACAAAAATACAACATGCTACACTACGCTATTATTCTAAACCATATGACGCCACCTTCAATATCTCTTTTAAAGATCGCATCCTAAGCATAACATGTCTTACCACTTCAATGACTACTCTGAACTCTTAATATGAAGTCGCTAATGCATATTGCGACCTTCCACTACAATCCCAAAACGTCATTCAAGCCTAATTTATAACCGCATGTTAACTTCAAGGCAAACACCCATAAATACATACTTCACATAGTTTCTAAACTATTATCAATATAACTCCCACGCGCTATCCTAAAAACATACACACACAAACTTTTCCACTAAACATCACATGTATCAAAGATTGGCCCAAAATCTCACTTCATACTTATGGCCTTATCTAAGCAAACGTACTATGATCTTCCATCAACAAGAACATTTACATCATCACCACTATCATTGCATAGGGAGGTCACTAAAAGGTTAAAACATAAGACCCTGAAGCATGAGAAGATTTTTATATGGGACTGAACACACTATAAAGAGTGAGTACATGCGTCATGAGTTGCATGACCTCAACTAGAGTTCCAAACATAAGGAATGTAATTCCGACTACTTGAATGAAGTAGAACTCATTATCTTGGAACTGGAAGAGTACGTGACTCTCTATCATATACAGGAATCACGAACTATGATCACGGAACTAAAACGTAAAGTTTGAGTAGGCATTGGGATCACTGAAAAATACTAAGATAGGAATGGGTTGAGTCTCACTCTCACTTTCTGACGGTCTCTGTCGTCATGACATCACTACTAGAATCTGAGAACCTGACTTGGTTATTCATTCTATCATCTCCCCCTTAGCTTCAAACCATCATCTTAAGTTGTGGGAGATACCGTATTAGACTTTAAACTTAACTGCACTCTGGGGTATGAAAAACGACAATACACGTAATCAATATAAATTGACCCTAATGACTACATCTGGAAGTGGCAAAACCTACTACAAATACCGCCTTCTGAGACAAACTCTATCATTCTGTAACCCCAATAGTCATCATCTATTACTCGAACACTTACTAACTTCGAATCCTCATGAGCATCCCCAAAGTTGAAGCGCACACCCTCTAGTACCTCTACTCTTATTTCTATTAGCACAACTTTCAAGGCACTCGCCACACATCAACTCAACGGTACCACTAGTCACACACAGCATGTAGTAGCATTAGAATAAATACCGTCGTTTTAAACCACCCTGGGCATACTTCTACATCATACATACACCGTCATACTTCATTATGAAATCAAATAAACTTAGGCACTCGGATAGACTGTTTCAAGCCTATAGATCACTTCCCAATAACTAGTATCATTAGTCAAGAAACCTTCACTTTCACCTTCATGGCCATCAACTGTTCAAACTTAATATAGTGCTATGCATGATTTACAACCCAACCTTACACGAAATTTTCACTTGGAAACTATGAAATAAACATCACGAAACACTAGTGCACTAGAACTTCATATCCACAATAATCGATCATGACCTAACGGTTTTCCTTATCATAATCCATCAGCATGTACTATTTCAGCACATCAAGCCTACTAATTTAATCCCACAAAACATGCATCATCAATCTCGTGCCACTATTTACCACCACACCATTTCAATTCAAGCCTATAGTTTAGTATCAATCATTTACCACCAATGGAGAATGCAACATAATATAAATATCCTAATCCATCATATTGGGATATTCTACCCAAATATCTCAAAAATCTACTACATACCTTCTCACAAGTAGCACTAGTTTACAACTACCAATGAAAAGAGGGTCAAGGGGGTTAAAGCCTCAAAATAGACATGGTCAACCTTATCCTTATATTATAACCCCGTACAATCGTATCTACTTATACTTCTTTCTCACATCACAATTACTTACCCAAGCGTACATTTACACTACCTTCAAAATCCACAACAACCATGAGTCTATACATATATTCAACCAACACAAGAACCACACGTTGAGTGACAAATTGTTAGTGAATCAAAAGAGCCCCACACGGCTTCACTAGACTTTTTAGTTTCACCAACACGATGATAAAATATTTTCAAGAGATAGAAGCTTGTCACACAACATTCCATAATCTAAGGATACACATCTTACTCCGTAAGAATAAAAATCTG
The DNA here is from genome assembly GCA_030864215.1 of Capsicum pubescens. NCBI lineage: Eukaryota > Viridiplantae > Streptophyta > Magnoliopsida > Solanales > Solanaceae > Capsicum > Capsicum pubescens. The sequence continues at coordinate 349,620,815 of CM061538.1, read as the reverse complement.
GGTTAAACGCTTCCCTCACAGACTACCATACAATCCACACATGCTACTAGCTACCACATTAGTCTATCACCATAAGGGGTAAATCACCCTCACTCTCACTTCTAACTTTGTGACTTTACATCACCAACTTCTTGGTCTAATTTCATTACCAATAGGTCATGAAAACAAAACTTTGACTCATACTACTATTTGGGTGGAAATACAGTTCCAACATTCTACTACACATCATCCCCCCTTAAGCAAGACATTTGTAACATAAATTTGAAGGGGACTAAACGCAATTAATACCTCAAGCTGAAAAGCACGATTCCATCAGGATCAATGTTTACATCGGAATCAATACACATTGAAGCACTAACGGATTCTTAGTCCTTGCACAAATTTTAACTCTTATATGGTTCAATCAGAAAGTACCGTACCATTTAGATTCTAAACTTCTGTACTTGAATCACCTTAATAATGAGACATATCTGAGGACATTAGAGTAAGGAAAGAATGTGGGATGACTTTTTACTTTCGTATGGGCGACACCATAGCACGAATTAGAGTATGAAAGAGGAACATTCTGACTCTATTGCACGAACTAGAACGTGAAGAAAAAGAGACATTCCTAAACGCCTAGTAGCCTCCTGCTTATAAGTGTGGCGCGCTACACACCCATAAACAAGACTCTACCCGACGCGATTTCGCAGACACCCTGGGACCATGAACCGTGCTTTGATACCAAGTTTGTCACGACTCGAGCCTAGGCCCTAGCCGTGACGAGCATCCCGAACCATGAAGGCTCGGAACACCCATTCTCTATCTGGTTATCATGCACAACATTCATAATCAGAATAAAAATGCGGAATTGAAACTGAGTACGGAAAACATGGTCAAGTCCTGCAATATTTCTGAATAATACTATCTGACATCAGTCTGCGAAATCTCTACTAAGAACATAAACCTTTGTCTGAAAAGAAGCTGGGACAAGGCCCCCAGTAAACCAAAAACATAATAAATAAGATAGTGTCTGACATAATTAGGCCTTCCGAATAATAGAAGGCTCACCACTGTGAGATCAAATCTGCAAACCTGAGAATGTCTACTGAGTAGCTGGACCCCTAGACTGTGCCTCAGAACCTGGAAGGAGGGGGGGCAGCACAAAAGTACTGGCACGCGAAGCAATCCAAAAGTAGTATAATGGAACATACATATATATATATATATATTAAGGGAAAGCAATTTTTCATCAAGACATCATGTATAAAACTGTTTCTGAAAAACACATGGGCACTTTCTGAAAACATGTAACCTGTCTGTTCATTTCAAATCATGATCTGTGTTTTACTTCTGAGTTAGGTGGTATTCCCCTACAAGTCTGATATTCCACGGGCTGTATGGAATCCGCCATTGACTCGGCGGGGAAGCCCCCAACCCAAGTGTGCCGCAAGGGTTGGAGTGTCTGAGTCTGATACGCCACAGGACATTTAAGTCAGCGCATAATAATATACCCGGGTCGGCAAACCATGGTTTTAGGCAAAGAGTTGTCTGAAACTCCCGCCTTCTTCAGGGAACCACCTAAGCTCTCTTTATGCCCTATTTTAGCCTTTTCTGAACATGTATCATTCTGAAATTTCTAAATCATGAGAGTCTGATAAAAATCTGATTTCTGAACTAGTCTGTGTCTGTTATGGCATTTGTCTGAGTTGGTATCGTCATACCAAGACTTGCAAGTCCTATTTCTGAGCCATAATGTATTAAGCAAGAGCTTTCATTCAAAACATAGTTTAGACCACCAAAACATGTAATTTGCATTAAAGTGTCATGTTCCGAAACTCAAGTCAAATCCATGCAAAACTTTCATCAAACATATGGTGGTCATGTGCATTTTTGGCAAAACCATGCATTCTTTCATTACATGCATATTCAACATTCACAACCCTCTCTTTCATGTTCAAAACATTGTATATTACGTGAAACATGAAAAAAATTTACATTAAGAGAGAGGTTTCATGAAAATCATGCTCTAAATTCATATTTCAGGACAAACGCTTATATATATATACATATAACTTTCAAATCACTTTGGGGGAAAGCCAAAAGGCCAAAACAATATCATTAAAGCTTCTGAAACATGAGTATGTACATGAATTCGAAAACCCAATTCTTAAAACATGATTTCTATGCCCATGAGATTTTAGGAAAACCCCGCGTACCTTGTTCTCCACGAATTTTGGGTCTCTATCGAAGCCTTCGTCGAGAGGATTCCGAATCTGTAATTTGTTTCACGAAGAAGTTTCGGAATGATCGGTCCTTCAAGCTTATTTTCTCAAACCCTAGTTGCTCCTTCTCTTAAGTTCTTGAAGGATTAGATTTTGGGATTTTATAGGAGGCTTCAATGTTGTTAATAGGCCCAAATCCGTTTAGGAGTGGGTAAGGACGATTTTGGGTTTTGTAAGGACTAACTTGCACTTAAAGTAACTCAAAACGGAGTGTTTTCGTCACCTGAAACCATAACTATGCGCCGCCCTTTGCATTGCCTAAATTTACATAGGCGCCGCCCTATGCATCGCCTATATTTGCATAGGCGCCGCCCTATGCATCGCCTATATGTGCATAGGCGACACATTCCACTTTGAAAGGCCATAACCTCTTCACCGGGTGTCCGTTTTAGGCGAATTTGGTATCGTTGGAAAGCTTATTCAATTATCTACAATTTGGTATATAGTAGGCCACCCAGTTCATCATATACAATGAGTTATGGTCAATAGAATTTGACACAAATTACAACGTCCACTAAAACTTAATCGATCGAAATGGTTTTAACTCGTCCTTGAGTTGAAGGACTTCTATGGTCTAAATTCATGCTCAAATGGATTCACATACTACAAAATTGATTAACATGCCAAATTGGTATAGGATTTAAGGCTCTGGGATTATCAACGCATCAGAGTCATATTTTTTTATTCTAGCCCGAAATGCGGGGTGTTACAAAAACATTATGGATCAACTCCCCATTCCATAGCCTAAAGCCCATAAATTTAGCAGTTTACAGCTTAAAATCAAAATCAAACCCTAAAGAATGCAAAATAGACCACCAAAAATAAACCCCAATGCAACACTCTACTAATCATATATTATCCTGCGGCACAAAACAAACAAGAACACCAAACCAAGCACCAATTGACACAACAAAAACATCATCAACTACTTAATCATCGGAGTCGGCTATTTGAATCCTCAAAGTTAATTCTGCTCCAATTAGACGAATTTATTCATAGCTCAGTAATAACAACAATAATAATATACCCAGTGTAATCCCACAAGTGAGGTCTGGGGAGGGTAGTGTACGCAAACCTTACCTCTTCCTTCAATCAGATGAAAAAGACAAACATCGGCAACAAGCAGTAAGAACAACATGAAAATACACTAATAAAAGCTGGGGGGAAAACAACCAATAGAAATAAAATCCAAGAATAGGAAAATACAAGACTGTACAACTAATACTCTAGGAATGGAAAAGCAACGCACTCGACTACCTACTTCCCTAATTCTCAACCTCCACACCGTCCTATCAAGGGTCATATCTTCATGGGGAGCTAAACTTGCACCTTGCCCTGCCTAATCACCCCAACCCAGTACTTCTTAAGCCTATACCTATCCCTCCTCAAGCCCTCGACGGCCACCCTCTTGCACCTCCTCACCAGAACATCTGCACAGCTCCTCTCAACCTTATTTTCTGCGTCTTACCTCCACGGGTGCCACTCCCACCATGGCCTGAATAATTTCATTTTCTGCGTATCGGTCGTTTCGGTTCGGTTTTGGAAGTTATCGGTTTTACTTAATCATTATCGGTTTGTATACACGCTAAACCGTTAAAGAACCGTTAAGATATCAGTTAATCGGTTTATCGATTTTTAATTGTTATCAGTTCGGTTATCGGGTTAACCGTAAACATTGAACATATATAATTTAAAGTTCAAAGCTACTGCCTACTGCTTATTGCTCTTTCTCTGCACAAACTGCATTTCCTGCAGTTAATTTCCTACACTAACTGCACAAGTACAAAATCTGAACCCACAAATAATCCCACCAAAAAGTAGTTTCTTCATAAATAAAAAGCACATAAGCGAGCACATGGCATAAGATACAAGAAGCCAACAACAAAATTACAAGTTACAGCGCAGTTTAATGACATAGAAATGGAAGAATGTACAAGGCATTAACATTTAAGATTTCAAATAACACCACCATGTTACTAGATGCCACACAAGAAACACAACAGGTCGAAGAACACTAGAGGAACAGATGCAGAGTGCAACTTAAACTATATTGATAAAGTCAAATACCAATTTTTCAGTATTCATACTAAGTTAATTGCACGCACTTAGACAAATTAGCAGGAAGCCACTAGTACAAAAATCCAAGATTCACCTCTATGTCATGAACTATAAAAAGCAAGTAAAAATATGCCAAAAGGGTCTTTAAAGATGATAACTTTACCACATCAGTCAGCAAGAAAACAAGAAAAAGCAAGCTTACCAAGAAAGACACAAACAGAGAGGATGAGAGATTATGAGAAAATTGAAAATAAAAGTTACCTGTTGTTGAGAGCAGCCAGCAGTTTGGCTTTGGCCTTTGGGTCTTGAGCAGCACTGCAGCAGCCAGCAGTAGCTTTGAGTTCTCAGTTTTGATTGTAATTGAAGTATTGAACCTAATTAAAAGAGGCAAACAAATTAGAATATTGAATGAAGGATCGATCTCTTTGCTGGGCCGATGGGATAATTATTAGGGCGGTTCAGATTGTCTTGTTGGGCCGAACCGATTGGATCTAAAGATTACACAACTTATATTTTTAATATTAGAAAAAAATCTCAATTCCCTAACCGTATTACAAATTTTCATCATATACACAGAATAGAAAAAGAGAGTAAACTAATTAAAAAAATAGGAGAGAGTATAATGAGTTGGTATTTATGTTATTTATACTAAATATTATTTCTAATATATTATAGTTCAAACACTAATTTTAAAGTCTTTCACACTTTTAATATATTATAGATATAGATTATACATTATAGATAGATATAGATATAGAGTATAGAGTATAGATTTAGATATAAATAGATTATAATATAGATATAATATTATCTAAAAAAAAATAAAAAGTTAACTATCATAAAATTTACAATTAAAACTTTTGAGTCATCTTGGAACAGTTGGGAATTGTTGATCTCGTTATAACGAAAACCTTTGAAGGTATGATTGATCTCGCCACTCATCAAAAAACTTGATAATTCTATTGGACTACGTGTCTGCTGTGGTAGAATATTTGTCTATTATACTGATAAAAAATAAATTGTATAGTTGCAAAAGCTATATACTGTATAAAAAACTTTAATTTTGATGCCTTGTTTTTATGATTCTTCAATTACACCAACTGTTATGGTCCATTTTATTTTTATTCTATTTTTTTGTAATAAGATAGCTGAGTTGTCCAAATAGTTAGGCAGTTTGTAGTTTTGTTAACACAAAAATGCTTTCTAAAATAGCTACTCTTATCTTGATTGATCGTTTTTCATCATTAATATATGAGACAGTAATAAAAAGAATGCATTTTATTAGAATATTGGCCGTGAAAGAAGACATTAAAATAGTGTCAAAAGATCAAATAATGGTACAAGTTCATTAGCTTCCTCTTTCATCTCTTCTGAGCTACAACAATCAAAGACACCAAAGAATTTGTTCAATCTGCCTCATTATTTACACAAGATCGAGTGATGTTGCATAATGCAATAGATGGAAAAGCTGCAGCTCTCTCGATATGGTTAATACTCATCAACAGCCACCACTAGACCTGTTCAATTCTTCATTTACTACAGCCATACTTGGCCTGTTATCTGGATCCTCAAGAGTGCAAGTTACCGAAAGTTTAGTTAACATAGTTGCTTCGCTTACAGAGAATGTTCCCTTGAGATTTGGATCGATGAAGTTCTCAAAGTTGCAACATTCAGCTGCACGTCTCATTGTGCAGTCAACAAGTCCTTTACCAGAGAGTACTTGAAGGATTATTACTCCAAATGCATATACATCGCTCTTTTCTGTGAATCGGCCAGTTGTAATGTATTCAGGAGCCATATATCCAAGTGCAGCACTGACCTTAAGTGCTGAATAAACAACATCATCGGCAAGTAGCTTTAGTAAACCACAGTCCAGTATTAGTGGAGTGAACTGTTGATCAAGGAGGACTTTTTCCACTGATATGTTGCGATGAACCATAGAAGGTTTGTCTAGTTCGGAGCTGTGCAGATATCCTAGTCCTGTTAGAAAGATGCATAGCTAGCGGTATTAGTCAAAGGGAAGTATGAAGGAATCATATATTAAGATAGAATGCAAAAAACATGTGTAATCTTGAGTTGAGGGGCTATCTTGAACAGCCTCTCTACCTCCAAGGTGGAGGTAAGGTGTCTGCGTACACTCTACCTTCACCAAAACCCACTTGGTCGGATTACATTGGGTATGCTGTTGTTGCAAAAAACATGTGTTAAGTCTTCTGTGACTCTCACAAAAACAATATAGACAGTAAGTTGAAACCATTCACCGTCATAGTGTATTGACGGTAAGGCATGTACAATAGACGCTTGCGGTCCGGCCCTTTTTCGGATCCTACGCATAGCGGGAGCTTTAGTGTACCGGGCTGTCCTTTTTTCAAATATTTGTTCCCTGTGGTTTCCAGTATGAACTACTGAAGTTAATGCAGTGATGGTGCAACTCCGATAATTCATCTTAATCAAATCAAAGGCACTGGTTATGAAAGAGTGAATATAGGAGAACTATTAAATGCACACATTAATATGGTTCTTGAGACATGTCCTACTTCTTCCCTTGATGGCAAGGAAACTTGAAGTTTAGAATAAAGCAATAATTGGCAACCTCTTTCTGGTCTTCACTTAAGACACAACAATTACTGCTTGCCCCACAACTATATCTGTAGGTGGCAATAATTTCGATTTTTTTTTTTCATATTAATTTGCAAAAGATGTAATGATGAACAAAAGCAAAGACTAACCTTTTGCTATACCCTTGACGATTGAAACTCTTTTGGACCAGTCAAGAACATGATTGCTGTTTACGTCAACATCAAGATACTGAGAGAGGTTTCCTTTAGAGGCGAAGTCATAGATTAAAAAACACTCGCCCCTTCCCTTTGAACAACAGAAACCTCTTAGCTTGACGAGGTTTTCATGTTTCAGGGAGGTTAATAAGCTCAAACCCTCCATGAACTCAGTCTCCTCCGACTTACAGCTTGTTACGCTGATGCTTTTTACAGCTACAATAGATCCATCTTTCAATATACCTCTGTAAACAGCAGAGAAATTGCTCCGTCCCAATAGATTTAACTCTGTAAAATGCTGAGTTGCAGACTCAACCTCTTCCAAATTGAACTTGAATCCATTTAAAAAGTCATTGTACATGCTGTTGCAACCCTTTTCAGGGGTCATAGGGTCCCAACGATTCGAGTACTCAACAGTAAGTAGTGGAGAGGGGCTTCTCTTGTATATTTCCTTTGCCTGATCAGTACTAAGCCTATCATCTGATGTATCACTTGTATTCCCTACTCTTTGTTTAAGCCTTCTTCGTCTGAATATACCGAAAACTACAGCAACTACCAAAGTTACAGTGACTGTAATCACTGAAGCAACAATAATCGCTTGAGGAAATTTTGATGATCTTGAACAATGAGTTTGATTACAATGCAAAGGACTAATATGAGCAGCTCCTGGGACATCCTTAGCGACCCCGTTATTATTGGAATCAGGTACATCAGAACCAACTTGATTCACGCTGACATGATCCCAGGCAGTGCAAACTCTCAATGAAGTAAATCCAGTACCACATAAACCAGGATTGCTTTCATAATTGAATTTTTCATTCAATCTCCGCAAAGCTTCAAACAATTGAGACAAAAAGAAGTTTAGCATCAGATCTCATTCAAAAGGGAATAACTTCAAGAACTCGAAAAGGGAAACTAACCTGGAGGAACAACTCCAGAGAGGGTATTATTTTGTACTTCTAGAACTTCCAACTGGGGAGCAGCAGCTAATTTTGTCTGAATTGGACCGGATAGCTGATTGAATCCCAAATATAGTTTTTTCAAAGTCCCCGAGATTCCTAAGTTTACTGGAATTTCACCTGTCAACCTGTTACGTTGCAATTCAAGAACACTCAACTTCTTCAAGAACCCAATCTCTTTTGGTATGCTTCCTGTCAACTGGTTACAACTCAAGTCCAGCACTGTGGAACCACAAAATGCCCAAATCAACTCAGAACACAAATCATTGAAGAAAAGGGAAAAAAGATAAAAAGTTCTTCAAAAATATAACTAACAAGAAAAGAAAAAGACACAAAAAGGGGTGCGTGAGTGCGGCAGTGGCGGAAACAGGAATTTTAACAATGGATTTACAAAATGTAAGATGACATACTTGGAATTTCGAATCTGCAACCTAACACAATTTTGAGTCATTTATACTGTTGTACACTTCTACTTAATGATTTCCTCATGTTAGGGAATTCAACAATTTTTATATATACAAAAAGTTTATTTTCTAATCAAACTTGCTGTATAACTTTTGGACAAAGGGAATTCAGTTGCATTCTCTTCAGACGAAAGTGAACAAGAAAAAAAAACACCAATCCGCACAAAGTCCTACCTTTACATGACCAAAAAATCTGCATAGATCTGTAAGAAATTTTGCAACTTGTCTACTACAACAACAACAACAACACCACACCAATGTATTCCTATAAGTGGGATCTCGGGAGGCTAAAATTCACGCAGACTAACACCCCTACTTCGTGGAGATAGAGAGGTTGTTTCCGAAAGACCCTCTGCTAAAGTAACACATAACAAAGCAGTTTGAAAAAGATAACACAGAGGTAGAACAAGGCATAGCAAATAAGACAAAAAAATAATACAGAAACAGACCATACAGAGCAGAATAATGTGATAAGCAAAGCACAAGAAACACACACAGTAGCTTGTCTACTATGTTACCTAAATTCATTTATACTAAGTTGCACGGACTCTTCACTTTTGATACCGCACACATGTGGGATTCTCCAAAAATACAGTACTTTTGGCGAACCGACACGCACCCGCTGACATTTTTGAAGAGTCCGAACAACATAGAGCAATACTAAGTTGCACGGGACTCTTCACTTTTGATACTGCACCCATGTCGGATTCTCCAAATACACACTACTTTTGCAGAAATCGACACACACCCATCAACATTTTTGAAGAGCCCGACCAACATAGCTCAACAATCAGCAGAACAAAAAGAATTCCAAGAAAAGGAAATTTACTAGCTACTACAAACCTTGTAAACTTGCCATGTTTCCAAGTTCTGATGGTATACTCCCAGTAAGATTGTTCATATTGAGATAAAGATCATTCAACTCAGTCAAATTCCCAAGTTCTTTTGGTATATCTCCTGTTAAAGAATTATAATGCAAGTAAAGACCAGAAATACACTTCAGCTCAGCAATTGCTGGTGACAATTTTCCAGTAAGTCTACTGTTTGTCAATGTAATGTTTGTCACTTTATGATGCTCATTACAAATAACACCAAGAAAAGAACCACTACATGGATCACCATCACTTGTCCATGATGAAAGTTTCTTGTTTTCTGGATCCAAAGCTGATTTTATCTCCATTAAAGCTCTTACCTCAGCATTTCCAAAAACATGTTCAATACAAGAAAATGCAAAAAACATAGGCAAAATGAAAGCTAAGAAGAAATAATTAACACCCATTTTTGCTGAATTTTGTTATATTCAAACAAACAAAAAAGTTTAGGCTTTTTATGAAGTACTAGTGAGCTTTTGCATTGGGATTTCAATGGTGCTTCACAGTAGAGAGAGAGAGAGAGAAAGAGGGAGTTTATTGGTGTGAAATGTCAAAAGAGAAAAGGGAGTTAGTTAGAAATACAGTAAGGAAGACTTTTTGAGCATACTGTCTGACACATGCATGCACATTCATGAACCGAGTTCGACAAAATTCAATAACTTTAAATATAATTTGATACTTATTTATATTAAAAATTTGTTTAATATGTATAAGACATGAGTTATTGGTGAGTTCGACAAAATTCAATAACTTTAAATATAATTTGATACTTATTTGTATTAAAAATTTGTTTAATATGTATAAGACATGAATTATTGGTGAGTTCGACAAAACTTAATAACTATAATACAATCTGATATTTGTTTATATTAAAAAAAATGTATGTAATATGGATAATAAGAGATTTATTAAGAAACTAGTAACTTTTAAAAAAAAAAAAAAATTGAAATTCATAAACTCAAAATTCACCTTTGTTTCTTTATATCATCATTTTTAAAATTTAGTTACATTGCTTCTGTAAATAAGTTTGAAGCTTAAGTTATATGGATTGATCGATAATATGTGTGTTTGGTACTGTGTTTCCCAATATTATTTTGAAAATAAATACTTTTTTTCTTACTTTATTTCTGATAATTGATAAGTAAAGAAAATATTACTAGTATATTATCTCAAGAACATTTACATTAGAAATTTAGAAAATATAATAAGGGTAGGAGTGGTAGGGTGGCGGTTGGGGGCGTTAGAGGTAGGATAGAGATAATAAATTTGAAATGTTACTTATAAAATTTATTTTGCTTACGTCCTTTACATAAGTCGTTTTCCTTATATTATAACGAACTTGATTTATTTGAAAGAAAAAAGTCAAATCATTTTGATCATCCAAATATGGAAAAAAAAACATTTTCTTCCTATCAAATATATTCGATATATAAAAAAATATCTATACAATTAGGTCGAGGTTACCCTTAGTACTGCTTGAGACGGTTAAAGGGTAAGGGCTCTCTAGGTGTATTATTTTGTTGGTTAATGGTACTTTACATGGTTACAAAAAAAAAATTAAAAAAAATTAGGTCGGTGAATATAAGTTGTATATGGTTCCTCAAACTTTAATTTCTTTCCCATTTTCATATCCCTATTATTGCCTCCACAGTTTTTCCAATTCAAACTTGTAATAAATGTGAACAAGTTATCTATTTTTCGACTTTACAAAGCATGATTCAGAATTCCACTTGCAATATTTACAATCATATAGTAAGAGTAATTAATTAATTCATGTGGAAATGAAAGTTATTATTGTCTACAGAATAAAAATATTCTCACGTATCATGGTCTCACCCAAATAGGATTAATTAAATAGACAAAAGCATATAGTATAAAAGTATTCAAGGACATGCATGTGAGTTTTCCACATTGAGATTGAGCTAAACGCAGATTTTGAGATTTTAACTCCTTCCACTCAAATTTCACTATGTTTCGATTCGGGGTGGATATTAAGTTTTGGAGCAACGGTAAAATTATTTTCGTGTGATTTATAGGTGATCAGTGACGGATTCAGGATTTAGGGATCGTGGGCGTTCGAAAGGTTCGAACACACATATTGCAGTGACGGAGCCAGACTTTTGGTTAAGAGTGTTCATATTTTTCCTTGGGCAAAGAACTGTTTAAAAAAACAAAGAAAATAAAGCACTGTTGCACCTGCCAAGGTTTAAACCCGGGTTGTTGATGCGGAAATGCACACTCTTGACCACTGGACTATGTTTCTCTAGCTTGTCAAGGGTGTGCAACTACATGTATATAACCATAAATATCTATATTTAACCTAGATACTCGAAAAAAAATTCCGATGAAGGGTGTTCATCTGACCACCCTTCGTTGGTTGCGGCTCCGCCACTGACACATTGACGTCGAAAGCTTTAAGGTTCCTCTTGTAAACTAAAGCACCTAATTATCTTCTTGGTTTACTGGGTGTTTTTCTAAATTTTATACCAGATTTTATACATTTTTATATAGTCATACCTAATCTGCGTTGAATTTAAGAGGTGTCGGAGCACAAAAAAAGTTTGGCTATAGTTCCGCCCTTGTAAGTAATGTAGGTAATATGTTCGAGCTATGAAATCAATCATCAACATTTGTATTAGGATAGATTGTCTGCATCACACTCCTTGAAGGTTTCTGCTAATGTAGAATATTTTGTGTACTGAAACTGCCTCTAAGATTCGACACTATTTAGAGAAAATTTATGTAAATATTTTATTTTTCATTTAAAAAAAAATAATGTGTGTATATATAATAGGTTAAGTTTAGCCAGTTTGGACAAACAATTCATAATGCTCCTGGTGTTGCTTCTTCTCCTTCTTACTTCCAAATTCAAAAAATTTCACCGATTGTCCTTTTTGAGATAGATATTTAGTAAATTATCTTTATTTTATTTCTCTCAGTTCATGAATTTTTTAGACCACGACATAAAAATTCTTTTACACAAACTAAATATTTTAAAAGAAAAAGATAAAATTAAATATGAAATTATGTAAGTTATTTTAAATGTCGATGATAGTTTAATATTTCGTCGATAAGAGTAGGCAATATTTGAGGAAAGTAATTGGTTTTTGGGACCTAATATTGTTGAAGCATAGCCAAGATTTTTAATGGCTTTGATACTGAAATATCAGTCCTTTTCCACTACAATAATAATAATTCTAACGCTCCTTTTCATTATTCATATTTAATTTTCCTCCTCACACGTACATACGTATGTTTTTATATAAATGTACCTGTTGTACATCCCCTTCAATTATTCAAATTTTGAAAATTCTGACCCCTCAACTTCCCCTAAAAAGAAAAAAAAGAGAGGCACTATCTCAAAGTTATAGTGGATTTCTTAATGATTAAAAAATTGTAACATTTTCTCAATATATCCCATTCGGATACTCCCTCCGTTTCGTTTTAGTCGACCCTCTTTCTAAAAATATTTGTTTCAATTTAGTTGTCCTTTTGATGAAATCAAGAGAATTTTATTATGTTCTTCCAATAATACTCTTAACATTAAATGACTAAACAAAGTGTATTTACTCATATTTATATTTTTAAAGCATAATTAATAAGGCTAATTTAATAAAATAAACCCCCTAATTAATATTTTCTTAATGAATGTGTCAACTAATATGAAACGGAGGAAGTATTATATTATCTAGATAATATAGAAAGTGTTGAGCCCGACATAGATTAGAATGAGGATTGATTTAGACGTAATATTAGTTTCTTTATGAACTACTGGTTTTTTAGAGTATAATTCTTTTGAAATAACTTTTCAACAACTAATTAAGGAAATAATATTGTATCAAATTAACTTTCAATAATTAATTAAATATTTTTCTGCCACGATCACTAATATAATTTCCGGACCCACCTATGGACTTACAATGGATATGTTACTGCTATTATTATTGATCGGTAATATAAAAAGCATGTCAAATTTATATGTTAAAACTTTGAGCCAGTCAAATATCATTGTCTACCATACATTGAGTCGTTGGTATGAAAAATTCAAAATATACAATTAAAAACAGAAAGGAATATATATAAAAAAAAAATCATGAAATTGAGGTTATATTCGTTTTTTTTTTTTTTTTTTTGTAAATTCTGATGTAAGTCTTAGCTGAGGTCCAAATTAGATACCTAATTTTGACTTTAACAATTTTGTCAATATGTAGGGTTGACTCCTTGAACCCTCTTAGCTTCTACACAGTACTTTAAATTATGGACTGATTATACAAATGTTAATTACATTCAATTAATAAACAACATGTTTTTGGTGGTTTCTTACAATTATTATAAAACAAAAATAACATTTTTTGTCGGAATAGTTGATTGATTCTTGCCACACATATCTTATTCATATCATTTTCTTAACTTTGGATACCATATGATTATCCTTTTTTTTTTTCCTTTTTTTTTCTAATAGAGATGCATAGCATGTTTTTGATCAAGTTTATAGAATGTCAAAAATATCCTTGTTAATTTTTTGAAAAATTATTTACTTTAGAGGATTAAACACTTAAGCTTTTAGGGGGGGGGGGGAGTAAAAGTTTTGCAGTAGTAGTAGAAATTGTATTTTAAAAGATGAAAAAGTTTTCTTGAAAAAAAAACACTTTTAAAATCTTCATCAAACCCAAATTGTTGCTCTATGATGTAAAATACTTTTCAAAATATGATTTATGAAACTTGATCATTGTGAATTTAGATATTGTGAATTTCATGTTATGATCTTTTACATTTAGTTAATCAAATAGGCTACTATAAGCTTTAGTTGTATATTTTGTATTGTTGCCAAAAATATGCCAAGAAGTAACAAGGACATTAGTTGGCAATCACAAAAAAGCAGGGTGCACTAAATAAATAAATAAAAAGTCACATTGATCCACTAATTTTTAATATTTTACATTTGAACCCATTCAAATTCATAAAATTGACATTGCTTTTAATTGTTCTTGCATAAATTCTCAAAACCAAAAACAAGAAATAATTAATTGTTAAAAACTCTGACTTATGAACTTAAGTCACTCATTTTATTAGTAAATATATAGTAATTTTAAATTGTGTTGTTACGTATGTAAGTTGTTTAACGGATGATAAAAACCTATTCAACTATAATGATGTAATTCCTCAACTTACAATTACTGAACATGTTTTTTCAATTATGTTTTCAAATTATTGAGAGCCACCCTAATTATGACATTAAGATTTGATGAAACCATCCAATTTAAATCTACATAAGTAATAATTAAGAATATTGAGATTAAAAAACTCCTTTATATTCCAAAAAAAAAAAAAGTAAAAGAAAAAGTCCTTCTCTTTTTCTTTTTAAAGAGGAATTATCATGTTTCATTTTTTATTTTATTTTTTTGCTTTACAATTTACCTGTTATTACTTCAAATAGAATACAAAAATTCTCAATGATGAAGATGTAGAAAGTAGATTACCAACTAAGTTAGTAGTAGACATTTTTCAAAAATATCACTATCAATTGGTCCATTAATTAATGGTTTCATTACACCCACCATCCAGCAATAACATTTACATCAATTCCTTATCAAAAAGTTTCTGAAAAAGTAATTAAAACAGACCTAATATGCTATACTAATTGGGAAAAAAGAAGAAGTGAAAAGTCAATTTAGTCATAGTCATTATGAATATTAAAAGATGATGTGTAATAACTCTATTAATTAATGTTTCCAAAAATCCTCCCTCCACCATTCACGACTTGATTAGATATAAAGATACAAAAAGATGGATACTAAGGGTGTTAATAGGTCATAAATTTTGTTCTGAGAATTGACTAAAGTTTGAAAGTTAATAGTAATGGAAATTGAAACCTAAAAAGGATCAGTTCCTGGTGAGATGAATATAATCATTTTATCGTTAATTAGATTTTTTGGATTTAAATTTTTAAGATATGAATGTCTCTCCATTAAATAGTTTTATACGGCGTCAATTCAAATTTATTGAATCCTAAAATGGTTAATGAACATTTGATGGCAAACCAAAAAGAATAAAAAAAAAGGGGGAAAGGTACGTACTTGAACTAATTCTCTATGCTTTCTCATGTGGTGTTTAAAATAGTTTACAATCTAAATAATCAAATATCAACTTTTGTATGATTTTCTTTAATAAAGGTTAATCTCACATAATTTTTGTTAGTCTATATTAATTTTATGTCTTAAAAAGGGAGTTTTCGAGCAACGATAAAATTATATTTGTGTGATTTTTAAGTCACGACTCATGATTAGATTAATAAAATCAGTCATTAATACTTGCATCATGAGATTTCCTACAAAATACCTTCTTGAAATGATGCGACCCTTCTACAAATCTTTCGTGAATACGAAATAATTAGCTAATTGAACTGCCCCTTTTAAATTATAATTCAATATTTTGATCCTAACTAGCTAATTGTACTTGAATAGATTTAGACAAATTTCAACCATGTTAGGTAAATATAGTGCTAGCAGAGGAGATGCATTAATCGGTGTGATAAAACTTAGTCTTCATTAAGTGGTATAGCAATGATGCAAAGGCTTGTGGTGAGTTCGGGTTCGAGTCTTGAATACGAAGAAAATTTTGTTAGGAGCGTCACCCTCAGAATGAGCCCTACAGTGCGCGATTTAAATTAATCGGGGGCTTCAATGCGGATACTGGACACCGGTTGGAAAACCAAAAAAAAAAAAAAGAACCCATTATTTATTTTAGAGAGTTATATATTTGACGGGAGTCTTGACGTAGTTAGTAAAATTGATCTCGTGTAGTTAAGAGGTTATATGTTGTATGAAAAAAGTCTCTAAAAAAATGTTGGACAAGATTGCATACAATAGATCATTATGATCCAATCCTTTCCCGAACTGTTTATTTTAACTTTTGAAAGTCTTGATCAAAGATAAGTTGTTGCTTTAATATTAACAAAAGTTTTCTTTTTAAAAAAAGAAAAAGAAAAAGAAAAATTAATTAGCCGAATACAAATTGTGTTTATTAGCTAAGAAAACACACAAATTGCTATTCGCCAAATATACATTTCCGAAAAATACTTCTAACTAAAAATAATTTTTCAATAAGCAGATTTTGAAAGTTGGATCTTATTAGATTCTAATTAAGATTGAATGCCTGTCTGATTTGGATTTACTTTGGTACTTTTGTCTTCCATCGACAAATGGAAAAATAACATAAATATACATTTTAACTTATCATATTTACACAAATCACTATTATTACGAAGTAAAACAAAAATTTCAACTAATTATGTATTCTCGATGGATGTGTCGGGAGCTAATTATGTATCTCAACAGACAAAAAATAAAAAAAAAATGTATTGAAAACTAATTATATATATCTTTACAATAGAAAAAATGTATCTTCGTTGGATGTATTATGCATCTCAACAAACCTAAAATAAAAAAAAATGTATCGAGAACTAATTATGTATCTTTCTAAAGGAAAAAATGTATCTTCATTGGATGTATCGGAAGCTAATTATGTATCTCAATAGACCCAAAATTGAAATTTTCAGTAACTATATAAAATATTAAAATTTTCTATAATTAAACTAAACTGTCGGAATTTACCTTGTTTGCCCACGACAAATTACCGACATTTCACACTAAATTAAAGACATCGCTGGCATCTAAAGATAAACTTTGTTAAAGGTAAATAATTAGTCACTTCATTTCATATAAAGAGCTTTTTCACCTTTTCTTCCAAAACTACTTTTTTTCCTTCCAAAAGGTAAATTGTAATGCTTTGTCTCTAACAAATGATCAAAACTTTGGGTGCATTAAAAGTTGAGATTTCCTTTTTGCAAAAATTATTTTTAAAAAAATCTCTATTTTAGAGAAACAAACACAAGGGTACAAAGATACTGTTCTTGCCCACATTCTTCTGCCATACTAAGGGGCAGCTCGGTGCACTCAAGCGAGGTCCGGAGAAGGGCCCCACCATGAGGGTGTATTGTACGCAGTCTTACCTTGCATTTCTATCAGAGACTATTTTCAAGGCTTGAACCCGTGACCTCTGCTCACATCGCAGCAACTTTACCGATTACTTCAAGCTCCCCTTCTCTTCTGCCATACTAAAAGCTAATAATAAGTAGGACAACTCAATTTGTAACCCCACAAAGTTATGATACATTTTTGTTTTTCATTGTAGGGCAGCATAAAAACATAGTATCTATCTCGATAGGCCAAAATAATTGCTCCTCATAATGAATTATGCATACAAGCGTACTCCGTCCTGGTCCAATGTGAACAACTTATAATCATGAAATCGATTCAATAAGTCTATAAGCCTAGCTAATTTCCATTTTGTATGGAACATAATGATTAATTTCTTGATTCTAGTTACTAAGAGGGACCTTCAACTAAGAAATAGAACTAGAAGCAACAAAAAGAAAAACGTTACCCCGAGTAATTGCAATAATCAGTTCATTGATATTCCTAGTATAGTAGATGTTATCACGCATACATGCTTAACTAAATGAAATTGTTTGATCTTAAATGGGATCCTCGAGCTTTGCCCAGTTTAAACAGACCTAGAATTTGAACTTTATGAGTTCTAACTCAAATTTGGCACATTGTCTAATTTACTTGGACCAAAATCTATTATTTTAACTAATGCAACGATTTTTTAACATACATATGCTCTAAACCAAATTACTGGGGTTTGAATATGCCTGCAACTTCTTCACTACTTCAGCCTCTATAACAAGTAACAACTGGGGAAATTAAGCACCCCCCACCCCACCCCACCCCCTCTCAAGAACCCATGCTGATGATGCAAAACAAAGTCGCGGTGTTTTTTGAGTTCATGCACCTCCTGGTACCTGTTGTTGGTGGAAGGTATCCCGCGGAATCCGTTAAGGTGTGCACAAACTGACCCGGACACCACGATTATCAAAAAGCAAAAAAAAAAACTCAGAAACTTCCAGCGACTATGAAAGTAAAGTATGAAACAGAAGCATAATCAGAATCCAACACTGCGACTATGAAAGACTTGAAACTGTAACGATATATAATCATCTCATTCACAAAGATTTCCCAACACAAACTTGACTTAAGAGTCTTGAATTTCATAGTCTCTTTGCAATGATACTTCTCAGACCCATAATATACAAAGAGAAAGTATAGAATAAAAAATATCTCCCATCAAGTGTCTACATTGCAGCTACATTTTCAGTTAATGTACAGTTCCCTAAGTAAAGCGGCAGCATATTAAGAATAAAAAACTCACATGTGATGCTCAGAAGAGCTTTCAAGACTAGTAAGTTCTGCTTGTCGCAGAGAAGTGCATTTTGTAGAGGAGGTGCGACAGATTTGTCGTCAGAGAGCTTAAGCAGTTGGTTATCTAAATCATGAGAACCGGTAGCTTCTGGGGCCAAGGGGGGATCTGCACTTTCTGCCGTAGAAGGTGCTTCCGAGTCTCTTTTATCATTTTCTGATGAATCATCAGCATCCTCTCTTCCGTTGTTTGGCTCTTTCGAACTTCCACCACTACCATCCTTTGGAACACCGGGGACCAAGTCAGGTCGAGCTTCAACAGCAACGCGTCTCAGGTGTAGCTGTTCAATTGAAAATACAACCAAGTACTTAGTTGCAACATATTGTTCTTTTTCATATATTACTCATCCTTGGATAAACTCTTCACCGATTAGTAGACCTAAATTCTAAAAGGAGAAGAGAAGAAAAAAGAAATGAAAATGATGTTTAGATGAACAAGTGACAAGAAGTAGTTCATACCTGAAGATGAAGGTTCACTTCATCAGGCCGTGAAAGAAATGGAAAATCACCACCACTTTTCAGGTATGCCCTTCTCGCGCCAGGGTATCTTTCACACACTTGATCTTTGAGTGATTGAGGGGTTGCACAATAGTCGTTTGTCTACACACAGCAGAAATTATGGTGCAATAAGAATCAAATTATCAGATAGTTTCTACTTTAGTGACTAGTAAGAAAGAATCTGACGACAACACAAAAAGATGATAATATCATTCAATCAATCAGCTATGCATTATCCGAAACTAGTTGGGATTGATTATATGAATCATCTACATTCTGCTCTATTTGAACCTACTTCACTCCGATACTAAGTTTCTTTTTCTAGACAAGTTAGATGATTTCTAGGATGAACGTAAGCAACATTAATATATCAATCAATCAATTAACCACAGCTCAATCCCAAATCACTTGGCTTGGATATATGAATCCTCTATACCCATTCCGCTCTATTCAGGTCCATTTCCCTTGGAGTTGGGAGTTTCTCAAACTCTCATGGTAACTAGTTTAATCAGTAAACTTCTTTTACATGCAAAAGAATATTGAAGATTGTAATCAGCTCGTCAATCATAACTAATAGTAAATGCTGAAATTATGTTGCAAGGTCTTGGATCAAACATTCCTACAACACTAGGTGAGGAAGGCCAACAAGCGGGAAAAGATTACAAACATTTGTATAAGAAGAATTCCTCGATGTCTAGCAAGTAGTTGATTTCTTACTTTTGATGTCCAGTAAAGAGGTGAAAATCGAAGTTTCTGCACCAAGAGCTACAGATCATAGCTACTCTAGGTCAAAGATTATGCTCACCAGTCTGTTTCCACGAAAGAAAAGATAATCTTGGTTACCATGACTTTTGGAATAAGCACGTCTCAGGGGAAGGAAAAAAGTTATGCAGGATCATGAGAGCAACATAATACAGCAGTATATACTTAACATGAATGATTAATGTCCTAAAATTCCAGAGAGGAAGAGATGTAAATAAATACTTGACATGCCAACAGCAAGGTGTATTAAGAATAGCTTTCTGTAACCTGATAGTCAATACTCTAACAAAATCAAAGAAGGGAGTTGGGACATGTTTACAAACACATACAGTAATTCAACTAACATATAGCTTAGCAGATTATAGACATACATCCATTAAAGTGATGGAAGTATCTGGAAGAAGAAGGGGTCCAACTGATGCAGCATCAGCTGTCAATGTCAATCTGGAAGCCAAGTCTTCTCTTGAGAGTGTCTCAACCTGCATCAAAATTGAATTCGTAAGTTATGAAAAGAAGGGAGTCAACTTTTTCTATAAGCAAATAGTTATGATATTGAGAAAGAACAAGAATCACGGTGAATATGTCATGGTCTAGTTTATTATTGAACTGAAAGAAAATGGACAATGAGGGTTAACAAAATTAGAGGACTATCGAAAAGAAAAAAACTATGACCAGTTTACACTTTGAACAGGGTACAGCAATGAAATGTACAACAAAAATACATGAGTAGCATTTTAAGATATTGTCATCAAGAATCTCATGGTGCAATTGTAGCATATTAAAGCACAACATGTTCTACAGACTACATTTTAGGCGGCTTGAAGTTTAGAACCCAAATGTCAGATAGACAAAGAAAGCAAGAGTGCTACATGAACCAGATCAACTCAAAACGTAGCAAAAATGAAACCATCAGACAGGAGGTAATGGATAATCTGCATCCAGTTTCATCTGATTGACATTCTGGGCAAAAGAATTAAAAGACGTATTGGAAAAGTTTTAGGAAAAAGAGAAGGTTAAATATGATAGAATTGTCTCAAAAATATTTAACATGCTTCTAGAGCTTCTTCTGATAATGTTTGACAAAGAGCGGAGAAAAAGGTGCAAAATGGAATACCATACAACTGCAATGAACTATGATACAAGAAAAAGGTCACTACACATTTTCTTTTGAAAAAGAAATATAATGCATACACATCTATTGGGCCAACTCTGAAGCAGCGAAAGAAATATGGTAGAGCTAAGTTCAATATACTGCTAACGGCTGCTTTCAGGAAACAGGAATTTTCCAAACAATTTGCGGTATGAGTGACATAAACCACTTGTAATATAACCCAAATCTGAGCTTAAACATTACCTGAGAAACAACAAAATCTACAGAATCTGCAATAAAGGGTTCCTGGGGACTATCACGAATTCCACTTAGCACATGCCGTTTCAGTATAAAAGAAGGAGCCCAACCAACACTGCAGTAGGAAATCGACAATAGCGGAAAAACACCTTTTAGAATATGAAGAGCTATGTAGTTAAAATCATAAAAACAATTTATATGCAAGAACTATGATGTGGTATATATACAAAAAGATATTGGATCACCTATAACTCGATAAATAGAAGCAGTAGTTGTAAGTATAGCTACTGATCAGCCATATTTGAGCTATAACAGTAAATTAGAGCTCTTATGATATGCAAAAACAATAAATTGAGAACTTACATAGGAGCCCATGGCATTGCAGCAGAGAAACTAGTGGTCTCCACAAACGTATTTGAAAGTACCAAGGATCTAACACGCCGGGGGCGATGCTGAGCAAAAAGCTGAGCTAAGAAGCCTCCAAGGGCTGTTCCATAGAGATGAATCTGTCGTGGGACAAGTTTAAAACATCAGTTACTCCCTTTATCATGAAACCTTATCTCTGCTTTTATTCCAAACAAAACATTCAAAATGCAAGATTCAACACTATAATCAAACCAATATCAAACAAGTGAGTGGTTAAAAAAAACTTATAGATGCATCTTTATATGCACTTCTTTGCATACTTTATCTAAATGCATATACAAATCAAGAAAGTCAATAAGGTGCATCTTACTAATTCTAAATTGCTCATCTCCTAGATAAGTAAGAGAGGTTAGATTGCACACATTACATGCTTAGGCTTAAGATGCAGCCATAAAATAAGCACCGAGATAAAAGGAACATACATGATGAACATCAATAGCATCTAGAAACTTCTCAAATGCTTGAATCCACTCGTGGTTGTTCCACGCACGTGGAATATCAACAGAAATTACACGATAACCCTGAGAAAGTAAAATCAGAAAATGTTAGCTTCCTTCAATTGAATTAGGGGGTTGTCTTGTAGAAAAACTAGCCAGTAGCTATATATCGTGGAAAGAGACATATCCACATAAATTATAACATGCAAAGAGAACCTTTTAGCCCCTATGTATGGAAATCATCTTTAGTTTGAATCCTGAAAAATATGTTGCAAAAGATTCTAACGCCATTTAAAATATGCGATATTCTTTTCACTTTATGTTATTGACATGTTATTAGCCCATGTAGTAGAGAGGGAAAGTCAATAGGGCGAATATTATTAATTTTCCAAGATCCAGTGCAGGCCAATGCTCCCTCAAAAGTCAAAACTTAGTTTGGCAAGCAAATCACTAAAGAAGTGCAACTTCTGTTACAATTCATACATTGCAGTAGTTATCACTTATCACTACTTGATGAATCCATGAGCTTTTGTTGGAACATACTTCCCTTTTCTAATCAAAGACCACATCCATTGGCAGTTGGCACGCTATGCAAAAAAGAAGGTATTACAACTGTCCTATGAAGTTCCTTAGATTATTGCATTTACATATAAAAGTTTTAAGGCCCATCATCTATTGACGAGAAATGTTTTGCTTGACTTTTAATACCGAAGAAAGAGGTATATTCCGTTTCATATATCGCCTAATATCTAATAACTATTAGATAAATGGTAAGAAATGCCATGGCAAAACTAACCAACCATTACATATTACATTATATTTTGCTCTTGCATTCTACCAATTCCATGGACTTTTAAGCTGCAATTTGATTTCGAGATGAGATAATCTATAATGACAGGTTAAGAAACTCCTTAAAGTAATCTCGAAGTGATCAATCTGGTTTCCAGACAAGATAATCAAATGATAGGTTAAGAAACTCCATAACGTAATCTCAAAGTGATCACTGTCTACTCTAATCCATTTTATAAGTTTGAAAATCCAGGTATTATAGGAAGGCCAGTTGGGACATTTTCACTCATTATCATACTTGAATTTTCCACCTCAGTTAGACACTTTATTCTTGACTTTAAAGAAAACATTTGGTATCTTTTACTTATTAAAACAATATAACATTTGCTATCTTTCATTTCATCCTTCCTCTCCCAGCTCCCTCTCCATCTGACCTTATGCTTAACACCATCTCTGAGGAGAGGATATGCAATAAAATTATTGCATCCAAGATCCAACAGAGTTTCAAGTTTAGGACATGTAAACTCAACAAGTTTAAGTCACTCAATTTGGCAGTCTAAGAGCAAGCATTTAACAACCATCCTGTAGTAAAGTTTTGATGTCTAAGAGTAACCAATTAAAATCTTGTTTCACTAGTACAATAGCGACATTTCAAGTAGCAATTCAGGTGAGAATGCTACGAATAAATTCTTCCAGAAAAGATCCAAACAATGTCCTTAAAGACTAAGGAAAATCATCGAAACAAATCAAATGCACCCATGGGTGTGACCCAGTGGTCAATGAGGTGGGAGAAGACCATGAGGTCTCAAGTTTAAGTCAATGGAGGTAAAAAATACTGGATGATTTCTTCTCATCTCCCTAGGCCTAGGTGGGCAGAATTACCCCGTACATGATTTTGTAGAAGGTAGCACGTGCATGTTGGAACAGTTGAACTGCGTGCAAGCTGGTCTGGACACTGCCGTCATTGAAAAAAATGAAAATAGAAAGGATGAAACAAACACCAGGCCATATGATCCGTTATAAAATAATACAACTACATAAAGAACAATGACATTGACTTATTTGTTCAGGGGCTTAACTTCTGTGGTTTAGAGAAAGAGTCCAGGAATTTCGTTCAGCCAATGATTGTCGCGTCACAAAAGCTATATCGCATAGGTAGGATCTTCAAAAGAAATGGAAGTTTCTGTTCAGTTTCACTTGTTTGTTCTCTGATAAAGTACAGCAAACATTAAATCATCTCTTTGGTAGCTCTTAGCTCT
The DNA here is from genome assembly GCA_030864215.1 of Capsicum pubescens. NCBI lineage: Eukaryota > Viridiplantae > Streptophyta > Magnoliopsida > Solanales > Solanaceae > Capsicum > Capsicum pubescens. Next base: position 349,596,585 of record CM061538.1, on the reverse strand, counting down.
CTCGTATAGTACATGACAATTTGAATGTGAAATCATCTCGACAATTGACATGAGTATGGAAATATTTTCTTTCTGCCAAATCACAAACATGCATATAAGAAAGAGTGACGGAGGATTTAGGTATTAAACATGTGTTAGTCTTTTTAATTTAAGATCTGAGGATAGGATCCATATCAATGTTATAGCAGTGGAAAACAACAGTAACTATCTGAAAGCATTAAAGGAATTCATCCACGTAGTCAAACCTCATCGCTTAAAAGTCAAATGTTTTATGTATTGCCGGCTGATAAGTTGGTATTTTACCAACTTGGTTCCTCAAGAACAAATTATTGCTTTGATTCACATGGTTTTGAGTGTTTTTAATGTTATATAATCTTCATTTGTGTAGGCATTCAACAATCAACGTGAGAATCAGGGATGTTGAGTCAAAAGAAGCCAAGAAAATGAGGACGGAAATCAATCCTGAAGAGTTCAAGGAAACCAGCCGGACTTAAGTAGTGTGCGAGATGCATATGACAATGTGCGGACGCACGAGCCTCTATGTGGAGCACATAATGAGGAAGATCTGAAGCTGGGTGCTGAAATGCAAAATACCCCGCACAAGCAAAACAAACAACTGAAGAAAAGAAAGCATGTGTGCCTTCCGTATGCGGAACGCGCATCAAGTGGCGGGGGCATTTTTGTCCAAATTTTCTAGCCAATTTTGGGGACTATAAATGTACTTTCTAGGGTTTTGTACTATTATCTTGAGCAGCTTTTTGCAGTGAACTCGTTAGGAAACTTCTATATTTCATTCCTTTAGATAATTTTCTCCATTACTTTGATAATTTTGAGAGATTTGAAGTGATTTTGCTGATTGAATTCCATTTATGGCTGATAGAGAAGATCTTCTTGGTATAATTGCTTTCTCTTTCTTTATGCATAGCTAAATTCCATATCTAGGGGTATGTGAAAATGAGTTAAGCTTTGCAATTGGGTATCCATGATTTGCTTTGGTAATTGATTATTGTTAATGGGTCTAACAAATCTTCACTTTTCATTGAAAATTAGTGGTTGCAAACATTAATGAAGCCCTTTAATTCTTATCTTGCTTGAGAAAGAAGATGGGAACTAGGAATAGGATTCATTAGCAATGACTTGGAGTGATCTCCATTTAATTACTTGAGATAGAGATAGAATAGTCAACTTGAGGTTTTAATTGGTTGGTTGTATTGAATACACCTTCGGATTTGAGAAAACCCAAGGTGAAATTGCTTGTGGGTGAGAAACTACAGGTATAGGTTGGACCAATTCTACCCATAACTTTATCAATTAAGAAGTGGATTGAAATTCCCAATTGCAAATGCTCCCATTTGAACACATCCCTAGGTCTTCCTACCATTGATTCAAAACTCTGAATTCAAGTGTTGATTTGAACAAAACTACTAGATAATCTTTAATTTTCTAGTACACTCCCCTCCCCCCGGCCTCTTTTTGGTTACCTTAATGCATACAAGTAGTGAATCTTACAGTGGTTGGGATAAAGCCTAAATCCTATTTCCTGTAGGTTCGACCCGACTCACGTTGGGTACTGTACTTGCGATGACCATGTACATTTTTTGTTGAGAAGGGGATTTGGACGTCCTCACTGGTCCTGTTGTTAGATCTGCATCCAGTTTGGAAACTCATATTTAAGTGAGATCTCAAATCGAAAGGGAGGAGAGAGACTCATGCTCAAGTGATACGCTTCTTGTGCAAATCCAAATCACTGGATATCAATGGTATTTTCCTTCCATCTGCTAAATGATTGATTTTGAATAAGTTTTACGTTCACTTTTATAATAAATTTTTGGCACTACGTTGGTATTAAGCTAGTTGCTCAGACTCTTCACAAATTTTACTGGGTGCGTGTCGAATCCTCCAAAGTAGTGCATTAGTGCATTTTTAAAGGATCCGACACATGTGCGACGACATTTGCATTTTCAGAGGATTCGACACGAGTCCATCAACATTGTTGAGAGTTTGATCAACATAGGTTCTAACACAGCTTTAACCGTTCGGAAACCCTTATTGATTCCTTTAAATAATTTTGGAAGTTACCACAGTAAAGCAACACAGGAGACAAGTTTAAGCTATTAAGTGATCCTTCATATTCATATATATTTATCAATGGCTGAAGTGATCACGATCACATATATGACCCATTCATCACTGTCGTTATCACTCTAAAAGCAGATACACAAACGTTCAGCAATAACTAGACAAACAACTAAAGAATCAGGGGTTTGCCTCATTACCTTTATAGATAATGACATTATCTGTTTGTAATATACATCAGCAGTTCCAGCTATGCCAGGCAGGCAAATCAGTGGGGGAACCACTTTTGGGCCAAAGTCATAATATCGCCACTGCTTTGACCCAATCTGCACAACAGATTAAAGAATATTAGTACATTTAACAAGGAGGCAAAGAGTCTGTTTATGCATCTCAATAACCTAACCAAAGAATAACAAACACCAAACAAGCTGAATTTGTTTGTGAAACAAATTTACATTCAATTCAAAGTTAGACGTCATTGATCTCTCAGAAACCTAGTTTCATTTTCACTAATTTAAACAGGAATCAAAGTCCAATGCATATAATTGAACACAAGCTTCATAATTATTGCAAGGATTAAAAGAAATAAAGATCAAGATCAAAAGTCAAAATAAACTTCAACATCAAGAAAGTAGCGATCTTCTTCATTTACAATGAAGAAAGTATCCTTTCCAACTAACAAAATTATCAATATGTAAGCAACAAAGTAGAATACAGTTATAAAGACCAAAAGTTTAGAAGAAAGAAGTCCTTAGTATAAGCATAGATTTCCACATTCTACTGTGATTAGTAGAATAAGTTTTTCAGCATTGATACAAACCACATCTCATTCCAACATTATTCAAACACAAACAAATCAGACCAACTACAAGATTATATTTGCAAGAATTCCAAAAAAGTGCATATTCTATTAAGGGGAATACTAAACGGGATACTAAATTGATTCCCGTACATATTTGGAAAGGCCATTTGATAACGGTAGCACTACAATTACCACAACATTAGAGTTAAAAATGATAACTTTAAGCAATTTAAAGGAACTCAGTTGATCATTTAGGAGCAGAAGCTCAGTCCTGTCGAGTACTCACAAGGAGCACACTTCATATTTCCTAAAAAAGAACAGAAATCATGTTCATTTACACGTGATACTCATTGACCACCTAACAGTCATAACAGATCACAAACAAACTCAAAGGTCAAAAAAATGTAAGATAACAACTACTCCCACTGTTCACTTTCACTTATCACATTTCGCTTCACGAGAATCAATCTACATAAACTTTAACCAACATTTTAAGATTGCAACTTATAACATCTTTCCTATAGTTGCTGAACATCTAAATTTCAAATAATAAATTAATCCAATTCAGTTTATCTCGAAGATTAGTCAAATTGTCTCTCACAAATTGCCTCTCTACTTCTTCGGAGGTAGTGGTATGGACTGCGTACATTTTACCCTCCCAGACCCCACTATGTGGGAATACACTGGGTATGTTGTTGAAAGTGAAAACAAGATCAGTAACATTGAAACTCGCACTATTTATTGTATCATTTGTGAACATCTAATTTTAAACTTTAATAACTAAATCAATCCAATTCAGTTTAGCTCCGAAGATTAGTTAAATTAACTCTCATATAACAAAACCTGACAAATACAAGTGAACAAACAGAGGAAGCAATAACTGAATCCAATTGGGTAGGTAAATCAGTATATATTTAGATTCATTGAAATCCAAGAAAACAAGCAAAACACAATCAAATAGAAAAAAGACACAAACCCATTAACAGTTGAGCAAAATCTAACAACCCCAAATCAATAAAAATCCAAAATTGATTAAAAAAAAAAAACTAAACATACAGGGATCTTGTGAAGAGGAACTTGAGACTTAAAGTAGATGTAATCACCAGGCGCCGAAAAGACGCCTCCTTTCATTGCTGATAATATATGTATCACGTTTTACTGCATATACATATACTCTTCCATTAAAGTTTGTTGATTTTGTTTGTTGTGTATGAGAAATTAAGTCATTTTGTCCAAGCATGGCATTTTGGATTTTTGGGTTTTTGGGTTTGTGGGGGTAATGAATGAGCTGTATGTTTATGTGAAATGGTGATGTAATGGGGGAGAATTAATCAATAATCAAACACATACACGTGGATGGACCCCATTTCGGCCATTTTCTGCTTAATAATTTTAAATATTCTAAAAGAAAAGAAAAAATTTAAAGTGTTAAAATTTAGGAAAAAAGGTGCGAAAAATATTTATACTTTGGCGAAATTTGCAGTTACACATTCTGAATTTTGCAGAGGTCTTATGATCCCTAGACTATTTTTTACTATATTTAACCGGCATATATTTGGCCATTTGGATCACTGCGTGTATTTCACTCGCGTAAGAAAAAAATATGTGATGAGGAACAGATATATGCCAGTGAAATACGATAAAAAATAATCTAGGCGGATCATAGGACCCCCGCAAAATTTGGGATACGTAACTGAAAATTTCGCATAAATACATATATTTTTCGCATTTTTCTCCCTAAAATTTAATTTGATAAATATGTAATTATATATTTGAGCAAAAATATTAAAATGTATAAGTAATTAATCTATTTGATAAAAAAGAAGTATGAAGTGCTCTTTGGCTATTCACAAAAGGTTACTCCATCCGTTTCATTTTATGTGTCGCCATTTGACCGGACACGGAGTTTAAGAAAAAAGGGAAGACTTGGTAAAGTTTACCAAATTATTCTTTATCAAAAAATGTGTCAATATCTTTTTTTTTAATTAAGTGGGACCAATAAGGGTAAAAGGATAATTGTGTCTTTAAAAAGTTGCCTAATAAGAAAAGACGACACTTATTTTGGGACGGACCAAAAAGGAAATGATGACACATAATTTGGGACGAAGGGAGTACTATAAATTTGAGCATATCATTGTAAAGAAGAGGAGGAACATGTATAAATAGGCAAAGAAAAAGTTAGGGACTTAGAGATAATGCCTTAAAAGGAGTCGTTTGGTAGAGTGTACAAGAATAATACAAAATATGGTGTATTAGTAATGTTTGTATTAGTTATGCTTGTGTTAGTCATATTTGCATTAGTTATGCTTGTATTTTTCTTATGCAGTGTTTGGTTTAATGTATTAAAAATAACATGAATTAAATAATTTCTAAAAATAATATTTTTTTTACAAAAATATCCTCCATATATATATTGAAAAGGATTTTGAATTTTTTTTTGAGGTATAATAGTTTCTTTAATTATGTTAATGCATGTATTGGATCTAATACCATGAATTTTGAGGTATTAGTAAACACACCTCAAGACACAATAGAGTGTATAACTAACGCATGCATTAGTTATACATAGGGTGAAAAAGTATATCAAACAAGGTATTAGTAGTACACATTAAACTAATGCATGCATTAACTTTTCAATACACTCTACCAAACAACCCCTAAGAGAGATGTATTGCTAGAATTAAAAATTATATTAAGGATTAAAAAAGAACTGATCAAACTTTAAAGTGTTTATTTCGTGAAAATTCATGTTGTCAATTAATTGAGTTTTGTTATAAATGTTAAAAATAAGAAATAGATAATATTAATTTTGAGTTGAAATTAACCAGGAAAAAAAAGATAGGAGCTATCGAGAAATATATAACAGTTTAAGGAAATAATGAAGACCGCAATTAACGTCATATCCATTAATATGTGATTAATGAATTGCTTAAAATCAGTAACAGCTTTGAATTTTAAAATTTTGAAACACCAAATCAAGATAATCGATCAAATAATATCAAATTTAATATTTTCGATTAAAATTTTGCTATTTTTTCAAACTTTGTTTCTTTAAAAAAAAACTCAAGAAAATGGATATTCCAATACTGTTGAAGCATTCTTGTATATTTTGACTAGATGGGCAAGCACGATCCCAACATCTAATTATTTTTAGCTATGTTTTGAATTCTCTGCATAGTTATTTGATTAAGGAGGATAATATAAGGAACAAAAACGAAAAATGAAAAATATGTCATAATAGATTGTATCGAGTAACCATCACTAAAAATAGCATTAGGTACATCTTGCTTACAAAAGTATATTTAATTGACATTGTCAAATCAAAGTTAATTTATCAATATGGACCAGGTAAGGAGGAAAAAATATAACAAGACACATTCACAGATATATTGATTCAGAGATATGTCCCGAGAAGAGCTTCTATAACCCTTTCCCTTCTTGAAGTCCAACACTGATTCCATTGTTCTTGTCGTGACTGATATACTCGAAAGATCTCATACATAGTTTTGATACAGTTGATATTGTTGGAAAAATTACTACAATATTGATATGAAAATGGAATTAATAATAGTAAGAGAATAGTCACAAAAATTGTGTCGTGGCAAGCCACTGCCTTGAAAGCGATTTCGGTCCGACTCCGGTGCAAATCCTTCTAGCCAGTCGCTCCCCAAGGCTCCATAGCTACTTCCAAACACGTGCACTCGTGGCTGGAAGTTTGGAGGTTGCCCAAAACAATTCAAGAGGAAGCGGAAAGGAGGAAGATGGTTTCTTTCTTTATGTGGTGTGTTTTTATCTTCTCCAAAGACACCCTTTATATAGTATTTGAAAGTGGAGTTGCAAGAGTGATATTTAATGGTATTAAAGAATCATTAATTTACATATTACATAATTCTATTAGAACGGATGTTTAGAATAGATGTATTCATCTCCTTTGTAACGTAAAAGTTATTCATCTTTGCATTACACTAAATGAATAAATGTAGAATTAATTCCACAGTCCCCCACTAATGCAAAGATAAATAATAAGAACAAATTATGGGCAAAAGGAAGGAACACGTACTTACGTGTCAATATCTTTCGATTTGAATTGACACGTAGTGATATGAGGCAACAACAAATATCCAAAAAGTGAAGTACTCTTGAACTAGATGGACATAAGTTGAGACCCCCACAACACATACCATATCTTTGATTTTAAGCAACCTCCGCAATACTACAAAGTGCGTTTTATGGTCATGCACACAAACCTTGGGTCTCATGAGTGCTCTAGAAAGATAACCCAAGCCTTTCATAAAAAGGTGAGCAACCTTTTACACTCACGTAGGTGATCCATCAAGTCTATCTCATAGACCACCTTAAGGTTATGGATCATTAAGAGCAAAAATAAGCTCAACCTCATAATACACTACCTCATGCCATAGGGATAGGATATGTAGTGTTTATTGAAGGCCTATATGGCTTCGTTTGACCACAAATGGGTATCCACCATATTACCTCAATCCATGAGCTTAAGCCCCATCTCCCTCAATTATTCAAGGACCATTTTCCTTGTCAAATCCTTGGTCATAGGATCCACCAATTTTTTTTTGGATCTTACATGTTCCAAGGAACTAATACCATGTTTCAATAGTTATTTAACTGCACCATGTCTGATGCGAATATGTTTCTTTTTACCATTGTATACACTATTTTTAGCAATCCCAATTGCCGCTTATGAGTCACAATGTAAAGAAACTGGTGACATTTATCTTCCCCATAAAGGCACATCTGTCAAAAGATTTCTCATCCACTCAGCTTCTTGCCCTGCCAACTCGAGAGCAATGAATTCAGATTTCGTGGTAGAACGTGCTATATAAGTATGCTTTGAAGACTTTCACGAAATAGCACCTGCATCCAAAGTAAACACATAGCCACTGGTCGAGCTAACTTCATCATTGTCAGTAACCCAGTTTGCATCACAAAAACCTTCTAAAACAGCAGGAAATTTATTAAAATACAAATACCAATCCATAGTACCTCTCAAGTATCTTAACAAACGATGAAGAGCATACTAATGTTCACTAGTGGGATTATGAGTATTTACTCAATCTACTAACAGCATAAGCTATATCAGGCCGAGTATAGTTCATGAGAAACATTACACTCCCAATTATTTTAGCATATTCAGTTTGAGAAACACTGAAATCTTTATTATTTTTCAAGTGTATGCTAGGATGATAAGAGAATGACTTAAAGAGATGAAGACTAAGAAAAACAAGATAACAAACAAATGCAATAAAGTAAGATAGATAGCTTGACATACGAGATTACAAGAAATAGGAATCAAACCGTGTATCAAATGATAAGACCCCTAAAACCCGCAATAACAATACCAAACTCTTACAGTGACCGCTAAGGGAATCAACTCTGTCTTACAACCACCGTTTCTAAGCAAGGATCAATAATGGATTTTTCAAGCCCTAAACTACACTCTCAAAGAGAGAAGAAGATGTTTTTCAAATATCAATAATCAACTCAAGAGCAAATGACCTAATAGAAGACTATTTATAGGCTAGCTTATTACATAGAAAAATGGCCAAAATACCCTTAATGAAAGGGGTGGTCATGGAGTGTCTTTCCAACAAGTGTAATCCCCAAAATATCCTTAATGAAGAGTGTTTCTTCAATGCTCCAAAACCAAGGGGTCATGCTTCAACACTTGTGGACTCGGGTTGGCATCAAAGGTAAGCCCCCACACAATCTTCCACATATGGGTTTGCTTTATGTCATGCTCAAAACGGGTCCTCTATGCATGTTCTTGTGTCCTCGAGGTGACCAAGTCTTAAGTCTTTATGCATTGGCCTCCAATGATGTCTTCAAAAGAATATATGGCCATTTGGTTTGTATTATCCTCCCCTTTTTGAAAAAGATTCAGCCTCGAATCCATACCTTGCAAAACTAAAGAAAGGACAAACAAGCACAACTTTCTCATGGCATGAGGGTTAGGGTTAGTACATCAAATAACATCATCAGGCCAAGGTGGTATATACTTGAGATATAACCACGAATTCTTTGTCTTAGTCATGAAAAACTTAGTAAGAATGTTACAAAGGAAATAGCTATGACAAGTATCAAGAGATAAAGAAACTACAAAGGTCTTAATGGTATCACTAAGTCCAAAAGGTAAGGCTACCCTTGTCTTAGGAACCATAAAGCACAATTGTTTCATTACCTCTTCAAGTGGCCACATCAAACGTGGTGCCACTATTGGTCTCAAAGTCCACCAATCCCATATAGCCTTATCAATCAAACAAGTGGACCAACCGACAAGACCCCTACCTCTACTTAATGCAAACTCAAAACTAGCATGAATGTCATCATAGGCAAAGAGGTAGTATAGGAAAGAATCAAGTATAAAGACGTGCACGGGTGAAGACAAATCATTTAAGCACATACACGCTCTTTTCTTCAAACAAATAAACAACTTGGCATCCACAAGTTGGGATTCATGCAACTTAAGAACAAGTGTGTTAAGCAAGGATGCACATTTAGAAATATTACCCCAAGGAGACAATGACACTTTTGCTCTCGGGTTTTCAAGAATGACAATTTGTTTGTCATGTAGACCAAACAACAAGTTGGGTGCACCAACATCACCATTTCCATATTCGGCACCAGGGTCAAATGGAAAGAGTAGCCATAGACACGGGTCTAGACAACACTCTCTTTCCCCATAGGCTTCACCCAAACTACAAGATATACTCTCTACAATAGCATATATATCACTAAAAGCAAATAGAGAGTGGAGAAAGGTATCACTCAAGTCAACTTCAACTAAGGTGTCCTTATGTATGTACTCACTACTAGTTTCAATATCATCACCATGAGTACTCTCAACAATAAGGTCACACATAGAAGAAGAAGTAATTTCCAAACAATGGACACTTTTCCTTTCTATGGAAGTACCCTCAAGTAGACACATACCACCACAAAAGTCCAAGGAATTATTAGTTATGTCTTCACAAGAAGCAAGCAATTCATCCTCATAGTCATCAACACATGGGTGGGGTATCATATAAAGGATCACAACCACAATCAATTTTCAAGGAACAATCACTTATTGGGTTTCTTAAGAATTCAAGCAAGTCAAAATTATCATCACCCAATTGATCATTCCTTTCCAAAACCTCACATTCCTTTTCCTTAAGAGTACTCTCATTTTCCAAGAAGAGATTTTCATCTTTAGGAGGAATGTTATCACACCATAGTGGGTTGGCATATAGGCTATAACTTTCAAGATAAGCTATACCTTCAACTTCATTCTCACCACTAGGTTCATTAAGAGTGAACTCATCATATTCAAACAAGATATTGTCCTTAGAGAGAGAAGAATCCATCCATAAAGAGGATATAGAACATGCAAATCCATTCTCTAAAAGATCATTATCATGTATCAAAGAAGTTTCAAGAACATGATTATCCCTATGAGCAAAACCGAGAGTAGAACATTCACTAGAGGTCATGCTAAAGGGGTCACTCCTATTTATTTGATCAATATTTTCAATATCATCACTCACTTTAGATCCATTAAACACATCACACACATCCTCAAGTGGTGAAAAAATCTCGCACATAAGTTGATCAACACAATTCCCACAAGATGATGTACTATCATTCAAAACATTGGCTTCAACACTAGGTGGACATAAATTGATCTTACAAGAAGAGTCAATTTGGTTATCAATAGGATCAACTAGTGTATCCACATTCACAACATGTACATCATTAACAAGAGGCAAAGAATCAATAGATGATGTATTATCATTCAACACAATGGCTTCAACACTAGGTGGACTTAAATTGATCTTACAAGAAGAGTCAATTCGGTCATCAATAGGATCAACTAGTGTATCCACACTCACAATAAGTACATCATCAACAAGAGGAAAAAAATCAATAGACTCATAAATAGGTAAGCTACTACTCACACTTAATGGGCTACTAGCCATACAATTATCATTCACATGCACAAAAGTGTAAGAGTTAGCTATTTTACCTTGAAGTTCTTGAGTAGATTCTTCTTTGCCATGGTGTGAAGGTTTCCCACATGCTTTGGCAACAACTTCTCCTTGGCCTTGTTCTCTTCCGCTTGCCATGTTAATACCTACACAAATGTCCTTAGAAATAGAAGGACAAACATAGTTAGCACGGTGTGGTGGCAACCCCCTCACTTTACTCCACACAAACTCTCTTTTTTCCACTCTTGGATTGCCACCTTGCACATCCTTACTCCTCTCAATCTTTTGTCTCTCACAATCATTCAGCTTGGAGTAAGTGATCACATCTCCTTGCGGTTTGGGAAGAATTAAGGTAAAAAGATAATTTCCCCAACGGTCCACTACAACCTTAGGCCAATTTAGCACATTTGGAACTCTATGTTATGCAAATCAATTGGCACCCAAGCATACATGACCTGGTGTTAAGGGAAAGATATCGCACCACACCTCCTCATAGTATTCAAATTGGGTGAAGACAATCCTCACTCTCTCGGTAACCTTATACCCGTCCAAGGAATACGGAACAAGTAAAGGTTCTCTAAACAACCCCAAATAGTGAACCATGGGTGGCATGATGTAGTTCTTATGGCGTCATTCATCTAGCACAAGGAGGCAGCCCGGTACCCCATAAATGTTTACCTTTCCGGAGTGAACACTTCTCCTAGGATCAATATTAGTAGTAAAATCTCCTCACCAACACTCGTATACACTCACCTTTGTGATCCTCACAATTGGAGCGGCGACTATTGAAAGTTGTTTATACTTCGGTAGTCAATCACTACTTAGCGGCCGAAATAGATTCTTGTTTGATTGACTCAAGACACAAAATAAAATCTACTTACGAACTTGAAACAAAGAAATTCAATGAATCAAAATGAGAAAAGCACACAAAGAACGAAAACATGAAGAAAACGGACTCAAACAACTAATTCACAACTAAGTAGGTGATTACTAGTTGTTAATTAGTTCTAGAATCAAGAAATGAAACTAAAGAAACAAAGAAAAGAAACTTAGAACCTAAATTTGAGCTTCAAGGTATTTTGGAAGTTGATGATGTGGCACTTTGATGACGTGGTATCCTTGGTCAAAATTGGTCAACGATTTGGAGTTGACTTGTTTCCAATTTAAAATTCAACAACCTTCTTCTTGATAGTGTGGTAATTGGTTTTGGTGAAGAAAACACAAAGAATGGACCCTTTTTCAAGCTCAAAAGAGTTTGAATTTGTTGTGGTCTCCCTTTGTACTTTCCCTTGTCCTCTTCTTTGAAAATATTCCTTTTTTTATGCTTTTGGACTCTTTCTTCCTTTGGAATATGCTTGAAATATTCTTTGTACAAACAAGGACCACACTCTCTTTCTTCTTCTTTTTTGATCAAACCACCACTTTTTGAATGTTCTTCTTCAACAACATATGAAGAACATGAAGAACGCCAAGAACATTCAAAAATGGAACCTAACCCAAATAAACTCCAAATTGAATGATTTTTGAATATTCAAGCACACTTTGAACTCCCAAACGCCAATATCACGTTTTCAAGCCACAAATCTCACAAAAACCCTTCCAATTTCGAGATCCACCTTTCAAGTTTCTTCAACTTCAAGTTCAACAATGGTGGATGGCTCAAAACAACCCAAAAATAGCTCAAATTCAAGATCTAGACTCCTATAGTGTTAGAGAACACAAATTTAACACTAAAAACACAAGAAAAACACAAAATTAAAAACTCAAATTTTGATCTAGGGTCAAAAATGGGAATAGTACTTTTTGGGGATTTTTTATTTTTGACACTTTTTTTTTCGTGATTTTTAATTTCTAGACTCTAATAGTGTCAGGGAACAAGAATCTAACACTAGAAACACCAAAAGACACAAAAATCTAGGACCTAAAATTTTGGCCTAACGATAAAACGGGATAACAACTTTTTTTTTGCAATTTTCAGATTTGACACTTCTTTTTTTGTTGATTTTCTAGATAGCGATCCCAAGATTGATTTTATTGGAATAAAATCAAACCTTGCTCTGATACAAAATGATAAGAGAATGACCTAAAGAGATGAAGACTAAGAAAAATAAGATAACAAACAAATGCAATAAAGTAAGATAGATAGCTTGACATACGAGATTACAAGAAATAGGAATCAAACCGTATATCAAACGATAAGACCCATAAAACCCGCAATAACAACACCAAACTCTTACAGTGACCGCTAAGGGAATCAACTTCGCCTTACAACCACCGTTTCTAAGCAAGGATCAATAATGACTTTTCCAAGCCCTACACTACTTGAATTTTCCAAGCCCTAAACTACACTCTCAAAGACAGAAGAAGAAGTCTTTCAAATATCAATAATCAACACAAGAGCATATGACCTAATAGAAGACTATTTATAGGCTAGCTTATTACATAGCAAAATGGCCAAAATACTCTTAATGAAAGGGGTGGTCATGGAGTGTCTTTCCAACAAGTGTAATCCCCAAAATATCCTTAATGAAGGGTGCTTCTTCAATGCTTCAAAACCAAGGGGTCATGCTTCAACACTTGTAGACTCGGGTTGGCATCAAAGGTAAGCCCCCACGTAATCTTCCTCATATGGGTTTGCTTTATGTCATGCTCAAAACGGGTCCTCCATGCATGTTCTTGTGTCCTCGAGATGATCAAGTCTTGAGTCTTTATACATTGGCCTCCAATGATGTCTTCAAAAGCATAGATGGCTATTTGGTTTGTATCATAGGATCATAAGGAGTTCTCACTGAAACTACATCAAAACAATTAAATTTTTTCAACATTTTTTCAATATAATGAGACTGACACAAAGAGAAACCATTAACAGTTCTTTTGATTTTTATTTCTAAAATCACATCAGCTTCTCCAAGGTCTTTCATTTCAAATTTAGAAAATAAAAATTTCTTAGTCTCATTTACAACATTCACATTAGGGCCAAAGATTAACATGTAATCCACATATAAATATATAATCACACAATCTGATCCTATCATTTTAGAATAAACACAGGTCTTAGATGAATTAACAATAAAGCCATTATCTATTAATGTGAAATCAATTTTTTTATACCACTGCTTAGGTGCCTGCTTAAGTCTATATAAAGACTTTCTCAATTTACATACTTTATCCTCCTGTCCTGGGATCACAAAATCCTCAGGTTGAGTTATATAGATCTCTTTCTCTAAATCACCATTTAAAAATGCAGTTTTGACATCCATTTGGTGTACCACTAAACTGTAAATAGCAGCTAGAGCAATAAGAGTTCTAATGGTCGCTAGTTTAGTCACAGGAGAATAAGTATCAAAATAATCAGCACCTTTCTTTTGTTTAAAACCCCTAATCACAAGTCTAGCCTTATATTTATCAATTGTATCATCAGGCCTCAATTTCTTCTTAAATATCCACTTGCTACTTATAGGTTTACAACCTTTAGTCAAATCATACAAGTCCCATGTGTGATTAGAAACTATAGAGTCTAATTCACTTTTAATAGCCTCTTTCTAAAATATCGCATCTATTGAACTCATTGTTTCATCATATGTCTTAAGGTCTTCTTCTGTTAAGTAGATAGACACTAATTCATCATTTAAAGTATCGATATCAAAATCCTCAGTTAAGAAGGTCGTGATAAAATTAGGACCAAATCTAGTCTCAGTTCTACGTCTTTTACTCTTTCTCATTCATTTTCATGCTCATTAGCAATAACATCAGATACAGACATAACATGAGAGTTAACAGACATAGATATAGAAGTATTATTTTGCAGATCACTAGGCACATCATTTTTCAAAGGAAAAACATGCTCAAAAAATTCTATATCTCTAGATTCACAAATAGAATAATCATTTAATGACATAAATCTATATGCAACACTATTTTGAAAATAACCAATAAAGACAGTATCAAAGGTCTTAGAACCTACATTTACTCGTTTAAAATCAGGTAAACCAATCCTAGCCAAACACTCCCACACTTTCAGAAATTTCAAGTTAGGGGCAAATGCTTTTCATAACTCATATGAGGTCTTGTCTAACTTTTTATGAGGGACTCTATTAAGAATATAAAATGCAGATAAGACAGCTTTCCCCCACATATATTCAGGTAGATCCGAGCTTAAAAACATAGAATTCATCATTTCCTTAAGTGTTCTATTCTTTCGTTCGGCTACACCAATTTGTTGGGGAGTATAGGGAGCACTTAACTCATGGATAATACCATTTTTCTCACAAAAATCTTCTAGAGTTTTAGTACTATATTCACCGCCCCTATCAGATCTAAATCTCTTGATTTTTCTGGCTAATTGATTTTTTACTTTTGTTTTGAACTTTAAAAATATGTTTTCAGCCTCATCTTCAGACTTAAGGAGGTATACCTTAGTGTACCTACAAAAATTATCAACAAAGTAATGTAATACTTCTTTCCACCTTTACTAATAGTGTTCTTAAAATATGCCAAGTCTGAATGTATTAGTTCAAGCAACCTGGTCTTTCTACTAGTAGCATATTTAAAAGGTTTCTTGGCATGCTTTGCTTCTACATACACATGATACTTAGAAATATCATCAATATTTACTGCAGGAATTAATTCTATTTTTCTAAGTCTTTTAATAGAAGCAATATTTACATGACCTAGCCTACTATGCCATAAATTAATAGACTCAACAATATAAGCAGAATTAGAAATATTTGCATTGACAATCTCTTGATCAATGTTCAGTACAAATAAGCCCCCATTAAGGTATCCCTTCCCAACAAAGTCTTCCCCGCAAGAAATAATTATTTTATCAGCTTCAAAAATAAGTTTAAGGTCTACTTTGTTGAGAAGTGCTCCAGAAACTAAGTTTCTACCAAGCGAGGGAACATACAGAACATTGTTCAAGGCTAAAGTTTTTTCAGAAGTTAATTTAAGTAAAAAATTTCCTTTACCCATAACTTCAACAGTAGTGGAGTTACCCATGTAGACGCACTCGCCATCGGTGGATTCCTCAAAGTCATGAAATAATTCTTTGGTAGCTCAAAAATGTCTTGAAGCGTCTGTGTCCAACACCCAATCAGTCTTGTTAGCTACCAGATTTGCCTCAACGATTACTGCAGCAATTACTTCATCACCCTCTGTAAGATGAGCTTGGCCATCACCTTGTCCTCCCTATTTTGGCTTTTGTCTTTTTCTTAGATAACACTGGACAACAATGTGGTCAAGTTTTCCGCAAACAAAACAAGACCCCTTTGATTTTTTTATTTCTCTCTGGCTTGTTGAAATTATTTTTCTTTTTCACGTGTTCCTTATTCTGAACATTCTTTTGTTTGCCTTCGTACCTGTCTTTTGCAATAGTACCAGAATATTCCATAAGGTTAGCTTTAGAAGAATTAAGAGAAAGAGCTTTCATCTTATCTTTGAGACGGTTTGCCTCATCTGTTCTCATGTAACTGATAAGTTCTTACAGTGTTAAATTTTTTTTCTTATGTTTCAATTGATTTCTGTAATCACTCCAGGATGGTTAAAAATTTTCAAGCAGAACATTAGCCTGAAGAATCTCACACATCTTTATGCCCTCATTGAGAACATCAGCAGTTAAATTTTTATATTCGTGGACTTAGTCCATGATTGATTTATTGTCAACCATTTGAAATTTAATCCATTATCCGACAACATATTTTTTCTTTCCTGCATCATCGGTACCATATTTCTTTTCTAAACTGTCTCATATTTCTTTAGCAGACTTATAGGTAACAAATAAATCAAACAAATGATAAGTCATATAGTTCAACAAACGTCCTCTAACTGTTTTGTTATCCTTTTCGAAATTTTTTTTAGCAATATCATCAACCACAATAGTGTTAGATCCATCAGTAGGAGGTTCATTAAATAAAACATAATCAACTTCTAATTGTTCGAAGAAAAATCAGAAGTTTTTGTGACCAACCTTTAAAATTATTTTCATCCAATGACTCAAGTTTTGAAAAATCAGAAAAAGTTTTGTTCAAAAAAATGGTCATTTATCAATATTGTATGTAAAAAAATCGCTTTCAAATTGTTGAAAAAATTACTACAATATAGATATGAAACTGGAATTAATAATAGTAAGAGAATAGTCACAAAAACTGTGTCGTGGCAAGCTACTGCCTTGAAAGCAATTTCGGCCTGACTCCAGTGCAAATCCTTCTAGTCGGTCGTTTCCCAAGGTTCCACAGCTACTTTCGCACTCGTGGCTGAAAGTTTGGAGGTTGTCTAAATCAATTGCCCAAAACAATTTAAGAGGAAGAAAAAAAGAGGAAGATGATTTCTTTCTTTATGTGGTGTGTTTTTATCTTCTCCAAAGACACCATTTATATAGTATTTGAAAGTGGAGTTGCAAGAGTGATATTTAATGGTATTAAAGAATCATTAATTTACATATTACATAATTCTATTAGAACAGATGTTTAGAATAGATGTATTCATCTCCTTTGTAACGTAGAAGTTATTCATCTTTGCATTACTCTAAATGAATAAATGTAGAATTAATTCCATAGATATGTGAGTAAAAAGTTGTCTTATTGTTTATATTTTTTTGAATAAATAAATTAATTCATAAAATACAGAGAAAAAAATATGTATATTCATAAAACATAAAAAAATGTCCAGCAATCAGATAAGCAATAATTAATACTTGTGGTCACGAATTCTCACATGCATGTACACAAGTAGTTCACAAAAGAAGTAGATATGCCAAAATGTAAAAATTAGCAGTAGTAAGTCCAGATACCAGTGTGAACCTGATAAAAAAAAATGACAGTAGTTGGTTCACAACTGAAATAAAAGCAACTTCAGTACCAGATGTTAAGATAAAAAGAGCTAAATTTACTCTAGAACCTTTCATAAAATTCTATTTACACACATTACTTGAGTGAAACGACCACGATCTTTCATAGCTCAAAAGTAAAAGAAACTAAATAAAATATTAAAGCAAAATCAAGAAATTATCACTTCAATAGAATGCGACATACACTCATAAGTTGTAACCCATTTGTGATGATCACAATCTTTTATAGACTCAAATATAAGGAAGACTTTATATTAAAGAGAGCTAATAGTGGCATAATTCATCTTTATCATTACCCGAGTGGACTTGAAAAAAGGCCAAGATGAAGAAATTTTCAGATGCATCATGCAAGTACTAAATCAAAACGCAAGATTTAGACGATAAATTCAAAAACCTGTCAAAAAGTGTAGTAACCTCTTCTCTCATGGGTGTAAATGAAAAACTCTTCGAGTTCAGAAGACCCTTTTTATTCTCTTTTCTTTTTATATTCTCTTCTTTTTCTTGAATGGCTGAGCCTTACCTGACAAACTACTCAAGTGTATCTAAAGTGTTGGTAAATCATATCCAATCAATTAATAAAATTTGAATTTTTTCTCATAAAATAGTTAAATTAATATTTGTAAGAACTTAAATTGTAGTAATATCAAAATTAGCACATATATTCGAAGCCTTCTGTCGAAATCATCTTGAAATAATTTCATAAAAGTAGAAATCTTTAAGACATGCATCTTCGAAGGGCTAATGAAAATAAATGAAAGATTTATCAAATTTAACGGAATACATTAAAGAGGAGAAACAGAGAAGGGGATAAAGATAGAGATAATACATCGAAACACTCCTAAACTTGTAGCCAAAACTTACTTTAGACCCTAAACTAATCGGGCAATTATTTACCCCCCTTAACAACTTTCAAGTAAATTTTTTTCCACCCTAAAAAAATTATACCACTCTCAATACGGAGAGTGAAGTGCACGCGCCCCACGTAATTGCCAAATCAGTGCTATGTCATTGCCACGTACGAAATTATAATTTTTTTTTTAAAATAATCCAATAAACATATTATTTTTATATATTTTTTTTTAAAAAGCAAAAAATATATTTGTACTTTATATATATTAAAAAAAAAAAAAAAACCTCCCCCCTACTTCTTATTCTTCTCTAGCCTCCCCCTCAGCCCGTTCCTCCTCCTTCAATTCTTTAACAGCCCCCCAGCCCCCTTTTCTCCTCCTTCTTTAATTTCTTTTTCATCATTAACACCATTTTTCACCATTAACACCAATAACTTGATTCG
This sequence comes from Capsicum pubescens, assembly GCA_030864215.1. Classification (NCBI taxonomy): domain Eukaryota; kingdom Viridiplantae; phylum Streptophyta; class Magnoliopsida; order Solanales; family Solanaceae; genus Capsicum; species Capsicum pubescens. The sequence goes on along the minus strand of CM061538.1, from coordinate 349,577,575 downwards.
AATTTAACAAGAAATTGATAAATAACTTGTTCATGTAGATTAAGTCATGGCTCCTCTATCAACATTTAGAAATCAACAATTGCAAGTAGAACAAAATCTAAACTCATCCACAATAATTTCAAATCTACCAAACGATTTAGCAGCAATAATACTAATATTCGTTCCTTTGTTCCGATCTGTCATGAAAATGCTTCCTGCTTTAATTTTTTTTTCACCATTAACACCATTATTTCAAACCTTCTCAAATGCTCCAAGAAGAACACGACGAGGAAGTGATAAATTGTCATAAGTTATTTATCATCACAAATTGGATGTAGTCATCTGAAAAAATTAAATAAAAGTAAAAAAAAAAAATAATGAAGGAAGGAAGGGGTTAATGGAGCTTAGTAATGGTGTTCTTGAATTATTTTTTTTTAGCCTAAATAAAGAAGATGAAGAAACGGGGTGGGGTGGGGTGGGGGTGGAGGATATGAAGAAGATGAAGAAATGGTGTGGGGGGTACGAAGAAGATGAAGATATGGGGGTGTTGGGGGCGGGGGCGGGGGGTGGGGGAAGGAGGTGGTTATGAAGAAGATGATGATGGAAGTGAATTTTTAATTTTTTTTAATCTAATATATATATATATATATATATATATATATATATAAAGAAAACTTGTAAAATTAAAAGGTGGGACCCACCATTTTTTATGTTTTAAAAGCAAATTACGCGTTGATTTTTTTTAAAATTGTCACGTCAGCAATTAGGGTGGAAAAAAATTCACTTGGAAGTTGTTAAGGGGGGTAAATAATTGCTCGATTAGTTTAGGGTCTAAAATAAGTTTTGACTACAAGTTTAGGGGTGTTTCGATGTATTATCTCATAAAGATACCTCTTGCCACAAAAGTCACCAATATATTTGTATATGGATTAACTTTACAAACACATATTTTCGGAACAGAGATAGCATCAAACCTCAACTTGAGAATTTTATAATTTGAAAGACAGATGAAGTAAGAAATCTGAAAAGTAAAAAGGACAGTGTTGTACACTAAAGCTTCAATTATGCACGAATTCGGGAAATTGAACCACAAGAGTCTATTAAAAATAAATTAAATTTTATGTATGCAGTCTTTAAAAGAAACAAATCGAAGTAAGTGCAACTGAAAGGCCTCTATAAGAGATAAAACATGTTCAAATTTAATCATGTAATAAATGTATAACAAAGAGAAAACTACACAACATTGATAATGAATTTCGAAAGTAATAACTCTTCAACATGATGATGTAATTTGTTTTACTCCAAGCAAGTGATCATGGAAAAGCCATCGCTAGTGAGTTCCCCTATAATTTTTAATAATTTATTAATTTTCTCGCCTTCGTCACAAGTTGTGTTCTGAAACGCATCTAAGCATTTTCGGTAAGTAATTGAAGCATTAATCCTTGTTTTTACGTAATCATTATGACCTTGATGTCGTTAATATTAGAACTGTCAACTTTATCAAAATATCTTCTTAGATCATTAATTTAAACATCCTTCCTTGATCAAGTTTTTTATGTTTTAATGTCAATGTTGATTGGATACAAATTCCACTTTTATAAGTTCCTTTAAGTTAGTAGTGTTTTTGGATTGATATATTGTTCCGACTTTTCACGTAACTGATTTTCCGTCAGTTATTTATAATTCGTCAAGAATATCACAAGCAATTCAACAATTGAATAGAGAAAAGATGATTTTTCAGTATTATTAGACCACATAATGTCCATGATTATGCCTCTCAAGGCTCATTCGGAGAATCATTAAGATAAGATTCACAGATGATCAAATAATCTCTCTTGACTTTATCTGTGATGCTATAAAAAAATTTATGAAATTCAAGATTCTGTCTTGAAATTAGCTTTGCAAGTGGTCTACTTTGCCAAATACTACCGCTAATCTTATTCAACATCGTTGATTTGACTGAATCAGGAAGCTCCCTAAGCTTTTGTTCGTGTCTGTTCATTTGCTTTGTCATTTCTTAGTTCCTAAAACACTTATTTTCCTCCTCATTGTTCTTTTTGCATCATGACATAGGCCCATATGATTTCACAATGTCAAAGTAGGAGATCACTAGTCCCATATAAACAAAGCACCTAAACTCGTAATGATGAAATAATTTATACCATTTCAGAAGTGTATCTTTAACTACTTGGTCCTATAATATATAAATTGTTTGTTATTCTCTTATTTATAAGCCAACAAGTGAGGATCATTACAACATCAAATTATTGTACCATAAGCAATCTAAATGGTACTATCCAATGATACTTTCTCCTCTTCATGAAAACACGTGGTAATACTAATGCTTAACACATGTGCTATAGAAGTATACAAAAAATAGCTTCTACCCCTTTTGCTTTACTACTGTACAAAAATGCCATCAAAATTCAATCCTTCGGAGGTGAAGTCAGAGCGGAGAGTTTTCTGTCCACTTAATCTTTCTTCAAAGAAAGTGGGGATTTTACAAAGAATTGAAAAGGCCTTCGAATTGTTGTCCAAAATTATCTAATTTTAATCGTGAAAAAAATATTTTATTTGAAGATGAGGTTAAGTTTCAAATTCTTCTGGCTATGGTATGCTCAATTCTGTTTCTTCTTAGAGATTACAAAATCATACTCGACAACTGAAGCATGGAGGAGCGAACAAGAGAAGTACGAAGTACGAACGTTGCGCCAAAAAATATATCATCTACAATACAAACTAACAAGAACACCTTTGTAATTTGATTGATACAAATATGTTTCTTCCTCTTTCTTCATGTTTTTAGGTGGTTTTGTATCTTGATTGTTTTTTAAAGTTGTTCTATGAAAGCATTTTAAATTAACATCAGGAACAAAAATAATAATGAAAGGTGAAAGCTTTTGTGCTTATGATATCTTTCGCCTTTCTTTAATTAAATTAGAATTTTAGGATACTGCTGCCTTATTTTAGTTGGTATTGATTGTGCTTTAACAATTTTGAATCTAAAAGCAAAAGAAACTGTTGTCAATCTAATAATATTTCAAAAGATTAATTAAATTATTTTTTGATTGGTTAAAATTACTTTGTGGCCAAGTACTTTATTTCTTGATGGCAAGTATTTTAATTACTTTGTGGTCAAGTTCTTTTATTTCTTGATGGCTAAGAACTTTAAGTACTTTGTGATCAAGTAGAGTTATTTTTTATTTTTTCTACATACTAGCTACTACTATATGTATGGGTGCTAAGCTCATCTGATACACCAAGAAAAATATTTTTCTTGTTTTTCTTCTCTTCTCACATTCCTATTTCTCTCTTGCCTTTCCATTCACATTGTTAATTATCTATGGTTCTTGTTATCTTGTATTCCTCATTTAATTTGTTGATTTTGTATCATTCATAATTTGTTGATTCATGTATTCTCTAATTAATTAGGAAAGACTTCTTAACCTTGGGTATCCTCTAATTAATTAGGAAAGTACTTGTTTAATCTTGAAAAAATATTTCACATTGCGAAAATAATTTCTTAGGACAGTGCCTAGTACGACTCAAGTATTTTATATATTACTTAAAATATTATAGTAGTCAGTTAATTATTATTATTATTATTATTATTATTATTATTATTATTATTATTATTATAACTTGTTGATATTACTATATAAGAAATATTATCATTGTTGACGTCTATTTATATTGAATTTCACAATTGATATTGAAATTTATTATCGTTTTCCAACAAGAACTTCATTGTTTTTATGTTTTCCATCAACCATGTTATATGTATGCAGATTAAGCCAAGAGATTTTTCAAGAAGGATATGACAGAAGATATTATTATTAAAGATCTCCCTACTAAATATGTGAGTGGAGCTTTATAAAATTATTTTCTTGATTGTTGGCTTTAAGAAATTATATTGGCGTGTATTTTACTTAAACTGCTCTTTTTAAAATGCAGCAAATTTTTTTTATTACTCCTAAAGCTCAAATACCCGAGGACTAAAATATTATTTGTTGGACATTTATCCTATTCAGTTGAACAGACAAATGTGTGAGTCGTAATTGAAATTTTCTTCATTGCTTTGTCTATACAATTATATCTCTGTTGTCATTTCTGATGACGGTAAGGATAAATAATATGGCTTTGTCCAGTTTGGATCGGAGGAGTCTGCAAATGCCGCTATTGAGAAGTTTAATGGGGCCATGGGTGGAGACAAGCATTTTCATATGTCCCTTGTAATCATCTAGCTTTTCATATTGCAAATGTGACGACCTTAGATAAGTCAATTTTTGTTTGATTACATGTTATTATCTTAATCTATGTATTTGTGATATCTTGCAAAATTGATGGCATAGGTATGTTTGTAGGTTTGTCAAGAAGACTGATCGGATTGTGCCCAATTCTAATGCAAAATATATCAATTTGTACTTTAAGAACTTGGACACTAACATCTAAGAGGAGCATCTTAGAGAAAAGTTCTCCAGGTTTGAAAGTATAAGTAGCGTGGTCATTTTAAAAGATGAGAGTGGAACTTCAAAAGGTTTTGAATTTGTGAACTTTGATGATCTTGGTGATGCTAGGAAAGCAGTGGAGGCTATGAATGGATCATTCGTTGGTAAGTCCTGACTTTGTGATGTCGTTCTAATCTTAAACGTGACTGCAATCATGTTATTTATGATTCTATGTGATGACATATATTCATCAAGCATACTCCAAGACCTTGTACGTAGCTAGAGCACAAAAGAAAGCAGTGCGCGAACAACTTCTGAAGCGCTTCTTTGAGTAGAGAAGGAGAGAGCAAATTATGAAATACCAGGTACTTCTTATTTCCTTATAGCAAAAGGAGACTTGATCATTTTTGATCTATTTATGAAAATATTTGAATTAATGTCATGATTCAAATGTGTATGTCAAGAATATTAACGATAATGTCTCAGATAATGAGTTGCACGAACTGTTTAGCTAATGCGGTACAATTACTTCGACGAAAATCATGCAAGATGAAAAAGGTGTGAGCAAAAGTTTTGGATTTGTATACTTCTCAACCGTAGAGGAGGCCTATATCGTCGTGAATACTTTTTACGGTTAGTCATAGGTTTTGTGATATGCTCTAAATCATAGTAATTAATCAGTCGCTGAAAATTATTTCGCATGATCTGTATTTGATTCTCTCTCCTTATATGGGCTTTTCTGTGGCGATGAGTAGGATGAAACCATCGGCATGTCATATTTCCCTTCACATTGATGCAATCATGACTTAGTTTGATTTTCATATTTATATTGCCTTTAATATGCCAGAAGATCTCGATTTTGGGTAGTTCTAACCATGAAGCTGGCATCTACCTTATGAGCGACAGAGGGGTACTGCGGCTGATCAATCGTCATCTTTGTCTAAAACACAAAAAGAATAAAAAAAATTACACAATAGAAACATGTAAATGAAATTGCAAGAAACATAGTCACTCCTTACACCTATTAAGATATATTCCACTGCCAATATAACCAACTAAATCTTCGGAGTTATGTTATGTCACATAAGAATTATTTAGATCAAATGAGTACTTGACTATAACAACAACCCACTCCTATTTTTTCAACTGAGGAAAATGAAAAATTCAACAGTACAAAAACTATAAGCCTCCTTTGTTGTTGAGAAGCATACAAATACAAAACCTTTGCTCAGACCTTTCTCATCTCACATGATTTTCGTCGAAGTGATTGTACCGTATTGACTAAACAGTTCGTGCAACTCACTATCTGAGATATCGTCTTCAATATTCTTGACATACACATTTGAATCCTAACATTAATTTAAATATTTTTATAAATAGATCAAAAATGATACAGTCTCTTTTTGCTATAAGGAAATAAGGAGCACCTGGTATTTCATAATTTGCTCTCTCCTTCTCTGTTCAAAGAAACGCTTCAGAAGTTGTTCGCGCGCTACTTTTTTGTGTGCTCTAGCGACGTACAAGGTCTTGGAGCCTGCTTGATGAATATATGTCATCACACAGAATCATAAATAGCATGGTTGCAGTCACATTTAAGATTAAAACGATATCAGAAAGCCAAGACTTACCAACGGGTAATCCATTCATAGCCTCCACTGCTTTCCTAGCATCATCAGGATCATCAAAGTTCACAAATTCAAAACCTTTTGAAGTTCCACTTTCATCTTTTGAAATGGCTAAGCTACTTATGCTTCTAAACCTGAAGAACTTTTCTTTAAGATGCTCCTCTGAGATGTCAGTGTCTAAGTTCTTGAAGTACAAATTGGTATATTCGCAACAGAATTGGGCAAAATTCGATCAATCTTCTTGACAAACTTACCAACATATCTATGCCATCAATTTTGAAAGATATCACAAATACATAGACTAAGATAAATAGCATTTAAGCAAAAAAAATAAAAAATTGACTTATCTAAGGCCGTCACATTTGCAATATAAAAAGCTAGATTATTGCAAGGGATATATGGAAATGCTTACAACTGTTTGTCTTCAACCATGGTCCCATTAAGCTTCTTAATAGCGACATTTTCTAGATTCCTCTGACCCAAATTGGACAAAGTCATATCCTTTACTCTAACCGTCATCAGAAGTGACAACAGAGATATTATTGTATAGACAAAGCACTAAAGAAAAGTTCAATAACGACTCACACGTCTGCTTGTTCAATTGAATAGGATAAATGTCCAACAAACAACATTTTCGTCCAACTGAAAATTCACCGCTCTAACTTCACCTTCGAAGAATTGAGTTTTGGTGACATTTTTGCATAGTAGTGAAGCAAAGGAAATAGAAGCTATTTGTTGTTCACTTCTATAACACACGTGCTAAGCATTAGTGTTGGCACGTGTTTCCATGGAGAGGAGAAAGTATCATAGAATAGTAACATTTAAACTGCTTGTGGTACAATAATTTGATGTTGTGATGGGCCTCACTTGTTAGGCTTATAAATAAGAGAAAGTAACACTTCCTCCATTTCAAATTATCCATCTTAAATTTTTTAATTTAAATTTTTATTTTACTTGTACTTTTTTATTAATCAAGAGGAATTTTTTTTTTTCATGTTTTACCTTTTACATTAATTTTTTTTTCTTTAAATTAAAATGTAAACATCATTTAATAGAGGTATTATGGTAAACTAGACATGTTATTAATTATTATTTTTTTAATTAATTTGTCATCTCAATTTGAAACGGATAATTTGGGAGAGAGAAAAGTAATAGAGTTATGGGTTAGATGGCGAAGAGTAGTGTTATCACAAACACTTGCCAAATGGCAAAACTTAAACCATGTATAGGGGAGTTATATGTTTATTCGTGTGACTTGTGCCTTAGTTGTGGATATAATCAATTCTCGAATATCCATGCTCAAGAAACGGTCCATATTCCATACCCAAAGAACAACAAAGTTACTATAGTTGATAACATCAAGTTTAGTTTTCTTAATCCATGGCCATTCAATGCAATTTTGTTCCACACTTCACCTGTAGATCACCTAGCAAAGAGATACCCTCATCATTCGTCCGTTTATCTGCAACACAAAAAGTTCCCTTTTGTGTTGATTCTACCAAATTCAAGCTCTCATCAGCTCCCAGGTTGCAGAAAGTCTTCTGTTCTTCCTTGGTTTCTGATGAGAAAGCTGTGGAGTCTAATTATTCTGGTGTCAATATGTTGAGACTAACTTACTTGGAGGGAAATAGCTGGTTGTGGGAAGTAGGAGGACTAAAAATTCTGGTTGATCCAATCTTAGTGGGTAACTTGGACTTCGGAATTCCACTGCTATATAATGCTGCTAAAAAATTTCTGAAGAATTTCCAGCTCGATGACCTACCGGTGATAGACTGTTTACTAATTACACAGAGCCTCGATGATCATTGTCATCTCAAGACATTAAAGCCTCTCTCAGGGAAGTTCCCAAACCTGAGAGTTATAGCAACTCCAAATGCTAAGACACTGCTGGATCCTCTTTTCAGCAATGTCATCTACTTGGAACCTGGCCAGGCTTCTGAGATTGAAGCGAGCAACGGTGTCCAGGTTAAAATTAAGGCTACTGCAGGGCCAGTACTTGGACCTCCTTGGCAGCGACCTGAGAATGGATATCTTGTCACAGTTGCTTCTCCAAAAGGTGCTCTTACTCTCTACTATGAACCACACTGTGTCTATAACAAGACGTTGTTAGAGAAAGAAAAGGCAGACATTGTTATTACTCCTGTCATAAAGCAACTTCTGCCAAACTTTACATTGGTTTCCGGACAAGAAGATGCAGTTCGACTTGCAAAACGCCTTGCTGCAAAGTTTGTTGTGCCCATGAAGAATGGTGACCTCGACAGCAAAGGGCTTCTAGCTAGTCTTGTTCAAGCTGAAGGAACAATTGAATCATTCAAGCAACTTTTGTCAAAAGAACTACCAGATACAAAGGTACTACAAGCTACTCCTGGAGAACCACTGAATATCTCAATAGCTGTATAAGAGGAGAGATGTTTATCTGAAACCAGTTTGGCCACACGTGGATCCTGTATTATTTAGTGCAAAATTTGAATAGCCATATAAAATTATTTTTAAAAAATAAAAGGCATTCCGATGTGTTTCATCTCCTGTGATAATATACATTGCAAATAATTCTTTCAATATTGACGTATATAGATTGAAATAACATAGTTCATTAAGTCTAATAGTCTTATACATAACTATGATATGTATATGTTATGTCAATACGCACAATTTTTGTAATTACTTTTGATAGTTGAAATTTTATGTAATAATAAAAACTTAGGTTGTAGTTTTACGTAATTTTCCCTTAACAGATAGCGCTTAACAGCGTTATGAGAATCTAAGTCTTGAACCTTCGTGAGCTTCAGCTTTAAAGTGAAATTTTCCAGCGCAAATTCGAACAAGGATGGTAGCCAGAGCTGTTGAATTAGGGTGGGAGCAGTATTGCATATTGACTAAGTTCAATTCGGGTACAAGAAGTTTACGGCAATAACAATGTTCCAATTTCACATCAATTGGTAAGTCCAGAAGTACCAGGCAAGGACTAAACATGAGCTGATATCCCAAAGTATGCAATAACTGACATTTACAATGAAAAATCTGGCAGTTAGTTCATAAGCATGTGGACGCCGAACCTGATGATCTATTCATGTACAGAAAATGGACACAGGGGCACTCACGGGAGGCAAGACTTAGCCCAAAACAATATAAGAAGACAACAACTCAGTCCCTCAACTAATGTAAGACAATATAACAGTTAATTATTTCTAATCAACAGTCCCTCCACTGCTTTCTTTACACACAGGAAATCATAATAGTCGTCCATTATATCCTCTTTTACTGATGGTCTGTCCGCCCAGCCTGCCATTTGACAGCCATCTGCAAAAACAAACCACCAGAACCAGAAGACTGTCTTCACCGACTAGCTATCAATACTTGAAGCAGCACCAACAACATACATCATGGCTTCAGGTAGCCACTTCTTAATCATGTTCATCCCAAGCTAAAAAATAAACCAAGTTATAGCAGAAAAGGACAAAGCTAAAAGGTTCTTCTAAGACATAAAGTGAGTCCCAGTCCCCGAAGGAAAAGCTAGCTCAGTGCACCAAAGCTCACGCTATGGCGAAGTCGGGGGAACCACCGGACCACAGGGGTCTATTGTACGCAGTCTTGCCCTGCATTTCTGCAACAGACTATTCCCCGGCTTGAACCTGTGACTCCCTGGTCACGTGGAGGGAACTACACCAATTACACTTCAAGGTTCCCCCTTCACGGATCCTGAAATGTCCTTTCAAGAATTGGCCAGAAGAGCAGATTGTGCATCTAGCAGCCTCACACCATGCCACAAAATAATTCTGTTCCTTGGAAACAAAATTCCAAGACTAGTGCCTGGCCCAGCACCTTCTTTGATGGTGACAAAACCAAATAAATGATGGTCCATTGCTGTCAAGTTTTGTAAACACATGAATGGGGTGTAATGACTACAACTTTTGTTACTTTCTATCACTGAAAACGAAAGTTGGCAAACAAAACAAAAGAGCCTGATGCTACAATCTAGGAAGACAGCAATATGCAAATCCAAAAATATACAATAGTAATGAGACAGCAACAGCATTCCAAGTGTCTCACATAGTTGGATATGGGGATGGTAGAGTGTACGCAGACCCTACCCCAACCTCAGAGTTGCAATGGTAATGAGACCTAAACTTTAATTAAGATACATACAATATCCTTTTCCTCATAGAAAAGTTTCTTAACAAGCTCCCGTATCCCAAATACAGACGAAGATGGACAATAATACACGATTATTGAAGAGTTTAACAATGTTTACCATACTAAATGCTTCTTCACAGGAAAGAGTAAATTCCCAAATTACAGACTTTATCTAAAGCAATGGGCATGAAAATCCTAAACTACTTTCCTAAAGTCAAAAAGGGGGTACAACGATTTTAAAGAAAAAGGTTGTACAAATAAACATCAAGACATCTAGCAAGTGAATGGAGTATCCCACAAGTCAATTCGACTGGAAAAATTGAAAGTTATGCACTCCCCGGGTATATTAACATTTCATCACAGCCTGTTTGATTGCTTATTTTTCATCATTCTTGAAGTTGAATATTAGTAACCTGATTGAGGACGAATAAAACTGAAATTAGAAGGGAAGAGATATGTTCCATTATAGCAGTTCTGACAATTCGAATAAAACAGAGCTTAATCCAAAGTATTTAGTTATGGTGATTAATGACATGAAACCACCATAACAGAGTCAATAGATCAAACATGCTTTAATAGTAGCAGTAGAAGAATGTACAATGATCACCTACAAATAGAATACCTAAAACAATGTGGCAAATCAATGTAGATGCATCATCAACACATTGAACATTAGAGAGAAACAACGCAACACCAAGTTCAAGAATTTCACCATGCACTCTTCTTCTTCTTCGAACCATAGTAGTTAACATACCACTTCACAAACTTCTTTAGCCCCATTTCCAAGTCAGTAGTAGGCTTATATCCTAACTCATTATGTGCCAAAGTAATATTAGCATGCGTAAACGGCACATCCCCATTCCTCGGCATTTGAATAACCTTCTTCTTCGCCTTCACCTTCAACAACTTCTCCAAAATACTAACAAGTCTCCCAACAGGCACCGGCTTCGTATTACCCAAATTATAAATCCTCAATTGAGCAGCACCCTTCTTCTTTCCCCCACTCCCTGTGCTCTTCTTCGCGGTATCTAATGCTGCCAAACAACCCTTTACCACATCATCGACATAAGTAAAATCCCTAGCAACACTACCATGATCAGACGTCTCGAAAATCTTGATTTCCTTCCCTCTCAAAATATCTTTCGTAAAGAAAAAATAAGCCATATCAGGCCTACCCCATGGCCCATAAACTGTAAAAAACCGCAACCCCGTAATCGAAAGCCCATGTATATGGTTATATGTATGAGCAATCTCTTCACCAGCCTTTTTAGTTGCTGCATACAAACTTGCTGGCTGATCAGTTCTATCTTTTTCTGAAAAGGGTACTTTTGAATTCAATCCATAAACAGAACTTGATGAAGCCCAAACAATACTAGGTTGTGGATTAGCCATTTTACATGCTTCAAGTAAAGTAACAAAACCAGCAATATTACTATGAACATAAGAACCTGGATTCTGCATAGCATACCTAACTCCAGCTTGAGCTGCCATATGCATAACATGTGTAAAAGAAACAACATCAAACAACTTCCTAAGCAAAACAGCATCATTAATATCACCATCAACAACCATAATACCAGACCTTTCAAGCAGGCCCTGTCGGGCTTTTTTAAGCCCGACATCATAGTAATGATTGAAATTATCCAGCCCTAAAACGCCGTCACCACGGCGTTTCAGGGCTAAAGACACATGTGTCCCTACAAAACCAGCAGCACCAGTGACTAAAACAGTAAAGCCCGTTTTAGACCTTGTTCGGGCCGAGGCCCGAACCCGGCGTTCCCAATTCGGGCCGAGCTCTAAAGGTGGCGAAACAGTGTTTTTCAGACTTCTACGGTTGTTTCCGGTGGTGGGGTTGGTCGGGGTTGAGAGAAAGAAGAATAAAACGATGAAAAAAATGAAAAGAAAGGACCAAAGAGTAAATCTTGGAAACAAAGTAGGGTGAAAACGGAGACGATAAAGACTATAAGGGGAAGATTTATCAGGCTTAAACTTTCCTGGGGTTGAAGGAATTGAATCCAAATGTGTAAGAATTGGCTTCAATTGAGTCATTCTTTTTGCACTATGATCAAATATTCAAAACTCAAACAGTAAACAAATCAATAAAATTGTTACATACATGAAAAAAGACACAAAAAGGTTGAAACTTTTTGGGTTTTTTGAACTGATTCAGCTTGAAAACTTCAATGGAAACACTGGTTTTTGAGAAAAAGTCTAATGGGAGTAGGTGGGGATGGGGGTGGGGGTGGTGTTATTGGGAAAGTAGAAAGACAACAGCAGTACTTTTTCCTTAAAAAGGTTAGTGGAATGTAGAGACAGTAAAAAAGTGGATTGCGTGTAATAATTTTCGTTTGTTTTAATGATCTTTTTTTGGTTAAGATTTGAAGGGGTATCCCACTTTTTTTATTGACTTTTGATTTTATTGAAAAATAATTAATAATAAACGCGTAATAATAATGTAATCTTATTTGTTGGTCAATATTCTCACATTAATTTAGGAGATAAAAATGCTAAACGATATCTTCCATCTTTTCTTTTATTTTTACTTGTTTGACACTTATAATTATTGATTTCTATTTCAGTCACCATTCTAGTTAGTTGTATAGAGTGGCAAAAGAAGGATTTAATCGAGTCTGGGTGGATTGAATATGAATTGAGTTAAAATGAATTGAATTGTAATTTATCAATATAAATATGAGTAAATATGAACTTAATAAAATATCGATCGAATAAAATTAAGGATGTCCATGGTTTGGTTAAAAGTCAAACCAAATTTCAAATCAAATCGACCAACTATGAAAATAGATATTTGATTTGATTTTAAATTTTTAAAAACCAACAATATTTGATTTGGTTATGATTCTACTAAGAAGAACCCGACCAAATAATCAAACTAAACCGATAAGTTATATATATAAATTTTATTTTTATTTGAATATATAATATTATTTTTTTATAAATAATTATAAATATTTTATAACTTTTAATCATTAATTTGATTTTAGTTACTTATTCCACATACACTACAACACTTTTACTCAAGGCACACACACTCTCTCTTTCTCTCTCTATATATAGGGGAGTACGGTGTATTGTCAATTTTTTATTTTCTTTGTTAAGACATCTATTTACTCTATTGACTTGCCCCTTTGATTTTTTAAGGGCCGAACATTATATTTAAAGTTGTGTATCGCTTTTATGGATGTTAAGCATGTGAAGGGAAAGGACCTCTGCAGCTGTTCAACTTAAACTTGCTAAAATTATGAGGTAGTGTTTAAAAATAATAGAAGATTCATATACATTTATCTTATGACAGTAGAGAGAATTTATTGATTCTTAACATTCATTTAAAATAGTTGTCTCATGTCCCATTATTTTACTAGTATCAATTTATCATTAGTTAATCATAAATCGAGAAACTGAATCAAACCGCTAAGAACCAAATCAATGATTTTTATTTTATTTTAATTTGATTTTAGAATTTTAACATTCGGCTTAATTGATTTGACTATAATTTTAATAAAAATCCGACTCAAATCAAACCATGAACATCCCTGTGTAAAATAGTTCTAACTCACTTTAATCTCTTAAAGCCTAAAAACATTAAATTTAGGCTAAATTATTTCGCTATCAAATAAGAGAATGCAACTGTTAGCTCTTTTAACTACTCCCACTAGTCCAATTATAATTAATTTGTAACTTTTATTTAAGGCCCCAACTGAATGAATTGGTCAGAAATCAAGAAGGTATTAATTTTTTTTGGTATTATCCTTTATTAAATTAGATTTTTAATTATTTTTAAATCTCAAATAATGATTATTTCTACTCTCAAGTAAAGTTTGGAATTATCTTTAAATAGTATCTTTCTTAAGGATTGTGTCACACTTTAACAATTCATTTATATTGAATTAAAAAGAGTAATAAAAGTAAATTAGGAAATACATGATAAATATTTCTTGATTTTTCAAAGTGCATTAATAAAAATGAATATTCATGTTTAGTATGGAGGACAAATAAAAATTGAGGAAATAACTTGATTTAAAAAAAATGAATAATTTTTTTTTTTTGAAAAAATCAATCTTTTTCAGTGGAAAAGTTTACGTGTCAACAAACTTCAAAAGAAATTTTCTTCCACAAAAGTATATTTAGTAGGAATGTGAAATTATTGTTTGCAAATACACTGCTTTCATCATCTTCATGCCAATATATGTTCACTTACAATATAATTATACATACACAAAATATTCATAACGAAAATTTTAGTGCAGTGAGTCTGTCTCTTTATACACAAAACACGACTTTGTATTAATCTTTTATTTGTTTAAATTGTAGAAAAACACTAAATTCTTTGGTTTGATTTTTTTCTTAAAATTACTATGTTTGGAGTAGAGCATTATAGTAGTATTAATCTTTAATTTGATAAATTTAAGCTACCCGTGGAGCTACCACATCTTAGGAAATCTGATGTATTTATTGATCAAAGAAATGGTTATAATATAGGTTTCTTTAATCGTGACAAAATAATTAGTTAATGAAAAATAATATTGTGTGTATTGAGTAAAATATCTTTTGAATAAGATGCTAATCAATCATGTGTAAAAATGGATATATTTCGTAGATTAATGGTTTTTATTAGTTTATCTTAGGTATTTATTTTGCTTATGCGTACGATAATTGTGCGTCAAGGAATGCGTTTATCAGATGATTTTTTATTTTTTTTTGGTTGATAAGGAATTAGATGCTATTCTTCGGGTATGCATTAGGTAAAATTCCGCTTTAATACAATAAGTCACAAATCATACAAGAAAGATAAATTGTATTAGGCCCGATCTAGAAAGCACCCGGGAGTTTTGAACCTGAATTCCTCTTTTTGAGGGATAACTTGAAAAACTAAAATCCACTTTTTGAGGGGATAACTTGATCATTTTTACAGTCAATTTTGCGAAAAGAACGTTTTCTTTACTAGCAATTTTAAAACAATTTAATTTCTACTATCTTTAAAGTATAAACACACATAGTAATAATTATAGTTATAATAATTAATGACTTATTGAATGCTTAAAGCGTTGTTAGTTACTTAAGGTGATCATGCTTCATGATACATGCAGCCTCCATGCCTATCATTATATTACTAATTACAAGTAAATCTTCATAAGCTGACAAAGGTAAGGTGGTTAATTACACAAGTAATGAAGTTATATTCCCATGACAAGCTTTAATAAGTTCAAGGTAACAACACCGATAAATCTTTCATCTTTTTTTAAAAAATAAAAAATAAAAAATATAATATAATAGGTAATTACAAGATGGAAAATTGAACCCTCACCGATAAAATGAAAGTTATGATAAATCATCAACACACACATGAATATTTTTGCCTTACCAATGTAAGGTAACAAGCCGAATTGGATTAATGTCAAATACAATTTTTAATCGGGAGAAATGATATCAATAAGGCAATTTGAATAAAATTTTATATCCCTTTAAAAGATAGGTAACTCGAAATAGAGGAGTTGTTTCTTTTTTTCCTTTTTAAGATTACGTGGTATTATATTTTAAATATTTTTAGCTATTAAATTATTTTCATGTACGACTCATTCCATAAAACTTATTCAATTTAGAAAATCACATTTCCCTAATAACAGGGATTCTATTTTCCTTTAACGCGCAGTTAGAAAAAAAAGGCAAATATCTCGTTAATTTCGTATGGATATTAAGCCACCAATTTCCTTTTTCATTATTAAGAACAGTAACAAATTCAACGAATTGTTTGTGTAATATCCTAAGTAATATATTATTAATTTATCTTTTAATTAAGTTGGCTGAAAGAGAATTACATGCATTAATATAGTTAATGATCAATTATTCAAATATTACAAATAAAGTATAACTACATGAAATATAGAGGGTCTAAACTCTAAAAGGACCCAAAATTGATCCATCTAGAAATTTATTAACACATAAAATTGACTAGATACATATATGAAGTCGATAGATGGTTTTACTTTTCAAATGGAGATGAATGTTCTTTTAATAAAATATTTTCTTGTAGAAAAAGTTAAGTTCAAAATTATTTTCTGATTGCTTATAGTGATTAAATTAAATTTCTTAGATCTAAAAGATAGTGTTATATGGTAAGTTTTGGACACACGGCGGCAGAATAAAGTGAAGATAGTGTTTTGATGGTAGTATTATATCGGCAATTCATAGATTAAAACTTTCGCTATATACAAGGTTTGAAAAAGGAATGAACCATCAAAATTTATTGTACGCATTTCTGCAAGAGGCTATTTCATTAGTTATATGTATCGAAATAAAAAAAATAAAAAAATAATTTAATTTTCCAAAAAAAAAAAACTTCGAATTAAAAATGACGAAATACTTTCTTACTCGTTAAAGATTGTGATGAGAGGCATAAAAAAATTTCAATTATTGATTAGGTTCACAATTATCAATTGGGATTAATCGGATTTGAAATAGAATATTAAACACTAGATGAAAACAAAAAGTATCTAGAAACTATTTCATTCAAAATGAAATAAATTTTTGAAACTATTTTTCGTCATACTAAAAACATATACAAGTAGTCCTACTAAACCAAATTATGCCACCTGCTCCTTTATGTAAAGTCTACTAAATACAGCATTGCTTATTTGACACGTTCTTAACTTGCAAGTTGCCATATTTGATTGATGATGCTTATATCATATGCTACTCTATTTTTTCTTCTTTTGTATTTACTAATATTTCAAAGCTGTGATGATATCACATGCCCTACGTTACAACGACAACAAAATATGTACTCCATAAGTGGAAGTATTGCATGCACTTGATCCGGGGGTGAAATAAGGTTTAAATTTGTAGTGCTTCGACATTCGTTAAATTTGAGCGGGAAGCGCGAAGAGCTAAGCCACTAATGTTGTGGCGAAGGTTAGACCTCATAAAGTCAGCGAAGCTAAGGTTTCGTATGCGTGATAGAGAAAGGAAAAGCGACCCCGTGCTCTACTACAATTCTTATTCAATAGTTTAATATTACTACAATATCGTGGCGATGTCTCCCTTACGAAATTGAAGATAAGTCAAGTATAATTAAATAAGAAATATATATGAAAATCGGTATCAGATGAAAAAAGCACTCTTGAAACCACGAAGATAGCTGATGATTTACAATATGTGTGTTCAAATCTCCCGAACACTCACGACTACAAAATTCTGAGTCCGACACTGAGTCGTGGTCAACCTGTTTTTGATGCAGTCAATCAAACCTCAGGTCACACACGTATCTACTTGGGAGTTATGGTGAGTGTATCATTTGAAATTGACGAATTCTAACCTTTTACTGATTTTTCACGATAAAGAGGCAGAGGCCATAAGCTTGATATGATGATGTCAAACTTGAGCTAAGAATATTGAATGTTTGTTAGCAAGCTAAACTTCAGGCAAAGATATCGCATATTTGTTGTCAAATTTTAAAATGGGAATTTTTACAATATTTTTTGTTGTGTATGTCTGAAGTTAATTCCACAATGTTCAAAGTTGTAAACATTTTATACTATAATTATGACCTAATCACTTAAATGGCTATCTCCTCGATGTTATTCGAGCCAAACTAATACTTTCTCTATTTCAATTTATTTATCTAACTTTCTATTTTAATTAGTTTTAAAAAATATCTTCTTCTTTTTTTCGGACAATTTTTTAGTTTTAACTTTCCATATGACATATGTTTAGACAAAAAATTGAATGACATTTTCGTACATTCAACATATCTTTAATTTATAATCATTAGACTTACAAATCTTCTTTATTTCCTTAAACTTTGTATCAAATTAAAATGGAGGAGTACTAATTTCTACATGAATCCCACTGAAAAGAGTCTCACAGAGTAACAAATTTTCAAGGAAAATAACATAAACATACACCTTAACTTATCATATTTGTACAAATTTTTACCTTTATAAAGTAATTACAAAAATTTCAACTAATTATATATCTTCATTGAATATAGTAGAAGCTAATTATGTATCTCGACAGACCCAAAATCAAAAAAAATATTATCGGAAGCTAATTATGTATCTTAACAAAGAAAAAAATGTACCTTCGTTGGATGTATCGGGAGACAATTATGTATCTCAACAGACTCAAAATTGAAATTTTTAATAATTATGCAAAATATCAAAAATTTCGATAATTAGGCTTCAAAGTGTCGAAATTTATTTTGTCTCCCCAATTTTCAAACACAAGTCCAAGATGTTAAATCACGAAGGACGAGAATACAGTACACAAAATACATGTCACAAACTAGGCTTTCAATAATGGAACCATTAAATCCAATCTCTATGGAAAATCTTAGGGGAAAGGACGTGGGCTGACCACTTTGAAAAAAAAATGATTCATAATTTGAAAATATGGATAACTGTAGTCAGTCGCCCAATTTATTTTTCTCTTTTAGCCATTGACCCAGTCGGCCACATGCAGTTTCTATATCCAATTGATACACTTTTATACTATATTGATACACTTTTATACCACGTTGATATAGTATATATACCACATAAATACACCTTTTACAGAGAAAATTCTCAAGCTTTTCTTCCATTTCTCCTCTCTCTCCTAATTTTCATCTCTTTCTCACAAATATCAAGAGATCACAACAACTCATCAATGGTAGTTTTAGTCCTAATTCAAGAATTCGTTGCGAAGCAGCAAGCTAGGAAGGAACAAAAACAGCCCCAGCACAGATCAAAAAAATCAAAAAATCTATATGAAATGATTAATTTGACAACATGATTGTTGTAGCAGGAATAAACAGGCAAAATAGATGCAGAATTAGCTATAGTTCTTTCAAGCGTATCACTAGCCTGCAAGCAAATTACACCGCTTTTACAAAGGTCCAGCATTGTTAACATTACTGGAACTCAATGCACTATTAATATCCAAGGTGAAGATCAGAAGAAACTTGATGTTATATCCAATGAGGTTTGTTACTTCTTCACCTCCCAACAATTAGATTATTGTGAAATTTAGTGCACTAATCAATAAAAATGTAACCTTTTGAATGTTGTAGTTATTCTGCAATTGTCTAAGATCAAGTGGGAGGATGGGGATTATCGCATCAGAGGAAGAAGATGTACCTGTGGCAGTTGTACCAAATGGCTAGAAATGGAGTTTTGAAATTTCTTGGCCATTTTATGTATTTTTTTTCAGCTGAGTGGTTATTTTCGTCCTTTCCTCTATAATAGAGGAAATGACATGGGTTGACCATTTTAAAAAAAAATGGCCCACAATTTGAAAAGGTGGACAACTTTAGCTAGTCAGCCAAATTTATTTTCCTCTTTTGGTCATTTGCCCAGTCGGCCACATGCAGTTTCTATTCCCACTTGATACTCTTTGATACCATATTGATACACTTTTATACTACATTAATACACTTTTTTAAAAAGAAAGAAGGGATCCTATACCCAATTGATACTCTTTTATACCACCTTGATACACTTTTATAACAAGATAGAACAGGAATCTATGCATATGTTGTGTCCATATATCCAATTGATACTCTTTTATACTAGATTGCTACACTTTATACCACATTGATACATTTTTATATTACATTGATACACTTTTTAAAAAAGAAAGAGAGGATCATATACCCAATAGATACTCTTTTATACCAAAGTAATACACTTTTATAACAAGATAGAAGGGGAATCTATGCATGCATATGCAGTGTCCATATATCCATACAGTCTTTGCAAGCATATAAATAGCTATTTTCTATTAACCCCCCAGCTAAGGCAAATAACAATTTTAAAAAAATAGAAACGTTAAATATATTTTTACTCTATAATTTGATATCAACAAATCTTTCTTTTGTTACACTTTTCTACCGTATAACCTATCTAAAAATTCTTACTCTGCTTCAAAATCCTCTGTTTGATTTTGAGGTTTTTGTTGAAAATGATAAAAAAAATTGGGTTCATCGAATGGAAAAGAAAGCAAGAAAGTGGTGAAAAACAGAATCTTCGATGTAAGCAAGTTGATTATCATGTAGTCTAGGATGAATCTTGCCACCATAACTACACATAAATTTGACCTTATAATTAGAGATTTGATTGGGATCTTCCCATGCCATAGTATTTTCGAAATCAATTTCACGGGGACGGGGAGAAAAGTCACCGAATTTAGGGTAAAAAGTGCAGGAGTAGTTCTCTATGTTTTGGGTTTAGTAGTTTGAGAGTGTATTTTATAGGTTAGACCATTTAAGAAAGTGAAGAAAATGGAGTGGGTTGAAGAAGAAGAGGGATTTTATAAAGCGGTAATTGTGAAAATGGTACACGACTACTGATAGTGGCTATTTCGTGGGTATTTAATTGTGAGTACTATTTTTATGATATTATTTTAGTTTTAGGTGTTATTTTTGTCCTTTTTCCTATTTAATATGTGCATACAAATAAGTCCTAGGCCCAAAAACATAAAGGTCCATATCGAGCCTGTCATCCCGATCCCTACGCTACCATCACAGACCCCATTGAAAATCACTAACATGGGTTGCACCGCGAAATTTTCTAGGCCGGTTCAATAAAATTCGGATCACAACTCTAACAATCTCCACCTTGACACGAATTCTAATTCAGAACTCAAATTCATTTCAAGACAAACTCTCTACTTCTTCCACAAAAGCCCCTAAGGGCATATCTTAACAGCTAACACCAACCAAGTCTAAGCAATGCTCAAAATTGACATTTGGTAGTGTATTGGTCATCATATCAGCAGGGTTATCATGGGTACTAATCTTGTGTACCACAATATCACCACGAGCAATAATTTCATATACAAAATGATACCGAACATCAATGTGCTTTGTCCTCTCGTGAAACATCTGATCTTTCGTAAGGAATATAGCACTTTAACTATCACAAAAGACCGTAGTAATCTGTAAGTCTTTGCTAAGTTCACCGAACAGACCCTTCAACCAAATAGCTTTCTTGAAAGCCTCCGTAATAAGCATGTACTCTCCCTCAGTAGTTGACAAAGCAACCGTAGTCTGTAAGGTAGCTTTCCAACTATAGCACAACTATCAATGGTGAAAACATAGGTTGTAAAGGATCTCCTTTTATCATGGTCTCCTGCAAAATCAGAATCAACATACCCGATTACTCCATCTGTATTATGCCTAAACTGCAAACAAACATCAGCTAATCCATGCAAGTATATGAAAATTCAATGAACTTCTTTCCAATGTTCTTTGCCAGGATTTTCCATGTATCTGCTAACTCCACTGATGGCATATGATAAATCTGGTCGGGAACACATCATTGCATACATAAGAGAACCGACTGTACAAGAGTATGGAAGTTGGGACATATAGTCACGCTCATCATCTATTTTTGGAGATAAAGTGGCTGAGAGTTTGAAGTGAGCTTCCAATGGAGTACTGACAGGCTTGACATTTTGCATATTGAACCTGTGAAGCACTTTCTCAATATACCTTTTTTGACTCAGGTATAGATTATACTTCTCTCTATCCCTCATAATTTCCATGCCAAGAATCTTCTTTGCTGCTCCTAAATCCTTCATATAAAACTCCTTACTGAGATGGGCTTTGACTTTTATTATCTCTCTCATATCCTTTGCTGCAATCAACATATCATCAACATACAAGAGAAGATATACGAATGAACCATCACTTACCTCCTTGAAGTAGACACAACTATCATAGTTGTTCCTTTAAAACATATAAGAGATCATAAAAGAGTCAAACCTCTTATACCACTACCTGGGCGACTGTTTTAAGCCATAAAGAGACTTTTTCAGCAAACATATATAGTCCTCCTTTCCTGAGACTACAAAGACCTTTAGTTGCTGCATATAGATATCCTCCTTAAGTTCTCCATGTAAGAATGCAATTTAGACATATAGCTGCTTAAGCTCAAGATTATGCATGGCCACAATACCAATCAACGCTCGAATCAAACTATGCTTTACAACTGGAGAAAACACATCTGTGAAGTGATACCTGGAATCTGACTGTAACCTTTAGCAACTCATCTTGCTTTGACCTAGGATCTTCAACTCTTGATGCTCCTTAATTCTTTTTGAATACCCACTTGCAACGGACAACTTTCTTATCTTTAGGCAATCTCACCAGATCCCATGTGCCATTCTTATGAAGTGATTCCATCTTCTCCTACATAGAAATCATCTATCTATCGGGATTATCATAACTAAGTACCTCTGAGTAAGAAGAAGGCTCTTCGCCGGAATCAATACCTTCTGCTACACTCAATGCATAAGCAACCAAATCAGCTTCAACATACTTCTTATGAGGCCTAATATGTCTCCTAGGCTTGTCTTTAGCAATAGAATATTGTGGCGCCATTGGTGGTGAAAAATAAATAGTATCACTCTGTATCTCCGGGCTAGACTGAGAAGTAGGCACTGGTGTAGACTCTGCTCCAATCTGTAATTCAACATGGGTGCTTGACTTTTTATGATTCATGTCACTAAGCTCATCTGGGGGCGAAGCACTAGATTCGGAGGGAGCCCGAGGCATGGTAGTTTTATCAAACACAACATCTTTGCTAATTATAACCTTTCTGTTTTCTGGATACCAAAGCTTATAACCTTTAACACTAGACTTATAACCCATAAATAAGCACTTGACATATCTAGGTTTTAATTTTCCATTATCAACATGAGCATACGCAAATATCCAAATATCATCAAATCAGAATAACTAGCAGTAGTGCCAGACCATACCTATTGTGGAAACAGCTTCAACCCAAAAATACTTGGGTAAAACAACATTAGAAATCATATAACGCTCCTTCTCCATTATAGTCCTATTCATTCGTTCGGCCACATTATTCTGCTGTAGAGTATGGCGAACTTTCAATTGCCTCACAATTCTTTCTGACTTGTACAAAGCATTAAATTCATTAGAACAGAACTCTAAACCATTATCGGTCCGAAGGCATTTTACCTATTTTTCTATCTGTTTTTCAATCATAGTTTTTCACTCCTTGAAAGTAGACAACACATCATTCTTTTGCTTCAGAAAGAACACCCAAACTTTTCTGAAATAGTCATCAATAATAGTCAACAAGTAATTAGCACCTCTTCTAGAAGATACTCTAGCAGGACCCCAGAGATCAGAATGAATGTAATCAAGTATGCCCTTAATTGAGTGGATGCTTTTAGTGAATCTGACTCTCTTCTGCTTCTCGAAAATGCAGTGCTCACAGAACTCTAATTTGGTAATACTCTGCCCATCAAGAAGTCCTCTCCTGCTTAGTTCAGCTACCCCATTTTCACTCATATGCCCCAGGCGCATATGCCAAAGTTTAACAACGTCACTTTCTGATAGAGAGAAAGTAGAAACTACTGCATCACCTGTAATAGTAGAGCATTGCAGGACATACAATTTTTTAGATTTTCTCTGTCCCATCATCATAACAAGAGCACCTTTAGTAACCTTCAGTACTCCACATTCACCAGTGTACCTATAATCGTTCGAATCAAGGGTACTCAAGGAAATAAGATTTCTCTCCAGGTCTGGGATATACCGCACATCACCAAGTTTCCTCACAACCCCATCAAACATCTTGATCCTGATTGTTCCAATACCAGCTATCTTGCAAGGTGTGTTATTTCCCATTAACACAACACCTTTAGAGACTGTTTCATATTGTAATACCCCGAGACTTCTGACTAAAATTAGAACCATACTTCAAGGTCATGAGAAATAAATTATCGTTCTTTGGTAGTTTCATGATCTAGTTTGATGAGTAATAAGGCCTCAAATACGTCCTAGCTATTAGACGAACCAAGACATCCCTTATCGATTAAATTCTTGAGAAGGATATTGATATAATTAATTTCAAACAAGCATATCTTTTGTTACACTATGAATATCTGAGCTCATGATGTAAAAACAAATAGATAATTGAATTAGCTTTCCAACGATATAAATTTCTCCAAAATTCAGTATCGGGGTAAAGAGTTGTGGCTGTTTTACTAACAGCTGTGCGAACTGCCCAGGAGCGATGGGAAGGCCAACGGATCATCAAGTCAGCGACGGACCATCGCTCTGGACGTCACAACTGAGGCAGTAAACCCATTTTCTGGCCAAAGTGCGATAGGAAGGCCGACGGGCCATCGCCCAAGCTGTTGCAACAGAGGCAGTAAGTTCATTTCTGGACAAAGCGCGATGGGAAGGCCGACGGACCGTCGCCCAAACCATCGCAACTGACGTTCAGCAATTTAAAGTCATTTTTAAAGAGATTTTTTTGGGTCTTTTCCCACCCTTTTTAACACCTGATCACAACAAAGCAAAGCACATAACCTCATATTCATCCATAACATCAAAATTAGGGTTTCTTTCAAGATCAATCCCCAAGAACAAGATTCAAACACTCTTCAAGAAAGCTCAACAAATAAAAAAATACCCCTCAGGAGCATTCAAGAAAAGCCTCCAAGAACATTCTCAAGGCTTCAAAAGTCAACTTGTTCCATTGAATTAAGTCAAATAAGGTATACGGGGCTTAAACAAGGGTAATTCTTTCACCCTTGTGCCCAAAGAAATAATTTAATTATAGATTTTCTGAATTATATATGACTTTTTCCTGAAATTCAAGATAGGGTCTATACCCATTATCATTATTTGTAAGATTATGAGATTTTCCATGATTTAAAAGTTGAATTACATGATTATGTTTATGTTTTCATGTATGTTGCTGAAATTTTGAGATTTTATGATGAATTATGAGTATTTATATTATCAAGCATGAATTTGAGAGTTTTTATTATGAGATTGAAACATGAGTCATTAAGCCCTAGTTGGTATGTTGAAACTTCAAGAATGATCATGATGTAAGCACCCCATGATTAGCTATTTTCGAACTTTGATAAAGAAAGTTGATCTTTTAAACAAAGCTAAGATAGGAATCCACATTATTCGTACAATTTATGATTTATACCAATGATAAGCATACTTGGTTTCATTACAAGCCCTTGTGCTGTTTTAAGGTGGGTTTCCTAAAAGTTCTAAGCAATAAGTATGGGAGTAGTATTTAGCACCGAGTTGGGTATGATTCCAAGGACTCATGCCCCAGAACTACGAGCCACCGTAGGTTTCTGATTTGCCCATAGTGGGCCAAGATAGTGATTACTAAAGTTAAGGTTCTATTCCGATGGCAAGGGTAGAACAACTCTCCCTAACATGGGCAAGACGTTGGACAACATGTCAGCTCACATGGTTTACGTCGGTTGGAAGAAACTCCCAAGCCCAAAGTCCCTAAGTCCCAAAGTTCCATAATCCCAAGTTCTTGAGTTCCCAAAGTCCTTTTCTACTCTGGATAAAAGCATAAGTTTTAAAAGTTATTATTTTAAGATTTCTTTTTGCTTATAAACTTTGAGAAGAGAATAAGGGGAGAGTACAGATTTTAGAACTAAGTATAATGACTCATGAGATTTACGCGACATGTTTCATCATTCATGGTTGATGAGATTTTGATTTCAGATTTATTCAAGCTGTGTGAGTCATTTATATCAGCATGCATGGTTTTATAAAGAGTAATAATATTGTCTACTTAATGCACACACCCTCATATACTCAGAATATCCTCAAAGTACTGATCCATATAAATGTCTATGTGCTACATTATCTCATAATGTAGGTTCAGGCGCTCAGTCTCAGCAGCGACAGTGATCTCCGAGTACCCTTTATCTACACATCTGCAATTGGTGAGTCTTCATGATTCGAGGACCTACTTCTCTCATTTTCAGTCTTGATAGCAGTCGTTTATTATTTTTAGTTCAGTTCGAGTCAGTTGGGGGTTTGTCCCAATGACTCTCTAGTTCCTTAGTAAGTAGAGGCTTGTCGGACAATTAGTTGGATTTTCCAGATTTTTAGTATTTGATATTCAGATGATGTTTTCAGTTATTTCAGTCCAGATTTGACATGATATGGTGTCATTGCTTAACTCATTTGTCTTAAAGTAAGTTCTAGACTTAGTAGCAGGCTCAAAGGGTTAGCTTGGGGCTACTAGTAGACTTAAGCACCGTGTGACATCTCGGGATGAGATTTCAGGGTGTTACAAACTTGGTATCAGAGCCTAAGGTTTAGAGATTCCTAGGGAGTCTAATAAGCTGCGTTATGCAGAGTTTTGATCATCGGTGTGAAGCGCGCTACATCTATGAGCAACGAGCTACAGGACGTTTTAGGAAAAATCATCTATTTCTTTTAGACTCTATCGTGCTTACAGATATCTCTATCTGCTATTGACTCGTGCTTTTTTATGACAGAAAATTCCTCCTCGCAGAGCTAATGCCCGTAGAAATGACAATCAACCACCAAACCTGTCGATCCTCTGAATGAGAATGCATCTCATACCGAATTTCGGGCTTCTTTTCAGATGTTAGTCTAAGCTGTGACTGCTACTGTGCAAACCAATAATCAGGCTGCTGTTTTCCGTTAGCAAGGGGGTGATGCAGCCGCAGCCAAACTTCATAACTTTATGAGGATGAACCCGCCCAAATTCTTTGGGTCAAAAGTAGGTGAGGACCTGCAGTTGTATCTTGATGAGGTAAAGAAGATCACCCAAGTTATGCATGTAACTGAAGAGGAGAGCGTGGAACTGGTCTCTTATCATTTGAAAGATGTTTCTTATGATTGAGTAGTGATGTGAAGAAAGAGTAGAGGGGAGAATGCAACTTCTATGACTTGGCAGGTGTTTCAGGATGCATTCTTAGACAAGTTCTTCCCACTTGAGATGAGGGAAACGCAAATAGAAGAGTTCATGATCCTGAGGCATGGCTCTAGGACAACAAAGGAGTATTGCCTCAAGTTCAACCAGTTATCTAAGTATGAACCTGACTTGATAACTTACCCCAGATCTAGTATGAGTAAGTTCGTGACTGGTGTATCTGAATTGGTAGTTTAAGAGTGTAGGACTGCTATGATCAATAGAGACATGGATCTTTCTAGACTGATGATACATGCTCAGCAGATTGAGGTAGAGAATATAAAGGAAAGAGAGAGAGAGAGAGTAAGAGAAAATAAGAGGGCTAGATCGAAGCAATTTGAGTATGGCCAGAACAGATTCCATAGAGGGAACCGCCTGCAGTTTCAGAATCATTCATCTATGCCAGTAGCTTTATTAGCCAGTGATCCCGCGCCCAAAAACAGGTAGGAGCAAGGGAAAAAGTCTTTTATGTCCAGATCTCAGAACAGTATGAGTAACAGACCTAGTTACCGCCCTTGTGCTAAGTGTGGAAGAACCCATCCCGGCTAGTGTTTGGCCTAACAAAAGGGTTGTTTTGGTTGTGGCAAGTTGGGCCATAGACTTAGAGAACGTCCGCATGCTAGACAGAGGAATAGAGATGTCTGTCCCAGACTCAGGCTACCAGTGCACCAGTTTCTGTAGCTTGCCCAGCCCCTCCCCAGGGTGCTTCATCCAGCACTGCTGGCGGTCAGCGCCAGAATCAATTTATGCTTTACCATCCCGCCAGGAGTAAGAGGATTCACCAGATGTTGTTACTGGTATGCTTCGTGTCTTTCATTTTGATGTGTATGTACTGTTGGACCCTGGGTCAAGTTTCTCTTATGTGACTCTGTTAGTCTCTGTGAATTTTGAGATAAGTTCCAAAAAGATCCCTGAGCCTATCCTGGTTTCTACCCCAGTAGGAGAGTCAGTTATTGCTAAGCAAGTTTACAAAAAATGTCCTATTACTGTTCTTCATAAGATCATACTTACAGATTTGATAGAGTTAGATATGGTTGATTTTGATCTTATTCTGGGTATAGATTGACTTAATTCATGTTATGCATCTATAGACTTTCATACCCGTGTGGTTAAGTTTTAATTTTCAGATGAGCCAATTTTTGAGTGGTCGGAAAATTCAGTATCCCCCAAGAGTCATTTCATATCCTATCTTAAAGCCAGAAAGTTAGTATCCAAAGGTTGTATCTATCATCTAGTTCGAGTTAAAGACATTAATTCTGAGGCTCCAACTATTCAGTCAGTCCGTATAGTTAATGAGTTTCCCGATATTTTTCTAGAAGATCTCCCAGGGGTACCTCTTGATAGAGAGATAGAGTTCGAGATTGACCTTCTTCCTAATACACAACCTATTTCTATCCCTCCATACTGAATGGCTCCCACAGAACTTAAGGAGTTAAAAGAGAAACTCAAAGATCTTTTAGATAAAGGTTTCATAAGGCCTAGTGTTTCTCTATGGGGCGCACCCATTTTGTTCGTGTGAAAGAAGGATCGTTCTTTGCGTATGTGCATTGACTATCGTCAGCTGAATAAGGTCACAATCAAGAACAAGTACCCTCTTCCTTGAATTGATGACCTGTTTGACCAATTGCAAGGTGCAAGTTATTTCTCAAAGATAGACCTTAGATCCGGCTATCATCAGCTTAGAGTAAGGAAGTGTGATATTCCAAAGACAGTCTTCAGAACCCGTTATGGTCATTTTGAGTTTCTAGTCATGTCTTTCGGGCTAACTAATGCTCCAGCAGCTTTCATGGACCTCATGAATCGAGTGTTCAAACAATACCCAGATATGTTTGTCATAGTATTCATAGATGATATCCTTGTGTACTCCTGTAGTGAGGATGACCATGCAAATCATCTTAGAATTATCTTACAAACTCTTAGAGATCACCAATTATTTGCTAAATTCAGCAAGTGTGAATTTTGGCTAAGGTCAATAGACTTTCTTAGTCATATTATTTCCGCCAATGGCATTAAAGTGGATCCCCAAAAGACAGAAGCTGTAAGAAATTGGCCTAGACCCATCTCTCCGTCTGACATTAGAAGTTTCTCTGGACTAGCTGGTTATTACCGCCGTTTTGTTGATGGTTTCTCATCTATTACGTCTCCTATGTCTAGACTGACCCAAAAAAAAGTTAAGTTCCTATGGTCAGATTCCTGCAAGAAGAGTTTTTAGGAGTTGAAGACTTGACTCACTTCAGCCCCAATGCTAGTATAACCCGATGGTATTGACGTTTTTGCGGTGTATTGTGATACCTCTAGATTTGGTTTAGGTTGTGTGTTGATACAGAGAGGTAAGGTTATAGCCTATGCCTCTAGACAGTTGAAGCCTCATGAAAAGAATTACCCAACCCACGATCTTGAATTAGCTGTTGTGGTTTTTTCTTTGAAAATTTGGAGACACTATCTGTATGGTGTTCATGTCGATGTCTTTACGGACCCCAAAAGCTTGCAGTATATGTTTTTGCAGAGAGAGTTAAATCTTCATCAGAGAAGGTGGTTAGAGTTGCTAAAAGATTATGATATGAGTTTGTTGTATCATTCGGACAAGGCCAATGTAGTGGCAGATGCTCTTAGCAGGTTATCTATGGGCAGTGTTGCTCATGTGGAGAAGGGTAAGGAAGAGTTAGCGCGTGAAGTTCATCGTTTGGCTAGATTGGGTGTTAGGTTGCTTAATTCAGCTGAAGGTAATGTATGGGTTCAAAGTAGTTCGAATCCTCTCTAGTTTTGGAAGTAAAGAAGAAGCAAGATATCGGTCAAACTGAAGGAGTCAGTTAAGGACCAAAAGGTAGAGGTTTTCTCCTAATGGGGAGATGGCGTGTTGAGGTTTCAGGATAGGTTGTGTGTTCATTGTGTTGATAATTTGAGGCCAAGAATTTTGGCTGAAGCGCATGGTGCGTGATATTCTATTCATCCCGGTGCTACCAAGATGTACCGCGACTTGGGAAAAATCTATTAGTGGAGTGGTATGAAGAAAAATATAGCAGAGTTTGTGGCGAAGTATGCAACTTGTCAACAGGTTAAGGTAGAATACCAAAGACCTGGTGTTGTGATGCAAGAGTTCAGTATCCCCACTTGGAAGTGGGAACAGGTGAATATGGATTTTGTGACTGGTTAACCCCTTTCGCGCCGTCATCATGATTCGATTTGGGTTGTTGTAGATAGGTTGACTAAGTCAGCGCATTTCTAGCCAGTACATACATCTTATACAGCTAAGGATTATGCTAAGTTGTATATCCGAGAGTTAGTCAGACTGCATGGAGTTCCCTTGTCTATCATCTCAGATAGGGGTACTCAGTTTACTTTCCAATTTCAGAGAGCTTTTCAAAAGGGTCTTGGTACCCAAGTTCACCTTAGTTTTGCTTTTCACCCGCAGACAAATGGTCAGGCAGAGAGAACCATCCAAACTTTAGAGGATATGTTGAGGGCATGTGTTCTTGATTTCAAAGGTAGTTGGGATGAGCATTTTCCATTGACCGAGTTCGCTTATAATAACAGTTACCATTTTAGCATTCAGATGGCCCCATTTGAGGCTCTTTATGGGAAGAGATGTAGATCACCCATATGTTGGTTTGAAGTGGGTGAGGTTGCTTTGATTGGACCTAATGCAGTATTTGAAGCTATGGAAAAAGTAAAGTTGATTAGAGAAAGATTGAAGATAGCCCAGAGTCGTCAAAACTCATATGCAGATGTGAAAAAAAAGAGATCTTGAGTTTGAAGTTAATGACATGGTATATCTGAAGATTTCACCCATGAAGAGGGTGAACAGGTTTGGCAAAAAAGGGAAAGCTTAGTCCCCGTTATGTAGGCCATTATAGAATTTTGAGACGTGTTGGGAAGTAGCTTTTGAGGTTGAGTAGCCTGCAGATTTGTCAGTTGTTCATCCTATCTTTCATGTCTCTATGCTTAAGAAGTGCATCGGTGATTCCATTGTAGTAGATCCTTCAGAGAGCTCAGATATTCAGAACAGTCTTTCATATGAAGAGATTCCAGTTGAAATTCTAGACCACCAGATCCGTAGACTAAGGAACAAAGAAGTTTCCTTGGTCAAAGTTCTTTGGCGGAACCAGTCAGTTGAGGGTGCTTCTTGGGAAGCAGAAGCGGATTTGCGAGCCAAGTACCCTCATCTCTTCGCCGCAAACTCAGATTTAGCCGAAGGTACTACTCTTCCTTGATCTAGTTCTTTTCTAAGCATGTATTCAGCTATATAGTGCCTTATTTATAAGTTCTTGTAATCCTAGAAATACTCAAAGGATTAGAATGATTTAGAATCAGTTTAGTAATTTATTTCAGCTGTACATCCTCAGTTTACTCAGCTAGCCAACCTCATTCGAGGATGAATGTTCTCAAGGGGGAGAAATTATAATACCCCGAGACTTCCACCTGATAATAGAACCATGCTTCAAGTTCATGAGAAAAAAATTGTACTGCTTTTCTAGTTTCATGATCTAGTTTGATGAGTAATAAGGCCTCAAGTACGTTCTAGCTATTAGACGAACCAAGGCATCCCTTACCGATTGAATTCTTGAGAAGGATATTAGTATATTCAACTTCAAACGAGCATATCTTTCGTTATACTATGAATCTCTGAGCTCATGACGCACCAATAGATAAATAATTGAATTAGCTTTCCAACGATACAAATTTTTTCAAAATACGGTATAGAGATAAAAAGTTGTGATCGTTTTACTGAGAGTTGTTCAGACTGCCCAGGAGTGATGGGAAGGCCGATGGACCGTCGCTCTGGCCGTCGCAATTGAGGCAGTAAACCTATTTTTTGTCCAACGTGTGATAGGAAGGCCGATGGACCATTGCGCCAGCGATGGACCATCGCCCAAGCCATCGCAACAGAGGCAGTAAGTCTGTTTCTGGCCAAAACGCGACGAGAAGGACGACGGACCATCGCACCAGCGATGGACCGTCGACCAAACTGTCACAATTGACGTTCAGCTATTTAAAGCCATTTTAAAGGGATTTTTGGGGTCTTTTCCCACTTTTTTTAACACCTGATCACAGCAAAGCAAATCACATAACCTCATATTCATCCATAACATTAAAATTAGGGTTTCTTTCAAGATCAATCTCCAAGAACAAAATTCAAACCCTTCTTCAAGAAAACTCAAGAAATCAAAACATCACCACTGAGGAGCCTGCAAGAAAAGCCTCCAAGAACATTCTCAGGGCTTCAAAAGTCAATTTGTTCCATTAAATCAAGTCAAATAAGGTATGTGGGGTTTGAACAAGGGTAATTATTTCACCCTTGTGCCCAAAGACTTACTTTAATTATAGATTTTCTGAATTATATATGATTTTTCCATGAAATTCAAGATAGGTTTTATACTCATTATCATTATTTGCAAGATTATGAGATTTCTCATGATTTAAAAGTTGAATTACATGATTATGTTTATGTTTCCATGTGTGTTGCTGAAATTTTCCGATTTTATGATGAATTATGAGTATTTATATTATCAAGCATGAATTTTGAGATGTTTTACTATGAGATTGAAACATGGGTCATTAAGCCCTAGTTGGTATGTTAAAACTTCAAGAATGATCATGATTTAAGCATCCCATGATTAGCTATTTTCGGACTTTGATAAAGAAAGTTGATCTTTTAAACAAAGCCAAGATAGGAATCCACATTATTCGTACAATTTATGATTTAAAGCAAGGATAAGCATACTTGATTTCATTACAAGCTGATGATAGACGAATTTACACGCCTATAGCACTATATTTTAGCCTAGTTTTGAGAACAAATTATATATTTCATGCACTTTTAGTCCTTTTTCCTGTAAGTGAGCTAACGAACATGATTAGCAAAGTTTCAGGTATAAATGATGCAGAATTCAACATTTTATGGATAACTTGACGCCAAAGAAAGCTTCACAAAAGGAGAAAAGCCAATCTTGGACGCCAAGGACTAAAGATGGCGCATGGAAAATCTGTCCCGGGCTAAAACAACATTTCTGAAGACTTTGGGGACTAGCAGTAATTTATTAGGATTAGGATAATGATACATTAACCTAGTACAATTGTGTTAAGTATTTCATTAGCTTATTAGGATTAGGATAATGATACATTAACCTAGTACAATTGGGTTAAGTATTTCATTAGCTTAGTAGGATTTGGTTAAGCATTTCATTAGCTTAGTAGGAATAGGATATGGGTATTATAAATACCCTATCTTGCTAGAGATTTTAAGACATCTTCTTACATTCAATTCTATTCTATTCTACTTCTAAGACATTCTAGTTCTAAACAATCATTCCTCCATTAATTCTATTTTTCTTCTTCTATTCATCTATTCTTAAATTCCACAACAAGAGAAACGTTACTTTGCTAAGAGATTCACTTCTAACGCCTACCACACCATTACAAACGTGAAATCTTTATTGTGGTATAACAACAATGTCAATTGTGATTTCCTTCGCACTCATGGGTAACTAAACTTCTCTGTTGGGGTTATGGAAGCCGAATGAGATACTATCTATTGCTGTGAGTTTGTGAGTTCGTGACACGTATGTTGCTTATATCATTATTCTCTTCATCTTAATCTAAATTCTTTGTGGTTGCAAACGCAAGAATACGCCAGTATAACATTTAACTTGTTCGAAAGAAAGGTTATCTGTCTGGAAAAGAGATAATGTCAAGGTAGTAGGGTCCCATCCCCTATTAAAAAGTTAGTGCCGTAACTGGATTAACCTCTTGGAGAATTCGTACCGTTAGACACGCTTTAAGCTAGAAAGAGTTAAAGTGAAATAATCCTCGAATAGGTCGAAAGACGCCTGGATTTACCATCGAATACAATTCTCTATAAGCACATGCATGTCTGAATTCAACACACTCATAGTCAATAGAGACGTATAACTCAGAAGGTGGACATAACCCCAACTCCTCAATTCTCATTGTTTCACAACCTACTAAACATTCTTTCTTTTTACTTTGCTATTTTCTGCATTACTCTCTTATTTTGGTTACATTACTTTCACAATACAATTCCCCCCTTTTTACGAGACTTGCACTAAAAGTATAGTAATCGTTGCTTACTTGTTGACCAAGCTATTCCCTGAGGGATCGATACCCAACCCAGGTTGGGTTCTATATTTGACAAACGACCGCTTTACACTCCTACGAGAGCTGTAGATTGAGCGTTATCAAAAATTGGCGCTGCTGTCGGGGAATACAAGTGTCAATTAAGTTCGTAATAATTACTAGAACCTTTGGTCAAAGATTCTCGTACTTTTACTTTTAGTTTTAGTTTTTGTTTACTACAGGTTTTTATTCAGTGCATGCCCCATACCCGAAGTTCTGGTCAACCGTTATTACCTATCAATCCTGAACCACAACGTATTCGCAGAATGGAGGCACAACACGCAATTGAAAGGATGGCTGCTCAACAGAAACAGGCGAGACTAGCTGCGCTAGCCGCCGCTCAAGTGCATCAACAAAATATTGATAACCCTGGGCGAGCAACAAATCCTGACGATGAAGATCTAGGTGATGACGAGCTACTAAACCCTAGGCATGCCGCTGAGATCGCAACACCTGCCAACAGAAGAGATCGTCAAGCTAGGTTTAGGCCTGAACGCCAAGCTATGCAGCCAGCTTTCGACGATGATGATGATGATCTTGATGGAGCCGGAGCCACAGGAGCCATTATTCCTCCACCATTGGCACCCGAAGCCAAGTTCAACATCACAAGCACCATGATTCAGTTATTGCAACTCAAGGGATTATTTGGTGGACTAGCAGGCGATGATCCGAATATGCATCTCGTCAACTTTATTTCTACATGCAAGTCGTTTGACAATCCTGGAGTTGGTCAGAATGTAATTCGATTACGTCTATTTCCATTGTCTCTGTCTGGGGAGGCAACTCTATGGTTGAATGGGCTGACTCCTGATTCTATTACAAATTGGAGGCAATTGAGAGACGCTTTCCTAGAAAGATTCTTTCCGCCATCCAAAAGAGCACAATTGAGAGATGAAATTAACAACTTTCATCATCTTCCCACTGAAGCTCTTCATGAAACATGGGAGAGGTTCAAGACAAAGCTAGCGAGGTGCCCAAACCATCATATGACTAGTGTTCACCTAATGGAGATATTATATAGAGCCCTGAATTTAATAAATAAACCAGTGGTGAATAATGCGGCTGGAGGATCCTTTATGGATCTCACCTTTGGTCAAGCAAGCAATATGCTAGATCGTATGACGAAACAAAGTAGAGCTTGGCATACCAGGGATTCTGAGGTAGAAAGCCCCACTTTATCTATAGGCATGACTGCAGACCAAAGGAGAAGAGAAGAAGAACGTGATCAAGATATGACGCACATGAAAACACAAGTGGATCTTCTTACAAAGCATTTATTATCAGGGAAGACCAAAAAAGTGAAAGCTATTGCGTCAAAAGGAAGAGACAAATCTGATTCGGAAGAGGAAGCCAACTACTTGAACAATCAGGGGGGTTTCCGAGGCAATGCCCAAGGAAACCAAGGTCGGAACTATCATGGTAAATCTGGAAACATGGACCAAGGTAGTTGGAAGAACAAGAATGACAGTAGTGGTTTGTATGTTCCCCCTGAAAGACGTGACGCCACCACATCTAGTTCTGGAAGTATGAAAGACATGATGGCTAAACTACTGAAAGGAGTGGAAGCAACGAGCGCATGAGTAACGGAGGTAATAAATGATTTGTCCTCTATGAAGCAATTAGTTGATTCTCATTCCACTTCAATCAAGCAAATAGAGCAGCAATTGAGCCAACTTTCAGCAGCACTCAATCAAAGAAAGGCTGGTACTTTACCTAGCGATACTGTGCAAAACCCAAGGAATGATGGGTCATGCATGGCCATCACTACCCGAAGTGGTAAGGTGCTGGAAACTTCAGAAAAAGGCAAGCAAGTGGTTGACGAAGAAGCGAAAATTGATGATAAGGCGAAAGGGGAAGATGCCGCAGCAGCCGATCCTAACGTCCTTAACGTCACTCCTCACGACGTGCAGCCTGGAAAAGCTGAAAAACGGAAGCAAGAGGAGAAGAAATCCGTGGAGAGAACAATTCCATACCCACCACCACCTTTTCCCCAAGGATTGAAGAAGGTGGCGGATGATACGAAGTTCAGCAAATTCATGACTATGTTAAAGCAGCTGACCATTAATGTTCCATTGGTGGAAGCACTTGAACAAATGCCTGGGTATGCAAAATTTATAAAGGATCTTTTGACAAAGAAGCGGGCAGCAAGTTATGAGTTGAAAGATGATGTCCATCACTGCAGCGCAATCGCTACCCGATCAATAGTTCAGAAGAAGGCTGACCCCGGAGCTTTCACTATTCCTTGCACCGTTGGATCTTTGAATTTTGCCAAAGCATTATGTGATTTAGGAGCCAGCATCAATTTGATGCCATTATTTATCTATAAAAATTTGGGGTTGGGTGATCCTACTCCAACCAATATGAGGCTCGTCATGGCGGATAGGTCGGTAAAATGACCTGTTGGTATCCTATGTGATGTCTTGGTAAAGGTTTCTTCATTCATCTTTCCAGCAGACTTTGTTATTTTGGATTGTGAAGCGGACTCAGAGGTTCCCATAATCTTGGGACGACCTTTCCTTGCTACAAGAAGCGTGCTCATTGATTTGAGAGCTAATGAGCTTTCATTCCGAATAAATGACGAAGTGGTTCGCTTTGATGTTTGCAAATCAATGAAGCAACCCAAAGATCCGAGTGTATTTTCGGTGGCTGATGTTTTCTTTGATGATCCGAAAGAATTACTTAAAGAAGAGCAAATTATTGCTGACCCTTTGGCGGTTGTGCTCATGAATGGAGAGAGTAAGGATGCTGAAAATTGCAAAGAAGCTATTTGTGCTCTATCAGGATTAGGGACATATCGCTATGCTCCCAAGAAGCTGGACCTTGATCTCAAAAATCGACCCACACTACCAGCTAAGCCATCTATTGAAGAGCCACCCACGTTAGAATTGAAGGAGCTGCCAAGTCATTTAAAGTATGTATTCTTAGGAAGCGGAAGCACACTTCCAGTCATTGTGGCAGCAGATTTAGGTGAGCAACAAGTTGCAGCTCTTATTTCTATTCTATGAAAGTATATTAGAGCCATTGGATGGACCATTGCAGATATAATTGGTATTCCACCTGGGATTTGTACTCACAAGATTCAGCTTGAAGAAAATTGCAAACCAACCATTGAGCATCAAAGACGTCTAAACCCACCTATGCAAGAAGTGGTGAAGAAAGAAATTATCAAGTGGTAAGACGCAGGGGTTGTGTATCCAATCTCTGATAGTACATGGGTAAGCCCGGTACAATGTGTTCCTAAGAAAGGAGGCATGACGGTGGTCGCGAGTGAGAAAAATGAACTTATTCCACTCAGACCCGTCACTGGATGGAGAGTATGCATGGACTACCGGAAGCTGAATTCTTGGACGCTCAAAGATCACTTTCCAATGCCATTTATGGACCAAATGCTAGATCGATTAGCGGGGAAAGGATGGTTTTGTTTCTTAGACGGTTATTCAGGCTATAATCAGATTTGTATTTCTCCCGAAGACCAAGAGAAGACAACGTTTACATGCCCATATGGTACGTTTGCCTTCAAGCGTATGCCATTCGGGCTATGTAACGCACCAGCCACCTTTCAACGTTGTATGATGTCTATTTTTTCTGATATGGTTGAAGACACTTTGGAGGTATTCATGGACGATTTGTCAGTTGTTGGTGAGACTTTTGAAGCATGCTTGACAAACGTAAGTATGGCGTTGCAAAGATGTGTAGAATTCAACCTAGTGCTGAATTGGGAAAAGTGCCACTTCATGGTAAAAGAAGGTATTGTTCTTGGGCACAAAATCTCCGAAAGAGGAATTGAGGTTGATCGAGCAAAAATTGAAGTCATTGAGAAGCTACCGCCTCCAATTTCGGTGAAGGGTGTTCGTAGTTTTCTCGGCCATGCAGGTTTCTATCGTCGGTTCATCAAAGACTTCTCCAAAATTGCTAGTCCATTGTGCAAACTCTTGGAGAAAGATGCGAAGTTTGACTTTAATGACGATTGCTTGAAGGCATTCGAATGACTCAAAGGAAAACTCATTGAAGCCCCTATCATGGTAGCACCAGATTGGTCTCTCCCGTTCGAAGTCATGTGTGATGCTAGTAGTGTAGCCGTTGGTGCTGTACTTGGTCAGAGAAAGGAGAAGCTATTTCATCCTATCTACTATGCGAGTAAGGTCCTAAATGAAGCCCAAAGGAACTACACTGTTACTGAACAAGAGCTCTTAGCGGTTGTGTATGCGTTTGAGAAGTTTCGTGCCTACCTATTGGGTACTAAGGTGATCGTTCATACAGACCATGCAGCTCTTAGGTATCTAATGACAAAGAAGGATGCAAAACCAAGACTAATTCAATGGGTATTGCTGCTGCAAGAGTTTGATTTTGAAGTTAAAGATAGAAGAGGTTGCGAGAACCAAGTAACCGACCATCTCTCTAGACTCGAGAACGAGCATGTGGCGCAACCTGAAATCGAGATTGATGATGCATTCCCTGATGAGGAGATCTTAGCCACGATAATAGAAGAGTTACCATGGTATGCCGACTTTGCAAACTTTGTGGTGAGTAATGTGATACCTGCAAATTTATCTTACCATCAAAAGAGGAAGTTTATGCATGATGTACAGCACTACTTTTGGGATGAGCCATATTTGTTTCGACGATGCGCGGATAGTGTTATCCGACGATGTATATCCCATGAAGAGGTACCAAATATATTGGAAGAATGCCACACTTCCCAAGTTGGGGGACATCACACAGGTAATCGGACGGCAAGAAAAGTATTGCAAAGTGGATATTATTGGCCTTCCATATTTAGAGATGCTCATGACTTTGTTAGAAGATGCGACCAATGCCAACGACAAGGTGCTATTTCTAAACACCATGAGATGCCCATGTCAAAAACTCTCGAGGTAGAACTCTTTGATGTATGGGGCATTGATTTCATGGGTCCATTCGTGAATTCGTTTGGAATGAAGTACATCTTAGTTGCTGTGGATTATGTCTCGAAATGGGTTGAAGCTGTAGCGTTGGCCGACAATGAGGGAAATCGTGTTGTAGCATTCTTGAAGAGGAATATCTTCTCTCGCTTTGGAGTACCACGTACTATCATAAGCGATGGAGGATCTCACTTTTGCAACAAGCTATTCAAGTCCGTGTTGGCAAAATATGGTGTCAAGCAACATAAGGTAGCCACGCCTTATCACCCACAAACTAGTGGACAGGTAGAGGTTTCCAATCGAGAGATCAAGCAAATCCTTGCGAAGACGGTAAATGCTAATAGGAAGGATTGGTCTCAGAAGCTGGACGATGCACTATGGGCGTACAGGACTGCATTCAAAACGCCAATTGGCATGTCCCCTTATCAACTAGTTTATGGGAAGGCTTGTCACTTACCCATTGAGCTCGAGCACAAGGCATTGTGGGCGCTGAAGCGATTGAATTTGAATTGGGATGATGCAATGAAGCTGAGGATGGAGCAACTGAACGAGATGGATGAATTCCGTCTACATGCTTATGAAAGATCAGACCTATACAAGGAGCGGATGAAAAAGTATCATGATCAGCGGATTGTTCGTTGAAACTTTCAAAAGGATGATATGGTACTTCTCTTCAACTCCAGATTGAAGCTCTTCCCAGGTAAGTTAAAGTCCAAGTGGTCTGGTCCATACAAAGTTATCCAAGTCTACTCGTCTGGAGTAGTTGAATTGGAAGAGAATAATAGTGTTATCTTCAAAGTGAATGGCCAACGTGTGAAACCTTATATCGGTTCTCTTGATTTGATAAACTTCATGGCCATCACTTATCTCGACGAAGTCTAAGTACTCGAGGTAACTATGTCGAGCCACGACAATAAATAAGGCGCTAGATGGGAGGCAACCCATCATTTATCGTTTATCATTTTACAATTTTTTGTACGTGTTTTGTTTTTGATAAATAAAAAAAAAATCTAAAAATAAGAGTCGTGCCACGACCAAAACTAAGGCGCTTGATGGGAGGCAACCCATCGTACTAATTGTTTTCATTGGTTTGAGAAAATGTAGGTGCAAGAGGTATAAAACGAGGAGATTGATTTCAAATGACGATTTAGATGTATTGCATGGTAAAGGTGGTGAGTTAGGAATGAAGATGCATAAGGATATGGATTGAGCATTTCTCATGACAAAATAGGCATCGAGCAAGGCTAGGCCTAGGTAAAAGTAGGCCACGAACAAGGCAAAGCCTATACTATAGCCCAAGGTCTCGGAATCTAGTGTGCTATAGCATAGGCGCCGCCCATGCTCAAGTATGCCATAGCATAGGCGCCGCCTATGCTAAAGCATTTGGTCTCTGAATATCATATGCCATGCTAAAGGCGCCACCTATGGTCACTAAAGGCATTGAACTAGGCTCCGCCTATGCTAGCAAATGCTTTGCATTAGGCGCCGCCTATGGTTTCCATAGGCAAAGCTAAAGGCGCCTCCTATGGTCACTTTTTGTCTCCAAAACCGATTTTAAATGGGTCAAAACCCGACCCATTCTTTTCCTATATAAAGGAGACTTAGTCTTGAAACACAAACACATTGAAAACTTGACCTAGGCGCCGCACATACTCTCCAAATCATCTCAAAACTTTTCTTTTTGCTCTCCCACTTCACAAGAACATCTCCAAAGGCTTCAATCACGTAAGTACTCTTTTGTTCTTCATCTATTTTTTGTAAGTGCTACGTTGCTATGTCTATTATGAATTTCTACATCTTGAAGAAATATTGGTGATGTTAATGTGTTTGAATTGTTGATACAAAACCAAGTGAGTGAACATGTACGTTAGGATACTCTTAACTTGTTTCCGACTTGAATATTGATTTTGATGCAGTGTTATACTACTTGCGGAATTGCTATAGTCATGAACATTGCATAATCTTGTCACTAGAATGCTTACATGTTAGAATGTCCCGTTCATCGGAATAAGACTTATAGTTGCCTACCGACATAAGAGGTTGTGATTATTGATAGAAACAATACCATGATGTAATCCCTATGTAGCAGTCTTGATATATCTAACATGAAAATATTGCAAAGGTTTCAAGAAGTGATACATCTCTGATTTTCTTGTTGGAATATAGCTCCTACAACGTATGTCGATGAAGTCTAAGTAATCGACCACTTTCACTTCACTAATTCGTATCAACAAACTAAGTATGGGGTGGTACCCCTACTGCTTATGTATAGATTGTATCCATTGAGATTGTGCTAACGTGAACTCTATTTCAAGTCTCAGGTACAATGGCACCCAAAGCGAGACAAGGCAAGGAGAAGGCTACCACATCCCAAAAGGGCAAGAAAAGAGGCCGCAAGGAGCAAGGAGAATCATCCTCAATGCAATTACCATGCCGTATGTTTGGAATAAAATGGGTTCTTGAGGAGGAAGCCAAGGAATGGTATAGGAACAACAAGGAAAGAAAATATGTTCATGTCGACTTGATAAACAAGGAAAGCCTAGCGAAGAAGGAGCCGCGCATGTTGGCGAAGATCATGACATTAAATCTGGATTTCATCTTCCGCGACATGGGAGAATGTAATCTTGATTTGACAAGAGAATTTTATGCCAACTGGTCGCCGAAAACCACAGGCAGTGAAGTCAAGATTCGGGGCCAAGTTTTACAACTCAATACGGATTTGATCAATTCCTTTCTTGGCTTGCCTTCAGTCGATCCAGCTCCATTCAAAGAGCTGTACAGCAGACCTCTTTATAGAGCAATTCGGCCCACACTTTGTGGAAGTAGATCCATGGCACGCTGGAGTAGACACAAGGACACTGGTCGACATAACACTTTCCCATATGCTTCTTTGAATAGGGAAGCAAGGATATGGTTGCGCATGGTCAACTCTTGCCTCATTCCAGGGATGCAATACACAAAAATAACAAGAGATAGAGTGTGCTTGGTATACGCATTGATAACGAATGTCCCTATCAACATTGGGGTAATCATCCGATCTACAATGCGGAAGGCTAGGCTACACAAGCGGTCCCATTTCAGCTTTGGCAATCTGTTGACTGCAATCTTGAGGAAGGAAGACATCGAAGAGGAACCACCTGATCATAAACTCCCACACAATCCGAAGAAGGTTGACCTCACAAAGGTCAAAGATGCTGAATTAACACATGGCATCAACCTTACTACGGCAGAGAGACATGCTCGGGATGAGAGTTTCTCCCGCCATATGTACGACATGATGAGGTTTACAATGATGAGCGTAGGTCGTGTTCCAACTGCTGCAGAGCTCCAACAGCTGGACTATGACTACCCAATGAATGAGCATGCGAAGGCCATGTGTGGAGTAGGGGTATACTTTGAGGAACCTCTTGATGACGATGTGCCAACCGATGATGATCGCAGAATGCCAAACTCCGACATGGAGGAGAACTCTGATGGCGAAGACTCTGATGATGATTCCGACGAAGGGGGTATGACCCCCGACATTGAGGAGGAGTCCGACTGACCAGGTTCTTCTTATTTATTTTCCACTGAGGACAGTGTGTCCCGTCTAAGTGTGGGGTGCTGGTATTTGCATGCTATACTTCTCCATCCACATTTGCATTTATTTATGTTTGTTTGTAGTTAATTGTTTTTTTAGCTTAGCTTCGCATGAAATTATTCTAATAGGCAGTATGAGATTATGACAGGAGTTTGTGCTAAAATCATGACTATTGAGACATTTAAGATCTAATTGTGACTCACTATGTGATATTGTTTGGTTTAATTCCTTCATCTGTTGGGTCAAGAGTCTATACTACTCCCAATAAAGTCGACCATGTGCCTTGTGTGTGAGAGATAATAGTATATTCTGTGCTTGTGGCTGATGCTAGAACTTGCCTGGTATGTATGTAAAGCGAAAATAAAGAGTGCAAGTCTAGGAGATGATTTAGGCATTTCTTTGGCAACCTATGATTATTTACCTTCTTTT
Organism: Capsicum pubescens; assembly: GCA_030864215.1. Classification (NCBI taxonomy): domain Eukaryota; kingdom Viridiplantae; phylum Streptophyta; class Magnoliopsida; order Solanales; family Solanaceae; genus Capsicum; species Capsicum pubescens. Next base: position 349,534,603 of record CM061538.1, on the reverse strand, counting down.
TACCTACCCATGGACATTATCCTAGTCAACCCCTTTTGAGCCTTTAGCCTATTTTCTTTGACAACCTCATATGAAAGCCTAATCCATTTTTTTCAAGACCATAATTTGATCCAAATTCCTAAGTGCTTTAAAGTGTAAAGTCATGTGACAAAATAAGAGGAAATTGGGTGAGTATGATGCTTTAGAATGCATTGGTGCTTGAAATTGCTATGAAAAAAAAGTGCTATCATAAGAGGTATGTTATGAAAAGAAAAAGGAAGAAAAAACTGAAAAGTTAGTCATGTTTAAAATCGAAAAACAAAAGAGGAGAAAAAGGGTGGTAGAATAAATGAAAGAAAGGTTGTTAGAAAGAAAAGTGTTAATGACACAATGTGATGTATTAAAGCGCTTAGGAACATAGTCACTATTTCTGGCCAAAATAGTCCTACCCGTCCCTTAGCCTACATTACAACCATCAAAAGACCTATTTGATTCTAAGCTTAGCATTCTGACATTTAGTGGAGCATTACACTAAGGGCAAGCCTATGGTCATCAGTTGCTGCATATGAATTCTTTGTGAGAGTGAGAGCAAGGATATTTTGATACCCATGTTTGAAAAATATGCTATACTTATGAGTGATTATGGGTAATATATTGTGAGACACACATGGTTGATGAGTTTTGGGTAGTTGTGTATGATTCTTTGTGCCTTTACTTTTGAATATGAGTTGACCACCATCACGAGTCTATGTTGGAGGCTAAATGGTCTCTACTAATGATCGGAAAACTACTCTTTGTTGATAATTGTTGTGCTTGTCTTGACGAATATTTTATGTTGTTGCTGTGAAACCCTAAGTTGATGTTTAGAGGGACATGATATTTTGTTCGAGGACGAACAAAGCTTTAAGTGTGGGGTGTTGATGATAGGCGAATTTACACGCCTATAACACTATATTTTGCCCATATTTTAGCCTAGTTTTGAGAACAAATTATATATTTCATGCACTTTTAGTCCTTTTTCCTGTAAGTGAGCTAACGAACATGATTAGCAAAGTTTCAGGTATAAATGATGCAGAATTCAGCATTTTATGGATAACTTGACGCCAAAGAAAGCTTCACGAAAGGAGAAAAGCCAATCTTGGACGCCAAGGACTAAAGATGGCGCATGGAAAATCTGTCCCGGGCTAAAACAACATTTCTGAAGACTTTGGGGACTAGCAGTAATTTATTAGGATTAGGATAATGATACATTAACCTAGTACAATTGGGTTAAGTATTTCATTAGCTTATTAGGATTAGGATAATGATACATTAACCTAGTACAATTGGGTTAAGTATTTCATTAGCTTAGTAGGATTTGGTTAAGCATTTCATTAGCTTAGTAGGAATAGAATATGGTTATTATAAATACCCTATCTTGCTAGAGATTTTAAGATATCTTCTTACATTCAATTCTATTCTATTCTACTTCTAAGACATTCTAGTGCTAAACAATCATTCCTCCATTAATTCTATTTTTCTTCTTCTATTCATCTATTCTTAAATTCCACAACAAGAGAAACGTTACTTTGCTAAGGGATTCACGCCTAACGCCTACCACACCATTACAAACGTGAAATCTTTATTGTGGTATAACAACAATGTCAATTGTGATTTCCTTCGCACTCATGGGTAACTAAACTTCTCTGTTGGGGTTATGGAAGTCGAATGAGATACTATCTATTGCTGTGAGTTTGTGAGGTGACACGTATGTTGCTTATATCATTATTCTCTTCATCTTAATCTAAATTCTTTGTGGTTGCAAACGCAAGAATACGCCAGTATAACATTTAACTTGTTCGAAAGAAAGGTTATCTGTCTGGAAAAGAGATAATGTCAAGGTAGTAGGGTCTCATCCCCTATTAAAAAGTTAGTGCCGTAACTGGATTAACCTCTTGGAGGATTCGTACCGTTAGACACGCTTTAAGCTCGAAAGAGTTAAAGTGAAATAATCCTCGAATAGGTCGAAAGACGCCTGGATTTACCATCGAATACAATTCTCTATAAGCACATGCATGTCTGAATTCAACACACTCATAGTCAATAGAGACGTATAACTCAGAAGGTGGACATAACCCCAACTCCTCAATTCTCATTGTTTCACAACCTACTAAACATTCTTTCTTTTTACTTTGCTATTTTCTGCTTTACTCTCTTATTTTGGTTACATTACTTTCACAATACAATTCCCCCCTTTTTACGAGACTTGCACTAAAAGTCTAGTAATCGTTGCTTACTTGTTGACCAAGCTATTCCCTGAGGGATCGATACCCAACCCAGGTTGGGTTCTATATTTGACAAACGACCGCTTTACACTCCTACGGGAGCTGTAGATTGAGCGTTATCACAAGCCCTTGTGCTGTTTTAAGGTGGGTTTTCTAAAAGTTCTGAGCAATAAGTATGGGAGTAGTATTTATCACCGAGTTGGGTATGATTCCAAGAAATCATGCCCCAGAACTACGTGCCACCGTAGGTTTCTGATTTGCCCATAGTGGGCCAAGATAGTGATCACTAAAGTCAAGGTTCTATTCTGATGGCAAAGGTAGAATAACTCTCCCTAATATGGGCAAGACGTTGGACTCCATATCAGCTCACATGGTTTACGTCGGTTGGAAGAAACTCCCAAGCCCAAAGTCCCTAAGTCCCAAAGTTCCATAATCCCAAGTCCTTGAGTTCCCAAAGTCCTTTTCACCTCTAGATAAAAGCATAAGTTTTGAAAGTTATTGTTTTAAGATTCCTTTTGCTTATAAACTTTGAGAAGAAAATAAGAGGAGAGTACAAATTTTAGAACTAAGTATAATGACTCATGATATTTATGCGACATATTTCATCATTTATGGTTTATGAGATTTAGATTTCAGATTTATTCAAGTTGTATGAGTCATTTATATTAGCATGCATGATTTTATAAAGAGTAATGATATTGTTTACTTCATGCATACACCCTCATATACTCAGTACATCCTTAAAGTACTGATCCACATATATGTCTATGTGCTACATTATCTCATAATGTAGGTTCAGGAGCTTAGTCTCAGCAGCGACAGTGATCTCCGAGTACCCTTATCTACACTTTCGCAGTTGGTGAGTCCTCATGATTTGAGGACCTATTTCTCTGATTTTCATTCTTGATAGCAGTCGTTTATTATTTTTTGTTCAGTTCGAGTCAGTTGGGGGTTTGTCCCAATGACTCTCTAGTTCCTTAGTAAGTAGAGGCTTGTCGGACTATTAGTTTGATTTTTTAGATTTTCAGTATTTGATATTCAGATGATGTTTTCAGTTATTTCAGTCCAGATTTGACATGATATGGTGTATTGGTTAACTCATTTGTCTTAAAGATAGTTCTAGACTTAGTAGCAGGCTCAAAGGGTTAGCTTGGGGCTACATGTAGCCTTAAGCACAGTGTGACGTCTAGGAATGAGATTTTGGGGCGTTACACATATGTTGTAAACCAATCCCGATTACGACACATATGAAACATGCAAGCTGAATCAAGAATCCAATCCTCACAGGGTTTGGAGTTACCATCAGAAACTACCAAGAGTTCTCCATCACTACCGCCATCTTCCACAAAACTGGCTTCACCGGACTTCTCTGGTTGGTTTCCCTTCGATTTTAAAGCTTCTTTTCTCTCTCTATTCTGTAGCTTCCAACACTTGAATTTGATATAGCACTTCTTCTTGTAGTTATTACATATTTTGTTTCTATTTCTGGATTTTGACCTATTCCTATGATCACCCCTAGAATTCCTCTAACGAATCCTTCCTCCTCGAATAATGAGACCATCTCCTTGAGTCTCCGACCCATTCACAAGATGTTTCATCTTCTCCTTAGAGAACAACGCATCATAGACTTCATCAATCGTCAAGTAATCATGACTATATAAAATTGTATCCCTAAAGGTCGTGTATGATGCAGGCAGCGAACACAACAAAATCAACCCTAGATCTTTCTCATCGTACTTAACCTCCAGAGTCTCTAAATTAGAGACGATTTCTTTAAAGATAGATAGGTGATCTTCCAAAGACGCACCCTCAGACATACGATGGGAATAAAATCACTGTTTGAGATACAAAGTACTTGTTAGGCTCTTCGTCATGCATAGGGATTCCAGTTTCAACCACAACGCAGCGACAGTGGTCTCCTTCAAAACATCCTGTAGGATCTGATTAGATAAATGAAGGTGGATCTGAGATAGAGCCTTCCGATCCTTATGTCATTTGTCCTCGTTCGTCCACGATGAGGGCGTCTTCTCAAACCCTAATAAAGCATCATCCAAATCCATCTGCGCAAGCACAGTCCGCATCTTAACCTGCCATAACAAAAATCTAGTGTTGCGATCCAACAACGGAATATCATTCTTCATGGTTGCCATCCCCGAGAAAATAATCGAACTGACTCTGATGCCATTTTGTTAGGATTCGGACAGAATAAGCAAACCACAAGTGAAAAAAATCAAGTACAACAAAGTGATTTACGTGGAAACCCTTGCAGGAAAAACCACGGGCATAGGCAAAGGAGGTTTCACTATAATGGAGAGAGAGTACAATGTGAAGAAGGCTGAATTTCTTGAATACCCAAAACAACCCACTAAATGCACTTATATAATATGTGCATACAAATAAGTCCTTGGCCCCAAAACATAAAGGTCCATATCGGGCCTGTCGGGGCCGATCCCTACGCTACCACCACCGACCCCATTGAAAATCACCAATATGGGTCGCACCGCGAAACTTTTTGGGCCGGATCAACAAAATTCTGGTCACAACTCTAACTCTCTGATTGTCACAAACATTTCATTTTCCTTTGCCTTAAACACTATTTGTAAAGGCTCCTGCAGCTGTGCTAGTTGTGTAAGTACCATGTCCAATATCATCTACCGGGGAAGCATTGGCAAGCAGGAAAGACCTAGCTCCAATGAGCTTGTTGTTGCACTTGGTGGTGAAATTGAACTCACACACACCCTTCCTCTTAGCAGGCGAGGGAGGTATCCCAACGTGGCTAAATAAAGGATGGTGAGGAGAAGTTCCGGAGTCAATAAGTCCGATTACTACGCCTTTCCCATTATTGGAATGCTTACACAAGCCTACATTGTGATGCAAACTAAGAAAAGTCGGAGTGTGAGTCGTTTGCAAAGACAAAATCCTCTGCTTATGTGCAAAAACAAAGCCTGGTTTCTTCTCCATTTCCTTCAATTGGAATGCATGGTTTCTTCTCTATTTCCTTCAATTGGAATGCAGTTAACCTTGCTGCAAACTCCTTCATCACATTGTGATAGGAGTAGATCATGCAGGCAGGTTCTTCATTTCCACTTGAGCTGATGGTTGTAGTTTTAGTAAAAAAAAGAAAGGTAATAACTCTCTAAATCCGATTGAATGGACAAAGAAGGGAATTCAACATGGGCTGTATAAGTATCGTAATCACTCTGAATACTTGGCATTGGGAAAGAACATAAACTGAAAACAAGGAAGATTTTGGAAAGTGTTTTTTCTTTTGTTTTGGATGATTTTCTATGTTGAAGCAGCTCTCCCTCCGTATATAGTGGTCAAGAAATTAGTAACCAAACAAACAAGTCTTCGATTATTGGTTGCTTAAACTGAAAATTAAAAGAAAATTAAATTCTATGCAGCAGTTTGGCCATGGGTATTTTTTTACTTTTTTTCAGAAAATTATTTCACTCTAGTGAAAAAAGTGAAAATAATAGTGTTTGGCCATGAAAATTTCAAATACAATTTGGAATTGCATCTCACTCTACTTCTCTCAAAAAATTTCAAAAATAACTTTAATTTATATTGATAGTCAAACACAACTCCAACTCCAACTTCAATTCCAGTTCTATTTCCAACTCCAAAAAATTATGTTTTCATGACCAAACGGGGCCTATATTACACAAAGTTTTGCGTAAGAGATTAAAAGACAAGGTCCACTTTTGTTTTTTCCTTTTAAGTTCCTTTCTTTTGTCATCTTTTAATCCAAACATGTTCCTATCATTAAACAATAGATTTATCCCTTTGCAAAAACATGCATGTTTTACATAATTCTTGTTTTTTTAGATGAAAATTATAATAAAATCAAAGTTGGTTAATTTCATCCCTTGTTAAAACAAACTTGTATGCTTTACATAATTCTTGTTTTTTTTTAAATGAAAAATTATGACACAAACCAAAGTTGGTATTCCTTAGCAAGACAAACTTGTATGTTCCAAAATTCTTGTTCTTTTTTGTGAAAATTATAATCAAACCAACGTTTGTTAATTTTATTCCTTTGCAAGACGTATGCTTTCCATTATTCTTGTTCGTTTTTGTGAAAATTATAATCAAAACAAAGTTGGTTAATTTTATTCCTTTGCAAGACAAACTTGTATGCTTTCCATAATTCTTGTTCTTTTTCATGAAAATTATAATCAAAACAAAGTTGGTCAATTTTACTCCTTTGCATAACAAACTTGTTTGCTTTCCATAATTCCTGTTTTTTTTTTTTTTCAAAATAAAAATTATAACCAAACCGAAGATGGTTACTATTATTCCTTTGCAGGACAAACTTGTATGCTTTCCATTATTCTTGTTTTTTAAACATAAACTTGTTTTTTAAGGAAAAATAACATAAATATACACCTTAACTTACATATTTACATAAATTCCCACCCTTAAAAAGTAATTACAAAAATCTCAACTAGTTATATATCTTCCTTGGATGTATCGGGTAGCTAATTGTGTATCTCGACAGACCTAAAATCGAAAAAATGTACCAGGAACTAACTATGTATCTTTACAAGGAAAAAATATATCTTGTTGGATGTATTATCTTGGATGTATTATTTATCTCCACAGACCAAAATTTAAAAAAAAAAATGTATCAGGAGCTAACTAATTATATGTATCTTTACAAAGGAAAAAATGTATCTACGTTGGATGTATCAGGAGCCAATTATATATCTCAATAGACCCAAAATTAAAATTTTCAGTAATTATGAAAAATGTTGAAATTTTTTATAATTTTTCAGTAATTGTTTGCTTTTTTAATTGATTTTTGTGAAATCTCGAGTGAGTATGTGTGGACTTCCTAGTCCTATTGCATTTGGATGTTGGGCCTCAGCCTAACAGAAAGGAAGTTAATATGATAATGAGAGATAAGCAAACAACAACAAATTTCAAACATAGGTCCAAAATGTTAAATCACAAAAGATATATGAGAATACATATACAATATACACAAATGCATGTCATAAAACAGGCCTTCAAACTGGAACCATTAAGCCCAATCTCCATTACAATCGAAAATGGACATATTTACAAATGGGCCAATTGGATTTTCACCAAAAGTTAACGAGCTACAATGGTCATTTCTAGAGCTAGAACTCGAGATTCTAAGATTGGTGAGCCAAGATGTCTAATGCAGTGCCAACTACCAAACATGGACATTGATGAAAATTGGTATTAGAAGTGTAGTTTACTAAATATTGTTACATTTTATTATTATAATATTATTAAAGTGTCATGCATTAAAATGCTGCATGCTGGAGCATCTATTGATTTTGATGACTCCTCTTTCATGTTTAATTGTGGAAGAATTCATGTGGTGATTTTTCTTTTTCTCAACTTTCTCTTTTACTATAACATATTATCATATTTTCCCAAACTTTAATATTTTTTTACTTCTCACAATATACTATTAACTCATCTCACAAACACAAATAAGAAAACACCCTTTATATAAGTGTATTAAAACATATCAGTAAAATCATATCTATTGTATTAGCTGACAGTTAGTTGGTTGATTAGAGTAGTTAGTTCTTGTAGTGGCAGCTTAACTTTTCCACTCTTAGCTGGACAGGTTAGGAAGCTTCTCTTTTTTTTTCACTCGTGTATATATATATAGATCAAAGAATATCAATAAAGCAGTTTTTTCATTTTCCCAAAATCAGTGGTTTAGTTTTTCCTTTCTCTGCAAAAACTGGGTTCATTAATGGAAAAATTTCGAAGTCGAACCCTAATTCAGTAATTTTCACTCAATGGGAGCGGTGCGACGACATGGTCTCAATTCCTTGTCCAAAGACCTCGGAGATAGTCTACAATATGTGAATAATGCCAAAGAGCTCTAGGATGAGCTAGAGGATTGGTGCGATCAAGCTAATGGCGCGAAATTGTATCAGCTACAATGGGAAATCAATGAGCTCACACAAGGTAATCTAGATATTACGAATTACTATACTAAAATCAGAAAACTCTGGGATCTGGACACTAACGCTCAATGCACTTGTGGGGGGGGGGGGGGGGGAACTAAAATGCATAAAGCCGAACAAGACAGACGTCTCATCCAATTTTTAATGGGGTTGAGTGAGGAATATACTGTTGTGGGAGGTAGCATCCTGATGATGAGTCCCTTTCCCACTATGGCTCAAGCTTTCTCCATTTTAGCTCAAGAAGAGAAATAAAGGGAAGTTAAGCCCCACAATCGTCTGAATCTCGAGTCTACTTCACTACAAGTGAATGCTGCTAGTGCTAATACTAACTTTGCACCATATAGATCTTCGGGGGGCAATAGACCTCCTAACTAAATCCATGTATTTTGTGACTACTGCAAGAAGCCCGGTCACACAAAAGATAAGTGTTATAAATTACATGGGTTTCCACCAGATTTGAAGTTCACAAAAGGGGAAAATTCATGAAAGTTGTGATGTTCCGATTGGGCTGCTTGCCCTGAATCTAGAAAATCTGTTAGTGGGTACATTGTGTTGATGGGAGATACTCCAATTAGCTGGAAATTCAAAAAGCAAACTACCATATCCTTATCCTCGGAAGAAGAAGAATATAGAGCTATCAGAAAAATTGTGGGTGAACTTGTGTGGTTACAGAGATTATTGCTTGAACTTGATCTAGCTTGCCCCTTGCCAATCCCGGTTTTCTGTGACAGCCAAGCTGCAGTCCATATAGCAAAGAATCCTGTCTTTCATGAAAGGACGAAACACATAGAGGTAGATCGTCATTTTGTGAGAGACAAACTCCAAGAAGGTCTAATTACTCTACATCATAGTTAGTTGATTAGAGTAGTTAGCTATTGTAGTGGCAGCTTAACTTTTCCACTCTTAGCTGGACAGGTTAGGGAGCTTTTTTTTTCACTCGTGTATATATATAGATCAAAGAATATCAATAAAGCAGTTTTTCCATTTTCCCCAAATTAGTGGTTTAGTTTTTCCATTCTCTGCAGAAATTCTGTTTCACCTTCTCCATATTCAATTCTTCTCACTCAGTTAACAATGGAGAAGCTAGAGATTATCATGCTCAACAAAGTGTAATATTTCTATTTTCTTCAATCTAGTAAATGAGGGAGTAGTGGATACTAAGTGAGGAAGATGAATGCTTAGATGTTACATAAATTACGTGACATAAAAGAGGTAGAATAATAAGTGAAGACATGCTTTGATTGATGCTTATGCCATATAGTACTTTTTCCTTAAATTTAGTATTAAAATTTAGAAGTTGTCATGATATCACATACTCTAAAGTACTCCATGCATGGAATATAAAGAGGATATTGTGTATGCATATCTTATTTTTACATATGGCCAAAGTTATCGATAGACACTCAAACTTGTTACCAAAATTCATTTAGACATCTAAACTAAGGTCTGTTCCTATCAGACTCCTAAGCCGCCCACATTTTGTTCCAATTGGGCCTTTTTTGCCCCATCAGCAAAAAGCTCAAAGTGTGTTGCACACACGCGATGACGTGGCAAAATGAGCTAATTGGAAGCTGACACGTGGCATTATGGGTCCAATAATTATTAAAAATTAATTATAATTTTTTTTAAAAAAGTATATACAAATGGCATTGAGGAAATTATTAAAAAATAATTCTAAAATTATTTAAAAAATAAAAAAAACTGATTATTTAAAAACAAATTATAATTTTTTTTAAAAAATGAAATAAATTATTAAAAAATTATAAAAAATAATTATTAAGAAAAATTATAAATTTTTTTAAAAAATGAAAATAAAAAATGGCGAGGATATAAATTATGAAAAAATAATTATAAAATTATTTGAAAAATAAAAATAAAAAACTGATTATTTAAAAAAAATTATAATTTTTTTTAAAAATGAAATAAATTATTAAAAAATTATTTTAAAAATAAATAAATAATTATTTAAAAAAATTATAAAACTTTTTAAAAAATGAAAATAAAAAATGACATTGAGGATATAAATTATGAAAAAATAATTATAAAATTATTTGAAAAATAAAAATAAAAAACTGATTATTTAAAAAAAATATAATTTTTTTTAAAAAATGAAATAAATTATTAAAAAATTATTTAAAAATAAAAAAATAATTATTAAAAAAATTATAAAACTTTTTTAAAAAATGAAAATAAAAAATGGCATTGAGGATCCAAATTATTAAAAAATAATTATAAAATTATTTAAAAAATAAAAATAAAAGCCTAATTATAAAAAAGAAATTATAAAATTATTTAAAAAATAAAAAACTAATTATTAAAAAGAAATTATAAAAAATTTTAAAAAATAAAAATAAAACTCCCCCACCTACCCCCAGCCCCCAGCGTATTGTTTTATTAAAAAAATAATAATTTGGGACCCCCTAATGCTTTTTTGCCTAATTATAAAAAAGAAATTATAAAATTATTTAAAAAATAAAAAACTAATTATTAAAAAGAAATTATAAATTTTTAAAAAATAAAAATAAAACTCCCCCACCTACCCCCAGCCCCTAGCGTATTGTTTTATTAAAAAAAAAAAATTGGAACCCCCTAATACTTTTTGTTTTGTTAAAAAGGGTCTTTAGTGTTTTAAAAAAATAAAATTGTTATTAAAAAATTTTTGGGGCCCTCAATGCCACTTGACATCTTTTTATTTGTAAATTAGTAAAAAAAAATGCTCCTCACGCGCCTCCCACGATGGCACTGCACGCGCAGTGCCACATAGGCAAAAAAGGCCCAATTGGAACAAAATGTGGGGGATTTAGGGGTCTGATAGGAACAAGCCTCAGTTTAGGTGTCTAAATGAATTTTGACAACAAGTTTAAGTGTCTATCGATACCTTTGACCTTTACATGAAGTAGACAGTCTATTTTCAATATACCCCAATCACACGTTATCCTTTCAATACAGTATATTGCATGCACTTCAATTGTTTTGATGCATTCAACCAAATTTAAGGATACACGTATCTACTTAAGGCAAATCCAAGTTATTTCCTCTGTTTCAATTTATTTATCTTACTTTCTGTTTTAATCGATTTTCAAGAAAAATGTCTCTTTTCTTTTTGACAGATCTATAATTCTAGTTTTATCTAACTTGTTTTAGGTCACAAGATTTAAGTGTATTTTCGTACATTCAACATATCTTTAATTTAAAATCACAAGATTTAAAATTCTGCTTTATTTTTAAAAATTACATGTGAATACAGTATACAAATACATGTCAAAAAAACAGGCCTCCAGAAATGGAACAGTTAAGTATAAATAACATAAATACCAACCCTTTTGGAAGTAATTACACTCTCTCCCACTTTTTTAATTACTTTATTCTCTCTCCCTATTAATATACGTAACATAGCCGACATATACATAGCATTCTGTGTATATGTTGGGATTTTTGTAATATGTTTAGAGAGTTGGAATTTTTTGTAATATTGAAAACATAAGTTATGTATGTTGAGTATTTATGTAATTTTTAGAACAATTAAATCCAATCTTCATCAAACAATCCAAAGGCCCAAGCTTTACAATAGAAAATGGACACATTGTGAAATGGCAATTGCATTTTCACCTGAAGGCACAAAGGACTTCCCCAAATTTTTTCGTGCCAAACATGGGCATAAAGTTTAGTTATTGCTAACTTATTTAAGTATATACAAACTTGTGATGCTAAAGTTTGAATTGTGAGTTATCGATCATAAAGTTTAGTTATTTCCTTACGTATTTCTTAAAGCTATTTTTAAAATCGTAAATAGGCGGGCCTGTACTTATATAAATCGTATAAATAATATAAATATCAACCCTTTTGAAAGTAATTACATTCTTTTCCACTTTTTTAATTACTTTACTCTCTCTCCCTATTAATATATGTAACATAGCCGACATATACATAGCATTCTGTGTATATGTTGGGATTTTTGTAATATGTTTAGGGAGTTGAAATTTTTTGTAATATTGAAAATATAAGTTGTGTATTTGTGAAATTTTTAGTATAAATAACTTATTCTTATATAGATAAATATTAGGGAAAAGGACATGGGCTATCCATTTTTTAAAAAAAATGGCCCACATTTGAAAAGGTGGACATGCTGTAGCCAGTCGGCTAAATTAATTGTGTAAACAACATAAATCCCCTAGTTAATGAAAATAATTACACAAAACCCCTTCTTGTTTTCTCTTTCCCGTTTTTTGCAAACATACTCATACATTCGTCCAAATATTATACATTGGTTGAATGTACGATGTACCAGCTAATCCTATATTTAAGGTAAGAGAATCTTTAATTATTTTACAGTTCCTTAATTAAAGGCAGTAATTAGCTAACATAAACTCGTTTATAGATGGAAAAAGTAACTGATATTTGAATTTCAAAAATTTTGTTAAACATAATTTTTTTCTCTTTTTTATGTGAATCACGATTTTGAAAAGCCAAAAAGAAATCACTTTCTTCTACATCTGTTCTTCAATACTACTAAAATCTTCTTCTACATATGTTCTTCAATACTACTAAAATTAATATTAATATCCCCGTATTGTTGCGACATTCTGAAATTTGGGAATCAAAAATTAGTTATCAGTCATACAAAAGTGACACAATAGTTATTTCGAAAAGTATAACTTTCTTGAAATTGGTTGCTACGATCGCAATGAAATTGGATATAGACGAAGTACGTAAAAAAATTGAAGTTAAATATGTGGTTGAAGAAAATTCTTCTCCAATTGTCATTAGGAACGACAATAGAGTGAGAGTTTACGTTGAGTTGAAGAAACTATTTTTTGGTTTGGTTAATTTTTCGCTTTGTATTTCAACTTTCGACAAATCCAATACCAAAGCGAAACGATGCGAAAAAAAAAGATATGATATAAAAGTGTCAATTTTATTTGCTGATCTTATAATCTATAGTAATATGGTTTTAGAGGTTTTGAAGAAGTTTATGTTCTAAAGTTGGGTTCTGTGTTGCTGAAGCTCATAAAGTTAAGAATGTATAATGTGCTATTATACATTAATGTCAATGTATAATGAAACTGTGCTAGTCCAAGAAATGTACGGTAATATGGTATTAGACATTTTGAAGTAGTTTGTGTTTTATAGTTGAGTTTTGTGTAGTTGAATAATTAAATTACGAATGTATAATATTTGATTATATATTTGGACAAATGTATAATGAAAATTGGGGTAGTGCTAGCCGCCAGGAATTGCATTTTGTCCATATATTTTTATTTTTAATACTTTTGTTTAATACATTGACTCAGTGTAAAAAAATTGATGCAGTTATGTACTGAATTGTCGTAACAAAAAATGTAAGTGGGTCTTGAAGGTGTCTTCTATGAATGAATAAAAAATATTTGTGATAAAAAAGATTTGAGTCGGAGCATACTTGCAGTCTTAGCGACAGAGTGTTGAATATTTTGGTTGCGACAACAAATTTTGTGAGTAAATTTACAGCTCCAAAATTAATCAATCACAAGAGAATACACACCCCCGCGTACATTATTGAAGAGATGAAGGTTGTTTACGGAGTCGATATTAACTAGTTTATTTTTAGTATATGTTTATGTCCAAAAAAACAAAAGAAAGGACACGAGTATTTTTCTTACCGTAAATTGTAGGATTCGTTTGATAGTGAACAAGTTATATTAGGATTCTAACACGAGAATCAAATAATGATGAGATTATTTCACGGGTATATTATAATACTACAATTTACTCTTATGTCATGGGAATTCAAAATTTATTCATGACAAAAAAATTCAATTGAAATTCCTTACTAATAGTAGGTTAAGCTACATTAATTATTGTAAGTTATCTTTACATAATGGGTGTGTTCAGTATCCCGAAAATTCATAAAATGTTTTCTAATTTTTCATGTTTGATTGGTTAAAAATTTTGAAAAATATTTTCTATAGAAAACAAGTTTCTTAAAAATATGTAGGGAATTCAAGTTCCACGAGTTCTAGAATTTTTTTTTTTGTTATAATACCAAGCTACTAATTGAATTTTCTTTTTCAATATACCAGATTGTGGTTTGTCGATTTTCTTTGAACATCCCTAGTTAACAGTCATATAACCTAAGTAGTTCAAACTTGGATTTATGGGTATCTGCTACGAGTGTTGTCACACCCTTTTTTTTAACTCCGAAAAGATTTGATTTAAGTTTCGAAAGGGTTTTTATTATTAAAGTGACAAAGATGAAAATTTGTTTCGAAAAAGGACTATTTACATTTTTTATTCAGAGTCGCCACTTGGCATAATCTGGTGTGCCAAGTCACCAATGGAAAATCCTTTTCAAAACCATTTGACTCTTTAAACTGGTTTACGAACAGAGATTCCGGTTAAGGAATTTTGTTGACCGAGGGGAAGGTGTTAGGCACCCCTCGATCCCGTGGTTTGACCACAGTCGCTTGGTGGAGCAATATCGGCTAATTTAACACCACAAATGTATAAATCACACAAAGCATGCACAACAATCAATCAAGCAGACCAAAACAAAACAATCCAAAATTTAGAGTTCAGTCCGAATTATACAGTCCAAAAATACAAAAATACAAAAATATAAATCCTATTCTAAACTAAACCTAGACTAAGCTCCAATGCCCTACCCGATGCCTCGGGCCTTGATCGAGATCCGCCTTCGCCAACATGATACGTCGGGGCATTCCTTGGTGAATAAATACATCAATCTTCAGGGCATTCCCCGGCCAAATGAATACACTTCAATCCAAAAACATAAACCAACACATTTCAAAAAAACACCCTCAACATTCAACGATTGTAAATCATAAACTTTGCCTAACCCACTTATATTTGCCTATCAATGGTCGACCTAAACATGATACTACCATTTTTCAACAACATCCATGCTTATTCCGAGCTAGACTACATATCACGTTCAATGTCAACGATTAATTAAAATACTATAATATTCAATTTTATTGATTTTTTTTATTTTCGCCCCAAAACAACCATTTTTAATTCTCAAACGAGATACCATTTCATCACATAATCCATAATCAATCCACAATCGAGGGAATCAAACAACGAATCGAACCAATAGCAATTCAATCACCAATAAAGATCAATCAACACACGGTATTCAATCCGACGCATCAAACATCATCAATAATGAAATGAAAAGATTGAAAGAGTAGAATTGGACCTCAAATTTCAATTGTGATTACTCCTTTCAAATAGAACCACGTCCAAAGTCTCGAACTGAACCTCAACCATGACCAAACCAACCTCGATATACCTCTTTTTTACTCTATTTTTCGATATCCCAAACCGAAATTGGGAAATAATGAGATACCCATACCTGAATCTGTAGTCCCCGTCACTGTATCAATCGTTTTCCGATGGGCTTCGCTGGAATTGATTTGAATTGCCCGAACTTTGGTTAGATTAGCATTGGGGTTCAACGGTTTCCTTTCACTGGAGTTTAGGAGAGCTCAGACAACACTGGGAAACGGAGAACGGCCGAAATTCAAGACAACAACGGTGTTATCCGGCGAGTCTTCGCCGGAACTGTCGACCCCAAACTAAAGCGACGCCAAGAAGTGTACTACTTTGCTTTTTCCGACGAGTTTGCCGTTAGAATGACCAAACAGTAAACGCCTAAAATTTCCCGATGGCAATTTTGAAAATGATTTGGAGTTGGGTTGTCGCCCTTTGCTACGTCGGAGCTCCGGCAAGCTCGGAAATAGCAGGAATCAAAATAAACGACTGGCGGTGACGAACACTCAAGCCCTTTTTACTCACTATTTCACTTACTCAATCTCCCTCTGTTCCTCGATCTGTCCTCTCTCCATCACTTTCTTCTCAAATCTCTATAATTTTTCACTCCGATCAACTCTCTGTTTTTTGTTTTCTTTCCCAATTTCTTTCTGTGTGTATGAATACGTATTGTGAATATAGAAGATGATCTATGCGCAGTGTGTGAGGTTGAATGAAAGTCGTGAGTGGGTGTGAATTTTTGGGTGCTATTATGGGTAGATGATGATGATAAGAGAAAGAAGCAGAAAAAAAAATCGTTCCCCCCTTTTTCATGCACTGTGTATGTATATATTGCTAACGGAAAGAAAAATATATTTTTGGGGACTTGTGGGTCCATCCCCATTTTGTCATTTCCTGCAAAGTTCCCCCCATGTATATTTCTTTGTGGACAAGAAAAAGAGAGGGTGAGGTGTTATTTTTTAATTGGAGGGGTAAGGGTTAGGTGCCTAATTTTAATTGAAAGGGTTGTTAGGATGTTAAAAAGAATAAAAGTTTGTTAGGGATTTTGTTGAGAGTTGTTTTTTTGTATTTTTTGTGGGATGTAATTACATGGGTGAGGGTATACGGTAGGATAAGGTAAAAATGGGTAAAAAGTGCTATCGGGAAGGGACAAAATTATGTGTCTACATCATGCCCCCTTTGAGTGTAAACACGCAGTGTTTTCAGACAAAGAAGTAAACAACGAGACCGAATTTTGTCCCGATCATTATTCAAAGAGAGGAGTAAAAGAAAGAAGGACAATCGAATCCTGTCGGACACCCTATCTACCCAAGTCATGAGGAAGTCACAAGTATCTCAAAGGGTTGGAAGAGAAGTAGACTATACCTAGTTGGAGAGTCGAGTGAGGTTCCATCGAGGTTCCGGTCCGCGGCTCTGTCATTACATCAAAAAATGAAAATTACAAGTTAAAACATAAATGAAATTACAAAATCCTATCTATACAGCTTCTTTTGGCTCTTGACTCGACTTTTATCGCCCTATTCTTCAGGCGGGCTCCTGACTTGCAATTTCTTTCAACTTGTTGCTTGGCTTTCAATTGCTTCGCTTTGTTGCTTGACTTTTCATTTCTTCACCCTATTCTCCAGGCGGGCTCCTGACTTTCTATTTCATCACTTTGTTGCTTGACTTTTCATTTCTTCACTCTGTTCTCCAGGCGGGCTCCTGACTTGCTATTTCATCACCCTGTTCTTCAGGCGGGCTCCTGAAACCCAAAATAAGTCATTTCATCACCCTGTTCTTCAGGAGGGCTCCTGAAACCCAAAATTAAAACTAGAACGAAAATTATCCCAAACAAAAATTATAGTAAAGTAGTATTTCATTTTTAAAATCGTTGTCCCATTTTCCAGGAGGGTCCTGAACAGAAAGTAAAGTCCCATTTTTCAGGAGGGTCCTGAACTGAAAGTAAATTCCCATTCTTCTGGAGGGTCCTAAACATAAAGTAAAATCCCATTTTTTTCAGGAGGGTCCTGAACAGAAGGTAAGTTCCCATTTTTCAGGAGGGTCCTAACCAGAAGGTAAAGTCCCATTTTTTAGGAGGGTTCTGAACAGAAGGTAAAGTCCCATTTTCCAGGAGGGCCCTGAGCATAAAGTAGAACCCCATTTTTTAGGAGGGTCCTGAACAGAAAGTAAAATCCCATTTTTCAGGAGGGTCCTGAACATAAAGTAAAATCCCATTTTTCAGAAGGGTCCTGAACAGAAGGTAAAGTCCCATTTTTCAGGAGGATCCAGAACAGAAACTAAAATCTCATTTTTCAGGAGGGTCCTGAACAGAAAGTAAAGTAGTCCCATTTTTCAGGAGGGTCCTAAACAGAAAGTAAAATCCCATTTTTCAGGAGGGTCTTGAACAAACAGTAAAATCCCATTTTTCAGGAGGGTCCTGAACAAACAGTAAAGTCCCATTTTTCAGGAGGGTCCTAAACAGAAAGTAAAGTCCCATTTTTCAGGAGGGTCCTGAGTAGAAAGTAAAATCCCATTTTCCAGGAGGGTCCTGAACAAACAGTAAAGTCCCATTTTTCAGGAGGGTCCTAAACAGAAAGTAAAGTCTCATTTTTCAGGAGGGTCCTGAGCAGAAAGTAAAATCCCATTTTCCAGGAGGGTCCTGAACAAACAGTAAAGTCCCATTTTTCAGGAGGGTCCTGAGTAGAAAGTAAAGTCCTATTTTTCAGGAGGGTCCTTAGCAGAAAGTAAAATCCCATTTTTCAGGAGGGTCCTGAACAAACAGTAAAATCCCATTTTTCAGGAGGGTCCTGAACAGAAAGTAAAATCCCATTTTTCAGGAGGGTCCTGAACATAAAGTAAAATCCCATTTTCCAGGAGGGTCCTGAACAAACAGTAAAGTCCCATTTTTCAGGAGGGTCCAGAGTAGAAAGTAAAGTCCCATTTTTCAGGAGTGTCCTGAGCAGAAAGTAAAATCCCATTTTCCAAGAAGGTCCTGAACAGAAATTAAAGTCCCATTTTCCAGGAGGGTCCTGAGCATAAAGTAGAATCCCACGGATGTGCATTTCCAATGGTAGCTGAATTAAGTGAAGCGAATGTTCCCCTATTTCAACGAAGAAAATTTGTCAGTTAAAAACTTAGTGGTGGCTTGCATCTCTTGGCTTCTCAGGTATCTGCCCCGACACTCGTTCCTTTCATCCTTGTTCCAAATCGCTAACACTTGCCCTGTCTTGCCGCATCATTGACCTGGATCCAGATTGAGGGAAATGAGTTCTGACTCGAACAATGGGTTTCCATTTTACCATGCCTCTGAGGTGCACCCTTTTCCCGAATCTGAGTGCTTCCACGAATCCAACAGCCTGTCGGTTGATAGACTTCCTTTCCTTCGTGTTGAATTACGATCATATTTCTTTCATGTGCTGGTCCTTAGCTTTTCCTCATATAATTGAAAAGACTGGTAGTAAATTTTGAAATCCTTTCTCGCTTGTTTTGACACAAACTTGACTTAAAATGTAAAGAAATGATGGGGACTTTAATTTTGATAAATGACATAAAAAGACAAAAATCATGAATATGTAAATGAAAGAAAAGGGCAATGTCCCCTATTCAAAAAGAAAACTTATCTGAATACGACAACCAACTCCAATGAGTATGACATGCATTTTGAATTAAGCTGCCTGATCTTCCTATCCAAACTCCCCATTTGTTGTTGAGTTCGTGCCTTTGCCGCTGAGCCGCTTCTTCAAATCCATTGGACTCATACATCACATTCAATTGACGAAATCTTAAAAGACTTTCGCCAACAAATCTCTTTCTTTTCACTTTTCACTTTTCTCTTGAACTCGTCATCGCCTTACGGTGCCCGTGAGGATTTTCACCAATAAGACTCTCTCATTTTTATTTCTCTCCACTCACCATCTATTTATGGTGCCTGCGAGGGTTTTCACCAATAAGACTCTCTCATTTTCATTTCTCTCAACTCACCATCGCCTTATGATGCACGCGAGGGTTTCACCAATAAGACTCTCTCATTTTGTATTTCTTTCCTGATTTCTTATGCTGAGGGAGACAAGTGGTACCTCACAATGTATCATCATATCCATTGCATGCTTAGCCTTAACATCATAAAAAATTGATCTGAAGGACTTTATTTGGTTGTAACTTGGCTTTCGGATAAGGTTAGAAAAAGACGGCAAGAGGTTTAAACGACACTTGAAGTGGGGTGGGACTTACAACTTTTAGAATCGACTCAAACAACACATTAACTCATGCCTCAGTTTTTGTTGACTGGGTGGCTCTAAAATCTTTATTTGGTTGGACCAAGCCCGAAATGGGGCAGCCTACGTATCTCACTCTCGAGAGAGGAGAATCAGGTCGCACATAGTTCCATAAGCTTGTTCTTTGTTTTGATTTGATTTGATTTTTTTTTCGAACTCTTTCTTTTATTCTTATTTTCTTGACATTTATCTTCGACTCTATTTTGATCCCAAAAGAGGGATATGAAAGAAAAAATAAAACGAAGCTCAAACGGGTAAACAAAGGATGACACAATGTTTGGATAGAAGAATAAAATGTCTTCATCATATCAATCTTAAAAAATGCAAGTACTAAACAT
Organism: Capsicum pubescens; assembly: GCA_030864215.1. Lineage (NCBI taxonomy): Eukaryota > Viridiplantae > Streptophyta > Magnoliopsida > Solanales > Solanaceae > Capsicum > Capsicum pubescens. The sequence continues at coordinate 349,514,543 of CM061538.1, read as the reverse complement.
GTAATAAAATCAACAAAGGATAAAATATCATACATAATATCTTTTGACCGCATCAGCATTGATAGCCATTTCTGCCATTTTGCCTTCAATATCTTTCAAATATAAGGCTCCATTGGGCAACACTTTCTTCACAACGAAGGGACCTTGCCAGTTAGGGGAGAACTTTCCTTTCGCTTCAACCTGGTGAGGAAAGATACGTTTCAATACCAACTGACCAACTTCAAAATTCCTGGGACGGACCTTTTTATTATACGCTCGAGCCATCCTCCTCTGATACAACTGGCCATGACACACAGACGTTAGCCTTTTTTCCTCAATCAAACTCAAATGTTCCAGTCGGGTTTTGACCCATTCGTCATCATCAATCTCTGCTTCTACAATGACTCGAAGAGAGGGAATTTCAACTTCTGCAGGGATGACTACTTCTGTCCCATACACTAATAAATATGAAGTTGCCCCTGTTGAAGTGCGAACAGTGGTGCGATAACCTAGCAATGAAAACGGCACTTTTCATGCCATTGTCTAGTCCCTTGTACCATTTTTTGCAGTATCTTTTTTATATTCTTATTGGCGACTTCTACAACACCATTGGCCTTTGGGCGATATGGAGTAGAATTTCGATGTGCAATCTTAAACTGTTGACACACTTCTTGCATCAAATGACTATTGAGATTGGCAGCATTGTCTGTAATGACCATCTTAGGAATTCCAAACCTACAAATGATGTTGGCATGAACAAAATCTACCACAACCTTCTTTGTCACTGACTTGAAAGTTACTGCTTATACCCACTTTGTGAAGTAATCAATGGATACCAAAATGAATATATGTCCATTTGATGCCTTCGGCTCAATCGGTCCAATCACATCCATTCCCCAAGCCACAAACGGCCATGGAGCGGCCATTGCATGCAACTCAGCAGGAGGATAACGTATCAGATCACCGTGTACCTGACATTGATGACATTTTCGAACAAATCAAATAGAATCCGTCTCCATAGTAAGCCAGTAATAACCTGCTCGAAGAATCTTCTTTGACAAGACATGACCGTTCATATGCGACCCGCATACTCCAGAGTGTATTTCAACCATGATTGCCGAGGCTTCTCTTGCATCTACACACCTCAAAAGTCCCAGATCTGGGGTTCTCTTATATAAGATCCCCCCACTTAAGAAAAATCCACTAGCTAAACGCCTAATAATCCTCTTTTGATCGTTGGTGGCATATGTTGGGTATTCTCCTGACTGAATGTATCGCTTGATATCCAAGAACCAGGGTTCTCCATCGAGCTCTTCTTCAACCACATTACAGTAAGCATGTTGATCACGACTTTGTATATGCACAGGATCGATGTAGGCTTTATCAGGATGTTAGAGCATTGAAGACAGAGTGGCTAAAGCATCAGCAATTTCATTATGAATCCTTGGAATATGCCTAAATTTTACTAACACAAATCGTTGACATAACTCCGGCAAGCATTGTCGATACGGGATGAGCTTCAAATCTCGCGTCTCCCAATCTCCTTGAATTTGATGGACGAGCAAATCCAAATTCCCCAACACCAATAATTCCTGGACTCTCATATCAACAGCTAACCTCAAACCAAGAATGCAAGCTTCATACTCTGCCATGTTGTTAGTACAGTAAAATCAAAGTTGTGCTGTTACCGGGAAATATTGTTCCGATTCAGAGATAAGAACCGCACCTATTTCGGCTCCTTTCATATTAACAGCTCCATTGAAGAACAACTTCCAACCTGGATCAGCATCTATAACGACTTCATCGACACACGGCACTTCTTCGTCAGGAAAATATGTCTTTAATGGCTCGTACTCTTCATCGATGGGATTCTCAGTAAGATGATCTACCAAGGTTTGGGCTTTCATGGCGGTTCGAGTCACATATATATTGTCGAACTCGGTAAGCAATATTTGCCATTTTGTCAATCGACCTGTCAGCATAGGCTTCTGAAAGATATACTTCAAAGGATCCATGCGGGAGATGAGATAAGTAGTATAGGATAAGAGATAATGCTTCAACTTTTGTGCTACCCAAGTTAGGGCACACCACGTTCTTTCAAGAAGAGTATACCTGGCCTCATATGCGGTGAACTTCTTGCTAAGATAATAAATAGCCTGCTCCTTTTTGCCTGTGACATCATGTTGACCCAGGACACAACTGAAAGAATTGTCCATGACTGATAAATATAAGATCAAAGGCCTGCCAGGCTCCAGTGGTACCATCACGGGCGGATTTGACAATATCTTTTGATTCTGTCGAACGCTTCCTGATATTCTTCAGTCCATTTTACCGCAGCACTCTTTTTCAGCAACTTGAATATGGGCTCACAAGTGGTTGTGAGTTGAGAAATAAACCTGCTAATGTAGTTCAGTCTACCAAGCAAACTCATCACCTCCGTCCTATTCTTGGGCGGGGACAAATCCTGAATGACTTTGATTTTCGAGGGATCCAATTCAATCCCCCGACGGCTGACCACAAATCCCAACAGCTTTCCAGACGGAACTCCAAATACACATTTTGTCGGGTTGATCTTGAGATTATACCTGTGAAGCCTTTCAAAGAACTTTCTTAAATCTTTAACATGGTCGGCCCGCCTTTTTGACTTAATAATTACATCATCCACGTATACCTCAATCTCCTTATGCATCATATCATGAAACATAGTGGCCATGGCTCTCATGTATATTTCTCCAGCATTCTTCAAACCGAACTACATCACTCGATAACAATAGGTCCCCCATGGTGTGATAAAAGACGTCTTCTCCGCGTCTTCATCATCCATAATGATCTGGTGATATCCGGCATAGATATCCACAAAAGAGGCAACCTCATGTTTAGCACAGTTGTCTAGCAAAATATGGATGTTGGGCAGTGGAAAATCATCTTTCGGACTTGCTCTGTTCAAATCACAGTAATCAACACACACTCGAATTTTGCCATCTTTCTTTGGTACGGGAACAACATTGGATAACCACATGGGATAACGAGCCACTCGAATTACTTTGGCTTCAAGTTGTTTCATGATTTTATCTTTGATTTTAATACTTACATCAGTTTTAAACTTCCTCAACTTTTGTTTGACAGGAGGGAATGCGGGATCAGTTGGCAATTTGTGAGCCACTAATTCAGTGCTTAAACCAGGCATATCATCATAAGACCATGCAAAAACATCCTTATAATCAATTAATGCTTGAATCATTCTATTTTTAAGCTGTGGCAAAGCATGTACACTGATTTTAGTTTCCCTAACATCTTCTTGATTCCTTAGATTTATTGGCTCAGTCTCATTCAAATTAGGATTCGGTTTGTCTTCAAACTGTTTCAACTCTTTGCTTATTTCTTCTAGTGCTTCTTCTTCATCATATTCCCATCCTGCTTCATTACATCTTGATTAGTTTGGATTTTAAGATCAGGCTGAAAATTCCGCATGCATGTCATGTAATTAGAATGAGCATAAAGAGAACTGTATAAAAAAAAGAAAAACAAAATATATTAGACACGAAACAAAAGGGACATTGCATTTCATTAAATAAAAAGATAGAAGGGTTTAAGAATAAATGCCAACATAACATAAACAAACTAAAATCCGAATTACAACCCTAAAATAACTCGGATAAACAGAAAGAAAAACAAAATAAACTACCAAAACTCCCTCCTAACGGGGAGAGGAGTGACTTCCCAATTATTGAGTTGGACAGCTGGACCTATGAATTGCACGTCTGCCATACACACCTTCTCCTTCTTCGACCATATCAACTTCAATAAAAAGGTTCTGGCAGTTATCAACCAATTCAACTTCAAATTCCACATGCTTTGTGACACCGCTCTTAACAAATAATTCACTGAGTAGTGGCATTGGGCGAGGGAGTGACCATGTTTCCTTTTTCCTTCCCTTGGCTTTCTTAAGATCTTCAGCCGTAGGCTCAAATCCCAGACCAAACGTGCCCACGTTCTCACTCGAACATATGGGATGAACTATACCGTGCAGAGACGCTCCCAAAACCTTTCCTGGCTCAAATCCATATTTCTAAAGTTCACTCACCATTATGATAGAAACGGAAGACAATTGCGGTCCCGGTATAACCTGCCATTCAAGGACACGATTCACTGGCATTGTATCAAAAATTTGATAGACGAATGTCTCCTCTATGTTATTTGCTTCAATAAGAGACAAGGGAAAATCATCGCAGGCGGACAAATCTCTTTCACCATGAATAACCACTTCTTGCCTGTCATGCTCAAACTTAATCATTTGGTGCAGTGTAGATGCAACCGTCTTGGCCTTGTGGATCCACGACCTTCCTAACAACAGATTGTAAGAGGAGTCTATATTCAATACTTGAAACTCTATGGCGAACTCAACAGGACCTACGATCAACATTAGTTCTATTTCGCCAATAGAGTTTAATTTTGCACCATCGAAAGCCCTGACACATACATTGTTGGGCCTGATCCTCTCAGCACCAATATTCAACTTTTACAAAGTAGAAATAGGGCATATATTTGTACCTGAACCTCCGTCAATCATAACATGAGTGACGTAGAAATTTTCGTACTTCACTGTAATGTAAAGGCCCCGGTTATGCCCAGTACCTTCAACAGGCAATTCATCGTCAGAAAAGCTGATCCGATTGACCTCAAAGATTTTTCCAACCATTTTATCAAGATGATTTATTGTAATCTCCCTAGGAACATATGCTTCATTTAATACCTTCAGTAAAATATCACAATGCTCCTTGGAGTGCAACAACAAAGATAAGAGGGAAATTGGAGCAGGGGTTTTCTTCAACTGGTCTATTATTGAATACTCTGCAATTTTATCTTTTTCAAAAATTCTTTGGCTTCTTCTTCGGTGATAGGCTTTTTGATAGATGACGGTCCACTCACAATTGGCTTGGACTTTCTTAAACTTTCAGGCACGAAGCATCTTCCTGACCTAGTCAAACCCCCTATCTCATCTACATCTTCCACTACTTCTTTCCCGTGATAGGTCATCACATTCCGCCTATAATTCCAGGGAACCCTTTTCGTATCAACTATCAGAGGTTGGGTCACCGGTTTGAGGACAATAGGCGCTGTCAGTGCTCCTTTCACCGTCAAGATGGACTTACTCGGAGCTCCTACCACTGTCAACTTAGGTTTATCCTGACTTAAATCAACATACCTTCTGGCACCTTGCACCGTGATCAGGGGTTTTTTTGTGCTTTCTTGGGTTTTATCTTCTCTCATTCCTTTCTGGCTCAATGACATTGCTTTCAAAGACTCTGCTACATTCACCATTTCTCCTCAATGGTTTGTATCTTGACGATAGGCTTATAACACCTTGACGACTCTTTCCCGTCATATATCAATTCTAACATATTAGTTTCAGCATGGGTTGGCAGCGGATTCTGGTTAATATTTGGACCCTTCGGGGCCTGGACCAGTATTTGATTTGTGTTAATTTAATCTTGGATAACTCTCTATAAATGCCAGCATTTCTCGATATCATGGCCTAGTATGTCAGAACAATACGCACACCTTAAAGAATAATCGAGATTCCTCGGCAATGGATTTGAAAGCCTTCCTTGAATTGGGCTTAAGACCTTCAACTTTCTCAACCTATCAAACAAGCTAGCATATGACTCCCCAAGAGGTGTGAATTGATCTTTGACCGCTTTTTCTTTCTTATACTCGGGCCTAGGTTGAAAACTGGGTCTGGAGGGGTTTTGGTAATTCGGTGGAGCAAATGGGAAATTTTGTGGAGCTTGCGCGCGCCATTGCGGGTAAGAAGGGGTTTGGGCATATGGCTGCGCGCTATATACTGGGTACGGGGGTGGTGGAATGGAATATAAAGGGTTTAGTGGAGGGTAGTAATGGTAGGGAGGAATATATGGAGCTTGGGCATAGACTTGGGATTGGGGATAGGGGCGAGGTGGTCTTTTGGGATAGGAATGGGTTCCAGCTACGACAGTTGCCACGTCCTCTTTCTTCTTTTTACCTCTGAATGCGCCAGATCCACCTTGAATCGCTTTTGTGGTGGCTTTCAATGCGGCAAAACTCACTATTCGGCCGGTCTTGATTCCGTCCTCTATTATCTCCCCCATTTTGAGGACTTCAATAAAAGACTTTCCCATTGCCGGAAGTAAATGTTGAATATAGGTCTCATCCTGTGCCTGAATGAAAACCTCTACCAACTTACTTTCTTTCATTGGAGGCTTTACCCTGGCGGCCTGTTCACGCCACCTTATCGCGTATTCCCTAAACCTTCAGTGCTTTTCTTCTTCATGTTGACCAAGGATTTTTCGTCCGAAATCAGGTCGATGTTATATTAAAAATGTTGCACAAACTCAGAAGCTAAGTCATCCCAGCTGTTCCACTTATCGATATCTTGATCGATAAATCATTCTGAAGCCAGATCAGAAAGACTCTCGCCAAAGAAAGCCATGAGTAGCTCTTCCCTTCCTCCTGCAGCCCTCAATTAGTTGCAATAACGTCTCAAGTGTGCCACGAGATCACCGTGACCTGGATACTTCTCAAACTTGGGCATTTTAAAATCGAGGGGAAGGTTAATGTCTGGGAACATGCAAAGATCTTTATAGGAAACACTCTTATAACCTCCGATTCCCTGCAAATTCCTCATGGCCTGTTCTAAACTTTTCAACTTCCGCGCTATGACTTCCTGCTCCTCTGTTGTGATAGGTTTCTCTGTATCAAATGGAAATGCAGGTTGCTGAGTGTACCCATACAGTTCATTCATTCTCAAAGTAGGCTCCGGGGCATAATACTGACTATCTGGAACCTTCAATACTGGCTCACTGGCAGACCGAGAAAGCCCCATTATCGGAAGCACAGCCTATGTGGGAGCTTCAGGTGGTGGCAGAACCATGAATACCAGTGTGATCGGTGGTGCCAGCTGAGCAGCGGGTCTTGATTGGGGAGCTGCCAAGGGCACACTAGAACTGCCAGGATAATAATGTTGCGGAGTGAATCCTGGCGCGTGCTCAGGTGACTCAGTAGGAGCAGAGAATTGCACCTGAGAGAGCGGTGGGCAATTAGAGATATTCCCAAGACCTTCAGGGAGAGGAGGAGGAGGCATTCCGCTGGCCCATGCCCGGTGCAAATCTATCAATTGTTGTCTGAGCCTTACTACCTCATCATTGTGTTCTGAACTTTCTTCCCTGTGATCCTGATCCGGGTCCATGAGCGAATTTTCAATCTCCCTGCTAGCCATGGCGAGCTTTGCTTTGGATCTAGTGAAGTATGGGTGACTAGCAAGAGTGCTGCAAACCTACCACTGTTATCTGAAAATACATGCTCATCAAAGACGACATCCGTTAGGATTAGGGCACACAACAAGCATGGAAATCACATTGGTAAAATTATCCTAAATTCGTGTTCGTTTCTACCAGCTTTTGAGGGTAACGAGGTCATTTTAACATCATCCCTATTTTTATCTACACTTATTTTTATCTACACATTTTTTTTTTGCCCTCCTTTCCCTCTTTTGTTTCCATATCAGTCTCTGTTCTTTCCCTTTATTGTCTCATCATCCTTTCTTTCTTTTCTTCTCTCGCTATCTACCTTCATTTTATCATTCTTTATGGCTTTTGTTTTTTCATTAAAAGAGGAAAAATAATGAAAAACAACGAAACAAAATGATTAGATCGAACCCAAAAGTAGGTTGCCTACGTATTATGTTGTTCATGAATCAGATCTTGCGTAGTTTGGGCTACATATGCATAAACATCACATAATTGAAGTTTTTTTTTTCTTTCCAAAAGCGGAAACAAACAAACAAAAGAAAGACATAACATCATAACATTTTGATGAAAGAAACAACAAAAACATACAAAGAATTTAGGACCACTTTAAAACTAAACAACAAATACAAAACAACATTCTAGACCCCTAAGACGACATACGTGAAATTACTAATAAAGACCCTAATATAAAAAACAACTTGACTTCGACTTAAAACAAACACCACCCTACAATGACAGAAACATAAAAGACTCAAACTGAATAAAGATAAGAAATGCTCTTTCAAACTGGTGCTCTACGTGATGACCCTGGCTGAGATGGACCTGCCTGTGAAGTTCTCTTTCTCCCATTCAAAATTTGTAGCATATCCTATAAAGACACCCTGATATTAGGGAAGAAGCTTCGGGCCCATATTCCTGCCTCATGAGGAGTGCACTTGGAAAGATTATTCTGACACCTTTCTACCGTCTTGAATAAATCTGCTAACTGAACTCTCAGTGTCTCCACTTTGGACCCCGCACTTTCATCCTGATGATTGTCAACTATGAATTCTTCCTGTATTCTTCCCCTAAGCCGAGCTGGTAAGGGTTGGCTGATACCCCAAGGGATAGATTAAAGCCATACCCCATATCCCTGAGTGTACCCCGGATTATCCAAACTTTCTTTGAGAGTGTCCACACCTAGATTTGTTGCATGCTTCCAGAACTGCTCGCATTTGCTTTCACCTAAGGCTTGGTCCTTGAAGTACTCAACATCCTTTAGAAGATTCACTACTGGTGGCACGTCCTACGGCCTACCCAACTGGCGTATTACCCTGGAAGGACTGTATGGTCTATTGCAATTGAGCCCTAACATAACTAGAAGGAGCTGCATTTGACAACCAAACAAGATTATCTTTGGTCGAAGCCACAGACAAATGCATAAAATGTTATCCTCGATTCTTGACTCAAGAAATTCAATCCAAGCGTCGACTTCCACGGGTAGCGAGAATTTATCCAAACGCAACCTGAGGTCCATGACTTTCACTCGATTGGGAATACAACGATCAACCACGTCTGGTCTAACTAAAGAAGGCGCATGCAAATGCTCCATCATCCATAACTGCAATATCAGGTTACTGCCCTCAAAAAATTTCATCCCCCTATTTACTTCGGTTAAAGCCTTATATATTTCTGTTAAGATCATGGGTATGAGAGTGAACCTGCCCTTTTGATTAATGACCTTGCCCTTTTGATTAGTGCCCTTGTCATTTTGATCCTTATGAAATAGAGTCATCGCCACAGATTGCAAACGTGTATTAATACGTCTTTCTTCTAGCGGAAACACTAAAGTACCTAACAAAGTGAAGATGAAGACTTCAAGACGCTTTCTCTCCCACTTCTCCTAAGTCACATGAAATTCATCCCAAAAGCAATCAAAACCTTCCGAGGGCCCGAATCTAGCGAACAAAAAATCTAAGGAAACCCACGATTCACTTAAACAACCCAAATGCATACCCTTACTTTTTAAACCACAAGACTGAAAAAACCTCACGCCAGTATGATTTCGTGCTCGAATCATATCCTTCTCGATATAGGGCAAATGCAACAAATCGGATATTTCTGCCAAAGTAGGAGTCATTTCACATTCCCTAAACCTGAACACCAAACTACTTGGATCCCAAAAGGTCAACACAGCCTCTATTAAATCTGGACGAGGGGTAACATGCAGAAGTTCCGTAAGATCACCTAATATTTTAATCAGTTTCTACTGATCAACATAGTTAAACATTTCCCACCACTTGATTAACTTTTTGGGCACCTTGACAACCATCAGGACTCTAGACTTGGTGGACAAATCCATCCTGTAATAACACATAAGACGTTATCTCAAAAATTCGATAGGAGTAGAAGATTCCCAACCCTTGAGATTTTTGACGCAGACATATGTCGATGGGACGGACCACTTCATGACTTCAATTTGCCGAACAGAAGTATTGAGCAAAATCAGTCTACTTGGCTAACAACTCTAGATTACGGGGCGAGAGACCTAGCCTAATAATAAGACAAAGGCCAACACCAAGATTATCGGACCCACCGAAGGTTGCCTACGTATCCCAACCCGAGGGAAGGGAATCAGGTATGCGTAGTTCATCCAGATTGGACAATTAATGATTAACTAATAAATTGACCCTAACTTAAGAGACACAACCAAAAAGAAACGAATAAAAACTTTTTGGATTTTCAACTAGACACTTCAACTAAGACTGACACCACCAATTATGAAGAAAAATCTTTTTGGTATTTTTGCTTTTGACAAATAAGTAGAAAAGGCAAACAAAACCCTCTTTTTTTTTCTCCTTTTTTTTTGTTGAACTTACGGTACTTTGAGAAGATAAAAGCAAAACGTAAAAAAAAATCTTTTTGAGTTTTTGGATCGTGAAGAACAAAAGTCATAAAGAACTCTAAAATAAACTACGACACTCCTTTTGATTCATTCTTTTCGACTCACTTTTTCTAAAAAAAAATTCTATTCTTTTTTTTTTCTTTTTCGTTTTTTGCCTACGCACCTTACTCCTAACAATTTTTTTTTTTCAAATCAGTCCGTCAAATGACCAACGTTACCCTTAAAGATGCAACAGTTAGCACGTAGAGATGCTTTAGAGGTGAGTCTCCTACAAAGGGTCATGTGGGTCCCGCTAGGTCTCAGTATGATGCACATAAGCATGACCTAAAGGCTGACCTATGTTGTGGTTCACTAACAAGGCTGTTCGGGGGAGCCTATGGTCGATAGTGGCTGCTTTGCTTTCCACCCACTCCATAACACCGACGGCTCCCCCCCTAAAATAAGGGTGACTCAACTAGAGGTCGTGTACAACACGTGTACTACAGACTTGTTGCAGAAAGAATGACTCGGGTTATGCACATGATGCCAGATATAAAGCGATAACACATAAGATAAAAACTGTAAACAAAGAGCACGTAGACACTCAACAGTGATAATACAATAACATAAAACAACACAAACAAAATGTCCATACACCTATAGTGCCAAATTAAGTCGATACAACTCCAAAATAAGCTCGAATTTTGAAATAGTTCCCCAGCAGAGTTGCCAGAGTTGTCACACCCTTTTTTTAACTCCGAAAAGATTTGATTTAAGTTTTGAAAGGGTTTTTATTATTAAAGTGACAAAGATGAAAATTTGTTTCGAAAAAGGACTATTTACATTTTTTATTCAGAGTCGCCACTTGGCATAATCCGGTATGCCAAGTCACCATTGGAAAATCCTTTTCAAAACCATTTGACTCTTTAAACTGGTTTGCGAATAGAGATTCCGGTTAAGGAATTCTGTTGACCGAGAGGAAGGTGTTAGGCACCCCTCGATCCCGTGGTTTGACCACAGTCGCTTGGTGGAGCAATATCGGCTAATTTAACACCACGAATGTATAAATCACACAAAGCATGCACAACAATCAATCAAGCAGACCAAAACAAAACAATCCAAAATTTAGAGTTCAGTCCGAATTATACAGTCCAAAAATAAAAAAATACGAAAATATAAATCCTATTCTAAACTAAACCTAGACTAAGCTCCAATGCCCACACAAAGCATGCACAACAATCAATCAAGCAGACCAAAACAAAACAATCCAAAATTTAGAGTTCAGTCTGAATTATACAGTCCAAAAATAGAAAAATACAAAAATATAAATCTTATTCTAAACTAAACCTAGACTAAGCTCCAATGCCCTACCCGATGCCTCGGGCCTTGATCGAGATCCGCCTTCACCAACATGATACGTCGGGGAATTCTCCGGTGAATAAATACATCAATCTTCGGGGCATTCCCCAGCCAAATTAATACACTTCAATCCAAAAACCTAAACCAACACATTTCAACAAAACACCCTCAACATTCAACGATCGTAAATCATAAACTTTGCCTAACCCACTTATATTTGCCTATCAATGGTCGACCTAAACATGATACTACCATTTTTCAACAACATCCATGCTTATTCCGAGCTAGACTACATATCACGTTCAATGTCAACGATTAATTAAAATACTATAATATTAAATCTTATTGATTTTTTAATTTTCGCCCCAAAACAACCATTTTTAATTCTCAAACGAGATACCATTTCATCACATAATCCATAATCAATCCACAATCGAGGGAATCAAACAGCGAATCGAACCAATAGCAATTCAATCACCAATAAAGATCAATCAACACACGACATTCAATCCGACACATCAAACATCATCAATAATGAAACGAAAAGAGTGAAAGAGTAGAATTGGACCTCAAATTTCAATTGTGATTGCTCCTTTCAAATAGAACCACGTCCAAAGTCTCGAACTGAACCTCAACCATGACCAAACCAACCTCGATATACCTCTTTTTTACTCTATTTTTTGATATCCCAAACCAAAATCGGGAAATAATGAGATACCCATACCTGAATCTGTAGTCCCCGTCACTGTATCAATCATTTTCTGACGGGCTTTGTTGGAATTGATTTGAATTGGCCGAACTTTGGTTAGATTAGCATTGGGTTTCAACGGTTTCCTTTCACTGGAGTTTAGGAGAGCTCAGACAACACTGGAAAACGGAGAATGGCCGAAATTCAAGACAACAATGGTGTTATCCGGTGAGTGTTCGCCGGAACTGTCGACCCCAAGCTGAAGCAACGTCAAGCAGTGTACTACTGTGCTTTTTCCGGCGAGTTTGCCGTGAGAATGACCAAACAGGAAACGCCCAAAATTTCCCGGTGGCAATTTTGAAAATGATTTGGAGTTGAGTTGCCGCCTTTTTCTACGTCGGAGCTCCGGCAAGCTCGGAAATAGCAGGAATCAAAAGAAACGACTGGCGGTGACGAACACTCAAGCCCTTTTTACTCACTATTTTACCTACTCAATCTCCCTCTGTTCCTCGATCTGTCCTCTCTCCATCACTTTCTTCTCAAATCTCTATAATTTGTCACTCCGATCAACTCTCTGTTTTTTGTTTTCTTTTCCGATTTCTTTGTGTGTATGAATATATATTGTGAATATAGAAGATGATCTATGTGCAGTGTGTGAGGTTGAATGAAAGTCGTGAGTGGGTGTGAATTTTTGGGTGCTATTATGGGTAGATGATGATGATAAGAGAAAAAAGCAGAAAAAAAATCGTTCCCCCCTTTTTCGTGTACTGTGTATGTATATATTGCTAACGGAAAGAAAAATATGTTTTTGGGGACTTGTGGGTCCATCCCCCTTTTGTCATTTCCTGGAAAGTTCCCCCCATGTATATTTCTTTGTGGACAAGAAAAAAAGAGGGTGAGGTGTTATTTTTTAATTGGAGGGGTAAGGGTTAGGTGTCTTATTTTAATTGAAAGGGTTGTTAGGATGTTAAAAAGAATAAAAGTTTGTTAGGGATTTTGTTGAGAGTTGTTTTTTTGTATTTTTTGTGGGATGTAATTACATGGGTGAGGGTATAAGGTAGGATAAGGTAAAAATGGGTAAAAAGTGCTATCGAGAAGGGACAAAATTATGTGTCTACAAGTGTGTGTCTTCGTATTCTTCATCACATAAATTTTTGAATTCAAGCATATAAATACGATTGTACATCAAGTTGAATTCAAGTTGTATAAAAGGGGCATGAAAAAGAAACGAGGAAACTCCGATCCTTTAATTTCTGACTATGGTTTTTTAGGAAACAAACATCAAGAAATGTACTACTATGTATGTAATGTTTAAAGGTTTGCAAGGTTAAAAATTATTTTATTATATGTATTAAAATATCGGTTTTAACGAATGATGATATTCGTAACTAAACTCGATCTTTGTTGAAAACATACTTTGAGACTAATGTTGCCTTTTCTTATAATGTAATTTGAATATATTTTTTTGTTAGTTGCTATATTTTTTTCACTATCTTCTTCTCCCTTTGTACTTGAAATTGTTGTACTTGAGTTGCGGGCCTCTAGAAAACAACCCCTCTACCTGTACGAGGTAGTGGTAAGGTGTGCATACACTTTATCCGCTGTATTTCTCACTACACTTTACCCTCCTTATTCCTTATGAAATTTCATTGGATATGTTGTTGTATGCAGTAATTTGAATATAAACAACTAGATTGCATTATTTTATGTTTGGAAAATACTTGTTGAAGCATCTTGTTCTTCATGTATTAGGCTATTTGCAATGGGTTGAAAATGGGTTGCTACTTGTGAATTACACCGTTCAAAAGATAATTTTCTACAAGTAGAAACCTCATCGCAGATATAATTAAGAATACAACAATATATCTAGTGTAATTTCATACGCAGAGTGCACCAATCAAAAATGAAGATAGAACTTAAACTTCTAGTACAATACACCTTAGGTGTACCTGTTGTAGTTTACTGCAACACAAATTTAACTGTCAAGAAACTGAAAGTGTGTGAAGTCAATAACACGAGCTCTCAACATATCCTCCAAGAGTCAGAATGACGCGCTCAGACCGACCATCAGTGTGTTGCTCCTTAGGACCTGTTATATACATGTATGAGGGAAACTTATACATTTAAAAATAAATTGAAGTAATGTATAGTAAAATCAGAACCTAAATAAATAATAGTTACACATGTATAATGGTAACTTATACACCTAACAAATTATATCAGACCCTAAATAAACAACAGTTACACCTGTATGAGGGTAACTTATACATCTAAAAATTTAAATTAGAACCCTAATTAAGCAACATTTAAACATGTACGAGAGTTACTTATACATGTAACAATTTATATCAGACACTAAATAAAAAATAAATACACATGTATGAGGGTAACTTATACATCTCAAAACTAGAATCAAACACTAATTAAACAACAGATATACATGTATGAGGGTAACTTATACATTTAAAAAATAAACTGCAATAATGTATAATGTCATAATACTGATTTTCACATAAAAATATGTATGACCTATATTCTTGTCCTAATGTACAATGTTACCTTATACAATATTAATACTTTATAACTGTTTAGATTTTCATAACTGCCAATGTATAACACATTGAAATATATTTCAGAATACCTATATTATACAATAGTAGGACAAAATAACTAATTTATAAAGTATTATTATACATATGCCAACTTATACAACAACTTAAATCAATACCTTCGGAAGACGCGATCGACCAGAATCATCAAACTTCTTTTTAGTTGCCGCTTTTGAACCTGACTTCTTCAATCTAGAAGCGGCAACTTACTTCAATTTCTTCATTATAACGGGGTCGTTTCGGTGCTTTGAACGATTCTCTGCGAAATTCGGATCCTCTTCATCAAATTTACCAGGAACAGACCCACGGGAATATCTTTTTCTTTTGCATCTAACTGAGTAATTCCTAAACTAAAGCTAGGAGGATAATCCATTATCAATTTACACTATATTGATTTAACAATAGTGTTAAATCGAACTACAAAATAAGAAAATCAAAGATATATGAAATTTTTTTTTGAAAAAATTGACTGAAAAAAAGAAAACCAACTTGTATTATATTAAAAAAAAACGAACAAAAATCGAACTAATGAACTTGAATATGATTGCACAATACGGAAATTTCATACAAAATCAACATGCAACCCAAAAAAAAACAAAAAAAACCTCAATTGGTAAAGTTGTATTTTTTTTTCAAAAAATTAATGAAGTAAAGCATAAAAATCAATTAAAGCTTGAACACTTACAAGTTGGTAACCTCTAATTAGAGGTTACTTGTAGTTTGCCGTGATTTAAGGGATTCAAAAATGGAGGAAAGTACGGGTGCCGTAACGGAAGCAGTTGGGAGCAAAAATCGAAAGCCAATAACTAGTTTTAGATGTATAATATTTAAGAGAGAGAGAATAGAAAAAAGGGGATTTATGTAATTAGTTTGGGGTTTGTTTAATTACTTTGCCAAATTGGTATTTAATGTAATAAGGTAACTTTACCTTGTGTATATTTATAAATTTTAAAAATTAATTTCATTTTTTAGCCATTTGGCCCAATTTGGCACATGCAGTCTCTATACTCAATTGATACACTATAGCAGAAAAAAAAAAAAAAAAAGTCAAAGTGCCACTATAGTATTAAACTCATATGAAAAGAAATAGAACAATTATGGGTGGACTTGTATTTCATGTTTTTATCTTTGTGATCACATCTGAAAAAATAAATGGGTGGACAAAGTGAACTTTTTTCAAAAAAAAATAAAAATTAACAACATTAAAAGAAAAAAAATAGTGAAAAAAAAACAACAAAAAAATAGGAAGAAAGAGAAATGCAACATTCAGGAGCCATTTTGGTGGAAATGGCTACTATATGGTAATATGAATTTAATGGCCATTTTTGTGGAAATATTTTGGCCGACAGACCATTCTCGTCCTTTCCCCTAAATATTAATAATTAAGGGCAAAATTCAGAAATAGCATACTTATTCCCTTAATTATGAGTTTCATAATTGCATAATATAGCAAGTTGTATTTTATATTTTTGCAAACTGTTGCTACAAAAATACAAATACATATGATTTTTACTGCCCTTATGATCGATATGTATTTTGTATTTTTGCAAGCTTTTGCTACAAAAATACAAATACATACAAATACATATGCTACAAAATGTAATTTGATAAAAGTGTTGTTATTTTTTTGTAATTTAATACTTAAGTATGTTATTTTATGTATCTTTTTTCTATTAATAATCATTAATAGTGTCATAGAGTGTGATCAGTGTGGCCCATGATAAGTTCATCACATTTCACGTGGATATGGATATTTGATGGCCCAACTAACTCCTTTCTATCAAAGTTGATCTTGTCAAACAAGAAATCTATCACAAAAAACACCAAGAAAAAAGCTAAAAGGGTTTACAAGATTGTTTCAACAGGGGGTACTACAACTAGTTTGCTTGATCCTGATGATTCATCAACTATTATGTTTTCGTTACTCAATAGCTTCCACTAATAACAAGATAAGTACTATGCTGAAAACATATTTGTGTAAATCAAAGTGCTATTTTTACATTAACAAGAAAATCAGCCGAGGGAGTAGTACTTAAACAAATAAGAAAACCACTTCGGAGCACTTTTGTAGCATTGTGATTATACATCACTATATAGATATTAGTCCGCCTGGTTTCATTTTAACTATTTTCTGGTTTCCCAAGGTATCCCCATAGCCGACAACCGTGAGACTAATCCCTCGTTCCTCTGTCAGCGTACTAAGCGGCAGGAAACTGGCCACAGAGTTTGCTCCATTCGCCAGAGGTGGGGATCGAACCTCCGATCTCTTGCTTAAGGGACATGACGCTGAACCACCATGCCAACTCTAGTGGTTTCATTTTAACTATTGTTTTAACTTTTAAACACGCAAAATAGTTACCTTTATTTTAGAAATTCAAGACTGAAGTTAGTTAAGTACATTTTGTATTTATTATTTTTCTTAAAAATCATGAAAAGAGCTAAAACAACAATTAAAATGAATAAAGGAGTGATTTATTAACATCCCATTCCTTCTTTTTTTTTCCTTTCACACGATGTTCGTTATCTATATTAGAGTCCATTTATGAAGGGAACACTTTTAAGATGATATTTTTCATTCCTAAATACTCGAAAACTAAAATCTCTTATCAAGAGAGGAGGAATTCAAACCATGCCCACCAACCAACCACAAATCTATGTTTGTTATAAACATCTCATTCACCTATTCGCTAAATCAAAATAATTAACCCATGCCGACTTGACATCCCTTTAAGAAAATACTCGTTTCGTCTCATGTTATCCGTTCCAAATTTTCTAATTTGATGTCTCATTTTACTTGTTCTATTTTACTTATCAAGACAAAACAATTTTTTTTCCATTATACCCTTAGTGTAATTGATTACTCCTTGTTATTAGCATTCTTGAAAAATGTTACAAAGAGAAGTACCATTAAAAATACACCATTAAAAATATAAATGGTGTTTTGGTATTAGTCATCCATCAATAGTGGAACTAACAACAAGACACAATTAAGAGGGGCAAAATGGTAAAGTTACATTACCAATCATTGTTTTCTTAATAGCAGTGTCATCCCAATTTGGGACGGGTAAAATGGGACGGAGGGAGTATTTATTAGCCTTATTAATTATGCTTTGAAGATATGCACTTTATTTAGAAAAAATCCTTTTGTCCACAATAGAAAAATTCTATGTATTTATGTTATTAATACATAGAAAAAAGTCATGTTCACACTGTAAACTAGTTAACTTTTAGATATTTTTGTCTTTTTTATCCTATATTTAAAATTTTATCTATACATTATTTATTTTCAATTCCCAATACATTGAAAACTATCTAATACATGGGAATGAAATTTTTTTATGATTCTTACAATCATTTAAAAAAAAGGGCACTTTTACTTAAATAATTAAGACGAATGATGAAAGTAGAATGAAGAAATACTCCCTCCGTTTTATTTTAGTTGGCCCCTATAGATTTGGTACACCCATTAAGAAAAGTATTTACTAAGGGGCTATTTTACCAAATTAACCTTATTAATTATACTTTGAAAATATAAATTTAAATATATGCAACTTGTTTAGTCATTTAATGATAGGGGGTATTATTGAAAGAACATATTAAAATTCTTTTGATTTCATCAATGGGATAACTAAATTGAAACAAATATTTTTAGAAAAAGGGTCAACTAAAATAAAACGGAAGAAGTAGTTACGGGCTTTTTTTATTTGAGGAAGACTAATTTTTTCATAATTGTAAAGTGAAAATTCATAAGTTAGAGCGACCAACTTACGACTTTTACTAATTTTGAATACTTATAAAAACTAGTACTAAGCTTATAAGCATTTTGTTGAAAATGTTTATAACATGCGTGTATAATTTAAAATATATTTTCGAGCTAGTTTGATCTGCTTATAATAAATTTGATCAGACATTTTTGTTATAAATATTTTTCGTTTACTAACTAGTGAAGGTGGGTGATGATTTAATTTTATTGTTATACTGCTAGATTGATGACCCCTTAGGGGTCGTTTGGTTGGGAAATAAGTTATGCTGGGATTAGTTATCCTGGTATTAGTTTTTAGTGATTGTTTGGTTTGTCGTACTAAAAATGATGGGCATTGCATCATTCCTAAGTGTAGATAGTTTGTTCATAAAAATATTCTTCGCCTTATTTAGCTTAATATTTCATGTTAAATTACATATTTTATCCTAAATTCTATAAAATATTGATAATCTCATTTTAAAAAAAATAAAATAAAAGATTCATCAACAAAAAAATGTGAAAAAGGATTACTCTCATCTTACATTATTTAGTATCATTAATATTTGAAAAGTTGAATTGTATTTTTTTTTAAAATTAATTTTTCAAACATGTTTAACTATATATAAAAAATATTTTTTATTTAATAATCAAGCATGTACTAAGTTAGAAAGGGAATGTCAAGAAACTTTAATTACTTGTCCATGATAAATTTGTTAGAAAAAAAAAAAATTGAAGTAAGATTAATAACTACAAAATACAAAGATAATAAATCCATGGATCAGTTTTGAATTTGATTGTATAAATAGTTAAGCCCATATAATTGTTCCAATTTACCAAAATGAACGCAAATTTGTAGAGTAACTAAAATTTAAATTAGGGATAAAATTGTCAAAAACATTTAATGTAAGGACTATCAATATCTCACGTTCTCTTATATATATATATATATATATATATATATACTTAAACATGGTAGACATCGATATATTATAGAAATCGTAAAAATTATATAGTTCATAAGTGTCGATCCTAGTTGACATCAACGTACGAAAGTCATGTATTAATATTGTAGTCTTGCACCTTTATGTACATCGATTTGATAATTTATGAATTATTACTTTGAAAATATTTTATTAGTTAAGTTTTAAATCTAAAATTTTACATGTTTGAATAATATTCAAATATAATCTGAAAATATTTTAAAAACGATAATTAAAACTTATACACTTCTGACATGATGGACATGAAAAAGTTATAAAAATTATATTGATTGACTCTAGTTAACAACAATCCAAGAGAGTCACACAATAATATTATAGTATGTCACCCATATATTAATTGATTTGATAACTTGAGAATCATTACTTATATTTGTTATTATTATGACCTCTGATTAAATAATTTTATAAATTATTATATTTAAATAAATTCAATATATATTTAAATAAATATTTAAACATAATTTTAAAATATTATAACAACAATAGTAAAAACTCAAAGTACTTTAGACATGGTAGACATCGACATTTTATATAAATTATAAAAATTATATGATTTATAAGTGGCGATCTTATTTTATAACAACCCATGAGAGTCATATATATTGATGTTGAGTTTTTACGTATTTATTAACTATCATCTTTTAAAAATAAATTAAATATTTAAATAATTAAGTGATGATCCTAGATAACAACAATTTAAGAGAATACTTACGCATTAATGTAGTAGCCTTGAGTCCCTATGTTAAGCCAATATGATAACTTATGAATCATTAGTTAAATTTGTTATTAATGTGACCTCTAATTAAGTAATTTTATTATTTATTATGTTAAATCAAATTTAAAAATTACATATTTAAATATATTTTTAAAATATTTCAATAAAGATAATCAAAGTTCAAAACACTTAAGAAATAATAGACATTGACACGTCATAAAATTAAATAATTTATTTTTTTAAAAATCATTTATATATAGAGAATTTAAAATTAAAAATTATATTTTAATAAGTGATCATTTGTATTTATTACCATTTTTCCAGTGCTGCAATCAACTTTTATGTTTAGAAAATAACAATTTTTTTTAATTAAAATAATATATTTATTTGTTTTGAAAGAAAAAAGTCATTGTAGTTTTTTAACAATTGTGGACAAATTTAGGTCGAATTTTTGTGGCCAGACTATTTATGCTACCTTCATTCCTTTTTATTTGCTCTATTTGAGTTGGGGGCACCCTTTAATAAATTCTTTACTACTATAAAATTAAAAATAATTTTATTAATACTTACCTAATTAAATTTCAACCCTTTTTTAAAATCAATAACAATTACATTTATTGAACAAAGGTACAAATAGGAAGATTTTAATCAAATTATTCTCGAAAGATTAAAAAAAAAAATTAAAAAATATAAAAACAGCTCAAATGAAACAAATAAAAAGGAATGACGAAACTATAATTTAAAATGTAAATTGAAAGATACACCCTCTAAAATATTAAATTAAAAATAAATTTAACTCACACCTTATTAAAAAATCAAATTTAAAATTAAAGTAAAACATAAACAAAGTAGTGTGGCATACACTGCAAACTCACATGAGTCATAAAAATACTCTTCTTCTCATCTCTCTAACAACATTTGGCGTGATTTGATTTTAAATGGAATCAAATAAAAAAATTGATAGTTGATTTGATTTTAGATTTTAAAAATCGATAATATTTAACTTGATTTTTATTTTACTAAAAATAACCACAATTCAGAGAGCACTGAATTCTTATCCAAATCATCTCCTTCTTTATTTAATTTAAGAAAGAAATCAATTGCGTTTGAAGAAATCAATTGCGTTTGAGTTTTCAGTCTATGAACAAATAAGTTATATATATAAATTAGTTGAATATATGATATTATTTTTTCATAACTAAATATAAATATTTTATACCTTATAATCATTAACTTGATATTACTCTACTTATTTTTCACATGTACTACTATATTTTAAAATTTCATTTCTTGAAAAATATGAAAAAAGATACAACACTCTAAATCTAATTGTCTATATATGGTGAGTGTATATTTTGTTTTTAATTTACTCAATAGATCGCTCTTTTGATTTTTGAAAGGTTGACTATTTTATTTATAGCTTTATGTTATTTTGTGGATGTTAGACATGTGAAATGGAGTAATCTCTATAATTATGCAATATAAACACGCTAAAATTTCAAAAGAGTATTGAAAAATAATGTAAAAGATTTAACTATACTTATCTAGTAATTGTAGATATCAATTTATTAATTTATAATGTTCCTATGAAATAATTGTTTCATGTCTTTATTATTTTTTAATTATCAATTCATCATAGCTTGTTATAAGCCAAAAAACTGGTCTAAATTGATAATTTTATTTTATTTTAAAAATTTTAAACCAACTAAATTACTTTAATTTTAATTTTAATCAATAATTAATCCCCATGAAATCATGAGCACCCACTATTTTAAGAAAAAAAAAATCATTGATTGACATTCTTTTATATCTTGAATGGCATATTACAATTGCGTGTTATTAAGAAATTAAAATAGTAAATAATATTGTATGACAATAAATATTTATAATTTCATTGGAATTGAGTAAATTAAAGAATTTTTTTTGGTCAAATATTTTTGGGTTGATCAAGAAACAAAATTGAAAAGCGAAATAATTAATAAGCAATCAAGAAACATAATTAAAAACAAATATTATGACTAAGACATAATTAAAAATTTAAACATAGAAATATAAATAAAATATTCAATTTTTATTTATCAACTCCACGTCTCAAATAATTAAGATTATTTTGATTAATTTATTTTAAATTTTATTCAAAGATATCATTTTAATTTGAAATTAAAAGTTTTTGAATTGGATGATATAATTTTTTGTTCTCCCTTTAGTCGATTAATATAGAGGAATATGAAGTTTAGATTCAAATGTATGTAGATGTGTATCATCGTAATTTAAAGAAAAGATTCAATATACATTGAAAGATAAAATATTTTATTGGGGTAAAACACTAAGTTTCAATTTAAATAAGTGATAAATATATTTAAGTTGGACCGACAAAAATCGAATTTGAAGTGAAATATAAATTTACTTATACATTATATTAAAAGGAGAGTAATCGTATAAAATACATTTATTAATTTTTTTGATTATAAGTAAATCTATAATTTTTTAATTTAATTAACTATATAATTTACTATACATATAAAATACTTAGAGTATGTAGAAATTTTTTACATTTATTAATTGTTCTTGTATAAATCAATTTTAGTTGTTCCATAAGTTTAGGGAATAGGAAAAAGTTAGTGTATTTATTAATATAATTTGGACGAGATTTATTTAAGAAAATATGATAAAATCTAAAACAAGATTATGTAAGTCTTTTCACAATTGTGACTAAATTTAAACAAAAAAATTATAACCATTTAGCACTTAATAAAATTCTTTCAATTTTTATAAAAAAATAATTAAATTAAAATAAATATTTTTTTTAAAAAAATCAACTATTTTAAAATGAGGGAGTACATTATCTTAATGAGCTATTCTCTCCATTTATTTACGCATGGGTTTACAAATGTTGGAAATCGAGAAACAACTTGCTCATTTTGTGGATTTCTATTGGGTACTCTATTGATTTCCTTTATTGAATCTATCTATATTATATCAAACACAGCTCAGATTCCATTATGGGAGACCACACCAACATTCAGTCCAATTTAATTAGGACACAAAAATATAAAAGTATTTGGATTCTAAAATTTTAAGCTTTTTCTTTTTCTAACTTTATAAGAAAAGAAGTTCATAACTTTAGTTATTAAGATAAGATAGTACTTATCAAAGGTTACTTTAATCTACTTTGTAAAATATCTCACTTAATCAACATATATTAATTAAATAAGGAAGGATGGATAAATATGGAAAAACCATTTTCTTTGTTGAGTAACATAAATTATTCTGCGTATGACAAGGCCCATGAGGAATTGGGGTGATTGAGATTGGGGTCACGATCGAATATGATACTTGCTTGATGGATGTAGTTAAAAAATAAAGTTGCACTTTTGTTATCGACTATAATTTTTGGCATGATGGGTAAACACTTGGTCCTAAGATTCTTGTGTTTGTAAAACGTAGTTGTATTATAGAACAAATACTGCTGATCAAAATGACTAATATTTGAAACAAACCATGCATTTGGTAGGAAGAAAAAATATTTCTTGCCTGAATTATATATAAGTAAATATACTATCCTTTTCCTTCTGACTTATATAATTAATAATAGTATATCTTTTTCTTCCTTTCCTTAGTGGTGAAAGTTCCATGTTAATAGTGATATCTGAACTAGGGAATTGGGTGGCAAAATGTAAGTGGAGAAATATAAAAGTTTGATACTTCCTTTTGCCCACTTAATATTAAATAGTACTCTCAAATATTATAGATTATGATGTTTCTCTAAAAGTTTCATACTTCCTTTTGCCCACTTAATACTAAATAAATATCAAATATTATGGATTATGATATTTCTCTAATATTATTTTCTTACTTTTCCTTGTCCTTTTTTTTAAATAACTTCTTCCATGAACTTTTGAATAAACAAAAGAGTTAGGTGTTGTATTCTTTTTCTATTTTCATTGCACATTAATAGAGTAAAAAATTAGTGAATGTACATATAAATAATATTCACTATTATCCAATTATTCGTCAAACGTAACAGTCCAATAATGGCATAGGTACATATGGCACATGTAACATATACACATGCACACTATCATCTCTCTTGATAAGGTTTGATATAAAATATGCTTTCAGCCTTTGACAAAGACATGCACTAAACTTTTATGATATAATAGCTAACATATCAAATGACATATGGATCATATTTAAATATTTATTAATTGTGAGATTAACTATTCAAAAAAATTATTGTTGAGAGTGGGATTTGAAACCCACGCCCTTTCGGACCAGAACCTTAATCTAGCGCCTCAGACCAACTCGGCCATCTCAACAATTGGCAAACAGTATCAAATGAAAACTACAAAGTCATACAACCAAAACAAACAAAAAAAAATGAAAAACTATACTTGTAAATCACAATTATAATTTCATAAAAACAAATTTAAAATTTAAATTTTATGTCTTTGTGAGGGTAATATAGCTTTCCAACTATGGGTTCATCTCAACCCATAATTTTCTAACACATAAGATAAATATATATGTAAAAGTTTATCAAATTTTTTAATAAATATTACATCTGAACTCATATTTCAACAATACAATGAATTCAATGCTAAATTTATCAAAAATTGAACATATTGAAGTTTAAGTCATAAATCCATAGGCGTTCGAGTTCAAGGTTTTATCATTTGATTCCTTCAATTCGAAACAATAACTTACATTTGTACTTAATCATCAATAAACTTTTTATAATCATGTGATTGTAAACACTTTGGCAATGTAATCATTTCCCATACGTAAGTTTTTGCCTGACACGTCCCTTTTCTTTCTGTTTGTCTGTTTGTATACTTTCCAAAGTATCTCCTGTAGCTACCATCGAAGTTTGTGAATGCTATGTAACAGATGAAATTGTTTTTTTCCTTAATCATAGATTTCTATTTTGAATTGTGATAGGAAGTATTTTTCTCAAATGAACTCTATTTGACTCAAACTCTAATAGAATGTGGAAGAAGGGAGCTGGACTAACCGATAAAATAGTTGTTATGTAACAGGAAAGTCAACCGTTTAAATCATAGAAACACTCAGTTTCAGATATTTAAGATAAAACTAGACCGCATATAATAGATTTTTGTGGTTTAATCCTTCACCGAGCTGCCCAAAATCAAAAATGAAAAAAAAAACTTCCCTAGCTAGCTAGCTCTCTACACAAGTATTTAAACACTACACTTCCCAATATCACAGGACCATAGAAATTAAACTTAACCATCAATAGCCATGGAAGGAAAAAACTTCCTTAGATATGTCTTCTTCCTCATGAGCATAGTTTTGCTCTTAATTTTCACTTTTTTAAACTTACCATCTCCACTTCCTAACACATCTCATCTATTCAACTGCACCACATATAACTCCCCATGGTGCAATTCAAAAAGATCCTTGTTCCTCCAACAACCAAAACTTACCAAAAATCACTACGCCGATTTTCCTAACCATCCTTTGGACCCATTAACGATCGATGAAATTCTAAAGGTCAAAAAAATCGTTAATTCGATTAAGGAATTTAGTAAGAATGGTTACGTTCTTCATTCTGTTGTACTCGAAGAGACGGAGAAGGAGGTGGTGCTGAGCTGGCGAAAAGGCCGCCAGCTACCACCGAGGAAGGCCTCGGTGGTTGCACGTGCACTTGATGTAGTGCACGTGCTTACCGTTGATATTGAAACGGGTCGTGTGACCCGTCGTCAAACGGGTGGTAATTCGGGTTACCCGATTATGACGATCGAGGATATGGTAACGGCGACTAATGCACCGCTTGCGAACGCTGATTTCAACCGTACGATCGTCCAACGTGGCGTTGATTTGGCTGACTTGGCATGTTTGCCCATCTCCCCCGGTTGGTATGGTGAGTTTACACTTTTTTTTTTTTTCTTTTTTTTACTTCGAGTATATCGAAATAATTTTTCTATCCTCGTAGAAGTAGAGTTTAGATTTGCGAAGATTCTATCCTCTACGAATTTGATTAATGAGATTTTACTAAATATATTATCGTTGCTATATTAGTTTAGCTCCTAATGAGGGGCGAAGTTATAAGGCAGAGGAGTTCATCAAGTTTTTTTAATCGAAAATTTACACGATATATAAGATTAATTTTCTTGTGTATAAGATACTTTTGCAGTGCAATATTTAATATTCCCCATCCTAATTTATACATGTAGTTTGAATCGACACGAAGTCAAGGATGATAGACATTAGAAACTTATGGTCGAAAATAAGTTATAAATATCTATGTGGCTATAAAGCTTTCCATGGTGAAATGAATATTAAAAACTTAAATTGTTACTAGATAGATATAAGAATATCTCATTCTTTTTAGGAATGACTAAAAAGGAAAGTGATTAATATATATCGGGATAAAGAAGGTATGTCCTTGATAGGTGCCTCCTTAATTCTTAGTCAATGAGACATAATAGCTAGGTTCGACATCTACTGTAAAGTGAGAGAATCTATTTTAGATAGCCACATCGTACTATACAGTGTGTGGAATGGCGGACAGCGGACCTTGTACCAAAATAATTTTATTCGTTGTTTTTGCTTTATTGTAATTCAGGGAAAGTTGAGGAGAAGAGAAGGGTAATCAAAGTACAGTGCTACATAATGAAGGACACTATCAATTTCTACATGAGACCCATTGAAGGACTAACAGTACTACTTGATTTAGACACACAACAAGTCATACAAATTATAGATGAAGGAAAGAACATACCAATAGCAAAAGCCACCAACACAGACTATCGTTTCTCTAGTACACAAAAAAACACACAAAAAATAAACTTACTCAAACCAATATCTATAGAACAACCAAATGGTCCAAGTTTCACTATAGAAAACAACCATTTAGTTAAATGGGCAAATTGGGAATTTCACCTCAAACCCGACCCGAGAGCCGGGGTGGTTATCTCCCAAGTCATGGTTCAGGATCCGGATACAGGTAAAATGAGAAATGTCATGTATAAAGGGTTTACTTCAGAGCTATTTGTACCGTACATGGATCCTTCGGATGCATGGTATTTTAAGACGTATATGGATGCGGGTGAATACGGGTTCGGGTTACAAGCAATGCCACTTGAACCGTTAAATGATTGCCCGCGTAACGCGTATTATATGGATGGTGTATTCGTAGCAGCGGATGGAACACCGTATGTACGATCTAATATGGTTTGTGTGTTTGAAAGCTATGCTGGGGATATTGGATGGAGACATGCTGAATCTCCCATTACTGGTTTGCCGGTAAAGGAATAATTCACTCTCCTTTTACTAATTTATATGATGTTATTTATTAATTTCACGTATGATTAACTGAAATTTATTCGTCATAAAAAGTAACGTTGCAAAATTTATATGATAATAATACAAGTTAAATTTAAATAAGTAAAACATTAACCAATGAAAATATATATAAAATCGATGCCAACATGTCTATATTTTAAACATAATTAGTACTCTTTTTCCATTTCTTTTTAGTTGTTGTAGATTTTTTTAAGAGTTACATAATATGGACTTTAATTAATATTTTAAGATGAAGTTTTTCATCATATTGATATGAATTTTTTTTAATTTATATTAATTTTTATATAGTTTGTAAGACATTCAAAATTTAATTTTAAAATATTAATTTAATTTAGTTTTAAAAATTAATTTAAAAGCAAGCGAGTACTATTTTATCCTACTAATTGTAGAATCTTACCTTGTAAACATTTATTACTTGAGTGGGTGGGACATTGAGTATTGACTAGGCTGAACTTATTGATTGATTAGTTTGATCGTGGCCACATTTAGGGAGCGTTTGGTAGAGTGTATAAGATAATATTGGATAGATTGTATTAGTAATGTTGAGATTAGTAGTGTAGGGATTAGTAATACAAGAATTAGTAATATTGAGATTATTTTTTATGCAGTGTTTGGTTTGATGTATTGAAAATAATATGTATTGTTATATTTAAAAAAGAATATTGTTTGTTTACACAAATGCCCTTTGACATATTATAATTTTGTGTATTTTCTTAGCAAAAATTTATTATTCTTTTTTAAAAATAAAAAAAAGTAAAAATATAACTAATTTTTTACTTTGAAATTTTAAGATTCAATCATTCATTTATAATTATTTTTTTTTTGTTATCTTTTCTTTATTTGTTCATATTTTTTTATAGTTTCCACTTTGTGATGTTCTACCCATAACTTTTGAATGAGACAATAGAATTATTATTAACATAAATTTGTGTTCCATAGAGTGTTAAAGATAAGTAAAAAAATTATTTTTATTTATGAATATCTTATTTATAAAATTAAAGCTTGTATGCAATCATGCAATTTATTTTTGGATTTTGACCAATAAGTAACTTTTAAGTTAATGGAGTAGTTTTTTTATGACTAAAATTATTTGGAGAGATATTATTATCTTGATAAATTGAAAAGAAATAACTCACATTGAATAAATTGAAAAGATTTAGAAAAAAAATTAAAGAAATTTGAAGGCGTTTTTATCTTGATACATATTTATTCATGGATTACTAATCCCATCAAATTGGGTGTATTAGTTATACACTCTATAATACCATGTATGATGTATAACTAATCCATGTATAACTAGTTATACATAGCTTCAAAATTGCTACCAAATAATGTATTAAATAATCTCACCATTTAATCTATGGATTATGAAAATAATCCACCCTACCAAACGGGTTGGGTTTGATTAGAATTACTTAAATTTGTCCATATATGTGTCATGTGTCAAGTAACACAGAACGTGTACATTCACATTTGTTTCGCCTAACATTTGTTATTTTATCTTTGGTATTTTGTGCTTGGTTTGCATGTAACTTTGGATAGATTCGAGAAGTTAGGCCAAAGGTGACGTTAGTGGTGAGAATGGCTGCTTCAGTGGCAAACTATGATTACATTGTTGATTGGGAGTTTCAGACCGATGGACTTATTCGAGCTAAGGTTAGCACATACGCACTCTCTCGATTTATGTGAACATATTTGTTTTTACACGAAAGTAAAATAAATTTAAATTTATTAAAAATAAAAATGTATTGTTTTTTTGAAACTGATTGAAAATAAAAAAGTGTGGATAAACAAGATAGGTTGTTCGAGTGATAGAATTCTTTACCTTCAATTCTGAATTTGTAAGTTTAAGTTACCAAGAGAGTGGAAAAGAATGGAAGTTCCTAAAAAGGGGTAAAAGAAATAATAAAAAGAATTATTTTTTTTGAATTTTGTGATTTTTAACATGCCATATGAAATTTTAAAGTTAAAGAGTAATAAAAAAAATTAATTTTTTCTAAATAGACTAAAAAAAACAAATAAATTGAAATAGAGACTTTATAATATTCCAAGTTATCTTCCAGTAACTTTTGCTAGCAACAAGCATAAACTAGAGTATTATAATATGCTGTTCTTTTAGTATTAAAAGTAAAGAACTGGTGCATTGGTGTTCTAAAGTGACACTACCAACTTTCTCTTTTACTTATTCAGTTTGGATTTTGCACCCATCTTAGAAAATAATAATTGATGTGAGTTTTTTATCACTATATTTTATATTAATTAATGTTTATTATTAGATCTTAAAAATGATTCGAGAATAGGTAATTGAAGTAGTTGTGGATAAAATATGAAAAAAAGTATGTTTTTCTTTTGATATACTAAAAGCGACAAGAAAAAATAAAAATATATTTTTAATATAATAAAAATAATAAATGGATGAAATAAATATTTTGAATTAATTATTTTTTTTTGATATGATTAAAGTGATAAGTAAAAATAAAAATATATTTTTAATATAGTAAAAAATTTTAAAAAAAACGGATGAAGTAAATATTTGTCACCATTTTTTTAAAAAATAAAAGTGACATAAAAAGACGAAAGAGAGTACAGTTTAGTGGCAGAAAACTCATATCTTGAAGTGGCCATTTACTTGAGAGCTGGGAACCAAAATATGCTATGGAACTAAAAAGAAAAAAAAAATATCAAAATATGTCATGTTTTTAAAGTGTGATCAAAATATGCTTAACTCTTTTAAAAAAAAAGTTATATACATTATTTTTAACGGAAGTTATTAAACGGAGTCTATTTCAGAAAATGTGCATAACTTTCTTAAAAAGAGAGTTATGCATTTTTTTTAACATAACTCTCTTTTACGAGAGTTATATATTAAAAATTTAAGTGAGTTATGTATTTCTTTTTACGCAACTCACTTTAAAACGTGAGTTATGTAATAGAAGCCACACAACTCTCTTAAAAAGAGAGTTATACATTTTTGCATTTTTTAATTCGCTCAAAAATTGAGTTATATAATAAAAGTTTAACTTATTTTTTTTCTCTACATAAATATAATAAAAATTATATAACTCACTTTATAAAAACTTACATATTATGTGAACAATTAATTTATCTTTTAAAGTTTTTTTTTTTTAGAAAAAAGACCAACTATTATGAAACGGAGGGAGTAAAACTCACTGATTATATGAGTCATGTAGAAATAAAATGCATAACTCACTATTTAAATGAGTTATTCATTATATAAATATAACTCTACAAATATATGAGTTATGTGCAAATAACTTTTTCCAAAAACATTCATATTTCTCTTATTTAAACAGAAATATACATTATAGACTCTTCATTCTTTATTCACTCATCTCCTCTTTTGAAACTACATTTTTCTTCATTGGAATAAAAATGAGGCCTATTGATTGATAGCGATATTGACGCCGACTGTGAAATTGATTCTTCTTGAGGATGAGGGCTCATGGACATGCCTCTTTGTTTAGAATTTGACCTCACATCATCGTCACTCGATGATGAGTCATAAAGGCATTCACCGTCCTCAGCATTATTAGGCTCACTATTATCGCCCTGTGACAATTCACCATAACTTGGCTGGTCACCATTTTCAATATCATCTGGTACAATGCAGTTTCAAAAGAGGAGATGAGTGAATAAAGAATGAAGAGTCTATAATGTATACTTTTGTTTAAATAGGAGAAATATGAATATTGATTGAAAAAGTTATTTGCACATAACTCATATATTTGTAGAGTTATATTCATATAATGGATAACTCACTTAAATAATGAGTTATGCATTTTATTTCTGCATGACTCATATAATCAGTGAGTTTTACTCTCTCCGTTTCATAATAGTTGACCTTCTTTCTAAAAAAATAAAACTTTAAAAGATAAATTAATTTTTCACATAATATGTAAGTTTTTATAAAGTGAGTCATATAATTTTTATTATATTTACGTAAAGAAAAAAAACAAGTTAAACTTTTATTATATAACTCACTTTTTGAACAAGTTAAGAAATACAAAAATGCATAACTCTCTTTTTAAGAGAATTATGTTAAAAAAAATGCATAACTCTCTTTTTAAGAGAGTTATGCACATTTTTTGAAAATTGACTCAATTTGGTTATTTTCGTTAAAAACAATGCATATAACTCTCTTAAAAAAAATGACTTATTTTGATATTTTTTTTTAATTTCATGGTATATTTTGGTTCCCAGCTCTTTACTTGACATATCTTGGTGGCCATTTACTTGGCTTGATCTGACATTCATCAACTGAGCATTTATTTATTTCAAAATATTATCTCCTAAAGATATTATTTTTTCTAGAGAAAATAAATCAAATCACCTTTGAATTTAGTGTCAAAATTTACTTTAGACCTTAAATTAATCGAACAATTATATAACCCCCTTAATAACTTTGAAATAAATTTTTTACCACCCTAATTACTGACGTAGCAAAAATCAGAAAATCCAGCGCATAAATAATTAAACAAAGTGAGAAAAAAAAGGTGCGACCCACTTTTAAATTTTACAAATTCTTTTTCCTTCATCTTCCTCACACCCCATCCCCCTCTTCTCCTTCATTTTTTTTTTCAAATTCATTCAACAAACCAAACTAATTCATGATTAAGGCATATTTAATTGAAATTTTTAATTAAAAAAAGGTTAGAAATTAAAAGAACATCAACTAATGATCAAACTTTCAATCTACTAATTAAAAAAATTAAATTTTCAACTAATACAAATCCAATAATGCACCTCCACTTTTCCAACAAGAAACTCTATTTTTCCAACAAGAAACTCCATTTTCAAACAGGAAGGGTTCAAAGTTTGATGGGGGCTAGTTCATGAAAACACATAGAACCAGTAGAGGAAAACAACGGAGAAAGAGTGCATAATGCGAATTCGACGCATGTGGGTCATGAAGTATTTGAGACCAACATAAAGACTATTTGTGAAACCTCAATCAATGGGTCAATAAACAATTAAACAAATTTGTAATAATTCGATGGTTAGTTGTGCAGATCCAAATTCAAACAGTGCCTTCAGCAATTAAACGCAAATCAATCTGCAAGACGGAAAGCAGAACATCAATGGGTATACAAATCAATCCACCCAGAGGCAATCCCAATTGAATTGGAGAGGAAATGTTATGAAATATTTTTTTTTCTTTATGATTTGAAGGATTACTTAAAAAAAAATAATAAAAAAAAATGGGTGCAGGGGTGGAGGTTGGAAGAGGAGGAGGAAGGGGAGGGGGGGCTAGGGTAGGGGGTGATAGTGGTGGGTGTGAAGTAGAAAGAAAATGGGGGTGGGGTGCCTATATAAATATAATTATATAAATAAAATAGTATATATATATTTTTATTTTTTTAAAAAAATTAAAATAATTTGTGAGGGATTTTTTTTTTTTTTTTTATAGAAAAATAGTAATTTCTTATGTGGTAGTGACGTGGCTCCGCCGTGGCGTTGATGTGTAGGCGAGCGAGTGTAACATACTCTCCATTGTGAGAGTGGTATTCAGTTTTGAGGGGTGAAACTAATACACTTCAAAGATGTTATGGGGGTAAATAAACGGAAATTTAGTTTAAGTACTAAAGTAAGTTTTGGCGACAAGTTCAGGGGAAGTCATGTCTTTTCTCTTTTTTCTATTATGTTATATTTGTATACAGTATCCATCTTTCAGTAATTTCACAATGATATTTCATTTTAGCATTTTTTTTTAAAATTAATTTTTCGTGTTATATTTTACTTCTCTATAAAGGCATTCTATCTATAATAGCAATGTTTTGTAAGAAATATATTATATACAAAATAAAGTACCAAAATATTTATGATAATCGTTATTTATGTCATGCACAAAGTAAAATTCAAGTGCAAATATCTAATTTTAAAAAAATAAATTAGAATAATATATTTAAATGGTACACATGAGTATTTGTTTCATAACTTCACATGAAAATGTTATTAAA
The DNA here is from genome assembly GCA_030864215.1 of Capsicum pubescens. Taxonomy (NCBI): domain Eukaryota; kingdom Viridiplantae; phylum Streptophyta; class Magnoliopsida; order Solanales; family Solanaceae; genus Capsicum; species Capsicum pubescens. The sequence continues at coordinate 349,480,994 of CM061538.1, read as the reverse complement.
GTTTGTCTTTTTTATATTCATTCTCTTTCTAATTTTGCATACATGGCTAAATGAGATTTGAACTTCAAATACCAGTATACATATATAGCAAACACCTCTCTATAACAACCATGAAATTTTCGAACAAAACGCTCTCACTTTAGAGAGATTTTACTGTATCTTAAAATTAATAAGTACTACTTTAAAAACAAGTTGGATCCGACAAAGAGTTAATGTTATTGTTGGATATCACATCAAATTTGTTCCAAATAAAAAATGATGACAGCTTCTCATACATTGCACTAAGTATTTTTTCTTGCGGTTCTGGTGATCAATCTTAGTCACATGTCAATATCAATTGCAGATTGAATCTTAAAGTTGTCAAGATTTTTAGTTTTTCCTCATTAAGATTCCTTTTATGTTGTTTTCATGTCATATAGGTTGGACTAAGTGGAATATTGATGGTGAAAGGTTCTCCATATGTGAACATGAATCAAGTGAACCAAAATGAGTATCTCTATGGCACTCTCTTATCTGAAAACATAATAGGAGTAATCCATGATCACTACGTAACTTTCCATCTCGACATGGACATCGATGGTCCAATGAACAATTCTTTCGTGAAGGTGAATCTCCAGAAGGAGATGACTTCTCCTGGAGAATCACCACGGAAAAGCTACTTAAAAGCTGTTCGAAATGTGGCTAAAACTGAAAAAGATGCACAAATTAAGCTCAAGCTATATGATCCTTCAGAATTCCATGTGATTAATTCTAATAAGAAGTCGAGAGTTGGGAACCCTACTGGTTACAAAGTGGTTCCTGGTGGCACTGCAGCTAGTTTACTTGACCATGGTGATCCTCCACAAAAGAGAGGTGCTTTTACAAATAACCAAATTTGGGTGACACCTTATAATGAGTCTGAGCAGTGGGCTGCTGGCTTGTTTGTTTACCAAAGTCAAGGTGATGATACTCTTGCTGTTTGGTCTGACCGGTACATTACTTTATCCCTCTGATCTTATATTTAACTTAATGCACTGATAGTGTAAAGACTTTTTAGTACTCCCTCCGTCCCATTTTATGTGTCATAGTTTGACCCAGCACGATGTTTAAGAAATGCAGTAAAAACTTGATGCTTTTTACTCTCTCTTTTTCATGTTAGCAACCTATGTAACATGATGGTATATAAAATAATCATTTGTTGTTGTTCAGTAATACCAACATATATCCTGCCTATGGTGAGGCCTAGGTGATCTATGGGCCAGGAATGGCCCAAGACAGGATCCTTCCGAACATACACTTGCTTGGTGGGCTTGCTTAAGAAATAATTAACTTTGTGTCTGTAATACCAGTTTTAGCTTTAGACATATGACGGTAAACGCTTGATACTATCAAGTGGTATCAGAGTCAAGAAATCCTGGTTCAATTTCAAGGAACAACATGTTGAGTGTGACTTGTGTTGAATTGGTTCTTTTTTTTTGTTTGTATTTTGCAGAGACAGGCCAATTGAGAATGAAGACATAGTGGTGTGGTATACATTAGGATTCCATCATATTCCATGCCAAGAGGATTTCCCAATAATGCCAACAGTGTCATCAAGCTTTGAGATAAAGCCAGTTAATTTCTTTGAGAGCAATCCAATTCTTAATATTCCACCTAATTCTCCAAAGGACCTCCCAATTTGCAAAGCTGCTGCTTCTGCTTGATTATGATCAATTTCTCTTGTCAAATCTTGTGCATACTAGTAGGCAGCCATTAGACTTGGACTTCGTGTATCTTGGTCTCAAATTTTAATGAATAAATAGTGAATTCTGATCTGTGTGTACTAGTTGCAATTTTATTGTATGAAACCAAGAGTACCAAGGAATTCACAATTTTATATAGGCATAATACATAAACGTGACCGGCCACTAACTTAGCCTGAGTTGACATCTATGCCGTTCAACTATGGGTCTATACAAGTAAACACTTAAAACTATCATAAACTTAAACGAAGTAGACACATGTTCTAATGGAAAATCTCACGTCACTGGACATATAGGGCGTGTGCATTTCTGGCGATTTTATGTAAGTGTCAAAAACTATAACTTATCCATCTAAAAAACTTGTCGCGGCCGCAGCAAGCACGTGCTATATGATCTGCGCCTGATTTCCAAATCTATCATCACAAAGACCCTTAATTTGGCCTGACTGACTAGAAAAATGTCTTCATCAAATCAAACTTTAACCAAAACTGGATAAGCATATAAACGTCACATACCGAGGGAAGAGATTTTCGAGATTAAAGATATAAAACCAAGTACTTCATTTTATGATCTTAGAACAGCTCGAACAATATTCCTAGTATACTTCATTTTATGATCTTAGAACAGCTCGAACAATATTCCTAGTAAACATGATTTCACCACTGCTAAACGAGCTCGATCTTGTAGCTCTAGCAATATTATTTCTATCTCTAACAATACTATGGTACAAATTGACATCAAATGTATCTCTGAACGAAAAACACCGGTTGCCACCAGGGCCTCGTGGCCTACCAATTGTGGGATTTTTACCGTTCCTCCGCCCCAGTTTGCACTACCAGCTTACTGAATTGTCACAAAAGTATGGTCCAATATACAAGTTGTGGCTAGGGAGCAGACTCTTTATTGTGTTGAATTCGCCATCTTTAGCCAAAGAAGTTTTTTGTGATCAAGACACTGTTTTTGCAAACCGTGACCCTTCGATTGCAGCATTTGTGGCCTCGTATGGTGGACTAGACATTGTGTTTTCTCCCTATGGCTCCTACTGGCGCGACATGCGCAAACTGTTTGTGAGAGAGATGCTAAGCAATAGGAACCTTGAGGCTTCTTATAGTCACAGGTAAGTAGCTGTCAAATGATATTAAAATGAGCTGAATTAACAAATAGACGGTTTCTTTTTTCATAAACCTTTTCTTTATTATGACTCTATATAACATACTTATCAATTTGAGCAGCTGAATTGGGCGGATCAAGATGAAAAAAATTCATGAATAGCCATTTCTAGAGTCTATAATCGAAAAATATTCGTATATTCAAAAGTCATTGAAAAATGGTCATCTTTTAACACGATGGACAAAATATCCCACGCTAAAACAGGCGGAGGCCAACTTTTTCAGCTTTTCAGATACTACCATAGACAGAGAGTTTCATTTGTTAAAGCTTCAGCATTTTCTTAATGAACTCCAGCAGTTTTTCTGTGAATTAGAGAACATTTTTTTTCAATGAGTCATATTTTCATGGACTAATTTTGCCACAGGAGACACGAGATCAGAAAGGCGATCAGAAGTGTGCATACCAAGATTGGCAGCCAGATTGACATTAGTGAATTGGCATTTGTGACTGCAATAAATGTAATCATGAGTATCATCTTTGGCAGCAATTTTGGGGATGAAATGGAGAAACATGGAAAAATTGGAAGAGACTTCAGGGAATTGGTGGTAAAAATCCCTGAAATGTCAGAAGAGCCAAACATATCCGATTTCTTCCCTATACTCGCGAGGTTTGATTTACAAGGAATAAAGAACAGTACAGAGGCTCTTATTAAGTCATTTGACTGTATATTGGACCCTGTACTAAATGAACGTATGAAGATGATTTCAGAGGGTCAAATACGGAGTAGAAATAAGGATTTCATTCAGATTTTATTAGAGCTAATGGAGCAGAAAGAGACTCAGGTATCAGTGGACTTGGTGAAAATAAAGGCCATATTGATCGTAAGTTAAAAGAGTTGCTATTCTTACATTTCATTGCTGAATTGTCTTTTAGGTCTACCTCGTCACCTTTTAACACCTCTACTCACCATAGTTTCACATATACGAACAAATGCATCTATAGGTTGACGTAGAATACAACCACATGTGAAGTGACCTTGTCTGACTTTCATTTTTTTCTTTCTTTACAGGACCTTGTAATTGGTGGGACTGACACGACAACCACAATGGTGGAGTGGGTAATGGCAGAACTTCTGAACAACTCAGATAAAATGGCAAAGGTTCAACAAGAATTGAAACATGTCATTGGCTTGAACCACATTGTTGAAGAATCCCATTTACCAAAACTACGCTATCTTGATGCAGTCATAAAGGAGACATTACGTTTACACCCTGCATTTCCCATGCTTCAGCGAATTTGTCTAAGTCAATCTACAATTGTTGGTGGATACACAATACCTCAGGATACTAAAGTAATCCTGAATGTTTATGCAATTCATAGAGATCCTCAAGTGTGGGAAAATCCATTGGAATTTCAGCCTGAAAGGTTCTTGATGAGCCAGTCTACAAATAATTTGAACTATAGTGGCAATAATTACAAGTACCTTCCATTTGGATCAGGCAGGAGAAGCTGTGCTGGAGTTGCTTTAGCAGACAAAATGCTTATGTTTATGGAGGCTTCATTTTTGCATTCTTTTGATTGGCAACTCCCTGAGGGGGAAAAAGTTGATCTTTCAGATGGACATGGGTTTGTCATTAAGAAAAAGGCCCCGCTTTTCGCCATCCCTACTCCCAGGTTACCAAATTTAGAACTGTATCAATGATCAAATCAGGAGGTCGCGGGTGCAAGTCACAAAAATACAACATGAGAGTGTGTGTACATAAGATCCAATGCGATCGATCAAGCTCTTCCCTACCCAGACCCTGCACATAGGGGCTAGACATGATTTTGCACACTGGTTGTACTAGTATTTATAGGATCCAAATATAATATTGTATGGTAAGTAGTGTTGTTCTACTAATGTACGTACACTTGCATTTTGTAAACTAGTTTCTGGGTACAATGCTATGTTTCCCATATTAATAATATTTTAAAAAAACATATATTTTATTAAAATCTTGTTTTAGTTTTGAAAAATAGGCAAAAGTTTGCAACCTATTAGAATATAATTTTTGAAGAATTAACCTAAACAACAGTACACCTAATTGATTAAACTAAAACTAGCCGGCGAATTATAATATAGACATAATATATAAACTGACAATCAAATTTGGAGTAAATTTCCAAATGGTCACTCAACTGTGGATTCTTATCTCTGAAGGTCGCTCATCTTTGGTTAGTACCAAAGATGAGTCACTTTCAGATATAAGAACCCATGAAGTCCTACATGGCCCCTCACTCAAATTGCCACGTAGAACGCCACTCAGGACATTTGGATCTATTTGTTCAACTTTATACAAGTTTAAGTGCCTACTTGTGTATACTCAAAGTTGAGGTCATTTATGCTAGCTGAGGCCAGGTTAAGAGGACCGTTTATGTATTATGTCATGGAGTTATCCTCCTTAGATCATTACACCTGGAGTACAACAATAATATACCAATAATATACCTAGAGTAATCACACAAGTGATTAAACTTATAAAAAAGAAGGGCAGCCTGTGCAAAAAAGCTCCCACTATGCGTAGGGTCTAGAAGTATTTAAACATACATGTTTTATTTAATATACAATGTACATTAGCTGATATCTTTGCTTATTTTACCATAATACATACTCTGATATTATAAATACTACAACCAGTGGGAAAGAGCATGTTAAGCCCCTCATAGTTTCTTGGTTTTACTGATATAACTCGAAATTTGATAACCTGCGAGCAGGGATAGCGAATAGCCTCTCGTTATTTTTGATGACGAATCCAAATCCCTCTGAAAGATCAACGTTTTCGCCCTCAGGGAGTTTCCAATCAAAGGAATGCAGCAATGAAGCCAATACAAACATGAGCATTTTCTCTGCTAAAGGAAGTCCAGCACAAATTCTCCTCCCTGATCCAAATGGAAGGTAATTCATATTATTTCCAGCATATTCTAAATTTGTAGAGATCAAAAATCTTTCCGGCTGAAATTCCAACGGACTCTCCCACGCTTGAGGATCCCTCTGAATTGCATAAGCATTCAAGAATACTTTAGTTCCCTCAGGTATGGTGTATCCACCTACTATTGCAGATTGGCTCGGGCGCTTTGGGAAAAGCAGTGGCAATGCAGGGTGTAAACGTAACGTCTCCTTTAAAACTGCATCGAGATAGTGCAGATTTGGTAAATGTGATTCTTCAACAATGTTATTCACCCCTACAACACATCTTTCAATTCCTGCTGCACCTTTGCCATTATCTGTGGAGTATTCAGAAGCTCCGCCATTACCCACTCGACCGTTGTGATTGTAGTGTCAGTCCCACCAATCATAATGTCCTACAATACAGAAACATATATGAAGACAGGGGAAATGAACTTAGTCGTAGCAGGGGTTTTGTAATGGTTGATTCTAGCTTTAGGTAGAGGAGAATCCAGGATTTTAAGTTCACGGATTCTGAAACGCAACTCTTCCTGTTTATTGGGTTTTGGATAAATTATTTATACATATTAAATGAATTTCTTTCTACAAATATATAGTCCGTGTCAAAGCTACCGGGTTCTGCTGAATCCATAACTTCTTGTTGTTCTGCCCCTCCCAGTAGGAGTGTGGCAGTCATGTTTAGGTATGAGACTATGAGTATGAATATTTTTTTAGGACTTTTTTAAAAAAAGCAATCTGGTACTCCAAGGGGTATGATATAGACAGCTTATCCAAATGGAAACATTAGTGGCTGTTTCCATGGCTCGTGACCTTTATGTGATTCGAGAATGGATTTGAGTTCTTAATTAAGATGTGCAAATCACATAATTAGCTAAAATAGTCTTAAAAAGTTTGTATGACACTGTTAAATCTTCAGACTGATAACGTAATATAGAAAAGATACAAGGACCATATCACTTACCATCACGATGGCCTTTATTTTCATTAGGTCCAGTGATATACCAATATCTTTCTGTTCCATTAGCTCTAACAGGATCTGTATAAAATCTTTCTTCTCATTCCTCTGAATTTCAACCTCTCTTTTGTCTGAAAGACTCTTCATGCATTGGTTTATGAGAGGATCCAATATACTGTCAATCAACTTCAACATAGCCTCCATCTCTTTCTGTATTCCTTGTAAATCAAACCTGGCAAGCATAGGGAAGAAGTCTGATATGTTAGGCTTTCCCATCACTACAGCAAAACTTGCCACCAATTCCCTGAATTCAGTTCTATCTTTTCCATGCTTCTCCATCTCCCCGACAAAATCGCTGCCAAAGATCATACTCATGACTACATTCATCTCAGTTAAAAAGGCCAATTCAGCAATGTCAACGGGGTGACCAACCTTGGTATGCACATTTCTGATAGTCTTTCTGACCTCGTGTCTCCGAAGGCTATAACAGGCTTCAAGGTTCCTGTTGCTTACCATCTCCCTTACAAACGGTTTGCGCATATCACGCCAGTAGGAGCCATAGGGAGAAAGTGCAATATCTATTCCACCATATGTGGCCACTAATCCTGCAATTGGAAGATCACGGTTGGCAAAAGCGGAGTCTTGATCACAAACTACTTGTTTGGCCAAGGAAGGTGAATTCAACACAACACATAGTCTGTTTCCCAGCCAAAACTTGTAAATTGGACCATACTGTTGAGATAATTCTGTGAGCTGGTGATGCAAATTGGGGCGGAGGAATGGTAAGAATCCCACAATCGGAAGACCACGAGGCCCTGGTGGCAACCTGGATTCTTCCTTGTGGGAGGTCAATTTGTAGAATAGAACTGTTAGGACCACAATTGAAAGGGTGAGAGCTGCTAGAAAAAACTCGTTTAAAGGCTTTGAAGCCATATTTAGTGTGCAGAAAGTTTCAGCACTTCTAATCTATGGAGGGACAACAGAAAGTCACTATGATATGGTTCAAAAATCTTTAGATCAATATATACATGTAACACCCCAACTTAGATAACAAATCCACATGTAAAACACAGGAAGAATGCTGGATATAAGTAAGCAAGCCTTACTCCCTAATAATGATGCGTTTTAAAGTCTTGCGGGTCTGTGCCCAGAGCGGATAATATCACTAGTGGGCTGTGTTAAGGGGTCTCTCGGGCCTTCGTGGTTCAGGATGCCTGTATACCATTCGGTGGGGCAAACCTCAGCGGTTCATAAGGCGGTGTATGTCACACCTGGGCAAACCTCAGCTGTCCATAAGGGGGGTGTATGTCGTGTATGTCACACCCCCAACTTAGGATAAGGATCTGGGTTATTTAGGGCCCGTTTGGTTAATGTTACATTTCATCCACATTTAGCATGTATCAATTGTTAGTAGTAACGAGCCTGGGTCCAGAGCGGACAATATCACTAGTAGGTCCCTAAGGAGGGTCTCTTGGGCCTTCGCAATTCGGGATGCTCGTCGCGGTCAAGGCCTCGACTCGGGTCGTAATAATACATTTCTTATTTTAGGGCCTGTTTGGTTAATGTTACATTGACAGGCCTGGGCCCAGAGCGGACAATATCACTGGTGGGCTATGCTAAGGGGGTCTCTTGGGCCTTCGTGATTCGGGATGCCCGTTGCGGCTTGGGCCTCGACTCGGGTCGTGACAATACATTTCTGTATTTTAGGGCCTGTTTGGTTAATGTTCCATTAACGGGCCTGGGCACAGAGCGGACAATATCACTAGTGGGTTGTGCTAGGGGATCTCTCGGGCCTTCGTGATTCGGGATGTTCGTCGAGGCCAGGGCCTCGACTCGAGTCGTGACAATACACTTTTGTATTTTAGGGCCTGTTTGGTTAATGTTACATTTCATCCACATTTAACATGTATCGATTGCCAGTAAGAAGAATTATTGTTTGGTTGGCTGATAGAGATTGTTTTATAACTCCCCACATAACTGATCCCTGCATAACTTGTATTTGAACCAGACAACTCTTGATGCCTTCGCCAGATATGGACCTGAGACCTCATGCTCATAGTTCTCTACCACTTCATTGACCACTAGGCCCCTCATTTGGGTGCAATTAGATTTAGATCTCTCATTATAAGTAATTTAGATCACACATCTTGATCAGTATCTAAGCCCATTTTTCTATCCATATATATAAGATCTAAGTTGTTCGGACTCTCCAAAATATTGCCGCACCCAACTCGGATTCTTTAAAAATGCATTACTCTTAAGAGCATCCAACATAGGATATGACAAGAACGGTTGAAGGCAAATGCAACCTCATCTACTCAACAATAATGCAGTAGTAACCAATAACTGGTGTGAACTGGGGAAAATGAAAGGTTGCTTTGGTCATATTTGAAAACCTTGAAAGTTTTTAGGGACCAACCAATATCACATCACATAAAAAAAAAGTGACTTGTCCTATATAATGGAAAACACACGTCACATAACATACCTAAGGGCCACTTATGCCAAGAAAAACTTGTAGTAAAAATAATTTATTTATTTCAAAATAATTTATTGTGTATTTGGAAAAAGAAGAAAAGGAAAAAGAAAAAAGGAAAAAAAGCCACACTATTTTACTTGCAGAGAAAGGAAAGAAAAAAGAAGAAGAAAAAAAGATGGCCTGCTGCCTTAATGTTTTGCCGCCTCAATGAAGTACTATAAATAACATTCCTTCATTTTGCAAAATGTTAGAACAAGAATATTTACGGCCAACCACATATAACTTCCTTTCCTCCTTTTCCTTTTTCTTGGTTCTTTTTTAATATCACTTTATTATTATTTCTGCTTTATTATTTTAACTTGTTGGTATTTATATTATTGATTTTGTTGATTCCTGCATTCTCTGTTTAATTAGGGAAAATTTATTTAACTCTGAATATCCTCTAATTAATCAGGAAAATGCTAGTTTAATCCTGGAAAAATATTTCACATTGCTGAAATAGTTTTTTAGGACAGTGCCTAGCACGACTCAAGTATAATTAATATATTAACTGGTTAAGAAGCAGTTAGATTACTGTTATAGTTGTCATATTGATTACAGTATTATCACTAAGGTAGCAATAATATTATACACTGTTATTTTATTGTATTGTTAATATTATTAATATAATATTTTATCAACAGTTAAATAATATTGTTGTTATTATTATTTTTTCGTTGTTTCCCAACAATCTAAGAAACTATGACATACAAGTAATTTTGATAAATGTGAAATATGTGCTGAAGCTAAAATTACTAAAAAGTCATGTTTTTCAGTTGTCAGAGAAACTGAATTGTTATCTTTGATTCACACTGATTTGGGTGATTTAAAATAAACTATGACTAGAGGTGGTAAAAGATATTATGTGACATTTATTGATGATTGCTCTAGATTTACTAAGTTGTATTTGTTTAGAAATAAAGATGATGCATTCGATGCTTTTGTATCGTATAAATCTAAAGTTGAAAATCAGCTTAGTAGAAAAATCAAGAGAATTAGGTCTGATAGAGGTGAAAAATATGTATCTTTAAATACTTTTTGTGAAAAGAAGGTATTATTCATGAAGTATCTCCGCGTTATTCTCCTGAGTCTAATGGTATAGCTGAAAGAAAAAATAGGACACCGAAAGAAATGATGAATTCTATGTTAATTAGCTCTAATGCTCCTGATAATTTGTGGGGTGAAGCTATTTTATCTGCATGTCATTTACAGAATAGAATTCCTCATAAAAGAACTGACAAAACCCCTTATGAATTGTGGAAAGGTTATAAACCTAATTTGAAATATTTAAAAGTGTGGGGTTGCCTTGCTAAAATTCTTCTTCCTGAACCTAAAAAGAGGAAAATATGTTCTAAAACTGCTGATTGCATGCTTATTGAATATGCTGAACATAGTGCTGCATACAGATTTCTTGTCTTGAAAAGCGATGTACTTGATATTAATACTATGTGATAAAATCTCTCATGCACCTGTTGAAAGAGGAAATGAATCTACCTCTAATATTGAGAAACTGAGAAGGAGTAAAAGGCCTAGAAAAAAATATTTTTCTTATGAAAATAATTTTCAAACTTTTCTTGTTGATAATGAACCATCAAATTATTTTGAAGCTGTATCTTCATCTGATGCTAAACTTGGAAAGAGGCAATAAAAATTGAATTTGATTCAATTATGAAAAATAATACATGAGTTTTAACTGACTTACCTCCTGGTGCAAAACCGATTGGTTGTAAATGGATTTAAAAAAAAAAACTTAATTCGGATGGATCTTTAGATAAACATAAAGCTCGATTAGTAGCTAAAGGATTTTCTCAAAAGAAAAATATTGATTATTTTGATACATTTGCACCAGTAACAAGAATTGCTTCTACTCGAATATTAATCGCCTTAGCATCAATTCATAAGTTGTTTATCCATCAAATGGATGTAAAAACAAATTTCTTAAATGGGGATTTAGAAGAAGAAATTTATATGGTTCAACCTGAAGGATGTGTAATATTTGGACAAGAAAACAAAGTTTGTATATTAATTAAATCTCTTTATGGCCTTAAACAAGCTCCTAAATAGTGGCATGAGAAATTTGATCAAGTCTTAATAAAAGACGACTTTTTTTCGGTTGAGGTGGATAAATGTGTTTATACAAAAGTGGTAGACAATGATTATGTGATAATTTTATTATATGTTGATGACATGCTTATATTTGGTACATGTTTAAATATTGTGGAATGTACCAAATTATTTTTGTCTACTAACTTTGATATGAAAGTTCTGGGTGAAGTGAATATGATATTGAGAAATAAAGTTATAAGGAGTGAAGATGGTATAATGTTGTCACAAGAACATTATGTTGAAAGACTTCTTAAGAAGTTTAAATATTGGGAGATAACTCCTGTAGCCACTCCTTATGATGATAATTCTAAATTAAAAAAGAATAATGGTGACCCAGTTGCTCAGTCCAAGTATGCACAGATTATTGGGATTCTAATGCATTTAATGAATTTTACTAGGCTTGATATAGCCTATGATGTGTGTAGACTGAGTAGATATACTCATAATCCAAATAATGAGCATTGGTTTGCATTAATGCAATTGATGAAATATTTGAAAGGAACCATGAATTATGGTATCTTGTATAGTGGATTTTCTTATATTTTAAAAGGTTATTGTGATGCAAATTGAATCTCTGATTTAGACGAGACAAAATCCACTAGTGGTTATGTGTTCACGCTTGGTGGAGGTGCAGTATCAGAAAAATCAGCTAAGCAGACTATCATTGCTAGATCAACTATAGAATCAGAGTTTGTGGCTCTGGAGTTAGCTGGTACTGAGGCTGAATGGCTAAGAAATTTTTTAGCGAATATCCTTTTTAAAAAGAATGATCTGTTGCCTCATATCCTTTTGAACAAGGATGATCAGTTGCCTGATATCCCTTTGAAAAAGGATGATCTGTTGTCTAATATACCTTTGAAAAAGGATGATCTGTTGTCTAAAATACCTTTAAAAAGGATGATCTGATGCCTCCTGTGTATATACACTGTGATTGTCAAGCCGCAATTGCTATTGCGAAGAATAAATCTTACAGTTGTAAGAGTAGACATATGAAATTGAGGCATGATATTGTTAAGCAGCTGCTGAGAGATGGAATAATTTCCATTGATCATGTGAAGTCAGAATTGAATTCGTCCGATTCACTGACTAAACCTGTGGGAAGAAAATTAATTCTTAAAACCTCAAAAGAGATGGGGTAAGGCCAATATGATTGTCAATAGAGATGGTAACCCAACCTATGTGATTGGAGATCCCATGAAGTAGGTTCATATGGGTAATAATAAGTCGATATTGACTCTGTGCACTATTGAGAGTGCTTGAACTGCTACTAAAATTGAGGGATGGGTTATTAACTCTTAATGAATTCATAGTCCTTATGGATGGTGTATTTAAAGCAGTGTACACTTGATGAATTCACCTATATGTGAAGTGGAATGAGGTCGTTCCTATGAGACTTTTGACCTTAGTCTCTAGAGCTCACATGAATACCAGGCACGCGCATGGCCTATTGGCGCAAAGCCGCATTGAACAACAAAATTACGGTCAAAATGTGATTGATAAAGTCTCTGGCTTACAACAAGAGTTATTCGGTTCATAGAAATATTATATTTCACCGGTAATTCTATAAGTTAAATTTTATTGGTCTAAGTTTGGTTCATAGTCCAGAAGACACCAAACCTACTGCATTTTGTCCATGCAAATCCAACAAGTTAAAATATTTTTTTAATAAATTATTTTGAAATAATGTGGGGATTGTAGGAAAAATAATTTATTGTGTATTTGAAAAAAGAAGAGAAGGAAAAAGAAAAAGGAAAAAAAGCCACACTATTTTACTTGCAGGGAAAGGAAAGAAAAAAAGAAAAAAAAAAGATGGTCTGCCGCCTCAATGTTTTGCCGCCTCAATGTTTTGCCGCCTCAATGAAGTGCTATAAATAGCATTCCTTAATTTTGCAAAATGTTGAACAAGAATATTTACTGCCAACCACATATAACTTCCTTTCCTCCTTTTTCTTTTCCTTGGTTCTTATTTAATATCACTTTATTATTATTTCTGCTTTATTATTTTAATTTGTTGGTATTTGTATTATTGATTTTGTTGATTCCTGTATCCACTATTTAATTAGGGAAGACTTATTTAACTCTGAATATCCTCTAATTAATTAGGGAAGTGCTTATTTAATCTTGGGGAAACATTTCGTACTGTTGAAATAGTTTCTTAGGACAGTGCTTAACACGATTCAAGTATAATTAATATATTAATTGGTTAAGCAACAGTTAGATTACTGTTATAGTTGCCATATTGATTACAGTATTATCACTAAGGTAGCAATAATATTATACACTGTTATTTTATTGTATTGTTAATATTATTAATATAATATTTTGTCAACAGTTAAATAATATTGTTATTATTATTTTTCCGTTGTTTCCCAACAAAACTCAATGCTTTAACACCATATATAAAAAATAAAATCTGCTGAAGGATAAAAATATCTTTGATAAGACAAAAAATGACTCTTAAAAGTTTGCAGAACCACAAGATGAACATGAAAAAGAAATAGTCCGGTGAGCTAAAACTCCTGCGATGCACTAAAGATGAATATCAATAACAATAAGAGAATTGTTGGTTCCAATTTGATGTTGATGTTTCAAATTGGGACCATTTCTTTGTCTTTTTTTTAAAAGGCAAAATATATAGACAGGGTCCTAAATTTTTTGACTTTTTGTGTATTAGCACTTTAATTAGCCCATGTATCTATTAAACTCTTTATTTATTCACAAAATGGTTTCAATTAAGCATAATTGCTGACATGGCATGACATGTTCAATACACTCTCCACTTGGAGAGTGAGAAGCCATAATTAATTCAAAAGAAAAAAGACAACCAATAATAAAAACACACACAAAAGGAATTAAAAAAGAAGAAGAAAAAAATGAGATTGAAGCTGTCATGAGAAAATTGAAGGAAAGGTGTTTTTTAAGTCTTGAATGAAGGATTGGTGACATTGACCAACTTAAAGGGTCAAACATCATCAGGAAACTTGATTAAGTTAATTGTGGACTTGATTAATATTTTTAAAACTTTCAAATCTTTTCAAAAATACAAATCAACCCAACCCATACCCCCCTTCAATCCAAATCAATCACTCTCTCTTCTATCTCGACAGCTTCTCTCAACTATCTCCTAACCGATAGTTCTGCAAAATTTCTCCCTTCAACCCTCGGCGACTTCTACCTCTGGCGATAAATATTTGGGATTTGAGTTTCTCTCTTCAATTCAAATCAACTTGTCTCTCATCCCTCTCTCGACAGTTTCTCTCAACTCTCTCCCAACTAACTATTATGCAAATTTCTCATTTCAATCCTCGGCGACTTCAACATCTGACTATAAATAGTTGAGCTTTGAGTTTCTTTTCGACTTCAACCTTTAATCGACGTGACAGCTTTGTTCTTCGGCCACAACAGCTTCGAATTCTTCATCATTCCTTTTCTTCTTTCACAGGTAAAAATTTATGGCCTTTTTAGTTTTGAAGAAAACGAGGAACTTGAGCCAACTTCTCTTATAGTATTGGTTAATAATTTTAATATTTTTTGCATTAATTTGAAATGCGGTCTGAATAAATCCCTAATTTCTGGTATTTCTTCTATTTTCTTTTCGAAGTGAATTATGTTTTTTTGTTGTTTGTTGCATTTTATTGAAGTTTGATTTTTATTATTTGTGTTTATAAAAACAAAACAACAATTTGGGTTGATTTGTTCTGTTCTTGTTCTTTGTAAAAATGGTAATATTACTGTTTTTTGTTGAACAAAATCGTGCTACTGTTTTTTATTTTCTCCAATAGATTATCCATCTGGTGCAACATATTAACCATCTGATGCAACATATTTGTCATATGATGCATCAAATCAACCATCTGATGCACCAGAGAAACCATTAGATTATAATTATGATGCAACAGATTAACTATCTGATGCAACAAATTAATGATCTGATGCAACAGATTAACCATATGTTGCAACAGATTAAGCATTGGATAAAAAAGCTGATGCAGCTAATTAACCATCTGATGCAATAGAGGAACCATCAAATTAATGATCTGATGCAACAAATAACCTCCTGTTGAATAAAATCCTATCAAATCTTCCAACAGAAAATGTCCAAGACTTGATTTTTCCAACTGATCATTCATCTGCTGCGATAGACGACCCTATGTTGGAAGAAATCTAAATAATTTTGATCGTTGATAACTGTTCTAACAGATCACTCATGTACTGCAACAGATGTGTGACCTGTTGTACAGACCATTCATCTTTCTCAATAGATGAGTGATATGTTTTGTATTATGGCAACAGATTACTCAGTCGTTGCTGCAAGTTAGTTAACTATTATGATAGATCACTTATATTTTGCAATAGATGTGTGATCTATTGCATAGACCATTCATCTTTCTCAACAAATGAGTGATATATTTTGTATTGTCACAACAGATTACTCAGCCATTGCTACGGGTTATTTAACTGTTTTAACAGATCACTCATATATTGCAATAGATGATGTCACAACAGATGTGTGATCTATTGTACAAACCATTCATCTTTCTTAACAGATGAGTGATATGTTTTGTATTATCACAACAGATTACTCAGCCGTTGCTACAGATTATTTAACTATTCCAACAGATCAATCATATGTTGCAATAGATGATGTTGTAACAGATGTGTGATCTGCTGCACAGACCATTCATTTTTCTTAACAGATGAGTGATTTGTTTTGTATTGTCGTAGCAGATTACTCATTCGTTGCAACACGTTATTTAACTGTTCCAATGGATTACTCATATGTCACAATAATGTGTGATTTGTTGCACAGAT
Organism: Capsicum pubescens; assembly: GCA_030864215.1. Classification (NCBI taxonomy): domain Eukaryota; kingdom Viridiplantae; phylum Streptophyta; class Magnoliopsida; order Solanales; family Solanaceae; genus Capsicum; species Capsicum pubescens. The sequence continues at coordinate 349,464,825 of CM061538.1, read as the reverse complement.
CATTCATCTTTCTTAAAAGATGAGTGATATGTTTTGTATTATTGCAATAAATTACTCATTCGCTGCAACAGATATACTACCTGGTGCAACAGATTGGTGATCTGTTGCAATTATTATTTTACTGTTTTGCTTGTTTGATTTACTGTTATCCTTTTTTAATGATGCATTAATCAATTATAAGATATTTTTTTATGTTCATGTTAATTGTAGATAATATGGTTTCTAAAAGAACAGAAACTGAATCAAGTCCAAGTAAAGGAACAAGTGAAGCAGCTAGGCTACATCCACCACTCTATGAGCTTGCTTTACAAGCGCTATCTCAATCAAGAGCAGAATATGATGAACACGGGGAGGAGGAATATTTCAAAAGAGATGATGCAAATGCTAATAGCCCTTCCATAGAAGAGTTGGTCAGAGCCTTCAACATTGATCGTTATCCTGTGAGCCACAGATTTAATGGGTGATTTCATGGTTAAGTCAGCCATGGAAAAATCTTTCAACGACTTCAGATAAATACTTCGAGAACAAAAATCAGATGCTTATTTCATGGACATCTACTTTGGGAAATATCTAGATTTGTCGGAGGACAACAATGCTCGGTTTCAAATGAAAATATTATATGAACTTCTCAAGAGTAGGTTTATGTATGAGAACAAAGATAAGATGGATGTGGTATGGATAAATTTTCGTGGAATGCCTATTTGTTTTGGTTGGAAGGAGTTTTTCATAGTTACTGGACTAAAATGTTATCCTTCTTCTCAAGTTATACCTATTCTAACCCAAAAAAAAGCACCCCGCACACCTAAAGAAGGCAAAGGCAAGTCGTGTGATCATAATGATGTCACGACCTGAACTAGGGCCTGGCCGTGACGGATATCCGACCCATGAAGGCCCGGATGTCCAACTCTATCTCGTAATCGTGCACAATATTCATATAATAAAAGAAAAATGCGGAATTATAAATCGAATATGGAAACATGGTCATACTTTGAAATTAGTTTAACAATGAAGGAAAACTCCAACAATAACTAAATAACATCTGACTCAGTCTGCGAAATATCTACTAAATCTCAAAACAATACTATCTGAAGTCTGGGACAAGGCCCCCCAGTAGACCAAAACCATAGAATGATGAATATCTGTAAGACATTAGGCCTTCTGGAATATAGAAGGCTCACCACTGCACAATCTCTTCTGCTGTCTGAATTATCTACTGCTTATCTTGATCCCTAGACTGTGCCTCAGAACCTGAGAGGTTGGAGGGGGAGGGGGGGTCAATACAGATGTACTGGTACACAGAGCTAATCCAAAATAGTCATTTATAATCAACATATATGAGAGCAATTTAAAACAGTTCATAAACATATCATATAGTAAGAAATCACATGGGCATTTTAAAGACTTTGAAATATTTTTTGAAACCGTGACTCACTCTTTGTCTTACTTTTTAGCTAGATGGTACACGCTACAATCTGTAATTCCATAGGCTATATGGAATCCTCCCTTGACTCGGTGGCCAACACCCCAATCCAAGTTTTCCACAAGGATTGGAGTATCTATAAGGGGGACACACAATATCACACAGCAGGGTGCCAAAATCCCTAATCAGTCAACATGTCATGGTAGTGTACAAGATCACAAAGCAGGGCACCTAACCATAGTCCCAATTTGGGACGACATGAATCAAGGTACACAAGATCACAAAGTATGGTACCATAATCCCGTGTCGGCAAATCACGGTTTCTAGCATAGAGTCTTTCAACTCGCACTTTCTTCGGGTAACCATCTAACTCTATTAAATCAAACTCTAAGTCTGTCATGGCATATATTTATATGGTATCGTCAGACCATTGACTTGCAAGTCACAGTACCACATCAATTATCCAAATTTTCATGCCATTTACAACATGCACATATATAAAACTTTCACACACACCAAACACATGCACCATGGTTCTCAACATGTAATAGTTTCAAGAAACTTTATTATTTATGAGTACTATCATGTCAATTGCAAAAACTCATGCTCTCGATGGTTTAACACAAGTATAGTGTGGGGTATAAAACATTATCATGGGGGATTTAAAGAATTCACAATTCATATACATCGCACCTTTTCGAAATTCAGATCACATGTTCACAGTTCAACAATTGAAATATATGCAAGCCAATAACCCCATGATATTTCAATATTTCTTTCAAAACCATATCACAAAACATGTTATTGATATTAAAACAAAACCCCACTTGTAAAAACATATGTATACGTATAGATAGTAAGGTCTTGTGTAAATTCTTTTCAAAAATCATGCCCATGAAATTTGGGACAACCCTACATACCTCTATTCTAGAAAGTAAATGGATGATTCTTGGAGCCTACGATGCGAGGATTCCAAATCTCCAATTATCTTCTAAAACCTACGGTTAAATCTTGAGGTATGAGGATTTTTAGTCTGAAACCCTAATGGAGTTTCTTGAGAGATTTTGATGAAAATAAACTTACTTTGGTGTTCTTGGGATTAAACCCCGTGTTAGAGATGATAAGGGGTTAGAGAAGTACCAATTTTATGGGCCACCGCGACGCGCCACAACCGCGGTGGCTCACTGGAAATTGCCAATTGGGAAATTGTCTCACTCCGAGATGCACCACGATCATGGAGTCTCACTGGAAATTGACGAATGCGAAATTGGGATCCTCTGCGACGTGATAAACACCTGAATGACGATTTTTTATGACTAGCATATAAAATAGCCATAACTCCCTCACCGGGTGTCCGTTTTGGATGAATCTTATATCAACGAAAAGCTTATTCAGTCACCTACGTAATGAAAAGTTAAAATTTAAAGAATTCCATAGGGAGTTGAGTATAATTCACTCTAGAAGACCATGCTTGATACTTTTAGGGACAAATTTTAGCTTGAAAACTTTTGGGGCATTACAATATCCCCCCCTTGGGAACATTCATCCCCGAATGTTGACGCGGAACACAGAAAAACATGACTTTAAGCATACTAAGGCATAGAAAGAATAAGGCAAGGATTGTACCTTCCATTTTTTCATCCAGTGGGTCAAAAAGGTTTGGATACCTAGCTCTCATGTCGACTTCGGATTCCCAAGTTGCTTCTTCAATTTTTTGGTTTCTCCACAACACTTTAACTAAGGCAATCTCTTTGTTTCTCAAATTTCTAACTTGGCGATCCAAAATTTCTACAGGCTCTTCTTCATAGGATAAGGAGTCTATCACTTTGATTTCTTCGATAGGAAACACTAAAGAATGGTCTCCAATACACTTCTTCAACATAGATATATGAAATGCCGGATGAACGGAACCCAAATTGGCAGTCAATTCTAACTCATACGCGACTGCACATACCATTCTCAAAATCTGATATGGTCCTATGTAGTGAGGACTTAGCTTACCTTTCTTCCCGAACCGCATGAGTTCATTTATGGGAGAAACCTTGAGAAACACCTAATATCCAACCTCAAACTCTAAACCTCTTCTCCTAACATCGGCATAGGACTTATGACGACTTTGGGTTGTCTTAAGTCATTCTCTAATGACTTTTACATCCTCCATTGCCTGATGAACAAGATCAGGCCCAAACATCTGCATCTCACCCACTTCATACCACCCTATTGGTGACCTACATCTTCTTCAGGCAATGAAGGATGTGAAATGCAGATGTTTGGGCCTGATCTTGTTCATAGGCAATGGAGGATGTGAAAGTTATCCTATTGGTGCCCTATATATTCTTCCATACAATGGCTCAAATAGTGCCATTTTAATACTGAAATGGAAACTGTTATTATATGTGAACTCTATTAGGGGAAAGTACTCCACCCATTTTCCTTTAAAATCAATCACATAGGCCCTCAACATGTCCTCAAGGGTCTGAATGGTGCGCTCATCCTTCCCATCAGTCAGAGGGTGGAAAACAGTGCTTAGGTTCACTTGGGTACCTAAGCCTCTCTGAAAAGATCTCCAAAACTGAGAAGAAAACTTTGTACCTCAGTCGGATATGATGGACACAGGTGCCCCATGCAAACAAACTATTTCGGCAATGAACAGCTTGGCATAATCCTCTCCCGAGTAGTTAGTACTGGCAGGTAGAAAGTGGGCTGACTTGGTCAGCCTATCTATAATTACCCAAATGGAATCATATTGGTTTCGGGACCTCGAAAGCCCTATAATGAAGTCCATATTAATCATCTCCCACTTCCACATGGGTAAAGCTATCTCTTGGGAAGAACCACCTGGCCTCAAATGCTCTACTTTAACTTGTTGGCAATTCAAACAGTTGGAAACAAAGTCATCCACATCACACTTCATATTATTCCACCAATAAATAGATTTCAGATTATGGTACATCTTAGTAGATCCTGGGTGAACAACATACCTCGAAGTGTGAGCTTCGTCAAGGATTCTCTGCCTCAGACCATCTACATCTGGCACGCACAACCTACTCTGATATCTCAAAATGCCATCACCATCAATCTCAAATGACATCACCTTCTGCTGACCCACATCACTCTTTATCTGCATCAAGATGGGATCTCCGACCTGCTTTTCTTTAAATTTTTCACAAAGGGATGATTTAGCTATCTCATGCACCACCACCCATCTATCTTCAGAGTCTAAGATTTGCACTCCAAGATTTGCAAGTCGATGAACATTCTTCACCCTTTCTCTCTTCCCTTTCTCAACATAAGAGAGGCTACCCATAGATAATCTGTTGAGGGTGTCAGCTACCATATTTGCCTTACCCGGATGATAGTGCAGGCTCATGTCATAGTCCTTTAAAAGTTCCAACCATCGTCTCTGCTTGAGATTCAACTCTTTATGTGAGAAAACATACTGTAAACTCTTTTGGTCAGTAAATATATCAACATGCACCCCATACAAATAGTGCCGCCAAATCTTAAGTGCAAAAACCACAGCTGCTAATTCCAAGTCATGAGTAGGGTAGTTCTGCTCATGCACCTTCAACTGCGTAGATGCATAGGCCATTACCTTACCATGCTGCATAAGAACACACCCAAGTCCCACTCGGGATGTATCATAGTATACAACAAAACCTTCTGTACCCTCCAGAAGAGTCAAAACAGGAGCAGTAGTCAACTTGTCTTTCATCTTCTCAAAACTACTCTCACAAGAGTCAGACCAAAAAAACTTTACCTTTTTCTGAGTCAACTTAGTAAGTGGTGCAGCTATGGAAGAAAAGCTCTCTACGAATCTTCTGTAATAACCCACCAAACCCAAAAAGCTCTGAATGTCGATTGGAGTCGTGGGTCTAGGCCATTTTCTCACTGCCTCAACCTTTTGGGGATCAACCCGAATCCCCTCACTAGACACAATATGCCCCAAGAAAGTAATAGCATTCAACCACAATTCACACTTGGAGAATTTCACAACAACTTATGATCTTTGAGAGTCTAAAGAATAATCCGGAGTTGATTGTCATGGTCCTCCCCACTTTTGGAGTAGATCAAGATGTCATAGATAACAACTATGACAAATAGGTCTAGGAACTGACGAAAAACCCTGTTCATTAGGTCCATAAAATCTACAGAAGCATTAGTCAACCCGAAGGACATGACCAAGAATTCATAATGACCATATCTAGTTTGGAAAGCCGTTTTAGGAATATCTGACTCCCTAACTTTCAACTGGTGATATCCCGAACGAAGGTCTATTTTAGAAAAAACACTTAGCACCCTGAAGCTGATAAAAAAGGTCATCGATTTTAGGAAGAGGATATTTATTTTTCACTATGACCTTATTCAACTGGTGGTAATCTATGCACATACGTAGGGAACCATTTTTCTTCCGCACGAAGAGTATAGGTGCACCCCAAGGAGAAACACTAGGTCTGATAAAACCTTTATCTAGGAGATCTGCTAGCTGTTCTTTCAACTCTTTTAACTCTACAGGTGCCATTCTATATGGCAAAATTGAAATAGGATGGGTATCTGGCAATACATCAATGCCAAAATCTATCTCCCTATCAGGCGGAATTCCTAGGAGATCATCTGGAAAAACTTCTGGGAATTCATTCACTATAGGAACAGACTGAAGAGAAAGACTTTTGGTGTTAAAATCTTTAACCCGAATAAGATGATACAAGCAACCTTTGGAAATGAGTTTACGAGCCCTGAGATAAGATATGAAGTGCCCCCTAGGTGCTAAAGAGTGCCCTTCCCACTCTATTGCTGGCTCATTCAGAAAATAAAAGGTAACCTTCTGGGTTCTACAGTCTAGTGTAGAATAACACGAATGGAGCCAGTCCATCCCTAGAATAGCATTAAAATCAACCATATCAAGATCTATGAGATCTTCCACAGTATCGTGGCTAAGAATAGACACTACATAATTTTTATATATCCTCCTAGCCACAACAGAATCACCCACTGGAGCGGAAATAGAGAAAAGATCGGTAATGACTTCAGGCTCAAACCCAAAACTAACAGCCACATATGGGGTCACATAAAATAAGGTAAACCCGGGATCAAGCAACATATATACATCATGGGAAAAGATTTGTAACATATCGGTGACCACATATGGAGAGGCCTTTGACTCCTGGCGGTTGGTCAAAGCATATAGCCGATTGCGAACGCTCCCGGCAGCCGAAGTGGCTCCCTTTTGAGGTACTGGTGCAGAGGAATTTGCCTGTGACTTGGCTTCCCCAACATTACCTCCTATATCAAGGCAATCTCTCTGAAGGTGTCCCACCTAATAGCAAGAATAGCAATTTCTCCTCTCAAAGTAACACTTTCCAGGATGAATCTTCCCGCAGGTGTTACAACAGGGAAAAGATCTGGCGGGCTGTGTCACACTTCCCTGCGACTGAGTATCCTGAGCTCTGGGTCCCTGAATAGTCTGAAAACTCTAAGATCGCCTATCAACTGGGGGTCTGGGCGCTGGGGCGCTAGATGCAGACTGCGCCTTGCCCCAAAACTTTTTCTTTTGCCATTTACCGCCCCAGTTACCACTCTGTGGCTGACTGTGGTTCTGATCTGCTGTTCTAGCTCTTTTCGTCTGCCTGTCTTTCTCTCTAGATTCAAATTTTTTCTTTTTCTTCTTTTTTACCTGTTGCATGTGGACTGACAGTCTAGCAAAGTCCACCTCCCTATTTAGCATCGCCCCTTGGCATTCAAGTGCTAGATCATCAAAAAGGCCGGATGTAAATTTCCTCATTCGGGCCCTCATATTTCCTGTCATTTCTGGTGCATAACGAGCCAGTTGATTAAACTTCAGAGTGTACTCATGGACACTCATCTTCCCTTATTTAAGATTCATGAATTCCTCTTCTTTGGCTTTCCTTAACTCTAGAGGAAAGAATTGGTCAAGAAAAGCTCCCATGAACTCGTCCCAAACTGTGGGCTCACCACTCTCCCCTTTCGCATCCTCCCACTCATTGTACCATTGGTTCACTACATCCTTAAGTTGATACGCTACTAACTCAACCCCTTCTACCTGATCCACATGCATAACTCTGAAAGTCTTCTCTATTTCATCTATGAACTCCTGGGGGTTCTCTTTTACTTTAGTGTCAGAAAATTTAGGCGGGTTCATTCTCATGAACTGGCCCACCTTAGTGGCCTCAGAAGTGACAGATGTAGACCCAATATCTTATGACCTCTGAGTCTGTGCGGCTACCAGCTGTGCAAGCATGTGAATAGACTACCTGAATTCTGCATTCGATATATCCCCTTGAGAAGACTGGGGACGATTAACATTTGTCCTCAGAGCTCGAGGAGGACTGGTCGGAACTAGAGGTACTCGCAGAGTAGGAGTAGGTTTTAGGGTGTAGGCTCTGTTACGGGTCCGCATGCCATGAGTGGGGCGGAATTCATCATCCTGAGTATCCTGGTTGCTGGAATGATGATGAGGCATGACTGTTTTATGAAATACAATGGATCACTGATTATGGGACAGTTCTAATTCAGATTCTAAAGTACGAACTAAATCACAAAGAGGGGAAACACTTTCCTAAATACCTAGTAGCTTTCTGCTTATAAGTGTGGTGCGCTACACACCCATAAAAGACTCTACCCGACGTGATTTAGTAGACACCTTGGGACCATGAACCGTGCTCTAATACCAAGTTTGTCACAACCCGAACTAGGGCCTAGCCATGACGAACATCCAACCCATGAAGGCTTGGATGTCCAACTCTATCTGGTAATCGTGCACAACATTCATATAATAAAAGAAAAATGCGGAATTATAAATCAAATACTAAAACATGGTCATACTCTGAAATTAGTTTAACAATGAAGGAAAACTCCAGCAATATCTAAATAACATCTGACTCAATCTACGAAATCTCAAAACAATACTATCTGAAGTCTGGGACAAGGCCCCCAGTAGACCAAAACTATAGAATGATGAATATCTGTAAGACATTAGGCCTTCCAAAATATAGAAGGCTCACCACTGCACAATCTTTTCTGCTGTCTGAATTATATACTGCTTTTCTTGACCCCTAGACTGTGCCTCAGAACCTGAGAGATTGGAGGGGGAGGGGGGTCAATACAGATGTACTGGTACACAGAGCTAATCCAAAATAGTCATTTATAATCAACATATATGAGAGAAATTTAAAACAATTCATAAACATATCATATAGTAAGAAATCACATGGGCATTTTAAAGACTTTGAAATATTTCTTTGAAACCATGACTCACTCTTTGTCTTACTTTTTAGATAGATGGTACACCCTACAATCTGTAATTCCACGGGCTATATAGAATCTTCCCTTGAATCGGCGGCCAAGCCCCCAATCCAAGTTTGCCGCAAGGATTGGAGTAACTATAAGGTGGACACGCAAGATCACACAGCAGGGTGCCAAAATCCCTAATCAAGTCAACATGTCATGGTAGTGCACAAGATCACAAAACAGGGCAAATAACCATAGTCCTAATTTGGGATAACATGAATCCAGGTACACAAGATCATAAAGCATGGTACCATAATCCTGTGTCGGCAAATCACGGTTTCTAGCATAGAGTCTTTCAACTCGTACTTTCTTCGGGTAACTATCTAACTCTATTAAATCAAACTCTAACTCTATCATGGCATACATTTATATGGCATTGTCACACCATTGACTTGCAAGTCACAGTACCACATCAATTATCCAACTTTTCATGCCATTTACAACATGCACATATGTAAAACTTTCACACACACCAAACACATGCACCATGGTTCTCAACATGTAATAGTTTCAAGAAACTTTATCATTTATGAGTAATATCATGTCAATTCCAAAAACTCATGCTCTCGATAGTTTAACACAAGTATAGTGTGGGGTATAAAACATTATCATGGGGGATTTAAAGAATTCATAATTCATATACATCACACCTTTTCGAAATTCAGATCACATGTTCACAATTCAACATTTGAAATATATGCAAGCCAACAACCCTATGATATTTCAATATTTCTTTCAAAACCATATCACAAAACATGTTATTGATATTAAAACAAAACCCCACTTGTAAAAACATATGTATACGTATAGATAGTAAGGTCTTGTGTAAATTCTTTTAAAAAATTATGCCCATGAAATTTAGGACAACCCCACGAACCTCTATTTCATAAAGTAAATGGATGATTCTTGGAGCCTACGATGCGAGGATTCCAAATCTCCAATTATCTTCTAAAACCCACTGTTAAATCTTGAGCTATGAGGATTTTTAGTCTGAAACCCTAATGGAGTTTCTTGAGAGATTTTGATGAAAATAAACTTACTTTAGTGTTCTTGGGATTAAACCCCATGTTAGAGATGATAAGGGGTTGGAGAAGTACCATTTTTACCCTTAATGATATGGAGTAAAAATATAACTGGTGCCCGATTTTATGGGCCACCGCGATGCGCCACAATCGCGGTGGCTCGCTGGAAATTACCAATTGGAAAATTGTCTCACTTCGCAATACGCCACGGTTGCGGAGTCTTACTAAAAATTGATGAATGCGAAATTGGGATCCTCCGCGATGCGCTAAACACCTGAATGACGATGTTTTATGACTAGCACATAAAATAGGCATAACTCCCTCACCGGGTGTCCGTTTTGGACGAATCTTATATCAACGGAAAGCTTATTCAGTCACCTACGTAATGAAAATTTAAAATTTAAAGAATTACATAGGGAGTTAAGTATAATTCAATCTAGAAGACCATGCTTGATACTTTTAGGGACAAATTTTAGCTTGGAAACTTTTGGGGCATTACAAATGACCTGGTGTCCATTGTTGGTCCAAGCTTCAAAAACAAAAATTTGATTGAAGCGTTGAAAGGTAAAGGACTTTCAAAGAAGTACAAGCTGTCATTGTGCTTGATTTGGTTTGTAAAATATTCTTTGGGCAAGAGATATTAACAAAAACATAAGCCTCGATTTAATAAAGCTCTCTGAGGATCTTGAGGTGTTTAACAACTACCCTTGGGGTTATGAAAGCTTCAAAATGACTGTCAAATATTTTTTGACTCCATTAGTGCCAAAGACAGTCAACTTATATGGCTTCCCATGGACTTTCATGGTAAATGTTTCTTTCTTTTATTATGATATCATTTATTTTTTTTACTCAATAATGGTTTTGATTTATTGGCATTATTTTATAGGCTTGGGCGTTTGAAGCCATTTCTTATCTGAGACAACAAGTGAACTACCAGGAAGGAGTTTTCTGTCCAAGAATCTTGAGATGGTTGTCGGCCAAAACTGATAAAAATGCAAAATTTCTTGATCTCTTCAACCCCTCGAAGGATGCATTAAGTATAATTATAATTAATTTTTTTTAATTAATGATTTTTTGGAATGATCTAATCATTATTCTAATATATGTAATGATTTATGTTAGATTGTGCATCCGTCGCTAGTTCCGACCAATCAAGAGTTGAAGATGCCATTTTTTCTTACTTTACGGTCTATGCAAACTTTATCAGACCCTAAGGTCATTGACAGAATAAAAATGGAATTGTTTGGAGCAAATGCCATTACAAGAAAAATAATTTTGGAGGGTGAGCTTGTTGTTGTTGATGGTCTTAGTAGTGATGGAGCTGTTGGCGGTGGTAGTGGTACTGTTGTTGGTGCTAATGATGCTCCTCTTATAGTATTTAAAGCAAATCATTATGAGTATGATCATACTGATTATACAGATTTTTCCTCTCCCAGCGAATGTTCTACATGCAAATGTCAATACTACAGGGCGAAACATGATGTAGTGATTAATGCTATTAATGCATTAACTGCTTCTGTAAAGGAATTGTCATCTAAGAGGGGTCTCAATCTATCAAAGAGGATTTTAGTTTCATCCGCTCTATTAGAGATTAGGGCCAAGAGGAGAAGAAAAGTGGTTTCCAAGGCATTATCAAGCATTCAAAAAAGTGAAATTACAACTCCTCTGTCTGTTTATTGCACTGATCAATGTACAATTTCCAAAGGAGAGAAGCACAAGCTGAAAAAGGTGAATATATATGTCTTCCAACTAACAAAATAAACAGACACATATCTATTTCAACAGATGACACATCTGCTGAAAATTGTCAAATAGATATATACATCTGTTGCAATAGTTGACTAACTTGTTGCACCAGATAAAGTATCTGTTGCGACATATGTCTCATCTATTTTATCAAATCAAACAAAGCTTCATACCATTTTTATTTGTACCAACAGACAGATCTGCTGCAACAGATGATTCATATGTTGCAACGGATGGTTCATCCATTAAAAATTATCATACAGGTCTTCCTCATGTAGAAATTTATCCTAATAGTTGATTCATTATTGCAACAGAAATATAATCTGTTTGGGACAATTCAAAATAGGAGGAAGACCTGTTTGATTTGCTAGAACAGATGAGTTATCCTTTTCCATTTTGTTGTATCTCCGTGATTAGCATTGACCAATTCTGGCTTTCCAGGTGGATGTAGAAGCTACTGCTGAATAGCATTGACAGTATGCTACTCCTTTTATGGAAATACGGAGAGTATAAAGCACAAAAACCATACGTAAGCGACAATAAAGATCCACGATGAGCAAAACCGAATTCCATAACACCTGATGAAGAACAACTTGACCATATTGAGTAGATCTTTATAGCTTGAGCCTGTCAAAGTAATACTTGACATCATACTTAAATTGTTGATGTATTTGCTGAGATCTGTACCCATAACAATTTTTTTACATTTCATTTATTCGTTGACATGTTTCAGCTAATTTTTGAAGGCTTTGATTTATTTTATTTTGTTTATGAATTTTATTTTTTCCTTAGATTTGAACTTATTAATTGAAAAGAAATACTAGATTCCAATATTGCAATAGCTAATGTATCTATTGCAATAGACGACACATCTATTGGAAAAAATCAAACAGATTTAGACATATGTTGCAACGGGTAGGTAATCTGTTAGAATTTATCAAACAGGTCTTTCCACTGCTGCAATATATGGACTTAGATAGAAACATCGAGATAATGCAACAGATGACCAACTTATTGCAACAATAAACTATATGTCAGAATAAGTAGAATAACTGTTACAATGGATGAAGGGTCTATTGCATTATAAAAATTCAACTTTCGTTGGACATAAAAAATTGCCACTATGTGTAAAAAAAAAATTAAAGTGAATTAAAATAAAAAAAGAGGAACCCATCGACGGTGATCATTTCAAACACCTAAAATAAAATAGGCATCAAACACGTAAAATAAAATAAGCATCAAATGTGTTAGTTTGGCACTTTTTGCTGACTTTTCGTCATTTGGCCCCCAACAGTCATTCTCCCCCCATTGTCTTATATATTCGTATTCCTCCTAAAATTTAATCCTAAATTCCCAAATCTTCTTCTTCATCGTCATCTTCTTTTATCTATCCAAATTCTTCAAATTATTTGCATTTGGTCTTTCTTTTCTTCATCTTTTTTTTTTTCATTTTTTCCAACTGAGTTGACAATGTCGAGCGCATCTTCCACTATTTTTTGTAATAAAAAATTTTGATATTGTAAGTGCGGTCATGAAGCTCTGTTAAATACTTATTGGACTCAACAAAATCCAGATCGTAGGTTTTTTACTTGTAAGATTTCAAAGGTAATATTTTTTTATTTAATTAGTTGATTAATTATTTACTTATAATTTTTTTGTAATTTATTCTTGTTTTATAGAAATTGAGTGGATACGATTACTTTGATTGGTATGAAGAACGACACCCTTCACAAGAAAATCGTGTAATCTGGGGTTTGTTGAACAAAGTCAAGGCTTCTAAAGAGAAACAAAATCGAGCAAGAAGATACTACATTGTTGCCGTTATTGCTACTAGTTTGGTGTTGTTGGGCACATGGATATTCAAGCCTAATTGCTGAAATTTTTATTGTGGTATGTGTATTTGCTACTGGTTTGGTGTTGTCGAGCACATGGATATTCAAGCGTAATTGTTGAAAAATATCAAAAAGATTTAGGCATATGTTGTAAAATTTAGGTCATCTGTTGGAAATTATCAAATAGGTCTTCCCACTGTTGCAACAGATTAGACTTAGATTACATAGAAATAACATCGGCATAATGCAACAGATGACCAACCTATTGCAATAGATAAACTATCTGCTAGAACAGATTCAATATATTTTACAACAGATTGACAATCTATTGCATTATAAAAAACTCAATTTTCATCAAAAAAAAAATTATTGCCACTACATGTACATGTAATAAAGTGAAGGGTGACTTGAAATTAAAAATTGCTATTTTCACAGGCTCTTCTATATACACAGACTCCAAGTATCCTATTAGTACCCCATAAGCCCAGACATCTTGCAGGTTTTCCACAACGTTGTTGCACAGAAAAGTCATTGGCTCAACCATTTTTGTGCCGGTCAACAAACATTCGATATGTGCAAGATTGTGAGAGCCGCTCGCGTAGCCGACATCATTTTTTGGAAGGATCATTTCCTTGTTTCAACCTTCAAAATCCCATGATTTCTTCTTCAACACTTCCTTTGGCAAATGATTATCAGTAAGATAGGCAACAACTCCATCAGTGGTTCCATGAGGAGAAAAGGATCAAAATCATCAATGAGAGGTTCGTTATAGTTATAAACATTGATCTTTCCCTCCTCAAATAGCATCTCAATAGCCCGATAATTCATTTCATTCATGCTAATGACTACAAGAATCCTCTTTGCCTCGGTCCGGCTCTTGCCGTATGGATTTGGCCTCTCCCCTCTAACATATTGTATCATTTCTTCTTCATCTAAGTCCAACATAGAAACTACGAAATCAAGTCCCATGCCACATGATGATGCCTCCCTATTGAGTTTATTGTACCTATTCTTGAGCTTCTTGCAGAAGTCGAGGTCCATTATTCTATCAGCAACGTCATATGCTTCCCGATACGTTAATTACCTTTTCCACATGCGGCAGAGAATTTTGTCAACATGCTGTGATATAAGAAGTCAATTTTTAAATAGGTTAGTAATTGTAAAGATGCAACAGATGGTCCATCTATTGCATAGGGTTCTTTGAATCAATAATCCAACGCAACTTATGCAACAGATGGATAATAAGTTGCAATAGAACCACTACTAATTGCACCAGTATACCCAGCTGTTGCAACAGATTTCACATCTGTTGTATATCTTCTTCTTCATGGGGTAGATTAGAAGGCTAGTTTAGGAAAAGTAAACTTGCCTTATCCTCGTACGACATACGCATATCAGTCATAGTTTGGAAGTTTTGGGGGGGAAAGGGAGGCCTGGGCTAATCTGGTGCACCTGGCTTGGTATTCTTGGCCTGTCGCATATCTCTCTTCTCTTCGGTGCTAAGTTTCACATATATGTCCACCAAGAGCCCCACACGGCTTCACTAGACTTTTAGATTTAGTAACACAATGTTATCAAGATTACAAAAGGTATAGAAACTTGACATACAATATTCAATAATCTAAGAACCCTAACAATGAGAAAGGACCCTAAGGCTAATGAATATCAACACCAAATTCTTACTTGGACCAAGAGGAACTCAAGAACCCCAAGACCCTAGTTTCTATCCAAGATACAACACTAGTATCACTCTACTAGTGAGCTTTCAGTTTTGGCCTCTCCAAAATGAGAAAGAGAAGTCACCAATATTACAAGTCATTTTGTTTCTTGAATTATAGGAGTGAACTAACTAAAAAAGACTAGCCCTAATAAATGGCTTATATAGTCAATTACAAAGGAGGGACAAAAGACCAAAATACCCTTGATATTAAGTGGGTGGGTTTGGGGTGCTTTGTTGGGCCTCTTCACACTTTAATAAGTATAGGACCTTAGATGGGATCACAAGGGCCTCACACACGGTCAAGGATGTGAACAAGGCTTGGAGTCATTGAAACTCACACGCTTGACTTCGTGTGAAAGGTTTCGAGCTAGGAATTCCCGTATCATCCACTCCATCTTGAAGAGAATTTGTCCTCAAATTTGGATCATTGTCATCCTCTACCGTTTCCACACGAGAGAGGTCACACACGTTGAAAGTGTTGTGCACTTGATATTCCGGGGGTAGATAAATCTTGTAGGCATTGTCGTTGATCCTTTATAATACTTGGAATGGGCCATCACCTCACGACATCAACTTAGCATTCCTTTTAGACAGGAATCTATCCTTTCTTAGGTTCACCCATACCCAATCTCCCAATTCAAGAATGATCTTTCTTGTTCTTTTGTTGGTTCGCCTTGAAATTTCTTGGTTTTTATTTTCCAACCACAACCTCACCTTCTTATGTAGCTTCTTCATGGCTTCAGCCCGTTTGATTCCATCTAAGCTTATCATAAGATCACTTGGCAAAAGGGTTAAATCTAAAGGGGTGAGGGTATTGATACCGTATATACACTCAAAGGGTGTCATCCCCGTGCTTGAGTGTATAACACGATTATAAGTAAACTCAATAAACGGTAAGTGATCCTCCCAAAAAGTCATTTTTCCCTTAACCATGGATCGTAGCATAGATCCTAAGGTCCTATTTACTACTTTCGTTTGGCCATCAATTTGTGGGTGGCACGAGGTAGAAAACAACAACTTAGTACTGAGCCTACCCCACATGGACTTCCAAAAGTGGCTTAGAAATTTAGAATCCCTATCACTCATTATGGTCCTCAGAACATCATGAAGTTTTACAATATTATCAACAAACAAAAAGGATACACTAGGCGCATCATCACATTTAGAACAAAGAATAAAGTGAGCCATCTTGGAAAACTAATCCACCACGACAAAATTACTATCCCGCCCTCTTCTAGTTTCAGCAATCCCAACATAGTCCATTGATATGTCAAGCCAAGGGCGCAAAAGGGTGGATAATGGGGTGTAAAACCCGTGGGGTTGGAGCCGTAACTTGGATCCTTTGCACTCAACACATTGGCCGTAAATCTGGGCCACATCCTTGTGCATTCTAGGCCAATAAAATTGTTCTTCCAAAATTTTGAGAGCCTTCTCGACCCCAAAATGGCCCATTAGACCGCCATTATGTGCTTTCTTCACAAATAATTCTCTCCACGAACTTGAGGGAACACAATCATCTACCCTTAAACAAGTATCCATCAAATTTAGTATAGGGACAGGAACCCCTATTCGTAACCCACCTATCACTATCCAACTTTTCACTTTCCCTAAAGATGAGAGCGAAGTGAGGGTCCTCGGGATATAAATATTTGAGGCTTTCAAACCCCATCATCTTATATGATAAAGTAGACACAAGTACATGTTTTTGGGACAAAGCATCGAAAACCACATTGTCTTTACCCTTCTTGTAATGAATAACATAAGGGAAAGTTTCAAGAAATTCAATCCATTTGGCATGCCGTCGGTTAAGCTTGTCTTGTGCCCGTAGATGCTTCAAGAATTCATGATCCGTTCGGATCACAAATTCTTTAGGCCACAAATAATGTTGCCAAGGCTCTAATCAAGTCATACAACTCTAAATCGTACGTAGAGTAGTTTAGAGTTACTATTTTTAGCTTTTCGCTAAAGTAGGCAATAGGCTTCAATTCTTGCATTAAAACCGCACCTATGCCGACTTTTCTAGCATCACATTCGACCTCCAAAGTCTTGTCAAAATTCAGCAATTATAGAAAATGAACCGAGATGAGCATAGATTTCAAGTCATCGAAGGCCTTAGCTTGCTAATCTCCCCACTTTAAAGACTGATTCTTTCTAACCACGTCGGTCAAGGGGGTGGCAATGGTGCTAAATTTTTGACAAAACGTCTATAAAAACTAGCCAACCCGTGGAAGCTTCTCACTTTACCTACGGTTTTGGGAGTTGGCCAATTTTTAATGGTGTCAATCTTAGATTCATCCACTTTGACCCCTCATGAGCTCACCACAAACCCAAGAAATACAATTTCATGGACACCAAAAGAATACTTTTATAGATTAGCATATAACTTCTCCTTTCGGAGGACATCAAACACACATTGTAAATGCTTTATATGCTCATCTAAGGACTTACTATACACCAACACATATCAAAGTAAACAACAACAAACTTTTCGATAAAAGGCTTCATCACATGATTCATTAGCCTCATAAAAGTACTTGGAGCATTTGTTAGGCCGAATGGCATAACCATCCATTCATAGAGACCGAATTTGGTCTTGAAGGTGGTTTTCCATTCATCACCCGGTTGCATACAGATTTGGTGATAGCCACTCCTCAAATCAATTTTAGAAAACAAACACGAACCACTCAATTCATCAAGCATATCATCTAGCCTAGGAATAGGGTGATGATATTTTACCATTATCTTGTTGATGGCTCGGCAATCAATGCACATACACCAAGTCCCATCTTTCTTGAGAACTAGTAGCACCAGAACCACACAAGGGCTCATACTCTCCTTGATGTACCCTTTGTTGAGAAGTTCCTCAACTTGGCATTACAATTCCTTGGTATCCGTCGGGTTGCTTCTATAAGCCGGTTTGTTGGGAAATTGTAAGCCTAACACAAAATCAATTTGGTGCTCAATGCCCCGAAGTGGAGGAAATTATTTTGGCAATACATTTGGAAAAACATCCTCGTAATCCTGCAAAACATAAGAAATAGGAGGAGCAATGGAAACGTTAGCGGGATTAGTATTAAAATAATGAGCTTAGAGGAGCATCGGAGTGTCCTTTTCATGATCCATAAAAAGTTCCTTCCTCCTATCCATCATCACCATGCTCCCATGCCCCTTAGAATTTAGGGTCCCCTCGGCTTCCTTTACCAACTCACTTTCGGATTCCCCTTTTTTTTCCTCACTCCCAACCTTCTTTCTCTTTTCCCCCAATTCCCATATCTTTTGGTGTAATTCATTCACTTGGGAATGTAATAATGGATGAAGAGAGACCTTTCGGCCATCCTTCTCAAGTTTATACCGATTGGACCTTCCATTATGTTTGGTCGACCTATCGTATTGCCAAGGCCTTCCTAACAACAAGTGACAAGCTTGCATTGGTAGCACATCACAAATCACCTCGTCATGGTAGTTGGATACCTTAAAATGTTTCACACATTGCCTTGTGACCTTTAAATCGCCGCATTCATTCAACCATTGCAACTTGTAAGGACTAGTGTGAGGTGTAGTCAGAAATTTCAAGAAGTTCACCATTGCAACACTAACCACATTCGCACAACTTCCACTATCTATCACCATAGTGCACACACTTCCCTTCACTAGGCATTTAGTATGGAATAAATTCTCCCATTGGCTAGGATCATCTATCGCCTTACTAATCATGGCACGCCTCACTACAAAGTTTGGAACCATGCATTCCCCTTCTTGCAGATAAGCATCCTCACAATCATCATCATTATCATGTGGCTCCATCTCGGCTGTCTCTCCATCTTGAGGCTCGGCCTCACTCTCATCACCCTCAATACCCACTTCTTCACCAAGGAAATACAATCTACTTTTCCTTAGGATTACATTGCATTGGTTAGGGAATTCATTTGCTTTATGCCCCCAACCTTGACACTTGAAGAATTGGAACCCTTTAGGATTAGGATACTTGTGAACTTCTTATCTCGGAGGGATTTTGTGGACTGTTTTGGGCTCGGGAAGCCTAGTAGTGGCGGATTGGTCCTTGTTTTTGGGCCAACCCAAAGAGGATTGAACCATATCCTTGCCCCTCGGCCAACCCGAGGTTGATTGTCCCTTTGCTTTGAATGATGACCTCTCTTTAAGTTCCCTTTTGATCTTAAGAGCCGCTTGGAAAATACCTTCGACGGTATCAAACTTGTGAAGTGTCAAATGAGTGGAGATCTCTTTGTTCAACCCACACTTTAACCGAATGATGTCATGACTAATTTGTTTCCCACGATGATCAAGTTTCAA
Source organism: Capsicum pubescens (assembly GCA_030864215.1). Lineage (NCBI taxonomy): Eukaryota > Viridiplantae > Streptophyta > Magnoliopsida > Solanales > Solanaceae > Capsicum > Capsicum pubescens. Next base: position 349,445,466 of record CM061538.1, on the reverse strand, counting down.
CATTAGTTGTTGAAACTCATCATAATATGCCATAACACTTTGATTCCCTTGCTGCAAGTTGTACAATCTAGCAAGCAACTCATGATGATAGCTTTCGAGAAGATACCGTTGCCTTATTAGGTATCTCAACTGAAACCATGGTGGTGGTTTCCCCTCTGCCAACTCGTTGCAGAACCGCTTGAAGTATTCCTATCAAGTATTAGCATAGCCTTCAAAATGAGCTATGGCATAATAACTCTTCTTCTCTTTCGAGATATCATTTACTTGAAACACTTTATCACACGCCGACTCCCAAGTAAGATATACCTCGGGGTCACTTTCACCCTTAAAGATTGGTAGGCTCAATTTGATTGTATTGATGCCTACGTCTCTCTCTTAGTGTTGGTTTCTCCTTTCTCCATACCCTCGGTATCTTCTTGGATCCACATGCCCCCATCTCATCTTCTCCTCCCTTATGTAAGCATCTTCAAAGGCTCCATACCATTCATAATACTCTCTACCATATTCCTCAAAGTGGACGGGATAGTTTTGGACGTTTGGAACTCAATTGGAGGGATTGGATTTTGTGGAGGTGGGGGTCTTAGGTTTAGTGGGGCTCGGAAGGGTGGGTTTGGATTTAGTATAGGTATTGGACACCCAAGTCCCTTTTGCGGATCTTGAGGAGTTTGGGAATGGGTTGGCCTATTGGAGTCTCGATTTAGGGCTTATGAGTGGTTTGGCTTGCTACATTTAGTGGAGCTAGTGAAGAATTTGGCAATTGTGGCCATGTTTCGGGAGTAACGGTGGCGGAGGAATTTATATCATGTCCACTTGACGAATTATGTCGAGGAGTAGAAGGGTGAGAGTTCCTTTGAATCTCCACTTGTTCTAACCTCTCACTAATAGTCGTCACCTCTCCCCTTACGGCTCCTTCTTCCGTACTCAACCTTTCAAGAGTTTGGGTCATAGACTCAAGAGTGACCCTTATATTCTCCATTTCATTAGAATCCACGGTTTGATAGGTGGTTCCCTCCATTGTCAAGGTATCACCTGCACAAGCAACAAACAAGTTAGTTTAAAACCCCTCTCCTCACTCACACTCTCTTGGTTCACTCACACTCAAGCTCCACATGTGTTGTAGATTGGCTAGTAACCCGTGAATCCTTAAGGTATAAGTATGCTCTTATCCGAAATGGATTTTTGTTTTAAACTCAAAGAATTCCCGTTGGACTAGATTCAAGGAGTTATAAAATATTTAAATGACAAAAGCACACAAAAAAACGATGACACGAAGACAAGGCTTTAAAGGACTAATTAACAACCTAGTAGGAATGTACTAGCTTGCTAATTAGTTCTCGAGTCAATTAGAAGAAACTAAGAATCAATAATTAGAAACTAGAATATCCAAATTGAGCTTAATTAATGACATAAACAGTGATTAAGGTGACGTGGCAGCATGGTATTGGTCATGGTCCATACATTTTGTTCATCAACTTGAAGCCTTGATCTTTACAATTTTTGTAATGGATGACTTTGCTTTTGGAGGGAAAGTAAAGTCTTGTAACTTCTTTAAGTCCAATCTCAAATGGCAAGACTTGACTTGTACCAATCTCACAAAAGAAGGTCCCTTAAAAGGTGGTAAAAGTTGTTGAAAAGTAGATGTCAAGTCATGAAAGTGATGTGCTCAAGTCTTCTCACAAACAACTTCACACTTTGTCCTTCAATTTTTTTTTTGGATCTATTTTACTCTTCTTAGTGTTTAAGACATGAGTTTAAGAGAAGATCAAGATGATCACAACAACAACACCTTCAAGAACACAACAAAAACACACCAACAATGGCCACTTTAACGTCCAAACACAGGCCACAACACACGGCCAACTTCAAGAACAACGAGTCACTTATCATTAAGCTCAACTTTAGATCTAGACACCTTTTGTGTTGATGAGAAAGAAACCAACACAAGAAACTAACTATACAAACAAAATTTTTGTAGCTCTAACTACCAACTTTCGACCAAGGCAACAACACAATACAATTTTCTCTACCAAGAACAAGATGGGCAGATTTCTCTTTTTTTTTTCTGGAATTTTTCAGATTTCAGCAATTTTTTTTTGTATTTTTTTTAACTATCAAGCCCAAGATTGATTTGTTGGAAAAAAATCAACCACAAGCTTTGATACCAAATGATACAAAGCTAAGTGTGTATCAAGAGATTCCATCCAACACAAGAAGCAACAATAAGAACAACAAAGTGCTAGTGAATCGAAAGAGGCCACTCACGGCTTCACTAGGCTTCAACACTTGTTTTGACTTGAAAAATGAGTTTACAACAAGAAGAAAAAATGATAATTTTGCTAGTGAATCGAAAGAGCCCCACACGGTTTCACTAGACTTTTAGATTCAACAACACAATGTAATCAAGATTACAAAAGGTATAGAAACTTGACATACAATATTCAATAATCAAAGAACCCTAACAATGAGAAAGGACCCTAAGACTAATGAATATCAACACCAAATTCTTACTTGGACTAAGAGGAACTCAAGAACCCCAAGACCCTAGTTTCTAGCCAAGATACAACACTAGTATCACTCTACTAGTGAGCTTTCAGTTTTGGCCTCTCCAAAATGAGAAAGAGAAGTCACAAATATTACAAGTCTTTTTGTTTCTTGAATAATAAGAATGTACTAACTAAAAAAGACTATCCCTAATAAATGGCTTATATAGTCAATTACAAAGGAGGGACAAAAGACCAAAATACCCTTGACATTAAGTGGGTGGGTTTGGGGTGCTTTGTTGGGACTCTTCACACTTTAATAAGTATAGGCCCTTAGATGGGCTCACAAGGGCCTCATACACGGCCAATGATGTGAAGAAGGCTTGGAGTCATTGCAACTCACGCGCTTGACTTCGTGTGAAAGGTCTCGAGCAAGGAATTCTCATATCACTCACCTTCTTGGATGGTATGATACATCTCTTGGATTTGAATCTCTCAACAACTTTAGAGATAGCCTCTACTTTTTCAAAGAGTTTATCCTAGCTGTCCTTCCACTCTTCGCATTAACAATGAGAACACGAGGGTGAAGAGGGGTGAGAGGGACTTGTGTAAGAGTGAAAAGAAGTGTTTTCAAACATATTTATTTTTTATTGAGCATGAACATGCTCATCATCATGATTTGTAGTAGCATCAACATGCCTACCACCAACACCAACAACTCCACCAGAAGAAGCACCCGGATCTGCCTTTGTAGGTTGGTCATGAAGAGCCTCAACATTAGGCTGACCTTACCTAACTGCTCTTTTTATGGCTGTTTCTCCAACCAATTCCTTCTTTATTAACTCCACCGTTGGGTTTGTTATAGTATCAACATGACCTAGAGTAATATAAGAAGTCATCACCGGCTCCTCCTTAGTAGGCACGATCCATGGATGCACAACCTATAATAAAAAGACAGATACATTTAAATCATATAATATAATAATTTCACAGTTGGGTTGCATTTTAAAAAAAAGACCCATCTATTGCATAATTTGCAGTATATGGCTAAAATCCATTTGAGTCGGGTTCAGAGAAACAAAGCAACACATGGATACTCTGATGCAAAATATCAATCATATGTCGCAACAGATTATAAATCTGTTGCAACAGTTGTACAGGACGGGTAATCTATTATGCAATAGATGATCTGTGTATCACAATAGATTGTTACATCAGATTACACATTTGTTGCATAATTTATAGTAGATGGTTCATCTGTTAGGAGTCGAGTTCAGAGAACCAAAGCAACAGATGGGTAATCTGATGCAAGATATCAATCGTTTGTCGCAACAGATTATCCATCTATTGTACCAATTGGCACAGGACGGGTAACCTATCGCAAAAGATGTCCAATCTGGTGTATCAGATATAACATATGTTGCACCAGATATAACATCTGTTCAATATCTTTCATTGAGTAAAATTATTTTACTTGAAGAAGGCGTGCTGCATCATTCAGAGGGTTAAAGAGATCAAACTCCTTAATATTGGTGTTGCTCTTTGCAGCCAACCACCTAAACATCCTTGGATGAGAAACCTCATCCGAGTAATCCATTACCTACTTTCGGAGGGGAGGAATGACTTCAAATGCCCAAGCCTAAAAAATGTTAACAGGAAGCAAGAAAAAGAAATTCATAATAACTACATTCAATATAAATTAATGGATGAGTAAAATTAGTGATTAATTTTACCATGAAAGCCCAAGGAAAGTCGTATAATGTGGTCATCCCTGAGGATAACTTTGTCAGTAAATATTGGACAGTCAAGTAGAAGCTGTCATATACCCAAGGATAATTGTTGAATTTATCAAAATCCTCAGCACGCACCAACAAATCATCTTCTATGACCTTGTTAACGTCTTGTGCCAATATAACCGAATGGACAAACCAAACTAAGCACAATTTCTCCCTGTACTGCTCTGGTATGGTTTTATCCATGAGATCTGTCATTAAATCCGATGCTTTGTAGCCACATCGAGCAATGTCAAACAACCCATCTATTTTTCCTTGCGTTTTCTTGCCTTGAATATTTTGCGGGATGGTGGTTCTTCTGGAAGATGACATCTTAAGCCCGTCACTATGACAAACTCTTGCAAGCCAAAACAAATCGGCATGCCAAAGTAGTTGATCCAGATTTCATCCATCTTCTTTTTTCCCTCCTCTAGATCTTTATCATCTCCCACGTGCTTGATCCTGCACTTGAGAAGATCATATACCATCATCATACGGAAACAGAGATGGGCAAGGGGTTCCTCAGGAAGCTCAAGAAAGCGCCCAAAGCAGCTCTTCTTAAAAAGTTCGTCTATGTTTTCGTTCTTCATAATTTTCCTAAAATTATTAAAAATTTTCCCCATCTGACATTTAAGTACAATTTAACCAGTTAGTTCTGCTTCTGGGTCATTTATCGGCATCGCAACTTGAAACTTTTCAATACTTAAAGTTTTGACAGGATCATGCTGTATGTCGATATTAATTCATGCCCCATTGGTGATCCATTATCATCAAGTTGATGATCATCATCTTTCTCTTTCTCACTCTCTAATTCCTCCCCTTTCTCACTTTTATTTTCTTCATCACCATCTACAGACCCTTGTTGACCTCCCTCAACGTTGTTTTTATATCTCTCCTCAGCTTCACTTTTCCCTGACTGAGATTGTTTAGGAAGCTCCTCCGAATTCCTCGGTACTGTAGCCTTTTTTTTGGGTGGTCAAACGTTGATCTACTTTCACTTTCTTTTCTTTTGGGAGACATGTTTTACCTACAAACAACAGAAAAACAAAAATTATATTACAAATGATGTATGCATAAATTTTAAAAAATACATTACAAACATCACGAATACCGATACACCAACAACCACCACTACAAACACCACCAGCCAATGCCACAAACACTACAAATACTGACACCACCGACAACCACCACAAACACCACCAACCAATGCCACCACTAGTGCCACCATGACGACCACAAACACCACCAGCACCAGCACCAGCACCAGCACCAGCACCAACACCACAAATACCATCCAACAATACCACGATAGTCAACAAAATACTGTGACAGAAACTAAAGTTTTCTCGAGTTCTTCCTATGATTTTACCATCAAAACTTAAAATTGTAAACCCATTCTCGAAGATAATACAACTAAAAGTTTTATTTTTCATCATTACCTTAAAAGCTCTTATTTTTTAGAAAAAAATAATAAATATAGAATTCTTCTCAAACTCTGTTGCCTATGAAGACAAAGAAAATGACTGATACAAGCAAGAATAAAGTCAAAAATAGAACCTATGTGGTCGAAAATAAGAAGAAAAATGATCCGTTATGAAGGGTTGAGCAAATTTATTCAGTAGTTGTTGTCTATACTATATTGTTGAGTGAGAATGAGAGAGAAAGAGTGAGAACTCGAGATTTGAAATAATAAAACATTTTGTATGGGTTGATTTGTATTTTGGAAAATGATATCAAGTTTTGAAAATATTAATTTGGTCTGGATTGATCTTAATTATTTTTAAAATTATAAAAGATATGCATAATTTTTAACCCTCTCATCATGCAATTGCCAAAAGGGTACTATTAGTCTAACATATGAACTCAATTGAAATTGTATATGCATAATTTTTAACCCTCTCATCATGCAATTGCCAAAAGGGTACTATTAGTCTAACATATGAACTCAATTGAAATTGTATAAAAATAATTGAAGTTGTAGTTGACCCTATGAACTCACCCCTGATCCTAGATTAATCAATTTAGGTACTATTAGTCTAACATATGAACTCAATTGAAATTGTATAAAATCAAATGTTCAATATGTTGCATCAGATTTCACATCTGTTGTTAATTATCAATCTGATTAGGTAGCAACAGATTACGAATCTGTTGTAAATTATCAAATAGATTAAGTCATCTATTGCGATAGATTATCCATCTGTTGTAAATTATCAAATGGATTATCATATGTCGCAACAAATTACCCATATATTGTAAATTATCAAATAGGCGCTGCCATTTGTTGTAGCTAACCCTATGAGAACTCATCCCTAGTCCTAGATTAATCAATAGTTGACCATATGAGAACTCATCCCTAGTCCTAGATTAATCAATAGTTGACCATATGAGAACTCACCCCTAGTCTTAGATTATTCAATTAAGGTATTAGTACCTTGTCCTAGGTTAATCAATTAAGGTATTAGTCTAACATATGAGGTAGTAAGAATCAGTTCAGCTCAGAGTGATTGATCGATGACTCTGTTCAGGAGGAACGCAATACCGTCTCATCATGTAATTGCCAAAAAAGTCAATTGCAGTTGTAGTTGACCATATGAGAACTCAGCCCCATTCCTAGATTATTCAATTAAGGTATTAGTACCCTATCCTAGATTAATCAATTAAGGTATTAGTCTAACATATGAGGTAGTAAGAATCAGTTCAGCCCAGAGTGATCGATCGACGACTCTGGTCGGGAGGAACGCAATACCGTCTCATCATGTAATTGCCAAAAGACTCAATTAGAGTTGTAGTTGACCCTATGAGAACTCACATTCAATTAAGGTATTAGTCTAACATATGAACTCAATTGAAATTATATTTAAACAAATGTTAAACCTATTGTAATAGATGTCTTTTTTGTTAGATTAAATCAAATAGATTAGGTAATCTGTTGCACTATATTACGCATCTGTTGTAAACTATCAAATAGATTATGTCATTTGTTGCAACATATCACGAATCTATTGTATTCTATCAAATAGATTAAGTCATCTATTACGATAGATTACCCATCTGTTGTAAATTATCTAATGGATTAAGTCATATGTCGCAATAGATTACCCATATGTTGTATATTATCAAATAGGCGATGTGATCGATTATAGTCGACATTATGAGAACTCACCCCTAGTCCTAGATTAATCAATTAAGGTATTAGTTGAACATATGAGGTAGTAAGAATCAATTCAGCTCAGAGTGATCGATCGATGACTCTGGTCGGGAGGAACGCAATACCGTCTCATCATGCAATTGCCAAAAGACTCAATTAAAGTTGTAGTTGACCCTATGAGAACTCACCCCAAGTCCTAGATTATTCAATTAAGGTATTAGTCTAACATATGAACTCAATTGAAATTATATATAAACAAATTTTTAATCTGTTACAACAGATGTCTTTTCTGTTGGATTAAATCAAACAGATTAGGTAATTTGTTATAATATATTACGCATCTGTTGTAAACTATCAAATAGATTACATTATTTGTTGCGACAGATGACCGAGCTTTGGAAATTTCCAAATAGAAATTATCATCTGTTACACTTAAATATTTTAAGATCCTTTTTTAAAGCAATTTAGGTATTTTCTGTCTGAGATAAAAAAGTTAAAATACTAAGGCGTTAAAAAATATTACTCAGTACTACTTGGATAACTCCAAAATCTCCTGAGTTAGTAGTCTTATCTGGTCTTTTCAATGTCACCGCCTTCTCGTGCCCCTCAAAAGTTATTAATGAATATTTAAAACCCATATCGATACTCTCTTCTTCAGCCATAAAGTAAGACTCAACTCATCACTCTTCTTTATTCTTAATTCTCAATTCTCAATTCTCTTTATTTTTTTCTCTCTTCTTTTGGATGAGGATCCTTTCAGATCTCAACCAATCAATTTCTTTTCTCGACTAAACTGGATGTTCTAATCCCTTTGTTTTTTGACATTGCAGGTATGGTTCACTATTTCTCTTTCCATCTCATCTTCTTCTTTGTATGTCATTTAAATTACATATTTACATATGTTGATCTTAATGATTTATCCATTACCAGTTTCCTATTTATAAAATTGAAGGAAAGGTGACTTTTAAGTCTTGAATGAATGAACCATTGTTTTTATTAAAATATGCAAAAAAAAAATCATCTGTTGGGAGAACTTAAAAAGCCTTGTTGTCAGTATAGTTTTTTATGTCTTTTGTTTGGTACTTTGGTGGTGCTGTTGTTGGGGGTGGTGGTCATGTTGGAACATGTGACATTTGTGTTGTGGATGGTGTTGGAACATATGGTGTTGTTTCTTTATTGTTGATGCTGTTAATAGTGGTGTTGTAATAGTTTCCTTAACTGTTACAACTAATGAATCAACTGTTCGAATAGAAGGAGCAACTGTTTGAAGAAATCAAACTAGTAGCAATGCTGGTTTGATTTATTCCAACAGATGACCCATCTGTTACAACATGTCATCCATCTGTTGCAATGATGCCTCATCGGTTAAACAAATGGGTAATCTATTGCATCATATTGGTCATCTGAAGATTCACTCAATTTTGTGTTACCCTTTTGTAATGTTCTTTTTGTTTTCTTTTTGTTCTTCTCTTGTTTGACACCAAATGTATTTCTCTTATTTGCAGATAAAAGAAAGTGAAACTGGATCCACTTTTGCTCGGCCAACATTAAAGGATAGAGTAAAGATGGGTTTGGAGGAATAAACGGCTTGCAGATGGAACCACTTCATATGTGGGAGGTATGTATTACTGATCAAGCTATCATGAAAACACACATCCAGTACAATGATTTTGTGAATGTTTGTTCTTTACCTATTAGGCGTTAATCCTTCAAACAAGATATGGCATTTTACAGTTAAGATTGTTAGGTTCGAACTGGTAACACTGAGGGACCAAGACGGTGGTGTCGATACCTCGTTATAATTTAATGACGGTTTATGTTTATGTTTTTGTGTCAAGTTTGGGGAAGGGTTCAAGTTTTTTACGGCAGTGTAAATATCCAATAGTGATTGGACCGATTTTAATGATGCAATGGACTTGTTAAAAGGTCTCTGAAGTCTCGCACTGCAGCAAACAACAATGGTCCCAATAGAAATTCCCCTGGTCCAAATTTATATGGATAGGTTACTGGAGGAGACTATTATTCAACAAAAGGTGCTTGGGAGAATACCTGTGCAGGAAGAGAGAGGTTAAGAAGGCCATATATCATCTCAATCCTTGTTTAAGAGGAAACACAGGGTAGGAAGGAAAGTTTAGCAAAATTGGCTGATTAAATTGACATGAAAAACAAAAAAACTGGATAAGCTGCGAATGTGGAAGTGTATCCAAAAATGAAAATCCGTCAGTCGTTGAAGAAAAAAAAATGGTCAAGAGGACTTGAGTTCGTCACTTTGCTAGAGACTGCAACTAGCGAGCGTGGCCTCAATGAAGATTCTCACAAAGTGCAGGACCAGAACTCTAAGGAAGTAGCTTTACGAGCACAGAAGGTGGTAAGACTTTTGGTCAGAATTGAAACCTGAACCAACTACTCCTGCATTAAAAATACGGGATCAAGCCAAGGTAGAAATTTCTCAAGTTAAACTTGCATCCTATGCCTCCTGTTTATGGATCTGGTCGAAATCTTCATCTGTTGCAACTGACGAATCAGCTGTTGGAAGAAATCAAAATATCTCCTCCAACATATGGTCCATCTATCGCAACAGATAATCCATATGTTGCAACAGATGGTAAATCTGTTGTGACAGACCAGACAATGTTTATTCATCTTCACACATGTGATTACTTCCTGCTAAAAATATTTTTTTTCAATTTAGTTGTCCTATTTATAAAATCAAGAGAATTTTACTATATTCTTTCAAGATTACCCCTATTATTAAATGACTACATAAAATATATAATTCACATTTATACTTTCAATGCATAATTAATAAGGCCAATTTAGTAAAATAATCACCTAATTTATATTTTTCTTAATTGGAGTGCCAAGCCTATAGGTGTAATACCCCGTACTTTTTCTTAGCTTGAAATCGTCTCAAGAATGTTAGAAGCTTGCTTTAAAATACAAATCCATTTTTGTACATGTAGTATTTTTAAGATTTTCACTTTTTATCATGTGGGAAATTGAATTAGCTTTCCAACGATACCAATTTCGTTAAAATTCGACATCGAAGGAGAAAGTTATGGCCAAAATACAGAAGGCAGTAAAACCGCCCAGATGCAACGGTGAGGCCGATGGACCGTCGGACTAGCGAAGGACCATCGCAACAAGGCAGTGAGAACTACCTTTTTCCTAGGAGCGACGGCCAGGCCGACGGACTGTCGCTCAGGCCGTTGCAAGGGAAACAATGAGGTCACCTTCTGGATAAGGTGCGACGGTCAGGTTGACGGACCGTCGAACTTGCGATGGACCATCGCCTAAGACGTTGCATCCCAAATAGTGAGATCCCATTCTACCTAGAAGCGACGGTCAGGGCTGACGGACCATCAACCCAGCGACGGACCATCGCACCCACCATCACAGGTTTTTTTTTTTTTTAAGTCTTTTAACAGGGGTATTTTGGTCATTTAACACCCACTTATATATACCAGTTATATCCGATTTCAGCAATTTGGTTCATCATTATTCCACAAACAAGATTAGGGTTTCTCTCTAACATTAATCTCCAAGAACAAAATCCACTCTTCTTCAAGAACTAAGGGCATTCCAATTATTCAAGTTCAAGAACATCAAAAATCTTATCCCAAGTATGCATAGTGTTCATTCATGGACTCCTTTCGTCCATGAAGCCCAAGAATCCCTTTTCTAAATTCAAGTTATGGATTTTCTTAGGAATTTCATGATTGGGATGCTCTTATTTATGTTGAAATGAGTAATTGAATTGTATTCTATGAATGAGTGTTAAATTCCATATGGGTTAATTTGTATAGGTATAGATTCATGAAATCCCATGACTAAACCTTTGAATGACTAAATTAGAATTGAATCATGACAGTTAATTATTGTATGATGTTGTTTACACATTCTATGCTTACCATGTGTTTGATTAAATGCCTAGATGAAGGAAAAGTGTCTAATTAGCATGATATCATGAAATCCCTATGTATGTACAAGCTTATGCCTATAATATTTTAATGAAATGCTTCAAAAATTGTATTATGATGATTATTATGTATTCAAGCAAGTCATGCTTTGTCAGTTTCCTTCTATCGAGTCCTGGGGGTACTTGTACCTGAAACATTAGCTGTGTGCCTAGAGCCATGTCATGTTGTCATGATACTCTCAGTCAATCTATGAATCCTTAGACTTCAGACAGTCTTATGACTTAGGAAATCTCTATGATCTCATGAACTCAGTTAGTTGTCAGATATCAGTAGTATTCCATCAGTTAACAGAATTCAATAATTCAGCCCATGTTTATTTCAGTTAAATCACGTTCAATATCTATTCAGATAGGAGTAGAAATTATCATCGAGTGAACCTAAGGATGGGGACACACACTATCAGATGAAGGTGTGATCCTTAAAAGACCTCCTTGTGTTCTAGAACTATGTAGCCAGCATAGGTTGAGACATCTACACTGTCGATGAGGGTTAATGAGGTGGATAAACACTGTCAGATAAGGGCCCCACCATTCTCGTACAGGGGACACTATCAGGTGAAGGTCACCCATAGCTTATCCTTACCAGTGGCGCAGTATTGACACCCTTCCAATTAAGGTTACAAATTGGACCCCAACTCAGCCATAATGGCGTATTAGGGGCATGTCGATTAGATAACTACTTCCCACAGTTTTATGTTATTAAATCAGGACTGTCAGATATAGGTAACTCAGATACAGTATGAAACTTAGATAGTTCCATCAGATTCAGGACTGTTAAATATAGTTAACTCAGATACAGTACGAAACTCAGATAGTTCCATCAGATTTAGAACAGTCAGATACAGTCACTCATCCTATCAGTTATATTCAAATACAGTCTCTCATGTTATCAGTCATATAAGTTATTAGCATATTATGTTATCAGTATTCAGACTCAGTAATCATGTTATCACAATATTAGTGTCAGTTATTATGTCATGCATGTATTTTCACACTCATGATAGTCAGTCTGTTATTATTATTGTTCATACATATAAAACCCATGCATTCAGCCTACCTCACATGTATACCAGTACATTCAAAGTACTGACGCATTCGTGCTATGGTGTCTTATACCATAGGTTCAGAGACACGAGCTCCAGAGCAGTAGTAAATTCTAGTCTCAACAGTCAGAGTTAGAAGTGAGTCCTCATATTTTGAGGACATGATTATTCCTTATTATCTCATTAATTAGTTTATTAGTTGGAGTTAGTTGGGGACATTTCTATCAACTCCTTACTCGGACAGTTCAGTCAATTAGAGGTTTTCTAGATTATTATGTTCAGACAGTTATTTTAGTTGTTTTGGGTATTCCATACCCTATTTTAGATGTTATGTTTTACTTCAAATATGTGAACCATGTGGCCTTTCAGTTCATGTTTCCGCATTATTCAGTATTTTATGCAGTATATAGGTACAAATATCAGTCATGGGTTAGCTTGTGGTCCTTCGGGGTCATGAGCACTGTGTAGCATTCCAGGTACTAGATTTGGGTTGTTACAAGCTTGGTATCAGAGCCTAAGGTTCAATAGAGTCCTAGGAAGTCTGAAAGCCATATCTAGTGGAGTCTTGTACATAGCTGTATTGTGCGCCACATTTATGTACAGGAGGTTATAAGATATTTTAGGAATAGTTTCCCCTCTTACAGTATTCATGTCGTACCAGTGAACATAATCTCAAGTCAATCTCTCAGTCTAATCCACTTCTTCTTTTTATTTCATTATATGCCTCCCAAGAGAAGAACCCAACCTGTCCAAGAAGAACCCTTGGACGAACATGTTTCTCATGCGGAGTTCAGGGTCGCATTCACTACTCTCGCCCTGTCAGTTTTTGCTCAAAATAAATGGCCAGCAGTCATTCCGGCCAATCCAGTGGCTAATTTAGTTGCAGCTAGGATTCGGAACTTCACCCGAATAAATCCTCTATCCTTTTTTGGGTCTAAGATAGATGAGGACCCTCAGGAATTTCTTGATCAGGTTTAGAAGGTGACAGACATCATGGGGGTGACTACTGTTGAGAGTGCTGAGCTAGCTGTATATCAGTTGTAGGATGTTGCTCACACTTGGTTCAAGCAGTGGAAGTCAGAGATGGTAGTTGATGCAGGGTCAGTTGAGTGGGAGGAGTTTGCTTCTACTTTCCTTGATAGATTCTTTCCCCTAGAGCTTTGAGAAACTAAGGTGTTAGAATTCATCAACCTCAGGTAGGGCAACATGACGGTGAAAGAGTATTCTCTTAAGTTTACTCAATTAGCCAGATATGCCCCTCATGTGGTTGCAGATAACAGGGCCAAGATGAGTAAGTTTGTTTCAGGGGCGAATGATAGCATGGTTAATGAGTGCAGATCCGCCATGCTGAATAGTGATATGACTTTAGCCAGGCTTATGACTCATGCTCAGCAGATAGAGGAGCAAAAAATTAAGCAGAGGGAGAAGCAGAATAAGAGGGCTAGGACAGGTAGCTTCAATTTTAGTCAACCCAAATCAGAAGGAGGAAACCGTTCTCAGTTTCGTCCTAAGTCATTAGTTCCAGCTCCTTCGTTAGCCAGTGCTCCAGTGCTAAAATTTAGAGATGGCAACAGAGATAAAGCGCCAGGCTTTAAGTCTCAGGGCAGTGTTAGCAGTGCCCGAACTAATCTCCTTTGTCAAACTTATGGTAAGAACCATAAGGGTGCTTGCAGAGCTGGTAGCGATGCCTGTTTTGGATGTGGCAAGCCAGACCATAGAGTCAGAGATTGTCCTCAGTCAGGTTATCAGAGTCATCTCCGCTCCTCAGCTCAGTACAGTCACCCAAACCAGCAGGGTGCCACCTCTAGTACTACTAGTGGGTAATGCCCAAATAGACTCTTTGCCCTCCAGTCCCGTCAAGATCAGGAAAATTCTCCTGATATGGTTTCTGGTACGTTATAGATCTTTCATGTGCATGTTTAAGCTTTGCTAGATCCAGGTGTTTCCTTGTCTTTTGTTACTCCTTATATAGTAGTTGATTTTGTAATCAGTCTCAAAATTCTAGTAGAGCCATTTTCAGTTTCTACACCAGTGGGTAAAACCATCATAGCCCGACGGGTATAAAGGAACTGGCCGATTATGATATTTTAGAAAGTCACTTCAGCAGACTTAGTCGAATTAGAGATGACTGACTTTGATGTCATTCTCAGCATGGATTGGCTTCATTCCTGCTATGCCACAGTCGACTGCAAAAAAAATAGTCCAGTTTCAGTTTCCGAATGAACCCATCCTAGAGTGGAAGGGTAGTGTATCCACTTTCAGAGGTCAGCTTGTTTCCTACCTTCGGTCACAAAAAATGATATCTAAAAGATATGTCTATCATCTTGTTCGAGTTAGGGACACTAGTTCTAAAACTCCAAGTCTTCAATCAGTCCCAGTCGTAAATAAATATTCAGATATTTTTCTCGAAGATCCTCCAAGGATTCATCCCGAAAGGGAAATAGACTTCAGCATTGACCTTTTTCTAGATACTCAACCTATATCTATTCCTCCATATAGAATGGCACTAGCAGAACTTATAGAACTGAAAGAACAATTAAAGGATCTCTTAGATAAGGGATTCATCAAGCCAGTGTTTCCCCGCGGGGCACACCAGTCTTATTTGTGCTCAAGAAAGACGGTTCTCTCAGAATGTGTATTGATTACCGTTAGCTTAATAAAGTCACGGTCAAGAACAAGTATCCTCTTCCCAGAATCGATGACTTGTTTGACCAACTTCAGGGTGCCAGTTATTTTTCTAAGATAGACCTCAGATCCGGCTATCATCAGCTCAGAGTCAGATAATATGATATTCCAAAGACAACTTTCCATACTCGATATGGTCACTTTGAATTCTTAGTCATGCCCTTTGGTCTTACCAATGCCCCAACAGCTTTCATAGACTTGATGAACCGTGTGTTCAAGCAGTACTTGGACATGTTTGTCATAGTCTACATAGATGATATTCTAGTCTATTCCTACAGTGAGCGTGATTATGTAGACCATCTCAGTTATAAGGCCTGACTTAGTATTCGATTCCTTAGAGAAAGTCCAGTTGATTAAAAAAAAACTCTGGGCTGCTCAAAGCCGACAGAAGTCTTATGCAGATATTCGTAGAAAGGATCTCAAGTTTGAGATTGGTGACTATATTTACCTAAATATATCTCCCATAAAGGGAGTGAAGTGATTCAGCAAGAAGGGAAATCTCAGTCCCTGATATATGGGTCCCTTCAAGATACTCAGTCGCTTTGGCAAGGTAACTTATGAGCTCGAATTGCCTTTAGATCTAGCTTCAGTTCATCCAGTCTTTCATGTCTCTTTGCTCAAGAAATGTATAGGTGACCCAGCAATTGTAGTCCCTATTTAGAGCGTACATGTCCAGAATAGCCTCTCTTATGAAGAGATTCCAGTCGAAATCCTAGACTATCAGACTCATAGACTGAGGAACAAAGAAGTCCCTCTAGTTAAAGTTCTTTGGCGAAATCAATCTATCGAGGGAGAAACTTGGGAAGAAGAAGTAGAAATGCATACCAAGTATCTTCACCTCTTCTCTGCCAATTCAGATCAAGATCAAGGTAACAGTTCTCCTTAAGCTTACTCAATTTCATGTTCAGTGTTTATCACAAACTTGGTACCAAAGACCATTGCATATTCAGTCATGCATTCATGTATCAGTTCAGTTATATAATTATGAATTAGATATGCATTCTCATCGTGAGAAATTTAGTTTCTCAAAACATCCAGTTATGCATTCATGAATCAGTTACACATGCATCAGATATGCATGCTCAGTATGATATTTCATTTATCAGTCATGTCAATTATGAGATCATGTTTTAGTTATTTATATTCAGTAAGTATGTTGGTTATATTCTCTCCTCACTCTCAATCTCATTCGAGGACGAATATTCTTAAGGGAGAGATATTGTAATACCCCATACTTTTTCTTAGCTTAAAATCATCTCAAGAATGTTAAAAGCTTGCTTTGAAATATGAATCCACTTTTGTACATATGGTATTAAAATATTTTCACTTTTTATCATGTGGAAAATTTAATTAGCTTTCCAACGATACCAATTGCGTCAAAATCTGACATCGGAGGAGAAAGTTATGGCCAAAATACAGAAGGCAGTAAAACTACCCAGATGCAACGGTGAGGCTGACGGACCGTTGTACTAGCGACGGAACGTCGCCCATGAATGTCGCAGAAAGATAGTGATGACTACCTTCTACCTAGGAGTGACGGTCAGGCCGATGGATCATCGGACTAGCGACGGACCATCGCTCAGGCTATCGCAAGGGAAACAGTGAGGCTACCTTCTGGATAAGGTGCGACGGTTAGGTTGAAGGACCGTCGAACTTGTGAAGGAACATCTCCCAAGCTGTCACTGCCCAAATAGTGAGATCCTATTCTACCTAGAAGCGACGGTCAGGGATGATGGACCGTCAACCCAGCGACGGACCGTCGCACCCACCGTCGCAGGTTTCGTTCAGTTTTTTTTAAGTCATTTTAATAGGGGTATTTTGTTCATTTACCACCCACTTATATATATCCAGTTATATCCGATTTCAGCCATTTGGTTCATCGTTATTCTACAAACAAGATTAGGGTTTCTCCCTAACGTTAATCTCCAAGAACAAAATCCAATCTTCTTCAAGAACTAAGGGAATTCCAATTCTTCAAGTTCAAAAACATCAAGAATCTTATCCCAGGTATGCATAGTGTTCATTCATAGACTCCTTTTGTCCATGAAGCCCAAGAATCACTTTTCTAAATTCAAGTTATGGATTTTCTTATGAATTTCATGATTGGGCTGCTCTTGTTTATATTGAAAATGAGTAATTGAATTGTATTCCATGAATGAGTGTTAAATTCCTTATGGGTTGATTTGTATAGGTATTGATTCATGAAATCCTATGACTGAACCCTTGAATGACTAAATTAGAATTGAATCATGACTGTTAATTGTTGTATGATGTTGTTTACACATTTTTTGCTTACCATGTGTTTGATTAAATGCCTAGATGAAGGAAAAGAGTCTAATTAGCATGATATCATGAAATCCCCATGTATGTACAAGCTTATGCCTATAACATGTTTAATGAAATGCTTCATAAATTGTATTATGATGATTATTATGTATTCAAATAAGTCATGCTTTGTCAGTTTCCTTCTATCGAGTCCTAGGATACTTGTACCCAAAACATTAATTGTGTGCCTAGAGCCATGTCATGTTGTCACGATACTCTTAGTCAAGCTATGAATCCTTAGACTTCAGACAGTCTTATGACTCAGGAAATCTCCATGATCTTATGAACTCAGTTAGTTATCAAATATCAGTAGTATTCCGCCAGTCAACAAAATTCAGTAATTCAGCCCATGTTCAGTTCAGTTAAATCACGTTTAGTGTCTATTCAGATGGGAGTAGTAATTAGCACCGAGTAAACCCAAGGATGGAGACACACACTATCAGGTGAGGGTGTGATCCTTAGCAATCATCTTTGCGTTCTAGAACTATATAACCAGCATAGGTTGAGACATCAACACTGTCGATGAGGTGGATAAGAACTGTAAGATAAGGGCCCTACCGTTCTCGTACTGGGGACGCTATCAGGTGAGGGTCACCCATAGATTGTCCTTACCATGGCTCGATATTGACACCCTTCCAATTGGGGTTACAGATTAGACCTTAACTCAGCCATAATGGTATATCAAGGGCATGTTGGTTAGATAACTACTTCCCACAGTTTCATGTTATAGAATTAGGACTGTCAGATACAGTCAACTCAGATACAGTAAGAAACTCAGATAGTTCCATTAGATTCAGGACTGTCAGATACAGTCAACTCAGATATAATACGAAACTCAGATAGTTCCATCAGATTCAATACTGTCAGATACAGTCACTCATGCTATCAGTTATATTCAGATACAATCTCTCATGTTATCAGCCATATCAGTTATTAGCATGTTATGTTATCAGTATTCAAACTCAGTAATCATGTTATCACGATATTAGTGTAAGTTATTATGTCTCATGCATGTATTCTCACGCTCATGATAGTCAGTCTGTTATTATTATTGTTCATACATAAGAACCCCATGCATTCAGCCTACCTTACATGCATACCAGTACATTTAAAGTACTGACGCATTCGCGCTATGGTGTCTTATACCATAGGTTCAGAGACAGGAGCTCCAGAGCAACAGTAGATTCCAGTCTCAGCAGTCAGAGTTAGAAGTGAGTCCTCATCTTTCAAGGATATGATTATTTCTTATTAACTCATTAATTAGTTTCTCAGTTGGAGTTAGTTGGGGACATGTCCCATCAACTCATTACTCAGACAGTTCAGTCAGTTAGAGGTTTTCTAGACTATTATGTTCAGACAGTTATTTTAGTTGTTTTGGGTATTCCATACCCCATTTCAGATGTTATGTTTTACTTTAGATATGTGAACCTTATGGCCTTTCAGTTTATGTTTTCTACATTATTCAGCATTTTATGCAGTATACAGGTACAAATATCAGTCATGGGTTAATTTGTGGTCCTTCGGTGTCATGAGCACCGTGTAGCATTCTAGGTACCATATTCGGGTTGTTACAATAGGGCTCAACTAATACGAAATAGAGGAACTATTAAAAAGAGGTGAAGAGTTGTGACTTTTTATCTAACACGTTCAAAACAGCTAATGAACCGAATACTCCATCTGTTGAAACTGATGAATTAGCTGTTAGAAGAAATCAAAACATCTCCTCCAACATATGGTCCATCTGTCGCAACAGATAATATATATGTTGCATCATATGTCTCATCTGTTGCACATATAAACCATCTGTTGCAACAGATGGTAAATCTATTTTGACAGACTATCTGTTGCACATTCAATCCATCTGTTATAAGAGATGCTAAATCTATTGTGATAGATGGACGATCTGTTACAACAGCTCAATAATAACGGTTGTTATCGAGTCACAAACTATTTTGAAAAGGTGAGAAGTATTAATGTAAAAAAAATTTGCGACTTTTCATAAAAAATAAAATGCCACCAGTTTGAATGTAATTAATACAATGGAGCTGAACAGTCGTGCCTTTTGGCCTGACACATCCAGATTCAATCCTCTATAAATAGGTCCCTCCTTAATTTTTATTCTACTCAACTTTATTTATTTCTTGCATTTTTGTTTTTGTGTGACATCTTCAACCATTTCTCTTCAAAGAGCATATTCCTTTCTCGTTGAGGTAAATTTTTTTTTTGGTGTAAATTTATCAGTTAGTCATATACGTTGTATTACATTTTGGACTTTTTTCTTTACATTTGTCAATTCATGCATGTTCTAGATATGACTGATCTTATTCCGGATATTTCTATTCTACGCGACATAGTGTGGGAACTTCAGAGGCAAGTTAATGACCTGTAGAGGGAGTTAGTCGCTGTGAGAGCGACGGTGTTCAGAGAGATGCAGAGGCTGATGAGGGCTCCGCTGCTGCGAGTTGATTGGCCGACTGTCATTAATGATGATGATGATGATAATAATAATTAGAATGTATTTTTCTTCTAGCATATGTATTTTAATTTTTCTATATCGGATCTATACCTAATGTATTTTATTTTTTGTTTAATGAAAAATTTACTTTTAGTCGACTTTGGCATTCTAATTCCTATTCAATTTTCATTCTGTCTATTTCTTCTAATCTAAACATACATACATGTTAACATGTCGATGGTTGGAGGCAAGGAGCAATGTTGAATCCAGTAGCACTAGCAATTTGGGCTTTTGGGTTCTTTCAACAGATGGACCATGTGTTGGAACAGATTGGTCATCTATTGGATTTCTCTCAATAGATTATCCATCTGTTTCAATAGATTTATCATCTGTTGGAGGAAAATATTCTAGTTTGTGGATTTTTTTAGAATAATTGTGGTCTGCTGTATTATTTAGTTCATGTTTTGCCTCTTTTTATTGATGCACAAGTTTTTAAAAAAGAAATTTTATATATAATAAATGATAACATTAGGTTCACAACAATGAGTTAAACATATAAAAGTCCACAATAAACAAACAACAACCCAAGTTTCTGCAATTACAATGATCATGGTGGATTACAATTCGAGTATGTAGTTCTTTTGTGCCAGTGCACTTACATATGGAGCACTTGTTTCTTCTTGATAAAAAGAATTCTCCAACTCCACGCCTCCTCTTATATGACTTTCTTCTCGATTTGATAGTGCTTGGGTCAATATATGGAGGAGGTATTAATCTCCCCATAAGCTCTGCAGGAACAACCCAGGATTCTTTGGGAGGCACCGGAGTAATATGACCACTATATGCCATTTCATATTTTTCCATCGAATAATATTGAGAGGAGTGCTTGTAAACTTCAGTTCCACATTTATGATCGTATTGAGCTCAAAGCGCTGCCATAGCATGTGGACAAGGTATTTTGTCCAAGTCAAAAATCTACACGTTCAAGATCTTATTTAAAGATCGACCGTGACAGCATCACCATGACCGGTGATACTGAATTTGTAATCTGCTATTTTATGAGATAATAACATATTCCTCAAACTGACGTTTGTTGATATTTTTTTTCGATTTCAAGAACAAATTGGGTTCTTTTTTGTGGGCACTTGAACTGTACATGCCTTTCGTTAAAAAATTCGGTATACTTCTTGCTTATTTTTTCAAACATAATCTTGATGGGAAATTCTCTTTCATCGTCAAACAATGAATTCACCGATTCAGCTATGTTTGATGTCATAATATTGTACCTATAGAAAAGAATCACTTAGTATGACATCATACTAAACTTGCAAATCAAACAAGACATTAAATTCATAAGAATGTACCTATCTGCTGGACAGAATGCCCGACTCCATCTCTTGAAACCGACACGTGCGAGAAATTCTGCTACCTTGGGATTCACATCTGCTATTTGATTGAAATGATCTAAAAACTCCTCTCTACTATATGCTTTAGCTGCTCTATAAAAAAGGGTGACGACCCTTTCGTTGTGATAGTTGTTTTGAATGTTCTCTCCAAGATGCCTGATACAACAACCAAAGTAAGCTGAAGTGAAGAAAAATGAATCCATCTTTGGAATACTTGGATGCCTATTCAATACAAAACACAACTCTTTGGTATCTTACAGTTTCACAGTTGTTCAAAAATATATCCATAAGAGGCATTACATTCCTTGTCCGCTACACAAAAAGTGACAAGAAAGATGTGATTCTCCGCATCCTGCGCCATCGCCGCTAGCAGAACTCCATTATACCTTCTCCTTAAGATGGTACCGTCGACGTCTATGCCTTTTCTCAAATGTCAAAAACCTTGAATCCAAGCACCATAGGATACAAAAAAGTACCTGAACCTTCCATTTTCATCCATATGCAATGCCGTCTTACTTTTGGGATTTGTGGACTTAATCATATAATGGTAAGCATCCATGACTGCATACCCATGCTCGAGTGTCCCCCTAACCTGGTCCTTGGGAATCCCCATGGCCATATATATTTTCCAATAACTGACCAGGACACCTATATTCGTAAGGAGTTGATTGGCCATAACCCTTGTTGAAGGGCCTTTGCCACCGGGGAAACTACTCCTGAAATATTCACCGAGGACCTTTGCCGTGGAGTGAGGATTTTGTCACGAGATGTACTCCGAACCACATGTGTGATGCTTTTCATGCTTATGAATGACGAATCTGTCAGAACTTGTGTACTTCACTGCTCTCAACCACTACTTGCAGTTTGAATTAACACATTTAAAGCAAAAGACACTGCTCGAATTAATCACCTTCCTTATTCTGAAATCTTTTTTCAAGCAAGAAATAAACAAAGTGTTAGATAGTTCATTCTTTTACTTGAATAACATTCCAATAAAAAAGTCGATCCCATCGTCTTGAAGATTTCCAGACTGTTTCGATTGAGAAGAACTGCACATCATATTGATCGCATCAACGGGCATAGGTGTTTGATCATCATCTGGAATATTCATGTCTAGATCATCCAACCTATCATCAAAGAAGTCTTATTATTATTGTTCTTCTACGTTCTGGTTCTTATTCTCTCTCATTTTTTCAACCATGTACACCCTTAATATCAGCCTATTTGAATCACTTAGACAAGCACACAACCAAACCTGATCAGTTATCAGAAAAGGCAGTACCCTCTGATTTTCAAAAGAGTTGTGCATGTAGCTGATGGCGAGTTCTTTCGGTTAACAATTCAGTCCACAAAAGTTGATGATTAAGTTCACAAAATCACCATATGAAACATCACTTTGGACTGTCATAGCTATCGTCTCTAGCATTTTACTCTCCTTCCAATGCCATACTTATCGATTGCTCTTCTCGATCCTGTAATGCCCCGCATTTTGGGATACAATATAGACCATGATTCTGATGTGTTGATAAATCCCGATGCCATAAATCCTATGCCAATACGGCATGTTAATTATTTGTGTAGCATGTGAATCCATTCAAGCTTGAATTTAGACCATAGAGGTCCTTCAACTCAAGGACGAGTTGAAACTATTTCGATCGATTAAGTTTTAGTGGACGTTGTAATTTGTGTCAGCTTCCATCGACCATGACTCTTTGTATATGTCAAATTAGAAAGCCTACTATGTGTAAAATGATAGGTTTCCGAGTTAGCTTTCAGATGATACCAATTTTGCTAAAATCTGGCACCCGAGCAAAAAGTTATGGCCTTTCAAAGTAATATGCGTCGCCTAACCAATCGCACATGGCCACTAGAAAGCATAGGTGATGGCATAGGCGGCGCCTATGTAAAGGTTTCAAGTAACTTAAACACTCCATTTTTGGGGGAAAATGGTCCTTTTCCACCCTTACTTATCCCTAAACACTAAATTTAGTTCCAAGGACCCCAAAATACACCTTCATTCATCAAAAGTTCTCAAGTATTCTCCTTAGGGTTTCAAAATAAAAACCCAAGCAACTCAAGATTCAACTGGGAGTTTTAGAAACTAATTGCATATTTGGAATCCCTAGAACGTAGGCTTCAAGAAACACCTATAATCTTTGCATATAGAGGTACGTGGGGTTATCTCAAAAATCTCATGGGCTTTAAAAATTCATGTTTTCAAAATGGGGGTTTTGAAATTACGAATATGATTATGTTTTAAATGTTTTATGATATTGATTTGGTCTTTAGGCCTAATTTCAATGTGATTTGATATATTATATATGGATATGCATGTGTTTCATAATGATGATAAATTGAGAGCATGATTTACATGGAACCCCTCTCTTGATATGATATTGTCTTAAGTTTTCTCATGATATGAATCGTTTGAAATCATCTTGAAATGCATGTCACGAAATGTCTTAAAAATGTCATGATTTGGATATGGTTTTTGACTTGCAAAGAGAGGGTTGTTTTGTTCATGTTGAAATATGTTGCATATGATGATTGAATGAAGAGAATGATATGATATTGATGACTTACAAGTCGGGTATGCCGATACCCTACAGAGTATGACATGTGATTGATTTGAACAAAGTTTGAATGCATTGATTTTCATGAGAAAGGTGGATGCCCGAAGAAGGCGTTTGAGTGAAAGGGCTCATCGCTATAAACCGTAGTTGCCGATACGGGTCATATGATATTGTATCCTACATGGGAGGATAATAAAATAATTGGAACATCTCACATAGGGGGGTTTCCTGCGGTGTACTCACATGGGGGTATACCAGCTCCAAATCCTGGCGGCTACTTGGATTGGAGGCTTGGCCGCCGAGCACCAGAGGCGGATTCCACATAGCCGTGGAATTAAAATTGTAGGGTATTCCACCTAGCTCAATCGCATTACATTGGTATTGAAAACTATTACATTATGCCCATGTGTTTTCAAATAATTTGATATGAAACTTCTTTATAATGGCTCTCACCTATATTGTGTAAAAGTACTATATTTCTGTTTTGATTTCTCTGCGTACCAGTACTTTTGTATTGACCCCCTCTCCTCTCAGGTTCGAAGGTACAGTCTAGGGGTCCAGACAACCAGTAGATTTCTTCTGACAGATCGCAGAATCAAGTGGTGAGCCTTCTATATTTCGGAAGGCCTGATGTCTGTAGTTTAATTTATCATTTATTAGTTTTGGGTCTACTGGGGACCTTGTCCCAGTTTTCAGATAGACAATTATTTTAGTCATGTAGTAGAGATTTTGCAGACGTTATAGAGATGTTGTGTTGAGATTGTGGGACATTATTCTCCATTATTACTTTCGCATGATTCTTGGCCATGTTTCCGTTATATTGTGTATCTTTCCTTTTATCATATGAATTGTGTGCATGATTACCAAACAGATAGGGGTGTTTCGGGCCTCATGGTTTGGAATACTCGTCACGGCCAGGGCCCCGGTTCGGGTCGTGACAAATCCATTGACCATGACAATCCAACCTTATTGTTATTGATCTCTCCATTAGTGGTACTTAAATAAAGTCATTTGTTAAAAAATGTTGATAGTGATTTCATAGTACCGTTAATGAATCCCAACAGATATGTAATCTGTTGCAACAGGTAAGTGATCAGTCGCAACAGATTACTTACCTATTGGGATTCATGTTACACTCCTGAATATCTATTGCAACAGATGAAACGCCTGTTGGGATTGATGTTACAGTACTAAATCACCTTTGAAGCTGATTTCAACAGATGAGTGACATGTTGCAACACATAATTAACCTGTTACGACAGATGACTTGCCTGTTACAATAGGTTAGTAATCTGTTGTAACAGATATTTACCCTATTGCAATGGATAACACTTCTGTTGGAATCACGTTCAGGTTCTGTTGCAATAGGTTACTAATCTGTTGAAACAAATATTTATCATGTCGCACCAGATAACTAATATATTGCAACAGATGTGTCAAATGTTGCAACAGATGACCCATCTATTTAAACATGAATCCAACATATCAGTCTTCCATTGAAACAAATGTCTTATCTGTCGCAACAGATGATTTATCTGTTTAAACAAATGGATCTTATGTTGGATTCATGACCGGGTTCTATTCATTGTTGGAAAAACAACAACACAATAGTAGTTACCCAGATGACAAATTCAACTAAAAAATCATAATTTGACTTACCTAGGTCTCCTATTCCTATGAAGTAATGCCAAAGTGGAAAGTGATGTTCGAAACAAAATTTGACCTAAGAAATTAGTCAAATAGCAACAGTAGCGGTAACAACAACAACAACAACAAATGGTCAACAAGAAGAAGACGGAGATGATAATGAAGTAGAAGATGATGATAATGAAGCAGAAGATGATGAATAAAGCAGCAACAACAATGAACAATAAAAATCGCTAAGAGAGAAGAAACAACAATGGGTGAGAAGAGAGAAAGACGCCTTTTTTTCCCTTCGTTTTTCATTATATAGGTAAACATTTGGATCAAAGTGTAAATTTTAAAACTTGTGGGTTATTTTCAAACTTCTCCAACTTTCTTAATCCATAATAAAGTAATTGTCACCTCCACTCAATAATTAATACTTGTGTCACCTACACCTTATTTTAAAACTTTTTTGTCACCTACAACTCAAAGCCCCAGCTGTCATGGCCTCCACAGTCTTCTTCTTTCATAAAAATAATATTAATAACTTCAAATTGCATCTTAAATCAATAGTGTTTTTTGTATTACAATAAAATTCAATCAAATTTTAGATTCAAAATTAATTCAAAGTTGATCCTTCAAGTTTTTCAACAATAGCTTCTTCAATATAAATTTAAATTCGAATTCCATAAATAACAATGAACTCCACCAAAAAAACATCCAACACCCTCCACTACAATATGAAAACAAACCTTCTTCCATTTTCAAATTTTCCTCTAATGGTTGTTGGGTATGGGGTCCTCTTTTTTCTTCTCACTAAAAATTATATTTGAAAAGTGAGAAAATTTAAAATAGGCAAAAAAAAATTAGAATTAATGTAAGAAAAAAGATGGATGAGAATGGAAGCAGAGAGGGGAAAGAAGAAATTAAGTATATGTTATTAGCTAGTGGTGCTTCAGTGGTGGAAAGAGATAAAATTTAGAGAAAGAAAAAGACACAAAAAATAAATTACTTTTCTTTTTTCTTAATTTTTTTTAATCTTTTCTTCTTTAATGACATGGAATTTTATGATTAGTGATAGTTTTCACGTCATGACAGGTGCAATTCACGCGCCCAACACTTAAAAAATGCAGGCATTGAAAAAGTGTCACGCCAGACTTTTGTGTCTAATTGAAACCATTTGTGAATGAATAAATGGTTCAATAGATACATGGCTAATAGAGGTGCTAATACGGAAAAAGTCAAAAAGTTCAGAGGCATGTCTATGTATTTTGCCTAAAAAAAATTCTTTTGGAGGAACGAAAGTTTCTCATACCTATTGGAATAGCTTATTTGGCCAAGCTTTCAAGAAATAAAAAGTGCTTATTTAGAGCGTTGAGTCTTTTGGTCAGGCTTTTAGAGAAAAATATATATATTTGAGTAGTAATAGATGTTGATAAAAATAAACTTTTCTCGTGAAACACTTTTAAAAATCTTGATCAAACACAAATGGCTGGTCCGGTATTGACAAAAGTACTTATTGTGATTAGTCAATCACAATCTGCTACTCAGCTAAAGTATTTTTCCAGTGAACACTACCAACAAAAAAATTCTTTTTCAAAATAATCAGGTTTTGAAAGCTTGACTAAATAGACTAGCAGTCATCCTAAAATATTAAGGATAGGGCCGGTTATACCCATACTCATTGATTACAAAAGTTAGTGAATGATTTTATCTATGTTGGATCCTTCTAAAATATACTACTTTTACAAGATCCGACACAAATTGACATTTTTAAAAATCTAGAACACAAGGACAGGCAAATGCAACCTCGTTTAATTTCCTCATCAATAATTTAGTAGTGA
Source organism: Capsicum pubescens (assembly GCA_030864215.1). Taxonomy (NCBI): domain Eukaryota; kingdom Viridiplantae; phylum Streptophyta; class Magnoliopsida; order Solanales; family Solanaceae; genus Capsicum; species Capsicum pubescens. The sequence goes on along the minus strand of CM061538.1, from coordinate 349,418,124 downwards.
CCAAATTTAGTTTGATCTCTAAATTGGGGAGGAAAAAGGTTTGCTTGTTCACATAGTACACATTACAAATTAGAAGGGACCAACCAACATCACATCTAAAGAAAGTGACTTTTCCTGGACAGTACTCCCCTAGTCTCAATTTATATGGTATTGTTTGACACAAAAAAAAATAAAAAAAATAATGATTATTGAAACTTGTGATGTAAACAAACTTTAGACATTTAAGTGATCACAAATTATTTCATTAAAGATTAAAGAGAGATTTCAAAGTTTAAGTTGTTTCTAATTGTAGAACGGTGACATTTTTTTTGGAACAGACTCAAAAAAAAAAGTGTCACAGAAATTGGTACAAAAAGAGTAGTGGAAAATGCACATAACATACCACAAGAAACGTGGAAAGAGTCATTTTTGCATCTTCTTCATCATTCAATTTCCGCAAAAACTTGGAAAATATCTTTCTTTCTTTTGGATCCCCATCAGCAAAATTTGAAGTCTTTGACAATCAAATATGCCATCAGGTCTCTTTGTCAACACCCTTCATCTTCTTTGCTGGCCAAGAAAAACTCAATTCTTTTAACACTGAATACAAAGAGTAAAACTTCCTAAAGAATTAAACATCTAAGGACTCGTTTGGTATGAGGTGCTAAAGCAAATAATCCCGGGATAAAAAATTTTAATGTATGTTTGGTTGGCAATATTCAAAATAACTTATTCTGGGACTAATAAATAGTACCGGGATAAGTTATCCACACAATTGGTGGGATAACAATCCCACCATAATTTATCCTTGGGATAAATTTATAAAAGGACAAAATTACCCCTACCTATATTCATGCACAGGCCACTTTATGTACGTACGTATATGCATAATTAATTAATCAATTTAACTCAACCACTTTAGGCGATTCATAAATTATACTGACATAACCATATATGTAAACCTAATAGTAAGGTAGTAATTTTATATTTATACAAATGATAAACATTATAATTTGGCCATCTGGATGGCTAACAAACTATATAACATAGGTAGACATGTTAAATAAATATATGAATATTTTATGCATATTAATATTTTTCAAATTTTATGTTAAACATTTGATGAATAATAAACTAAAAACTTTTCATAAATGCATAAAATGTAGATGAATATTAAATTTTGTTTGTTTTAAGGTGAAATTTATAATGAATTAATCCTTAATATTTTTATAAATATTAAAATTATTAAAGTTTTAATTAACCTATCTTCAATTGAGTAATATTTACCAACAACCTAAATTACCCTCAAAACCACAAATCCATATTAGCCTCTTATAACTAATTTTTCAGCCAAAGATAAATTTAATTAACTAGCACATGCCTTGTCGTAGCTATAAGCCATTGTTAAGCATTTGAATTGAAATGTTGATCACTATATTATATGAGTGATCCATGTTCACAATCGACTCCATTGTTCAATTACATATTTTAAATTAAATAATTTTTTAATCACTTGAAAATTGATATTGTATATATCAATTAAAATAAATTTTAATATTCTATATTATATGAGTGATATGTGTTTAAATGAAGTGACATAAATAACAAATCTTCTTTTACTTTAACAAACTTAAGTTGGAAGTTTTTATTTCAAACTAAATAAGATGTAGTAAGATTTTTTTTTTAAACACACACGGCATAATCATGGGAAGACAAATGCAAAAAAACTAAAGCTAAATAAGATGAAAGTTTTATTTTTAAAATACACACGATATAATCATGAAAATGCACACACACAAAAAAATTAAACTAAATAAGATGAAAGTTTTATTTTTAAGAATAAATACTATTTAAAGCTTGAAAAGAAATATATAAAAAAAAAGTTAAATAAGATGGAGGGTATTTTGGTAATCAATTAATTTATTCCTAAAATTATACCATGCATATTATTTTGAATACAACAAACCAAACACTCAATAAAAAATAATTCCAGCATAACTTATCCCATCATAACTAATCCTAGCATAACTAATCCCAGCATAACTACATTCCCAACCAAACATGATACGGGCCAAAGAGGCATCTTAGCACTCGAGGACATGAAGCCGTGAGTGAAGAACCGAGATTGTGGGGCTGCCCATCCAAGGAACAAGCTTTGAAGTGTTGAGAACAAGTCCTAACACTCCAAAACCGTCCAAGGAGTACACTACAAGGCCACACTTTTGTTTGGGCTCATTAAGGGCCTTTTGGTCATTTTTGTAATAAGTCTTGCCCTAGTCTATAAATAGAACATTTAGGTCATTTTGTCATTTAGACTTTGATGATATATTTTGTAAACTCTTTGAGTGTCTTGCAAGGTGGAATTCTTATGGCAAGTGTGGACATCACTTGTGTTGATAACAACCTTAGAAACGGTGGTTGCTTGGGAATCCAATTCCCATGAGGTCCCGTAAGAGTGTAGGTGTTTAATATTATTTGTTGTTTGTGTTTTGGTGTTTAATAGACACCTTAATGCTTAAACTTGTAGTATTTCATGTCTCACTATCTATCCTTTTAGTTATTGTCATCTTGTATCCGTCTTTGTTGCTTGTTCTTCTCACGTTGTGGGCTGTTTTGTGTGTCCATGGGCTGTTTTGGTATCATTTGGTATCAGATCCATCATTGATTTCGTTCCCACGAGATCAATCTCAGTCTTGTTCACTCAAAAAAAAATTAAAAAAAAGGTGTTGAAAATCTGAAAAAACTCAAAAATAGTAATCTGTCCACGTTTTTGTGCTTAAGTCAAAATTTAAAGCCTATTTTTCTTGTGATTTTTATGTGTTTTGTGTGTTCTAGTGTTAGGTATTTGTTTCCTAACATTAGAAGAGGTGTCCAAGGTCGAAAATCTCACAAAAAGAAGTTATTCTACGGGTTCGGTGTCTTGGCCGAAGTGGTGTTGTTGTTTGACCGAATTTGTGTCTAGATTTAGGTATTTTTTTATTGTATTTGTTGTTTCTTATGTTGGTTTTATTTCTCTCTAACACTACTTGAGTCTAAACCAAGTTCTTGAGCTAAAAAAATTGCAAGTTGTTGTGGGAAGAGTGGATGATTTTGTTGTTGTTGGAGTTCTTGTGTTGTGTTGAAGAAGTCTTGTAAAAGGTTGTTGTTTGATACAAATTCAAAGGGAATAGAGTGTTGGTTCTTGTTAGCCTTGAAACAACATTCAACATTACCAAAGGGGGAAAAAATAAAAGATCTCCCAAAAGTCTTCATATCAAAAGGGAGTAAATTCATTTTTTTCTAGACAAACCAAAAGAGGAAAGGGGAACAAGACCTCTAAAAGGTTGTCTTTCCATTTTGGTGCAAGTAGATGAAAGACTTTATGAGTCTTGAAAGTGGAGTCTAGACCTTGTTTGTCCCGTACCATGAAATTCTCCTCTTCCATACATGAAATTGAACAACTAGTTTCTTGAAATAAAAATTTTTCAACTTCAACCATATTCCAACGTCCAATAATTAAGTGCCACGTCATCAAAGAGCTCAAGAACATTGGATATTCTAGTTTCACTTTCTTTCTTCCATTAGTTTCAATTTTCTTGATTCTCATGCTAATTAGCAAACTAGTAAATACCTACTAGGTTGTAGATTAGTTTTAGAGTACGTTTTCTTTCGCGTTAAGCATTGTATTGTGTGCTTTTCTCGTTTTTAAGTAGTAGTATTTTCTTTGGTCGAAGTTCGAATATCATTTCTTGAGTTATTTCAAACAAGAATCTACTCCGACCTCGAGCCACAATTGGTACCAAGTAACCTCATTGGAGTATAAGCGAGTTATCAACACTTGTGAGGCCAATAGAGTGAATACTTCAAAAGTGTGAGCCTGAGAAACTGCGGACTGTTTTGAGACAAATTATGGACTGATTTTTTGCTAACCTTTAATGTGTTTGCTGTTTTTGTGTTGTTTGTTTAGTAGTTCGCGATAGGTACAATGGTGGATGAAGGTGAAATGCCTAGTTGGTTTAAATCCATCATGGCAAAGCTTGATGTCATAGATAGCAGCTTGGGATCTTTTGAAGGGAAATGGAGAGAATGAAAGGACGAATGGAAAGAATGAAAAGAATAATGGATAGAATGGAAGGACGAATAGAAAGGACAAGGATCTCTATTTGCAAGAAGTTGGATAACTTGATAGAGCATCCAAGCTTTCCTAATCCAATTCCCGTGAGTGGCCAAGCTCCACATGATCTACTAGGTAATCAAACTAACTCTTGCACTCTAGTGAATAAGGCTAATAACCAACTAAGTGTGAATGATAGTTTGTCTTTAGGTAAGCCGAATGTGCCTTCATTTTGTGATGATAATGTACAACTTGAGATTATGGATACACTAGTAGATCCACCTAGTGTTGAAGCCATTGTGGCAAGTGATAGTACATTGTCTTATGGAAGTCACGAAGACCAACTTATGTGAGAAAATGGTGATGTTGAACATGTTGACCGATTGACTAAGGATGACCCTCTAGTTGTTTTTGTTGTAGATTATGCGAGTATAGAGGGAACATTTGATCGTAATTGTAGTAGTATTGGAGTAGGAAAGTATGTCCCCAACCCATTCCCATGGACACTCCACCCATTTGACGCCGGTGATTATTTGAAATACGATGATGATATCTTCTAGAATGACTTGAATGTGCATGGAATGTATGTGATACGAGTACGATCACGTAGATGGACTTATGAGGGCGTACGTTATACCCGAGGCTTGGTGTGTGCAATGAAGTGCAAAGGAGCACCTAAATGGACACCAAAACAGTCCACTACATACACTAAAAGGGCCAAATCAGTCCACTACATACACTAGAGGGGTGCCCCTTCACTAAGGGACCTTTTGGTCATTTTACCTATTATTTGTAATAAACTATAAATAGAATAATGTAGGGTTTCATTAGGGAGATTTTGATGAATATTATAAGTTAATAACACTTGAAACATTTCCTCTCTAAGGAGGGAAGACCACCAACCCAAAATTGTAACTAGGGAAATCAACTTGAGTGTGGAATCGCTCGTGTTGGATTCAAGCTTGGAAACGTTGGATGCTTCGGAGATCGGGGTCACTCTTGTGCCAACGTAAGATTTAGGTATTTGATGTGTGTGATGTTAAAGGTCCAAGAGTGGAATAGGCTTTTGGGTTGTTAGTATTATACCATCAATTTGTCTAACTATCTATCCTTTTATTTCTTTGTAATCGTGTAGTAGTGTTGACGTTGTAACCGTGTGTTTGGGTTGTTAATGTGGAATCCGAAATTAGTCTATTGTTCATCTTGTTCTTGTTGTGTTGCTACTGTTTTGGTGTTATTACACCATTGGGCCTTGTATTCTTCTTGTTGGTAGCGAATCCGAGAGGGGTCACCAAAAGAGGTCCTCGATTTCTTGGCTAGTGGACTGATTTTGGTATTTTTTTTCATGTTTCCTTGTCTTTCTTGTATCATTTGGTATCAGAGCATGGATAGATATTGTTCCTACAAGATCAATCTTGGGCTTGCTTGTTAGAAAATTCAAAAAAAAAAGTTGAAATCTGAAAATTCGAAAAAAGAAGCAAATCTGTTCATTTTTGTGTCTTGGCCGAAATTGTGTTCTTGTTGTGTCTTGGCTGAGATTTTTCTTATTTTGATTCTAGATCTAGGAGTCCTTTTATTTGTTTTGTTGTTTCTAGTGTTAGCTTCTTCATCTCTAACACTAAAGAAGTCTAGATCTAGATTTGAGCTTTAATTGTCGATGTTGTTGTTGTGAACCTAAACTTTGGCCGTGTGATTGTTGTTGCAGATTCAAAGCTTGTACGTGTGGTGTGCTGTTGGTTCAAGGTTTGAATGTGTATGGTGGTTATTGTGTTGTATTTTTAAGCTTGAAAAGGTGTTGTTGATGTTTGGGGTCCAACTTGAACCTTAGAACTTCAAGATTCAAAAAAATATGTTCTTGGTGTTCTTCACATCTTCATCTATTGTTGAAGAAAAAGTGGATGTTTGATCTTGAAAGTTGAAGAAAGAGAGTGTGATTTTGTTAGTCTTGAAAGACATATTTCTAAAATTTAAGACCTCTCAAGACTTTTACAACCAATTTCAACCACTCAAGGACTTTAACAACCACTTTTCCAACAACCTTCCATGATTTAAGGACCATGGCTTGAGGAGAAAAGTCAAGTCTTGCTTTTTGAATTTGAAAGAGGATTTCAAGACTTGTTTTCTATCCTTAACCAGTTCCCACCAATTCCAAATTACAATTGGACCAAGACTTGAATTAGAAAATAAAATTTGATAACAATCGCAACCAATACGTGGCTGCCACATCACATTTTTACTGTTCACTGATTATTTTTAAGCTCAAATTTCAGATTTCTTAGTTTTATTTTATTGTTTCCTAGTTTCGTTTGTTGGTTCGAACACTAATTAACAAACTAGTAATCTCCTACTAGATTGTAAGTTAGTTGTAGAGTCCGTTTGTTCATTTCTGCGTTTGTTGTGTGATTTTATCTTTTGTGAATTCGTTGTATCTTGTTGGTTCAAGTCCGTAAATAAATTTTCTTTGAGTCAACTCAAATGAAAATCTATTCCGAGCAAGAGTAGACTCGACCCTCAATCACTCGCGAAGTACAAGCCGACTTTCAACACTTGTGAAACTAAGTGTGAGGTAAAAATCGAGAGTGAGAGTGTGGTGAGGCATTTTTGAGCTAACAAGTTTGTTGTTTTGTTGTTCATTATTGTCTTTTCTTTTAGGTACCATGGCTTCCACCAATCTCGATGCCATATTTGACCGCATCACTGATAATATTGAAGACATGAAAGGGCACATTGAAAGGCTACACCAATTGGTATCCACACTTATCCCAACAAATCCAAAACCTAAGGTCCAAACACCTTGCGGTGAGAGCTTCCCGAAGGAAGTTGCTGCCCAAACTTGTGAAGAAATTTCATACCGAGGTAAAGATGAACATACTCATGAAAGTCAAGGAAAAATAGCTAACTCTTATACTTCGGTACATGTGAATGATGAACATGTGACTAATAAGCCGTTTAGTGTGAGTAGTAGCTTACCTACATATGAGTATATTGATTCCTTACCACGTGTGGATGATGTACATGTTGTGCAAGTGGATACACTAGTTGATCCTATAGATGACCGGATAGACTCTTCTAGTAAGATCGATTTGTGTCCACCTAGTGTTGAAGCTATTGTGTTGAATGAAAGTACATCATCATGTGAAAAATGTGTTGATCAACTTGTGTGTAAAACTTGCCCACCACTTGAGAATATGTGTGATATGATTAATGAATCTCAAGTGAGTGAAGAATTTGAAGATATTGGTCAAGGACAAAGGAGTGAACCCGTGAGCCTATGTTGTTGTAAAGATTCTAATGTTTGCTTGGCTCATAGGGTTAATCATGTGCTTGACATATCTTTGAAAAATGATTTTGCTTGTACTCCTTTGCATGACACCCACCCGTGCTTGACAAATATGGTGACTTGAATTGTGATCCCTTTGATGTTAATGGTGGTTTGTGTCTACTCGAGAACCGTAAGGCAAATGTGTCATTGTCTCTTTGGGGTGTTGCTCATATCCGTGCATCCATGTTTGACACACTTGTATTTAAGTTATGTGAACCACAACTTGAGGATGCCAAATTGTATTCTTGTTTGTGGAAGGGTCCAAGGATGTTAAAGGCTTCTTGTCACCTTCATGGGGTTGGACAAGTTGAAGTATCTTGTGGGACTCTTGGGAGCGTGTTTCACATCATTTGTAGAGGGAAGCCTAGTTCTTGGGCAAACTACTTTCCTTGGATTGGATTGTTGCATGGTAGTTTCCCTATTCTCCCTATTGGTATGACTCCCTTGATGGAAAGCCTTCCCTCGGTAAGTGGTTGGAAGGAAAGAGGTCCTACGTGCTTGCAATGTCCCTTTCTCTCGTTGTGTGTTCCTACTTGTGAATACATCTTAGATGAGAATTGTGTCTTTGGTGACTTTATTCACTACCTATATGCATATGATGATATTCATGATGTTGTTGGATATACATCGTATAAGAGGCGTAGTCTTGGTTTTTGTCCCTTAATTCTTGATGTTCATCCGAGCCCTTTCGTTTGTGATGTTGTACAAAAGCTTTTCATAGTTAACACAAAGGATCCTTGGTTGTACTTCAAGTGTGTACCACCGTGGCATGATAGTGCTAATTGTTTATTTTTCTAACCCTAACCCTCATGCCATGAGGATGTGTACTTGTTTGTTTCCTCTTTGATTTTGCAAAGGTACGGATTCGAGGTCGAATCCTTTTCAAGAAGGGGAGGATGATACGAGTACGATCACGTAGATGGACTTATGAGGGCGTACGTTATACCCGAGGCTTAGTGTGTACAATGAAGTGCAAAGGATCACCTAATCCACTACATACACTAAAAGGGTCAAATCAGTCCACTACATACACTAGAGGGGTGCCCCTTCACTAAGGGGACTTTTGGTCATTTTACCTATTATTTGTAATAAACTATAAATAGAATAATGTAGGGTTTCATTAGGGAGATTTTGATGAATATTATGAGTTTATAACACTTGAAACATTTCCTCTCTAAGGAGAGAAGACCACCAACCCAAAATTATAACTAGGGAAATCAACTTGAGTATGGAATCGCTCGTGTTGGATTCAAGCTTGGAAACGTTGGATGCTTGGGAGATCGGGGTCACTCTTGTGCCAACGTAAGAGTTAGGTATTTGATGTGTGTGATGTTAAAGGCCTAAGAGTGGAATAAGCTTTTTGGGTTTTTAATATTATACCTTCAATTTGTCTAACTATCTATCCTTTTGTTTCTTTGTAATCATGTAGTAGTGTTGATATTGTAACCGTGTGTTTGTGTTGTTAATGTAGAACCCGAAATTAGTCTATTGTTCATCTTGTTTTTGTTGTGTTGCTACTGTTTTGGTGTTATTACGCCATTGTGCCTTGTATTCTTCTTGTTGGTAGCGAATCCGAGAGGAGTCACCAAAAAAGGTCCTCAGTATCTTGGCTAGTGGGCTGATTTTGGTATTTTGTTTCGTGTTTCCTTATCTTTCTTGTATCAGTATGGTTTTCCTATCTCAGCTTTCAAGCCTATTTGTTGTTCCAAGAAGAGTCTAAGTTTTTCACTTGATAAGCAACTCTTGTTCCTTGTTTCTTTTCATACTTACGTGGGTTGCCTAATTTATTCTTTCTTGGGAGGGTATTCGGGTAAGAGGGATGTTTGTTTGTATGTGAAGTTTGATCCACCTTGGCAAGATGCTATGATTTATTACACTAATCCTAACCCGCATACCTTGAGGAACTTATTTGCTTGTCCGTCTTATTGTTTTGCAAGGTTCAAATTCGAGGACGAATCCTTTCTAAGGAGAGGAGGATGATACGGGCCAAAGAGGCATCTTAGCACTCGAGGACATGAAGACGTGAGTGAAGATTCGAGCTTGTGGGGCTGCCCATCCAAGGAACAAGCTTTGAAGTATTGAGAACAAGTCCCAACACTCCAAAACCGTCCAAGGAGTACACTACAAGGCCACCCCTTTGTTTGGGCTCATTAAGGGCCTTTTGGTCATTTTTGTAATAAGTGTTGCCCTAGTCTCTAAATAGAACATTTAGGTCATTTTGTCATTTAGACTTAGATGATATATTTTGTAAACTCTTTGAGAGTGTCTTGCAAGGTGGAATCCTTGTGGCAAGTGCGGACATCACTTGTGTTGATAACAACCTTAGAAATGGTGGTTGCTTGGGAATCCAATTCCCTTGAGGTCCCGTAAGAGTGTAGGTGTTTAATATTACTTGTTGTTTGTGTTTGGTGTTTAATATACACCTTAGTGCTTAAACTTGTAGTATTTCATGTCTCACTATCTATCCTTTTAGTTATTGTCATCTTGTATCCGTTTGTGTTGCTTGTTCTTCTCACGTTGGGGACTGTTTTGTGTGTTCGTGGGCTGTTTTGGTATCAAAACGACCCCTAAGATTACACAAAAATTGACTCTTGAAAGCCTGCGGAACCACAAGATGAATATGGAATTATCCTCCTTAGGTCATTACACTAAAAGTACTACAATAACATACCCAGTGTACTCCCACAAGTGTGAAAATGTACATATTTTATTTAGAATACAATGTACATCAGCTGAAATCTTAATTTAATTGTACAATAATACATACTCTGATATTATAAATACTACAACCATTGGGAAAGAGCATGTTAAGCCCCTTATAGTTTCTTGGTTTTACTGATATAACTCGAAATTTGATAACCTGGGAGCAGGGATAGCGAGTAGCCTCTCGTTTTTTTTTATGACGAGTCCAAATCCCTCTGAAAAATCAACGTTTTCGCCCTCAGGGAGTTTCCAATCAAAGGAATGCAGCAATGAAGCCAACACAAACATGAGCATTTTCTCTGCTAAAGGAAGTCCAGCACAAATTCTCCTCCCTGATCCAAATGGAAGGTAATTCATATTATTTCCAGCATATTCTAAATTCGTAGAGTTCAAAAATCTTTCTGGCTGAAATTCCAACGGACTCTCCCACACTTGAGGATCCCTCTGAATTGCATAAGCATTCAAGAATACTTTAGTTCCCTCTGGTATTGTGTATCCACCTACTATTGCAGATTGGCTCGGGCGCTTTGGGAGAAGCAGTGGTAATGCAGGATGTAAACGTAACGTCTCCTTTATAACTGCATCAAGATAGTGAAGATTTGGTAAATGTGATTCTTCAACAATGTTATTCACCCCTACAACATCTTTCAATTCCTGCTGCACCTTTGCCATTATCTGCGGAGTATTCAGAAGCTCCGCCATTACCCACTCGACCGTTGTGATTGTAGTGTCAGTCCCACCAATCATAATGTCCTACAACACAAAAACATATATGAAGACAGGGGAAATGAACTTAGTCGTAGCAGGGATTTTGTAATGGTTGATTCTACCTTTAGGTAGAGGAGAATCCAGGATTTTAAGTTTATGGATTCTGAAAAGCAACTCTTTCAGTTTATTGGGTTTTGGATAAATTATTTATACATATTAAATGAATTTCTTACTACAAATATATAGTCTGTGTCAAAGCTACCGGGTCTGCCGAATCCGTAACCTCTTGTTGCTCTACCCCTGCCAGTTCGAGGTGGAGCAGTCATGTTTAGGTATGAGTATGTATATCTTTTTAAGACTTCAAAAAAAAAAAAAAAAAAAAGAAAAAAAAAAAAAGCAATCCTGTACTCCAAGGGTTGTGACGTAGATAGCATACCCAAACGGAAACATTAGTGGCTGCTTTCACGGCTCGAACTCGTAACCTTTATGTTATCCGAGAATGGATTTTAGTTCTTAATTAAGATGCGCGAATCACATAATTAGCTAAATAAGTCTTAAAAAGTTTGTATGACACTGTTAAATCTTCAGACTGATAATGTAAATAGAAATTAGAAAAGATATAAGAACCATATAACTTACCACCAAGATGGCCTTTATTTTCACCAAGTCCAGTGATATACCAATATCTTTCTGTTCCATTAGCTCTAACAGGATCTGTATAAAATCTTTCTTCTCATTCCTCTGGATTTCACCCTCTCTTTTGGCTGAAAGCATATTCATGCGTTCGTTTATGAGAGGATCCAATATACCATCAATCAACTTCAAAATAGCCGCCATCTCTTTCTGTAATCCTTGTAAGTCAAACCTGGCAAGCATAGGGAAGAAGTCTGATATGTTAGGCTTTCCCATAATTTGACCAAAACTTACCACCAATTCCCTGACTTCTTTTCCATCTTTTCTATGCTTCTCCATCTCCTCGACAAAATTGCTGCCAAAGATCATACTCATGACTACATTCATCTCAGTTAAAAAGGCCAATTCAGCAATGTCAACGGGGTGACCAACCTTGGTATGCACATTTCTGATAGTCTTTCTGACCTCGTGTCTCCGAAGGCTATAACAGGCTTCAACGTTCCTGTTGCTTAGCATCTCCCTTACAAACAGTTTGCGCATACCACGCCAGTAGGAGCCATAGGGAGAAAATGAAATATCTAGTCCACCATATGTGGCCACCAATCCTGCAATTGGAGGGTCACGGTTGGCAAAAACGGAGTCTTGATCACGAACCACTTCTTTGGCTAAGGATGGTGAATTCAACACAATACATAGTTTGCTTCCTAGCCATAATTTGTAAATTGGACCATACTGTTGGGACAACTCTGTGAGCTGGTGATGCAAATTGGGGCGGAGAAATGGTAAGAATCCCACAATTGGAAGGCCTTGAGGGCCTGGTGGCAACCTGGATTGTTTTTTGTTTGAGGTCAATTTGTACCATAGAATAGTCAGGAACACAATTGAAAGGGTGAGAGCTGGTAGACGAAGATCGTTTAAAGGTGCTAAAGCCATATTTAGTGTAAAGACAGTTTCAGCACTTCTAATTCTAATCTCTGGAAGGACACCAATTATTTTAACCTCGCAATGAAATCGCTCTAAATCTTTAGCTCAATCTTTAGTGCAATTTATAATCCCGTATTTCTCCATCATTATATATAAACCTCTCATTTGTAACTAACTAAGATCAGACTTCATGATCAATAAATATATAAGTCAATTTTTGCGTCCATATAGATATGACCTATGTTGTTAGGACTCTTCACAATGTTGTCGCACTATGTTGGATCCTCAAAAAATGTACTCCCTCTATTTCAATTTGTTCGTCTTACTTTCCTTTTTAGCCCATTTCAGAAGAATGCCTCTTTCCTTTCTTGGCAACTCATTAATTCTAACTTTTCATATAATAGGTTTAAGAACACAAGATTAAATGACGTTTTGGTACATTGTACCTATTTTTAGTTTAAAACTACAGGATTCAAAATCTACCGTGCCAAGTCAAATTGAAACGGAGGGAATATTACTTTTGAAGGATGCGACACGCACCAAACGACATTTGAAAAGTATAGCAACATGGGATAAGACATCATATTTGAGAAGTTCAGCAACATAGGACAAGACAGAAACAGTTGAAAAGTGAAATTCTATCTCATCAACTCAACAGTAATGCAGTAGTGACCAACAACTGATTTGAACTCTGACAAGGGAAAAAGGAAAGGTTGATTTGGTCATATTTGAACACCTTGGAAGTTGATACGCCCAAATTACACCTCTCTTACGAGAGAGTAAGCGGTCGTTGTCAAATATATAACCCAACTAGGTTGGGGTCGAATCCCACAGGGAATATGGTGCTAATTAAGTTGTATGCAGATTAGTTGACTTTTAATCGTTTGATTCCGTAAAATAAATAAGGGGATTTGATTCAGTTCACAAATTAATGGTTTCAGTTTAACAAGATGAAATATGTGTAGTAGTATTCAAATTCAGAGAAATAGCAAGCTAGGGTTATGTCCACCTTATAGTTTTCAATACTTTCTAACTATGGGCGTTACGAATTCATACATGCATCGTGTTTACAGAGAAACGTATTGTATTTAATAACATAATCCTAGTGTTTCTCAACCATCAAGGACTAATTCACTTTAGTTCTCTCGAATCAAAAGCGTTTACCAAAAACAATACGAAATCTCCAAGTAGTTAATCCTGGTAAGGCATTAACTTATGAAATAGGGGTTGGTAATCCTATTTTCTTGTCACTGCTCTCTTTTCCGAACAACAACCTTTCTTTCGAACAAGTTACGTTTTAAGGCATATCCTCTATGTTTGCAACCACGAGAATTCAAGATAAGCGAAGAGAGTATGATATAAACAAGTCAATGCATAATGAATTCAAAACCCAAAGCAATAAATTGTATGCTACAAGGCTTCCATAACCCTAACTAATAAACTTAGCTACTCATGAATAAAACAAAAATCATCACAAATATATTCATCATACCAAAAACTAGAAGACGATCTTGGTGTGCGAATGGTGAAAGTAAGAGAGAAGAAACGTTTTTCTCTCTCGCCACCCTAAGCCGCTATTCTCCTCTCTCTGAATAATACAGAATAATTGAATTATCAATAAAAATTCAGCATTAAGCTTTTTAATAATCTTTTCTCTCATAATTGTCTTCTAGGTCCCTGAACTAATTATAAATGACAAACTAGTCTTGGACATAGTTTCTAGGCGCCACATTTGGTCCAGATTGTAGTTTCTAGGCGCCACATTTGGTCCAGGTTGCTACTCTCTCTTGTGTCATATGTCATCCGCATTCCATAGTCCCATAATGTCTTCATCTACCTCATTAATGCTTGAAATCATGCTAATCACATCGGTTAGCTCAATTACATAGAAATAGAGTAAAAACATAAGAAACTAGGCACTTTGTTCACTAAACATAGCTAAAATATGGATAAATTATGGTGCTTAGGCGTATAAATACACCCAAGATCAGAAGTTTGAAGGGACCAACCAATATCACATAGAAAGAAAGTGATTCCTCCTATATGGTAAAAACTGCACATATATGACATAACATACCATGAGAGGCATTTTTGCCAAGAAAAACTCACTGCATTAACACCATATATATTTAAAAAAATCCTGAAGAATAAAGATATCTTGGATAAGACAATAAGTGACTGTTGAAAGTCTGCAAAACCACAAGATGAACATACCTCCCACAACACTACTCTTTCTTCAATCGTCGAACCATTTCTTTGTCTCGGATGAAAATTAAAGTTTCTCATAGCCATAGGAATAGCTTGTTTGGCCAAGCTTTTGGGCAGTTAACAATGTTTTTGAGTAGTAACAAAAGTTGACGAAAATAGCTTTTATCCCAAACACTTTTGAAGTCTTGATCAAATACAAATCACTACTCCGATATTGATAAAAGTACTTCACAAACTGCCAATCTCCAAAAATACCTTTTCAATTAGCACTTCTAACAAAATATTTTTGAAAATAAACAAATTCTGAAAGCTTGACTAGAAAAACTATCAGTCATCCTGAAATATGGATACCGGTTCATTCTCGTTTTTTCAACAAACTAATAAATGTTGTTGTACCCATATTGGATCTTCCAGACAGAATCCGACACGTACAAAGCCCCATGTTTGAAAAGTCAAGAAGACGAGAACAAGCAAATCCAATCTTTATCTCCTAGGAAATAATGCAGTAGTGACCAAAATAGATTTGAACTTTGAACTGGGAAAAAATAAGGTTGTATGCTCAGATAGAACACCTGAAGGGGAGCCTTGGAGTAATTGGTAAAGTTGATCAGGAGGTCACTGGTTCAAGCCTTGGAAACAGCTTCTGGCAGAAATGCAAAGTACGGCTGCATACAATACACCCTTCCTCGGACCGTGCTCATGGAGGAAGCTTTAGTGCACTGGGCTATCCTTTTTATGCTCACATAGAACACCTTGGAAGTTAGAAAGGACTAACCAACATCAAATCCAAAGAAATTGGCTGTTCCTATATAATATTCCCCGATTTTAATTTATGCAGTACCATTTGACTTAATACAAAGTTTAAGAAAAAAAAAGGATGAAAAGACTTTTGAAACTTGTAGTATAAAACAAACTTCAGATATTTTATGTAACTATAAATCATTTCATTAAGGATATATGAAAATTTCAAAGTTAAGTTGGTTCTAATTATAGAACGATGCACATATATGACATAACATACCATAAGAAATCATGGAATTTCAGTAACTTAGTTGGTTGACTATTGAACTTTCACCTTGTTGGTGGAGGTTTCAATTCACCACCTTATAATCCCCTTCGCCGTGAAAAAAAAAAAAAGCATACCATTAGAAACTGTCTATCACAATCATGCAATTTCAGCATGATGGCCTCAAATCTTGCAATTTCAGCAAATCTTGCAAAATTTGAAGTCTTTGACAATCATGGCCTCAAATATCCCATTAGGTCTCTTTGTCAACTCAATGCTTTATCACCATACATTAGAAAACGGGACTATTTCTTTGTGTGTGTTTTTTCTTTTATTTGGACAGACAAAAATCAAAGTTTCTCGTATGATATTGAGCTTATTTGGCCAAGTTTCTGGAAAGCAAAACAAAAAAAAAATTATTTAAAAGAAAATGCTTAATTTATATAATTGAAGTGTGTGGTTAAGTTTTAAGGAGAGAAAAAAAATACTACTACTAATTGTTTTTGAGCAGTAACAAAAATAGTTTTTTGAGGAGGCAAAAAAAAGTTGTATTTCTCGAAAAGTATATCTGGAATCTTAGCCAATCATAAATTGTTGCTTTAATATTGGAAAAATATTTTTCAAATTGATTAGTGAAACACAAATTGTTACTCTATAAAGATTTGGTCAAATTGACTATGATCAGTCTCTCTAAACATAGGGGTGTGACATGTAAATAATGATGAATACAATACATGTCTTTCTCATACATACATTTGTGGTATTTTTTTAACTTTAATTTCTAACTATTAAGGTTAAATTATTTGATTTGGTGTATCGGATGTAAGTAAGCCAGATGAGGGCTCAAGTGATCTTCAAGATCTCTAATGCTACCAAGTACTAACAACAGATCTATAGTTCAAGCCTGATATAGGATCAAAAAAGCCTATCAACTGATCACCAAAAAAATCAAAAAGGTGAATTCTACACGATGCAGAGTCTACTATGTAGTCATAAAACTCAAAATTCTAGCTCTGTCTCTACTCACTTGTATGGTCCGGTATACAAGTTGTGGCTAGGACCACAATTGGAAGGCCACGAGGCGCCAGCAGCAACCTGACTTCTTCCTTGTGTGTTATAGGAGTATTTGATGTTCATTAACTGGTACCATTGAACTATCAGGAGCACAATTGAAATGGTGAGACCTGCAAGACTTTGCTCGTTTAGAGGTCCTGAATCAATGTTTTGTAGGAAGATAGTATTGATTTTTGAAATGATTCCGACTGCATTTAATCTCGAACATTGAAGTTGCATAAATTTTATTACTCAAATCTCCTCACCTCAGCAAGTAACATATACTATAATTTTTGTAAATTATAGTTCTTGCGTGATGCAATAAAGACTCTAGGTAGTACAGTGACCCAAATAGTCATGTTCTTGATTGAAGCATAGAAATTTTGGTACCAGAACACTCACAGAATTTTCATTAACTATCACTTGAGACAAATATTGTAAAAAGCACATGGTTAATTTTACGTGGTATATCATAACTTAATATAAGTAAATAATTAGTTCTAACTATCGACTTTAAAAAAGCGCAGGCCCTTCATAAGGTGTTGAGATTACAGGATCTCACTGATTTGCCAAGATTCTAGAATAGACCTACTGAACTAGTGGTAATTCAGGCACACCGAATTGCAGGTTTTATATTCTTGATGTGTACCAACTGTATAGACACTTTTCAGATGCATCCCATTTTCATGGAGCACATTCCGTAGTTCATCATACAAAAGATGGAATCATCACGCAGAGCACGACTCTCTAACAGAACTCATACAGTGTTGGATTGGACAATCTTGGAGTAGGTATAGCCACCAAAGGTGTTCTCTTCTTCATAACAATCCCAAACTTCTCTGTAAGGTCTAATTTCTCTCCTTCGGGCAACTTCCAGTCGAAAGAATGAACAAGTGAAGCCAGTAAATACATGAACATCCTCTCTGCCATGGCTATCCCTGCACAAATTCTTCTCCCAGAACTAAACGGTAAGTAGTTGAAATCACTTCCACTATAATCCCATTTATTGTCCAAAAATCTCTCAGGATGGAACTCAGTTGGATTTTTCCAGATAGAATGATCTCTCTGTATGGCCCATACATTTATGAAAACACGAGATCCTTTAGGAACAGTGTATCCTCCCACAGTGCATGTTTCACTAGGACAATGTGGCACCAAGAGTGGAAGAGTTGGATGTAAGCGCAAGACTTCTTTCATAATTGCATAGAGATACGGTAATTGCTGAATATGAAACTCTTCCACAATATTATTTTTTCCCACAACTATCTCTAGTTCTTCTTGTAATTTCCTCAGGACGTCCGGTTTGTTCATAATTTCAGCCATGGCAAACTCAAGTGTGTTGGTGGTTGTATCAGTTCCACCGAGAACCATATCCTGCCCATAGTAGTTGTGAAGTTATTATCTTGTACGACAATATTTTTTATATTTGCAGCAGTAATATTGGAGTTAAAGTTCAAGGCTACGACCACCACCACCACAACATACTCAATATACTCAAGGGAAAAATAGTCCGAAGCAGTCAAAAAAAAGAAGTAATAGAAGTACAAGAAATAATAGATAGTAACAAAAACAACAGATAGTGCAGTGTTCACAGTCTTGATTCACAGTTAAGTCTTCCCATATTATCTAATGCTAAATTTGCGACTTTCCTTAATGCAGTCCAATAAAAGGTAGCAACTAACAGTTCAGGACATGAATATATGAATCTGATTCCTCTAATATTTATTACTCATCTGCTGCAATAATTCTTCAATACATTTACAATCTTATTTTTAACTTTTATCAGCATCCGACCCACTTATTATGACTAATATCACTATAAGCCAAACTTTTTCATCCGTAACAGATAGGGAAATAGACTATTTGAAATAAAAACTCAACTTTGCAACCAGCACCATGTCTAATGAGTGAATTTTCCTAGCAGAAGAACACAACCAACTGCGTAGGACATGAATTTACGAATCTGATTCTTCTGAAATTTGTTTCCTATATGCCACGATAATTCTTCTATAAATTTACAACCCCACTGTCTATTTTTGATCCTTTTATAATTAAAAAGAAAAAATCTGCCAGCATGATCAGTGTAAGGTCATAATTAATTTATATAGATAAGGTATGAATGGCTGACGACAAATACAATCTTGTCTACTCAATAATAATTCAGTGATGACTATGATTGATTTGATGTTTGGAACTGGAGAGAGAACATTACTTTCTGGTTCATTCGAGAAAAACACATTTAGAAGGAAACAACCAAGATCACATAGTATAATGGAAGGAACAGATTTCCTGTGTAGTAGAATGCACAACTGATAGAACATACTTGATTTCACTCATAGTCAGAGGCATTTTGGTATCTGCTTCATCTTTCAACTTTAGCAAAACTTGCAAAAAGTCCTTGCTTTCTTGGCCAACACCAGTTCCCATCCCACCAATTCTATCCGAGTTTTGTCTTTGGTCAATTATGCTCTCAAATATCTTGTCAAATCTCTTGGTCAACACCTTCATCTTCTTTGTAACACCCTGCAAATCAAACCAGGCCAAGCCCGGGTAAAAATCGGAAACATTTGGAGTACCTAACAGCCCCGTTATCGCGGTCACAATATGCCTAAACTCAGCTCCAAGACTAGCTCTTTCCTCACCCTTCACTGTACCACCCCATAACATGCTTGTAATCACATTAAACACAGTTAGGAACATCTGTTCACCAACATTCACAGGCGATCCTGACTGATTATAGAAGTAATTGATCGATTGTCTAAGCTCCCTTCGCCTTAGTGCATGAAAAGAATCTAAAATAGAACCACTTAGCATTTCACGAACACAAACCCTCCTCAGCATGCGCCATTTCGGTCCATAAGGAGTCCAAACTATGTCTTTGCCACCATAGGAAGATTCTCTAGCAGCAGCAGGCATATCTCTGTTAGCAAAAATGGTATCTTGATCCTTAAGCACCTCACGAGCTAAGGAAGGAGAAGTAATAATAATCCCAACTTTTCTACCAAGCCAGAGTGTACAAATGGGGCCGTAAGTTTGAGATAGAGATGCAAAACAGGTATGGAGTTCAGGATCAAGAGAATGGAGATTGCCTATCAAGGGCAACGCTTTAGGTCCTGGTGGTAATGGCGATAATCCCTTCTTTGAGTTACTGATGAAAAAACAAACAAACCATAGTAAAGCTAAAATTCCAAGAAAATAGGAGAAAATTAAACCCTTTTGCTCAATGTTGAGTTCTTGCAGGGGCCATGGGAAAGAATCAAACAGGGGTTTGTAGATTTTGAGAGACATTATCTGATGGAAATGGAAAATGGTATAAGCAATGTGGTGGGAAACTGGAAGCTATTGCACTACTTAAAAGAGAATTGAATTTCCTAAATGAACGAGATATTTTGGATGAAAAATGTGAAAGTTTATAACATAAATGACATATATGTATCCATAGCATAACATTAAAAATATATACAGACCGATAGTATGAGATATTATTAAATCATTTTCAATGGTAGAAAACAAATATGAACAAGAACACACAGATTTATGTGGAAACTCTTGCGGGAAAAACCACGGGTAGAGGCAGAGGATGTTTCACTATAATGAAAGGAGAGAGTACAATGTGGAGAATGCGTATTTTTTGGATACCCCAAAACAACCCACTAAATGAATTTGTATAATATGTTTATACAAAAAAGTCCTAGGCCCAAAAAACATAAAGGTCCACGGGCCTAGCGGCCCGGTCCCTACGTTACCACCACAAACCCAATTGAAAATCACAAACATGAGTTGCACCGCGAAACTTTCTGGGCCGGATCAACAAAATTCGGGTCACAACTCTAACAATCTCCACCTTGACATGAATTCTAATTCAGAACTCAAATCCATTTCAAGACAAACTCTCCACCTCTTCCACAAAAGCCCCTAAAGGCACATCTTAACAGCTAACAGTAACCAAGTCCAAGCAATGCTCAAACTTGGCACTTGGTAGTGTATTAGTCATCATATCAGCAGGATTATCATGAGTACTAATCTTGCTCACCACAATATCACCACGAGCAATAATTTCACGCACAAAATGATACCGAACATCGATGTGCTTTGTCATCTCGTGAAACATCTGATCTTTTGTAAGGAAGATAGCACTCTGACTGTTGCAAAAGACCGTAGTAATCTGTAAGTCTTTGCTAAGTTCACCAAACAGACCCTTCAACCAAATAGCTTCCTTGAAAGCCTCTGTAATAGCCATATACTCTGCCTCAGTAGTTGACAAAGCAACCGTAGTCTGTAAGGTAGCTTTCTAACTAATAGCACAACCACCAATGGTGAAAACATAACCTGTAAGGGATACCCTTTTATCATGATCTCCTGCAAAATCAAAATCAACATACTCTACTCCATCTCTATTTCGCCCAAACTGCAAACAAACATCAGCAGATCTATGCAAGTATCTGAAAATCCACTGAACTGCTTTCCAATGTTCTTTTCCAGGATTTTCCATATATCTTCTAACTGCACTGACGACATGAGATAAATCTGGTCGGAAACACACCATCGCATACATAAGAAACCCGACAGCACTAGAGTATAGAACTCGAGATATATAGTCATGCTCATCATCTGTCTTTGGAGATAAAGTGGCTGAGAGTTTGAAGTGAGCTGCCAATGGAGTACTTATTGGTTTGGCATTTTACATATTGAACCTGTAAAGCACTTTCTCAATATACCTTTTCTAACTCAAGTATAACTTACACTTCTCTCTATCCCTCATAATTTCCATGCCAAGAATCTTCTTTGCTGCTCCTAGATCCTTTATCTCAAACTCCTTGTTGAGATGAGATGAGCTTTGACTTTTATTATCTCTCTCATATCCTTTGCTGCAATCAACATATCATCAACATACAAGATAAGATACACGAACGAACCATCACTTACCTCCTTGAAGTAGACATAACTATCATAACTACTCCTCCGAAATATATGAGAGGTCATAAAAGAGTCAAACCTCTTATACCACTGCCTGGGAGACTGTTTTAATCCATAAAGAGACTTTTTCAGCAAGCATACATAGTCTTCCTTTCCTGAGACTACAAAACCCTCTGGTTGCTGCATATAGATATCCTCCTCAAGTTTTCCATGTAAGAATGCATTTTTGACATCCAACTTCTCAAGCTCAAGATCATGCATGGCCACAATACCAAGCAAGGCTCGAATCGAACTATACTTTACAACTGGAGAAAACACATCTGTGAAGTCAACACCTGGAACCTGACTGTAACCTTTAGCAACTAGTCTTTCTTTATACCTAGCATCTTCAACTCCCGATGTTCCTTCTTTCTTTTTGAATACTCATTTGCAATGGACAACTTTCTTATCTTTAGAAAATCTTACCAAATCCCATGTGCCATTCTTATGAAGTGATTTCGTCACCTCCTTCATAGCAATCATCCATCGGCCAGGATCATCACAACTAACTGTCTCTGAGTAAGAAGAAGGTTCTTTACCGAAATTAATACCTTCTGCTACATTCAATGCATAAGCAACCAAATCAGCTTCAGCATACTTCTGAGGAGGTCTAATATCTCTTCTAGGCCTGTCTTTAGCAATAGAATATTGTGGCGTCACTGGTGGGGAAGAAGAAATAATACCACTCTGTATCTCCGGGCTAGACTGAGAAGTAGGCACTGGTGTAGACTCTGCTCCAATTTGCAATTCAACGTGGGTGAATGACTTTTGCTGATTCATGTCACTCAGCTCATCTGAGGATGAATCACTAGATTCGAAGGAAGCCCGAAGCATGGCAGTTTCATCAAACACAACATCCCTGCTAATTATAACCTTTCTGCTTTTTGGACATCAAAGCTTA
Source organism: Capsicum pubescens (assembly GCA_030864215.1). NCBI lineage: Eukaryota > Viridiplantae > Streptophyta > Magnoliopsida > Solanales > Solanaceae > Capsicum > Capsicum pubescens. The sequence continues at coordinate 349,395,638 of CM061538.1, read as the reverse complement.
TAACCTTTAACACCAGGCTTATAACCCATAAATAAGCACTTGACAGATCTAGGTTTCAACTTTCCATTATCAACATGAGCATACGCAGGACATCCAAATATCCTCAAATGAGAATAGCTAGCAGGAGTACCAGACCATACCTCTTGTGGAGTCTTTTATCAATCGCGACTGAGGGAGAGCGGTTAATAAGAATACAAGCTATGGAAGCAGCTTAGGCCCAAAAAGACTTATGTAAACCAGCATTAGATATCATACGATGTACCTTCTTCATTATAGTCCTATTCATTCGTTCAGCCACACCATTCTGCTGCGGAGTATGACTAACAGTCAAGTGCCTCACAATGTAATGACCCTTAAGGTCATTTTCCATATTTATGCTTATCTTCACCGTTTGAGCTTCTCCATAGCTTCCACAATTCATTTATGACTTATTGGGACTGAGGGTTCGGTTACCGGGCAGTTCGTTTGGTTTTTAGAGTCAATTCCCTGTTTAGAAGTCTTCGTTGGTTCCAAATGGCCACCGATTAAAAACTTCAGCGAAACGATCTCGGATGAAAATTTTGACTACGCCAGCATACCTTAAATATCAATTTTTGTCTAGGTAGACCTTTGGATCGGGTCCCAATGCATCCGAGCTCATTTCGACCTATTAGTCGGAAAGTCATAAAATCGAAACTATATATGTGAGCCCCACTTTTTTCCTAAACGACCTTTTATGGAAATTTTGATGATTCCAATGGATTTTAATTGTTGTTTACACTCAAATTTCACTATTGGATCATATATTTTGGGTCCCGGATGAGCTCCGAGGGTCAAAAACAAGTTTTTGACTTTGCTGTCACAGGGTACCGCGTCTGTTCGCCGAAGGGGTCTATAAATAGACCCAAGGTCGCGATTTTGGGGATTTTCTTTCACATTTGAGAACCTAAAACCCTAAATGGGTATGATAACTCGAAATTGAGTCTTGTGGATGTCTAGGGAGCTTGGTAAACATCTTTTATCATGATTATCATCTGGATTAAGGTAAGATTTCATCACTTTATTGGTGAATTTCATTGTTCTTGACCCAAAATCCCAATTTATCTTAGGGCTTGATTTAGCCCCAAATTTCGTTTGTTTTCACCCATAAATTGAGGGTTATGCTTCCTTGGTGGTAGATGAGCATTGGGTTGACCTCGGAAATGCGATTTCCGTATGTGGGACCCACTTGGGGTTTTTGGTGTCATTTTTGGACCCGAAGCACAATAGTGCAATATGGGTATCGTTAGACTCGTACTGATGAGTAGTTTTTTTTTTATAGTGTGATGGCATTTTGGGGATTGTGAAGTGAAGGAGAGCATGTGGTGCTTAAAGTGTGATTTTGCGGTTTAGCCTTGAGGTAGGCTTCTGTCTACTCTTCTTCATGGATGAAGTATGATATATATTGCGTGTGAACGTGAATTTTAAGATTGATATTGGATAGAATGACTTAGTAATGAATATACATATAAGTTTGGAGATTAGATAGGGTTTGGACCCGTTGGTTGAATTACTTAATACCCTTGTAGAATCCTATTGTCTTCTCCCTAGTTTGGGTAAATATGTAGCATGGATATGATATAATGCTATGCTCGGAATATGGTTTTAGCATTTGAAGCATGATTTGTATATTTAGCCTTATTGGGCTAGTGTGATAGTTTTGGAACCGTAAGTTTGGTAGAGTTGACTTGAGTACCCTTGTTTCTAGTCGAAGTTACTATCTTAGGCGTTAATATGGCTTGCTTGAAATCTAGAGGATGAACTAGATACCTTAGCCTAGTTTAGAGCATAGTATGCCTAATTATGAAAATTATGGATTAGAAGTGGGATCATCCGACCCACTTAGGCCAAGATTTGTGTTAGCCTTTGTGGGCTTAGTTGCGGATAGTACACCTAGTTGAGACTAATGATCCTTATTTATGAGAATTACTTGGTGAATTGATAAATTGTGATGATTTTCGTCGGATTATGATTAGTGGCCCATAGAGATGCATTTTCCTCTTTATTGTGATATTTGGCCCCTAGAGATGCATTTTCCTCTTTATTATGATATTTGGCCCATAGAGATGCATTTTCCTCTTAATTATGACACTTTGCCCATAGATATGCATTTTCCTCTTTATTATGATATTTGACCCATAGAGATGCATTTTCCTCTTAATTATGATATTTTGCCCATAGAGATGCATTTTCCTCTTAATTATGATATTTGGCCCATAGAGAAGCATTTTTCTCTTAATTATGATATTTTGCCTATAGAGATGCATTTTCCTCTTAGTTATGATATTTGGCCCATAGAGATGGTTTTTCTCTTAGTTATGATTATTGAGCCTATAGAGACGATTTTCCTCTTGGTCATGATGCATAACCTATAGATATGAGATATCTAATAGAGGCGATATGCTTGTTGATATTATGCCTCCTAGATGTGAGATGCCTCCTATATGTGAGATGATTATAGATATGCTACGGTTTATAAATATGATTATTGATATGAATCCCGAATATGTATATGGGCCTAAGGACATGATTATGATATTGTGATTATTCCTGATAAATTAATGGGCCAAGGGCCGTGTTATGGTACTGATTAAATATCCAAGAAGTGTTTATCATTGTGAATGATGTGATTGCGATTTATGAATATGTATATGTTTGTATACACATCTCTCCGGTATGGGACGGAGAAAGATGCGGTATGGTACTTATTATTTCATTGATTGAATACTGGTGATGGCATGCATAGGTTTGGTACGTTCATGATTATTTTCCATTATAAATGATGTGATTATAGCCGAACTTGGTAACTATTGAACTTGATGGCTAGGAAGCTAATGTATTAGTTAATGAATCTTGCTTAGTTGGAACATGGTAGCTAATGATGGTCAGTTAATGAATGATGTCATTTAATAAAAGATGGTTAGGCGACAAGTAGTAATGTGTTGTCTAGTAATGATTAACAAAAATAGGATGAATAGTTGATAATAATGAATGGTGGATAAATGATGGTTTGGTCTAATGATGAACCTAGACTAGATGTTAGATGTTGACTATTAAATGAATAGTTGTTATTTGTTATCCCGTGAATAAGGATAATGTTTAGGCTAATAACTAGAGGTTATGTGATGACTAGTGAACTAGCGGTTTAATAATAATAAATGTTGGTTATCTAATAACAAGTAATTGGGATGTATTGATAAGATAGATATTTTTATGGTTATGAGTATATCGGCTTGCGTCTGTGCACCTATTATTGTCACGACCCGAACCGGGGCCCTAGCCGTGACGAGTATCTCGAACCATGAAGTCTCGGAATACCCTTTCTCTATCTGGTAATCATACACAATATTCATAAAACATAAGATAATGCGGAATTAAAATTTAATACAGAAACATGGTCGAATCTGAAATAGAAATATCTGACATCAGTCTGCAAAATCTCTACTAAGAACATAAGCAGCTGTCTGAAAAGAAACAGGGACAAGGCCCCCAGTAGACCAAAATATAACTACTAATAATACTCTGAACAATTTGCAGGCCTTCTGGAGTAAAGAAGTCTCACCGCTGCACAGTCTGATCTGCAAGTCTGACTATCTACTGCTTATCTGGACCCCTAGACTGAGCCTCAGAACCTGAGAGGTTGGAGGGGGGAGGGGGTCAGCACAAAAGTACTGGTACGCAGAGCTAATTCAAAAATAATCATTTATAGTTAACATATATGAGAGCAATTTAAAACAGTTCATAAACGATCGTATAGTAGGAAATCTCATGGGCATCTTTAAGAAACTCTATGAAAAACATCTAAAATCTGTAACACTCTTTATACTTTTCTGTGCTAGGTGGTATACCCTACAATTCTTGAAAATTCCATAGGCCATATGGAAACTGCCATTGACTCGACAGCCAAGCCCCCAACCCAAGTGTGCCGCAAGGGTCGGATTCTCTAACTCTACTACGCCACACGGCCGTCGTCAGCGTACAATAATAATCTACCCATATCGGCAAATACGGTTTCAGGCTAAGAGTTACTTGAACTCACGCCTTCTTTGGGTAACCACCTAACACTCTTTAATCCCCTTTTTAAAACTCTATAAAAACATCCATTCTCTGAAAATATACTCTGAAGACATCTTCTGAACACATACTCTGAAAACATACTCTGTTATGGCATAATTACATATGGTATCGTCATACCATTGACATGCAAGTCCTATCTCTGAGCCACTGTTAAATTTTCATGGATCTCTGTATAAACACATGCAATTAACTCATCTTTTTGAATCAAAACATAGTAGCATCAAGATACCCTCTCAAAAACTCTAAGACAATGTTTTCAAATACTATGGCTTTTCAAATCACAAGAACATGCATTTCGATTCTCTTTTCAATAAAGCCAAAATATTTAATTTAATACAAGAGAGGGAGTCCATAATTCATGTTCTCAAACAAAGATCAAATCTTAGTTTCATACATAAACATATACATGTAAATCAATTTAGGGGGAAAACCCATAATAACAAAGCATAATAGCATTTAAACTTTGAAGCACATAATCTATAATATAGTTTTCAAAACCCCCATAAAATACATGCATTAAAACTTAAATCATCCTTTTATCAAATTTCAAGCTCATGTAGTTTTTGGGATAAACCCCACGTACCTCTATTTCGGAAAATAATGGGTGCTTCTTGAAGCCTGTGGATTGGGGATTCCGAATCTCAAATAAATTTTGAAAACCCACGGTTAAATCTTGATTTATTTGGGTTTTTAGTTTGAAACCCTTGGGAGTGTTCTTGAGAATTTTTAGATAAAGGTGGATGTATTTTGGAGAATTGGAGACTGAATTTCGTGTTTATGGCTGAATAAGGGTGGGAAAAGGACCATTTTACCCCAAAAACGGAGTGTTTAAGTCACTTGAAACCATAAGATATGCACCGCATATGATATCGCATATATTTACATAGGCGCCGCATATGATATCGCCAATATTTACATAGGCGTCGCATATGATATTGCCTATATTTACATAGGCGCCGCATATGATATCGCCTATATTTACATAGGCGCTGCATATGCTATCACATATGCTTTCCAGTAGCCATGTGTGATTGGTTAGGCGATGCATACTACTTTGAAAGGCCATAACATCTTACTCGGGTGTCGGATTTTACCAAAATTGGTATTGTTGGAAATTTAACTCGAAGACCTATCATTTGACACATAGTAGGCTCTCTAATTTGACATATACAGAGAGTTATGGTCGATAGAAGCTGACATAAATTACAACGTCCACTAAAACTTAATCGATTGAAATAGTTTCAACTCGTCCTTGAGTTGAAGGACCTCTATGGTCTAAATTCATGCTCAAATGGATTCACATACTACATAAACATGCCAAATTGGCATAGGATTTAAGGCTCTGGGATTATCAACGCATCAGAGTCATGGTTTTTATTCTAGCCAGAAATGCGGGGTGCTACAATTATATGCCTATATTTATGTCTCGAGAGTTATGATGATACATTGATACCCGGTAAGGCCAAAAGATATTATGATGATATTGATACCCGGTTCGATTCCAGAGGATACTATTGAGATGATATTGATACCCGGCAAGTCCGGAGGATATTATGATGATATTGATACCCGGTTCGAGTCCGTAGGATACTATTGAGATGATATTGATACCCGGCAAGGTCGGAGGACATTATGATGATATTGATACCCGATTCGAGTCCGGAGGATACTATTGAGATGATATTGATACCCGGCAAGGCCGGAGGATATTATGATGATATTGATACCCGGTTCGAGTCCGGAGAATACTATTGAGATGATATTGATACCCGGCAAGGCCGGAGGATATTGTGATAATATTGATACCCTGTTTGAGTCGAGAGGATACTATTGAGATGATATTGATACCCGGTGAGGCCGGAGGTTGATGATGATGATGATGGTTCTGATAAGGACAGTTATGATGCATTGTGATATTGATGGTATATTTTGCATTCATTCCTACATGCGCATCGCCGATCACCAGTATGCACCTATGTCTATCAGTCGATATGGGACGGTTGCATAGATATGGGTGAAGAATATGCCTTGTGTTATTATATGTTGATTGAAACTTCCGAGTCTGTGGTGGTGGGGGTACGCATAGGCTCGGCTAGGTATTTGGTTTTTTGAAGTAGCCGGTTATTTACAATGTTATTGATATTGTTATTATTATGGTTATGATCATTATTATGGCTAACTTATGACAGATTGGTCATGGATCCAGTATTGGGATTGAGGTATGTCTTCAACCTTTGCTATCTTATGATTACATTACTATTGCAAGATTATTCTATGTCTAGCCATATGGATTAGAAATCCTGAGTATGTTGGTATTGAATCCTGATAGTATTATAATGAGGTCTAAAAATGAGAACATGACGATTTAGGTTATGTTTGAGATGACCTCCTATTTATATATATATATATATATATATATATATAAATATATATCGGATATGAAGCCATGGTACTATCGGATATCCCTTCATTCATTGTTCATATTGTATAGTCGTTCTTTCGCCTTGTATATTACAATATATCTTTCTTTCTCTCTTTACTTGTATATTGACCTGGGATATATGGTATAGCATTGGCATATATTGAATGTAGCCGGAATAGGATAGTTCACCTTAATTCTTCCTTAGTCTTCTTATTTTAGACTCTTGGACATAAATATGATAGTTGTCCCTTGTTATTCTCATTGACTTATTATATGATTTATGGAATTTTGGTTGTAGTTTCCATTCTATTTATATGTTGTATATATCTACTTTATCTTTAGAGCTCAGTTGGCAGTTGCCTACTGAGTACTATTCGTTTGGTACTCATACTACACCTCTGCAGCCTGCATATCATAGTACGAGTTATCACCGTTGATGTGTGCATCATGTGGAGTATCCCTGATTCGAAGACTTAGAGTGAGCTCCTGACGTTCGAAGTATTACTTATCTCTCTCTTATGTATTAGACTAGACTTTAAGTTGTATTCAAAGGTAAGTTGAATCAGTGTATTTCTCCTTGATATATTAATTTTGTACTCTTATTATGTTTAGAAGCTCTTGTAATGATACCACCAGGTTTTGGGATTCATCTATGTATTGATCTTTATCTCATATATTCTGCACTTTTTTTCTTATGTTATTAAGTAGTCTGTTACTAGCCATTCCAGACTACTGGTTGGCTCTCCTATTGGTGGGTTATGGTAGGCGCCGTCATGACCTAAAAAGTTGGGTCGTGACAAATTGGTATCAGAACCTAGGTTTCTTCGGTGTATTTGTACAAGAGCTAAGTGTTTGTAGAGTTTTGTGGATCGGTGCGGAGATGTTCGTAACCTATCTTCGGGAGGCTACAGTGACATTTTAGGAAATTCACTTCATGACTCCTTATCGTGTGTCTGCATTTCTATGAACCTTGAACATATTCTTTGACTCTATTTTATCCCCGAAGGACGATGCGATATTGTCAACAGATACGGATAAGACTCCAATACGGGTTTCCAAAATTTTAGTGCAGTATTGAACTAGAGAGTCAGAGATGGATATCGAAGATCTTCAGCGGTAGCTAAAAAGGATTTGGGTTGAGTCCCCATCATACTGTCGGAGTATGGTATGGTTTTTCGTGTCATGGTGACCATTATGGATTATGAGGGGTAGTATCTCAAAGTATATTAGATTTTGGTTTGGTTGTGTTGTGATGAGGCACTCGTTCAGAGAATGCCCCTGGTATGAGATAGGTGGTCAGATAGAGTTAGCCTATATTTCCCACCAGCCTAGAGTTCCTAAGACAGACTATGATTTTGGAAGTTTGGACATAAATTTACGGATTTCCCCTGACGTTGGTTGACCATCTATTTGAGCTCAGTTTGTGTCCTCGCCATCTTGATGCTCCAGGAATTGCTATGAGTATAGGGCGATCGACTACTAGTATAGAGAGTGTCTTTGACATAGGGGTTTCAGTTATTCAGCTCATTCATATTGGCCTCGTGATGTTGTGGCATCTTCAATTATAGATGGTGCATTTGGCGACTCAGTTGATTCATTCGGTCGGTCCGAGTTAGGCCCGTTCAGATTTATTTTTCCTATGCCCATCAGGCATGTGATTACGTATGTCGCCACGACTGGTGTGCTTTTATTCTCGCCTTTATCTCTTATTATGTGTATTGAGATTTTCATACCCATGATAATTATATGCCTTGATGAATTTATATCGGTCATTATGTGCCTTATTGTTGAATTCATGATTATATTACTACTCCATGGTTTATTTCTTTTAGTAGTGGATGGAGTAGATCTATATTGATGTTTCTTCCCTATGGGTGTGCTTTGGGTTCGAGTACCATTTATCTTGGCACATTAGTCCTGTTGTGGCCCTTGAGTGGTACATAATATTGATGTTCATTTTGGTACCACCTATCGAGTATATTGATTTTGATATTGTTGTTGCTATTGCTACCACTGCATGAGGTTACTGATATTACTTGATATTATCACTTGATGTTGTTACTTTATAATTGATTCTTGCTGGGTAGTTGTATAGACTAGTGTTATCTAGTTAGACTCTCATTTTCTTGTGCTATTATTTGGTGGCTTGAGTAGGTATAGCCCGATTTGATGATTTCTTTCCCCTAGCATGGCGAGGTTGACTGTGTTCCCTCTTGGTTAGCTATATTAGATTGATTCGGGGATGTATTGTGATATCGAAAGGCAGGTTAATCTTTTGTGGCTCTATTATCACCCTAGAGTTGGAAATGTAGTTGCATTGCCTATTATTGAGTCTGAGATCCTTAGACTTGCCTTCTGGGTTGTGAAGGTTTTTGCCTTGGCTATTCTTTTAGATATAGCCGTTTGTGAGATTGACCAGTTTGAGTTCCGTTCTTCATTTGTGGCTATTTCTTTATCCGATAGATATTTGATGTTGATGTTGAGATGTCATGGATTCATCTCATAGGTAAGTTGGTTCGCTCTCTTGTGATGGATTGCCTTGTTGTTAGTGTGGAGATTAGATACTCTTTTATCGCTGTGATATAGTTTTGTCTAGAGAAGATGAAAGATAGAGGCAGGTGGCCTTTACTGTGATTGCTTCTAAAGTTGGAAAATTAGAAACTCTTTAGCTTGAGTTGTTGGTACTCTGGTGGTTGTCTCGACTTTGACCTTGGCTTTGAGATTGTTATTTCTTCTTTGATGATGTGGTTCTTGGGTGGATTCAGGAAATTTCTATTTCAGTATTTGTTTGGCCTAGTAAGGCTTGGTGGAGTGATTTTCCTCAATGATATGTGTTTAGAGCTATTTCTTTGCCTAGATGGGGTATCGTATTGGTTCAGTTTTGACTTGACGCTTTGGAATGGCGATTGGAAAGTATGATAAATTTGGATTATTAGTGCTTACCCATTCTTAGTTTTGTTTAGATATTTGAGACCGAGCGATTCGGCCTTGGTATTGAGATTTCAGCTTGGTGTTGTAGAGCTTGCATGGAGCTTCTATTTTAGAGTTGTCTTCATTTAGATTTCATTTATAGGCTGGTTGAGCCTACACTGTGGTTGTCAATTCGGTCTTCTTGATGTCGGTTGGATTATAGTTGATAAGTGTTTAGATGATAGCTCATGGGTCTTGTATTGGTTATATCAGTTTTGACCTCGAGATTTAATTTCTTTAGGATTTTTGGATGATTTACTCAATGGGAGTAATATACTTGAGTTGGTATCAACGTGTTGTGGTTCAGATTTGCGTACATCAGTCTTTTCAGTTCAGTTGGAGGCCATTTAGCGGTTGAAGTTGAGGTTTAGTTATTTGGGAAGTAAAGTGAGGGTGCAAAGTGAGGGTGCAAGTTGAAAAAGGGATACTTGTGGAAAAATTCCTTAGAAGTGTTTTCTCTCCGCTGAGGTTACCTGGGAAGTCACGCTTGGAGCATGTGGACCCAGTACCTCATCACTTCGGGCCTTTGAGATTCTTTCTATTCGTTGACTTTCGAGGACGAAAGTCCTTTTAGTAGTGGATATTGTAATGACCCTTCAGGTCATTTTCCATATTTATGCTTATCTTCACTGTTTGAGCTTCTCCATAGCTGACCCAAGTCATTTATGACTTTCTGAGACTGAGGGTTCGGTTACCGGGCAGTTCGTTTGATTTTTAGAGTCAATTCCCTGTTTAGAAAAGTCTTCGTTGGTTCCAAATGACCACCGATTAAAAACTTCAGCGAAACGATCTCGGATGAAAATTTTGACTACGCCAGCATACCCAAAATATCAATTTTAGTCTAGGTAGACCTTTGGATCGGGTCCCAATGCATCCGAGCTCAGTTTGACCTATTAGTCGGAAAGTCATAAAATCGAAACTATATATGTGAGCTCCACTTTTTGCCTAATAGACCTTTTATGGAAGTTTTGATGATTCCAATGGATTTGAATTTTGGTTTACACTCAAATTTCACTATTGGATCATATATTTTGGGTCCCGGATGAGTTCCGAGGGTCAAAAACAAGTTTTTGACTTTGCTGTCACAGGGTACCGCGTCTGTTCGCCGAAGGGGTCTATAAATAGACCCAAGGTCGCGATTTTGGGGATTTTCTTTTACATTTGAGAACCGAAAACCCTAAATGGGTATGATAACTCGAAATTGAGTCTTGTGGATGTCTAGGGAGCTTGGTAAACATCTTTTATCATGATTATCATCCGGATTAAGGTAAGATTTCATCACTTTATTGGTGAATTTCATTGTTCTTGACCCAAAACCTCAATTTAGCTTAGGGCTTGATTTAGCCCCAAATTTCATTTGTTTGCACCCATCAATTGAGGGTTATGCTTCCTTGGTGGTAGATGAGCATTGGGTTGACCTCGAAAATGCGATTTCCGTATGTGGGACCCACTTGGGGTTTATGGTGTCATTTTTGGACCCGAAGCACAATAGTGTAATATGGATATCGTTAGACTCGTATTGATGAGTAGATTATATTTTTGATAGTGTGATGGCATTTTGGGGATTATGAAGTGAAGACGAGCATGTGGTGCTTGAAGTGTGATTTTGCGGTTTAGCCTTGAGGTAGGCTTCTGTCTACTCTTCTTCATGGATGATGTATGATATATATATTGCGTGTGAACGTAAATGTTAAGATTAATATTGGATAGAATGACTTAGTATTGAATATACATATAAGTTTGGAGATTAGATAGGGTTTTGGACCCGTTGGTTGAATTACTTAATACTCTTGTAGAATCATATTGCCTTCTCCCTAGTTTGGGTAAATTTGTAGCATGGATATGATATAATGCTATGCTCGGAATATGGTTTTATCATTTGAAGCATGATTTGTATATTTATCCTTATTGGGCTAGTGTGATAGTTTTGGAACCGTAAGTTTGGTAGAGTTGACTTGAGTACCCTTGTTTCTAGTCGAAGTTACTATCTTGCGTTAATATGGCTTGCTTAACATCTAGAGGATGAACTAGATACCTTAGCCTAGTTTGGAGTATAGTATGCCTAATTATGGAAATTATGGATTAGAAGTGGGATCATCTGACCCACTTAGGCCAAGATTTGTGTTAGCCCTTGTGGGCTTAGTTGCGGATAGTAGACCTAGTTGAGACTAATGAGCCTTATTTATGAGAATTACTTGGTGAATTGATAAATTGTGATGATTTTCGTCGGATTATGATTAGTGGCCCATAGAGATGCATTTTCCTCTTTATTATGATATTTGGCCCCTAGAGATGCATTTTCCTCTTTATTATGATATTTGGCCCATAGAGATGCATTTTCCTCTTAATTATGACACTTTGCCCATAGATATGCATTTTCCTCTTTATTATGATATTTGGCCCATAGAGATGCATTTTCCTCTTAATTATGATATTTTGCCCATAGAGATGCATTTTCCTCTTAATTATGATATTTGGCCCATAGAGAAGCATTTTTCTCTTAATTATGATATTTTGTCTATAGAGATGCATTTTCCTCTTAGTTATGATATTTGGCCCATAAAGATGATTTTCCTCTTAGTTATGATTATTGAGCCTATAGAGACGATTTTCCTCTTGGTCATGATGCATAACCTATAGATATGAGATGTCTAATAGAGGCGATATGCCTGTTGATATTATGCCTCCTAGATGTGAGATTCCTCTTATATGTGAGATGATTATAGATATGCTATGGTTTATAAATATGATTATTGATATGAGTCCCGAATATGTATATGGGCCTAAGGCCATGATTATGATGTTGTGATTATTCCGGATAAATTAATGGGCCAAGGGCCGTGTTATGGTACTGATTAAATATCCAAGAAGTGTTTATCATTGTGAATGATGTGATTGCAATTTATGAATATGTATATGTTTGTATACACACATCTCCGGTATGGGACGGAGGAAGATGCGGTATGATACTTATTATTCCATTGATTGAATATTGGTGATGGCATGCATAGGTTTGGTACGTCCATGATTATTTTCCATTATAAATGATGTAATTATATCCAAAATATGATCTTATGGTTTTTATTCTTGTTAGACGGTTAAGCTATGTGGTAACTAGTTGCCTATTAGCTAACTATTGCACTTGATGGATAGAAAGCTAATGTATTAGTTAATTAATCTTGCTTAGTTGGAACATGGTAGCTAATGATGGTCAGTTAATGAATGATGTCATTTAATAAAAGATGGTTAGGAGACAAGTAGTAATGTGTTGTCTAGTAATGATTAACAAAAATAGGATGAATAGTTGATAATAATGAATGGTGGATAAATGTCGGTTTGGTCTAATGATGAACCTAGACTAGATGTTAGATGTTGACTATTAAATGAATAGTGGTTATTTGTTATCCCGTGAATAAGGATTATGTGAAGGATAATGTTTAGGCTAATAACTAGAGGCTATGTGATGACTAGCGAACTAGCGGTTTAATAATAATAAATGTTGGTTAGCTAATAATGAGTAATTGGGATGTATTGATAAGATAGATATCTTTATGCTTATGAGTATATCGGCTTGCGTCTGTGCACCTATTATATGCCTATATTTATGTGTCGAGATTTATGATGATACATTGATACCCGGTAAGGCCAAAAGATATTATGATGATATTGATACCCGGTTCGATTCCAGAGGATACTATTGAGATGATATTGATACCCGGCAAGTCCGGAGGATATTATGATGATATTGATACCCGGTTCGAGTCCGGAGGATACTATTGAGATGATATTGATACCCGGCAAGGCCGAAGGATATTATGATGATATTGATACCCGGTTCGAGTCCGGAGGATACTATTGAGATGATATTAATACCCGGCAAGGCCGGAGGATATTATGATGATATTGATACCCGGTTCGAGTCTGGAGGATACTATTGAGATGATATTGATACCTGGCAAGGTCGGAGGATATTGTGATAATATTGATACCTGGTTAGAGTTCGGAGGATACTATTGAGATGATATTTATACCCGGTAAGGCCGGAGGTTGATGACGATGATGATGGTCCTGATGAGGATAGTTATGATGCATTGTGATATTGATGGTATATTTTGCATTCATTCCTGCATGCGCATCGCCTATCACCAGTATGCACCTATGTCTATCAGCCGGTATGGGACGGTTGCATAGATATGGGTGAAGAATATGCCTTGTGTTATTATATGTTGATTGAACCTTCCGAGTCTATGGCGGTGGGGGTACGCATAGGCTCGGCTAGGTATTTGATTATCCGAAGTAGCCGGTTATTTACAATGTTATTGATATTGTTATTATCATGGTTATGATCATTATTATGGCTAGCTTATGACAGATTGGTCATGGATCCAGTATTGGGATTGAGGTATGTCTTCAACCTTTGTTATCTTATGATTACATTACTATTGCAAGATTATTCTATGTCTAGCCATATGGATTAGAAATCCTAAGTATGTTGGTATTGAATCCTGATAGTATTATAATGAGGTCTAAAAATGAGAACATGACGATTTAGGTTATGTTTGAGATGACCTCCTGTTTATATATATATATGTCTAGCTATATGAAGCCATGGTACTATCGGATATCCCTTCATTCATTGTTCATATTGTATAGTCGTTCTTTCGCCTTGTTTATTACAATATATCTTTCTTTCTCTCTTTACTTGTATATTGACCTGGGATATACGGTATAGCATTGGCATATATTGAATGTAGCCGGAATAGGATAGTTCACCTTGATTCTTCCTTAGTCTTCTTATTTTAGACTCTTGGACATAAATATGATAATTGTCCCTTGTTATTCTCATTGACTTATTATATGATTTATGGACTTTTGGTTGTAGTTTCCATTCTATTTATATGTTGTATATATCTACTTTATCTTTGGAGCTCAGTTGGTAGTTGCCTACTGAGTACCATTCGTTTGGTACTCATACTACACCTCTGCAGCCTGAAGATCATAGTATGAGTTATCGTCGTTGATGTGTGCATCGTGTGGAGTAGCCCTGATTCAGAGACTTAGAGTGAGCTCCTGACGTTCGGAGTATTACTTATCTCTATCTTATGTATTAGACTAGCCTCTAAGTTGTATTCCGAGGTAAGTTGAATCAGTGTATTTCTCCTTGATATATCACTTTTGTACTCTTATTATGTTTAGAAGCTCTTGTACTGATACCACCAGGTTTTGGGATTCATCTATGTATTGATCTTTATCTCATATATTCCGCATTCTTTTTCTTATGTTATTAAGTAGTCCGTTACTAGCCGTTCCGGACTACAGGTTGGCTTGCCTACTGGTGGGTTATGGTAGGCGCCATCATGACTTGAAAAGTTAGGTCGTGACACACAATTCCTTCTGACTTGCACAAAGCATTAAATTTATTAGAGCAGAACTCTAAACCATTATCAATCCGAAGGCGTTTTACCTGTTTCCCTGTTTGCTTTTCAATCATAATTTTCCACTCCTTGAAAGTAGGCAACACATCATTCTTTTGCTTCAGGAAGAACACCCAAACTTTTCTGGAATAGCCATCAATAGTAGTCAACAAATAATTCGCATCTCCTCTAGAAGGACCCCAGAGATCAGAATAAATGTAATCAAGTGTGCCTTTAGTTGAGTGGATGCCTTTAGTGAATTTGATTCTCTTCTGCTTCCCAAAAACGCAATGCTCACAGAACTCCAGTTTGGTAATACTCTACCCATCTTCTCCTTAGAAAACAATGCATCATAGACTTCATCAATCGTTAGGGTATCACGGCTATATAAAATCGTATCCCTAAAGGTCGAGTATGATGCAGGCAGCGAACACAACAAAA
Source organism: Capsicum pubescens (assembly GCA_030864215.1). NCBI lineage: Eukaryota > Viridiplantae > Streptophyta > Magnoliopsida > Solanales > Solanaceae > Capsicum > Capsicum pubescens. The sequence continues at coordinate 349,380,296 of CM061538.1, read as the reverse complement.
TCAACCTTAAATCTTTCTCAACGTACTTAACCTCCAGAGTCTCTAAATCCGAGACGATTTCTTTAAGTACAGATAGGTGATCCTCCAGGGACTCACCCTCAGACATACGATGGGAATAAAGTCGTTGCTTGAGATGCAACTTACTTGTTAGGCTCTTCGTCATACACAACGATTCCAGTTTCAACCACAACGCAGCGGCTGTGGTCTCCTTCAATACATCCTGTAGAATCTGATTGGATAAATGAAGGTGGATCTGAGATAGAGCCTTTCGATCCTTACGTCGTTTGTCCTCGTCTGTCCACGATGAGGGCATCTTCTCAAACCCTAATAAAGCATCATCCAAATTCATTTGCGCGAGCACAACCCGCATCTTAACCTGACATAACGAAAATCTGGTGTTGCGATCCAACAACGGAATATCATACTTCATGGTTTCCATCCCCGAGAAAACAATCGAACAGGATTTGATACCAGTTTGTTAGGAATCGGGCAGAAATAAAGCAAACCACAAGCAGAAAGAAAAAACAAGAACACACAGATTTACGTGAAAATCCTTGCGAAAAAAACCACGGGCAGAGGATGTTTCACTATAATGAAAGGAGAAGAGTACAATGTGGAGAATGCGTATTTTCTGGATATGTGCATACAAAAAAGTCCTAGGTCCAAAATTCATAAAGGTCCACAGGCCTATCGGCCCGATCCCTACGCTACCACTCTAACACCAATAGTATGGTAAACTAATACTCCTATGTTTGCGTGATCCTTTTCCCCTTTAACTTCTATCCGTATCAGCACTAATTGTCAAACTTCAGGGTAGATCAAGTGTATAATTTATGGATTCATTCAAAGCCAATAAATTTTGGATCAAATTTTCTAAAGTATAAATCATAGATTTCGAATCTAATAAATTAAGTGGTTGTGATAGAATAAATTAAGACGATAAAATTTAAATTGTGAATATGGCATTATCAAAAGTAATGGCAAGAATCCAAACTTAATGTTTATCTCTTGTGGTTTTCTATTCTTAACCGCAGGTACAGGCACTGTCCCTTGATTTTTCTTGAATGTGACTGCTGCCATTTATGAAACGGAAAGTTGTTAGGATCGAGAATCCTGGATAGTGTGGAATTAAACAAAGTAATCGATTGAATACGATAACAAAGATGATAATAACGATAAGTTGAGAAAAACAAAGGAGGCACAAATTTAACGTGGTTCGATCAACTCGACCTGTGTCCACAACCAAAAGGAGGAGCAACTTTACTAAACACCAACGGAACAAAAAGAGTACAAAGATACAAAAGAGAGTACAAAATTAGAGTAATTAAATACTCTAATAGCCCAAATACCCAAAAGAATAACCTCACAAAGATCACTCCAAAGAAAAGGTTCACTCAAAGTATTTCCCAACACAACTCTCTTACAAATACTCTCTACAAAGAAGAAAACAAACAATTAAATCTTCTTCAAATGTTGGTGTTCTTCTCTAAATGGTACATACCAAAGAGGGTGGAAATGCCTCTATTTATAGGCACAAAACAAACCTACGTTGATGTCATCAATGACATCAACACACTACTTTGCCAACCAAATTTGACAAGAAACAAATTGCATGCAATGTTGGACTAGCCAACCAATGATCTTGCAAGTGCTTGGTAGCAACTTTGTTTGACCAAGTGTGAATCCAAGAAACAAACAAAAGGCCACATTACAAAAGTTATAAGGAAATATCAAGTTGATTCAAGAATTTGATTTAGTGCTGCCTGTTAGGATCGGAAATTTGGGTAGTGTGGAATTTAGCCAAACAATGTTACACATTCACAATGAAAAAGGAGCGAATTCACTAACACCAACTGATACAAAAGATAGTACAAAGCACAAAAGAGAGAAGGAACTTAGGAGTATTTTCTTTTTTTCTTTTTGAGAATGGTAAGACTCAAAATTAGAGTAACTACATACTATACATAAAAGGACCATCGATTTCTCTCCGTGCATGTTAGCCTAACGTGCACCGTCCATGTGGTAGAGAGCTCGGTACCCTTCTCTGAAGTCACAAATGGCTCAGGAGGCAAACGTCAGACAAGTAGCCAATCAACAGAAGAAGGCCGGAGTAGTAAAGGGAGTGAAGCCATTGGATTTGGAGATTAAAATGTCGGTTGGAAAAAGTAACAGTGGAAGTAACGCGGGAAATAAAGAAGACTTTAAATTCTTGTGATCTAAATTAAAGATATGTATAATATACCAAAAAATGTCCTTCCATCTTGTGGTCTTAAACTTGTCACGTGGAAAGTTGGAACTCAAGAGTTTTCATAAAAGGAAAGAGACCTTTTTGAACAGATTGCAAATCATTCGTTTCAACAAGCATGTGAATGACTATGAATCAACCAGCTCCAACAGTACTCTCATCAACAGAAAGTCGTACGCCTACTGCAAATAGAGGGATTAGTCATTCCTCAATACTTACCCAAAAGTGGATTAGGACAGAATCACACGTGGGATTTGGTGAATTTACCTAAGGGAAAGGAACCAGTGGGATGTAAGTGGGTTTTCATGAATAATAAAGTTAATCCAGATGGTTCTGTAACAAGACTTAAATGGCCTGACTTGAGGCTAAAGGGTATAGTTACAGTGGGATGTAAGTGGGTTTTCATGAATAATAAAGTTAATCCAGATGGTTCTGTAACAAGACTTAAATGGCCTGACTTGAGGCTAAAGGGTATAGTTACAGGGAACAAATCCCTATATAGTTTCATCGCACAAAAACAGAAGCATAATCTCGACAATAAAGTAATGCATGCAGTATTATTCCAAATTCGATTCAGTATACAATATTTAAGTAGTCTGAAAATTAGCCATTTCACATGGAACAGTGGAACTTTGAGTTGTTCATAAGATCATTGCCAGGATAGAGCAAAATATCTTACTCATACAGTGTTGGATTAGATAATCTTGGAACAGGTATAGCCACTAGAGGCACTTTCTTCTTCAAAACAATACCAAACTTCTCCGTAAGATCTAATGTCTCTCCTTCAGGCAACTTCCAGTCGAAAGAATGAATGAGCGAAGCCAGTGAATACATGAACATCCTCTCTGCCATGGCTATTCCCGCGCAGATTCTTCTGCCAGAACCAAACGGAAAGTAACTGAAATCATTTCCACTATAGTCCCATTTACCGTCCAAAAATCTCTCTGGATGGAACTCAGTTGGATTTTTCCAGATAGAAGGATCTCTCTGTATAGCCCATACATTTACGAAAACACGAGATCCTTTAGGAACAGTGTATCCTCCCACAGTGCATGTCTCACTAGGACAATGCGGCACCAAGAGTGGAAGAGTTGGATGTATGCGCAAGACTTCTTTCATAACTGCATAGAGATAAGGTAATTGCTGAATATGAGACTCTTCCACAATATTATCTTTTCCCACAACTGTATCCAGTTCTTCTTGTAATTTCCTCAGGACGTCTGGTTTGTTCATAATTTCAGCCATGGCAAACTCAACCGCGTTGGAGGTTGTGTCAGTTCCACCTACAACCATATCCTGCCCATAGTAATTGTGAAGTTATTATCATGTAAAACAATATTTTATTTTGAGAACAGTATATATTGGAGTTCAGTTCAAGATTCACAGTTAAAGTCTTCATAAATTATCTGTCTGACTCTTTCCTTACGGCAGTCCAATAACAAGGTAGCAACCAATGGTTCAGGACATGAATATATGAATCTGCTTCATCTAATATTTATTGCTTATCTGCTGCAAAAATTCTTTAATACATTTATAATCCTCTTTTTAACTTTTATTAGCATTTGATCTGTAACAGGTAAGGAAACAGACTATTTGAAGGAAAATTCAAACTTTGAAACCAGCACCTCATCTAATGAAAGTGAATTTTTCCTAGCAGAAGAATGTAACCAACAGCGTCGACATGAATCCCACTATCTATTTCATTTGGTTTTGATCCTTTTATTATAAAAAGAAAAGATTTGCCATCATGATCAGTGTGAGCTAATAATCCTTACAGATAAATGAATGGTTGAAGACAAATGCAGTTTTGGCTACTCAAATGACTATTGTTAACTTGAAGCTTGGAACTGGGGAGAGGAAGATTTCTTCTTAGAAAAAAACACGTTTAGAAGGAAACAACCAAAATCACATCTAATGGAAGCAGTAGATATGATTGGAATTCACAAGTAATAAAACATACCATAAGTAAGGCTTTGAGTTCAGTCATAGTCAGAGGCATTTTGGAATCTGCTTTATCGTTCAACTTCAGCAAAACTTGCAAAAAATCCTTGCTTTCTTGGCCAACGTCAGTTCCCGTCCCAGCATTTCTGTTCATTTTCTGTCTTTGATTAATCATGCTGTCAAATATCTTATCAAATTTCTTTGCCAACACATTCATCTTCTTTGTTACACCCTGCAAATCAAACCTGGCCAAGCCCGGATAAAAATCGGAAATATTTGGAGTACATAACAGCTCAGTCATATCAGTGACAACATGCCTAAACTCAGCTCCAAGACTAATTCTTTCCTCACCCTTCACCGTGCCACCCCATAACATGCTTGTAATCACATTAAGCGCAGTCAAGAACATCTGTTCACCGACATTCACAGACAATCCTGCCTGATTATAGAAGTAATTGATCGATTGTCTAAGCTCCCTTTTCCTTAGTGCATAAACAGAATCTAAAGTAGAACCACTAAGCATTTCCCGAACACAAACTTTCCTCAACATACGCCATTTTGGTCCATAAGGAGTCCAAACTATGTCTTTGCCACCATATGAAGATTCTCTACAAGCAGCAGGCACATCTCTATTAGCAAAAATGGTATCTTGATCCTTAAGCACCTCGCAAGCTAAGGCAGGTGAAGTAATAATAACCCCAACTTTTTTACCAAGCCAGAGTGTAAAAATGGGGCCATAAGTTTGGGAAAGAGATGCAAAATAGGTGTGAAGTTCAGGATCAAGAGAATGGAGATTACCTAGTAAAGGCAAAGCTTTAGGCCCTGGTGGCAATGGAGGTTGTCCCTTATTCGACTTATTGATGAAACACCAAAGAAACCATAGCAAAGCTAAAATACCAAGAACATAGGAGAAAACTACACCATTTTGCTTAATATTTGGTTCTTGCCAGGGCCATGGGGAAGAATCAAACAGACGTTTGACGAATTTGTGTGACATTATTTGAGCCTAAGAGGAAAATGAGAAATGGCAGAACCAATACACTGGGAAGACATTTTCCACTTCATATGTCAATGGATGCTTGTTGGGTAGCACAAATGAATGTTCAGTTTCTGATACCTTAGCTGTCCTTTTCACAAGACGGATTAGGAAATAATATTGAATTAAGTATATATCGACTTTGTAGACACGTAATTTTGTCCCTCCGAAAGATTAATTTACCCAATTTTATCTTATCCTACCGTGTACCCTCAGCCATGTTATTATACCCTCACAAAATACAAAAAAAAATAACAAACTCCCTAACAAATTCTATCTTATTCTAACCCCTTTACATCTTATCCTAACAACCTACCCAATCAAAATAAAACAAATCACACCCTACCCCCACCCCACTACTCACGTCACTCCACCCATACACCTACACACACAACACTCACAGATATATACATATTCCATTCATATACATAGGGGACAAAAAAAATAAAAAAATTACACAATATATATTGACATATTCATTCCCTTCTTCGAGAGAGCATTGACGACATACACACAAAAATTATTCAAACACAGAAAAACCTCACAGCTTCTTCTTCTAGACACCATCCATCAACACTCATATACACCCACACGAAGGAGAGTGAAATTGAGAGAGAGACACGTTGAACGGAGGGAGGTCAGTCGGCGCTTTGAGTTTTTCCGGCAAATTTCTCGCCGGAATCAGCCACCCACATCTGGAATACACCATCATGCCACCGGAGGTATGACCCCTGACTGAAACCGGCTGAACGCAATGGTTCTTCATCGATTCCGGTGATAACTCGCCGGAAATCGCTACAGTTCAGGGCCTAAACGGCAACAGCCGTCCACTCCAACCAAACTCCGTTTAAACACTGTCAAAATCCACCGTAAATCTATTGAAACAGTAACTGGGGGTGCGAAATTGGTACGGGTTTATCTTCGTTGTACGATTTGCCAATCTGGGTCGATGAAAAAATAGAAAAAAAAAGAAGGCTATTCGAGTTGGTTTGTTCGTTAGTTGAGGTTCGGTCTGAAATCTGAATGCGGTTCTAGTCAGAAGGAGCAATTTCAATTAAAAAGCATTGAGGTCTATTTTCTTAACTCGTTCTCTTTTCTTTGCCTTGATTGGTTGAATTGTTGTGATGTTTTATGTGTTTGACGATGTGATTTCGGTGATACGTGGAATGAATTGGAGTAATGTTTGGTGTAATTGATGGAAACGAAGTTAGGTGGGGGTTGGAATTGAGAAATTAATAAAAATGGACGAATCTAAATTAATTTTTGGTTTATTATTGTTGAATTCGGAATACGCATGAATATTTTCGGAACACGATAGAATCATGGTATGTTGAAATGAATAGGCAAATGTAGGTTTGGGTAGGCAAATTTAAAATTGTTGGATTGTGGGAATGCTTGGAATATTTGTTGAATGTTTTGTTTATTGCATTTGAAAAGTGTATTCATTTAGTCGGGGAATGCCCCGAAGTCATTTGTATTTACTCACCGGGGGATGCCCCGGAGAATTTTGTACGCGAAGGATGTTCGTGATCAAGGCCCGAGGCATCGGGTAAAGCATAGTTTAAGACTAGAGTAGGTCATTTCAGTATTTTATTTCGGTTTGTAGTAAATTGGACTGGACGCTAAATTTTGGATTGTTTTGTTTTATTTGCTTGATTGATTGTTTTGCGTGTTTGTATGATTTATACATTCGTAGTGTCAAATTAGCTGATACGCTCCACCAAGCGACTGTGGTCGAACCACGGGATTGAGGGGTGCCTAACACCTTCCCCTCGGTCAACAGAATTCCTTAGCCAGAATCTCTATTCGCGGATCAGTGTTACAAAGTCAAAACCATTTTGAAAAAGGATATCCACGGGTGACTTGGCACACCCGATTTATGCCAAGTGGCGACTCTGAGTTTTGAAATATAATGTATCCTTTTTTAAATAAATTTTCATTTTTTGTCACTTTAATTAAAATCCTTTCGACCCTTAAAACATATCTTTTTCGAGTTAAAAAAGGGGTGTGACAGCTTTGGCGACTCTGCTGGGAAACTTTCAGAATTCAAGCTTATTTTGGAGTCGTATCGGCTTTGTTTGGCATTACGAGTGTATAAGCATTGTTTGTGATTTTTGTTATTGTTATCACTTTTTGTGCGTTTTTCGTGCTTTTTGTTTATAGCATTTATCCTATGTGTTACTGTTTTTATATCTGGCATCATGTGTCTACCCCCGGCCTTCTTTCTGCAACAAGTCCGTAGTACACGTGTTGTACACGACCTTTAGTTGAGTCACCCTTATTTTAGGGGGGTAGCCGTCGGTGTTATGGAGTAGGTGGAAAGCAAAGCAGCCACTATCGACCATACGCTCCCCCGAACAGCCTTGTTAGTGAACCCCACATAAGTCAGCCTTTAGGTCATGCTTATGTACATCATATTGAGACCTAGCGGGGCCTACTTGGTCCTTTGTAGGAGACTCACCTCTAACGCATCTCTACATGTTGCATTTTTTAGGGTAATGGGGTCATTTGACAGACTGATTTGGTGAAAACATGTGTTAAAAGTAAGGTACGTAGGCAAGAACTGTTGAAAAAAAATATAGAGAAAAAAAAAACGAAGTGAGTCGAAAAGAAGAAAAAAAAAAGGAGTGTCGTAGTTTATTTTAGAATTCTTTATGGCTTTTGTTCTTCACGATCCAAAAACTCAAAAAGATTTTTTTTTTCTTTTTTACGTTTTTGCATTTATCTTCTCAAAGTACCGTAAGTTCAACAAAAAAAAAGGGTTTTGTTTGCCTTTTCTACTTATTTGTCAAAAACAAAATACCAAAAAGATTTTTTTTCATAATTGGTGGTGTCAGTCTTAGTTGAAAATCCAAAAAGTTTTCGTTCGTTTGTTTTTGGTTGTCTCTTAAGTTAGGTTCAATTTATTAGTTAATCGTTAATTGTCCAATCTGGATGAACTACGCAAACCTGATTCCCTTCCCTCGGGTTGGGATACGTAGGCAACCCTCGGTGGGTCCGGTAATCTTTGTGTTGGCCTTTGTCTTATTATTAGCCTAGGTCTCTCCCCCCGTAATCTAGAGTTGTTAGCCAAGTAGACTGATTTCGCTCAGTACTTCTGTTTGGCAAATTGGAGTCATGAATGTGGTCTGTCCCATCGACAAATGCTTGCGTCAAAAATCCCAAGGGTTGGGAATCTTCTACTCCTGTCGAATTTTTGAGATAACGTCTTATGTGTTATTACAGGATGGATTTGTCCACCAAGTCTAGAGTCCTGATGGTTGTCAAGGTTCCCAAAAAGTTAATCAAGTGGTGGGAAATGTTTAACTATGTTGATCAGCAGAAACTGATTAAAATGACTCCTGCTTTGGCAGAAATATCCGGTTTGTTGCATTTGCCCTATATCGAGAAGGATATGATCCGAGCACGAAATCATACTGACGTGAGATTTTTGCAGTCTTGTGGTTTAAAAAGTAAGGGTATGCGTTTGGGTTGTTTAAGTGATTCGTGGGTTTCCTTAGATTTTTTGTTCGCTAGATTCGGGCCCTCGGAAGGTTTTGATTGCTTTTGGGATGAATTTCATATGACTAAGGAGAAGTGGGAGAGAAAGCGCCTTGAAGTCTTCACCCTCGCTTTGATAGGTACTTTAGTGTTTCTGCTAGAAGAAAGACGTATTAATACACGTTTGCAATCTGTGGTGATGGCTCTATTTCATAAGGATCAAAATGACAAGGGCATTAATCAAAAGGGCAGGTTCACTCTCATACCCATGATCTTAACAGAAATATATAAGGCTTTAACTGTAACGCCCCGCATTTCGGGCTAGAATAAAATATATAACTCTGATGCGTTGATAATCCCCGAGCCTTAAATCCTATGCCAATTTGGCATGTTAATCAAGTTTGTAGTATGTGAATCCATTTGAGCATGAATTTAGACCATAGAAGTCCTTCAACTCAAGGACGAGTTAAAACTATTTCGATCGATTAAGTTTTAGTGGACGTTGTAATCTGTGTCAAATTCTATTGACCATAACTCATTGTATATGATGAACTGGGTGGCCTACTATATACCAAATTGTAGATAATTGAATAAGCTGTCCAACGATACCAAATTCGCCTAAAACGGACACCCGGTGAAGAAGTTATGGCCTTTCAAAGTTGAGTGTGTCGCCTATGCACATATAGGCGATGCATAGGGCGGCGCCTATGTAAATTTAGACAATGCAAAGGGCGGCGCATAGTTATGGTTTCAGGTGACGAAAACACTCCGTTTTGAGTTACTTTAAGTGCAAGTTAGTCCTTACAAAACCCAAAATCGTCCTTACCCACTCCTAAACGGATTTGGGCCTATTAACAACATTGAAGCCTCCTATAAAATTCCAAAATCTAATCCTTCAAGAACTTAAGAGAAGGAGCAACTAGGGTTTGAGAAAATAAACTTGAAGGACCGATCATTCCGAAATTTCTTCGTGAAACAAATTACAGATTCGAAATCCTCTCGACGTAGGCTTCGTTAGACACCAAAAATTCGTGGAGAATAAGGTACGCGGGGTTTTCCTAAATTCTCATGGGCATAGAAAAATCATGTTTTAGAATGGGGTTTTAAATTATGTATATATATTTATGTATAAGATGTTTTAACATCATTGTTTTGGTCTTTTGACCATCTCCAAAGCGATTTGACAGTTTTTATACATATATGAATTGAGAGCATGATTTTCATGAAACCCCTCTCTTAATGTAAATTTTTCCATGTTTCACGTAATATACAATGTTTTGAACACGAAAGAGAGGGTTGTGAATGTTGAATATGCATGTAATGAAAGAATGCATGGTTTTGCCAAAATACACATGACCACCATATGTTTGATGAAAGTTTTGCATGGATTTGACTTGAGTTTCGGAACATGACATCTTTAATGCAAATTACATGTTTTGGTGGTCTAAACTATGTTTTGAATGAAAGCTCTTGCTTAATACATTATGGCTCAGAAATAGGACTTGCAAGTCTTGGTATGACGATACCAACTCAGACAAATGCCATAACAGACACAGACTAGTTCAGAAATCAGATTTTTATCAGACTCTCATGATTTAGAAATTTCAGAATGATACATGTTCAGAAAAGGCTAAAATAGGGCATAAAGAGAGCTTAGGTGGTTCCCTGAAGAAGGAGGGAGTTTCAGACAACTCTTTGCCTAAAACCGTGGTTTGTCGACCCGGGTATATTATTATGCGCTGACTTAAATGTCCTGTGGCGTATCAGACTCAGACACTCCAACCCTTGCGGCACACTTGGGTTGGGGGCTTCCCCGCCGAGTCAATGGTGGATTCCATACAGCCCGTGGAATATTCATACTTGTAGGGGAATACCACCTAACTCAGAAGTAAAACACAGATCATGATTTGAAATGAACAGACAGGTTGCATGTTTTCAGAAAGTGCCCATGTGTTTTTCAGAAACAGTTTTATACATGATGTCTTGATGAAAAATTGTTTTCCCTTAATATATATATATATATATATATATATATATATATGTATGTATGTTCCATTATACTACTTTTGGATTGCTTCACGTGCCAGTACTTTTGTGCTGACCCCCCCTCCTTCCACGTTCTGAGGCACAGTCTAGGGGTCCAGCTACTCAGTAGACATTCTCGGGTTTGCAGACTTGATCTCACAGTGGTGAGCCTTCTATTATTCGGAAGGCCTAATTATGTCAGACACTATCTTATTTATTATGTTTTTGGTTTACTGGGGGCCTTGTCCCAGCTTCTTTTCAGACAAAGGTTTATGTTCTTAGTAGAGATTTCGCAGACTGATGTCAGATAGTATTATTCAGAAATATTGCAGGACTTGACCATGTTTTCCGTACTCAGTTTCAATTCCGCATTTTATTATGATTATGAATGTTGTGCATGATAACCAGATAGAGAATGGGTGTTCCGGGCCTTCATGGTTCGGGATGCTCGTCACAGCTAGGGCCTAGGCTCGGGTCGTGACATTAACCGAAGTGAAGGAGGGGGTGAAATTTTTTTAGGGCAGTAACCTGATATTGCAGTTATGGATGATGGAGCATTTGCATGCGCCTTCTTTAGTTAAACCAGACGTGGTAGATCGTTGTATACCCAATCGAGTGAAAGCCATGGACCTCAGGTTGCGTTTGGATAAATTCTCGCTACCCGTGGGAGTCAACGCTTGGATTGAATTTCTTGAGTCAAGGACCGGGGATAACATTTTGTGGACTTGTCTGTGGCTTCGACCAAAGATAATCTTGTTTGGTTGTCAAATGCAACTCCTTCTAGTTATGTTAGGGCTTAATTGCACTAGACCATACAGTCCTTCTAGGGTAGTGCGCCAGTTGGGTAGGCCGCAGGACGTGCCACCAGTAGTGGATCTTCTAAAGGATGTTGAGTACTTCAAGGATCAAGCCTTAGGTGAAAGCAAATACGAGCAGTTCTGGAAGCATGCAACAAAGCTAGGTGTGGACACCCTCAAAGAAAGTTTGGATAATTCGGGGTACACTAAGGGATATGGGGTCTGGCTTTAATCTGTCCCTCGGGGTATCAGTCAACCCTTACCAGCGCAGCTTAGAGGGAGAATACAGGAAGAATGCATAGTTGACGACCAACAGGATGAAAGTGCGGGGTCCAAAGTGGAGACACTGAGAGTTCAGTTAGTAGATTTGTTCAAGACGGTAGAAAGGTGTCAGAATAATCTTTCCAAGTGCACTCCTCATGAGGCAGGAATACGGGCCCGAAGCTTCTTCCCCAATATCAGGGTGTCTTTGCAGGACATGCTACAAAGTTTGAATGGGAGAAAGAGAACTTCACAGGCAGGTCCATCTCAGCCAGTGTCATCACGCAGAGCACCAGTCTAAAAGAGCATTTCTTATCTTTATCCAATTTGAGTCTTTTATGTTTCTGTCATTGTAGGGTGGCGTCTGTTTTAAGTCGGAGTCAAGTTGTTTTTTGTATTAGGGTCTTTATTCAGTAATTTCACGTATGTCGTCTTAGGGGTCTAGAATGTTATTTTGTATTTGTTGTTTAGTTTTTAAAGTGGCCCTAAATTCGTTGCATGTTTTGGATTCTTTCTTTCATCAAAATGTTATGATGTTACGTCTTTCTTTTGTTTGTTTGTTTTCGTTTTTCTAAAAAAAAAAAAAAAAAAGAGCCTTCAATTATGTGATGTTTATGCATATGCGGCCCGAACTACGCAAGATTTGATTCATGTACAACATGATACGTAGGCAACCTACTTTTGGGTTCGATCTAATCATTTTGTTTCGTTGTTTTTCATTATTTTTCCTCTTTTAAAGAAAAAACAAAAGTCATAAAGAATGATAAAATAAAGGTAGATAACGAGAAAAGTGGAAAGAACAGAGATGGATGTGGAAAAAATAATAATAATAATAATAATAAATAATAATAATAATAAGTGTAGATAAAAATCGGGATGATGTTAAAATGACCTCGCTACCCTCAAAAGCTGGTAGAAATGAACATGAATTTAGGACAATTTTACCAATGTGATTCCCATGCTTGTTGTGTGCCCTAATCCTAACGGATGTCGTCTTTGATGAGCATGTTCTTTCAGATAACAGTGGTAGGTTTGCAGCACTCTGGCTAGTCACCCATACTTCACTAGATCCAAAGCAAAGCTCGTCATGGCTAGCAGGGAGATTGAAAATTCGCTCATTGACACGGATCAGGATCACAGGGAAGAAAGTTGTCACGACCCGAGCCTAGGCCCTAGCCGTGACGAGCATCCCGAACCATGAAGGCCCGGAACACCTATTCTCTATCTGGTTATCATGCACAACATTTATAATCATAATAAAATGCGGAATTGAAACTGAGTACGGAAAACATGGTCAAGTTCTGCAACATTTCTGAATAATACTATCTGACATCAGTCTGCGAAATCTCTACTAAGAACATAAACATCTGTCTGAAAAGAAACTGGGACAAGGCCCCCAGTAAACCAAAAACATAATAAATAAGATAATGTCTGACATAATTAGGCCTTCCGAATAATAGAAGGCTCACCACTGTGAGATCAAGTCTGCAAATCCGAGAATGTCTACTGAGTAGCTGGACCCCTAGACTGTGCCTCAGAACCTGGAAGGAGGGGGGGTCAGCACAAAAGTACTGGCACGCGAAGCAATCCAAAAAAAATAGTATAATGGAACATATATATATATATATACATATTAAGTGAAAGCAATTTTTCATCAAGACATCATGTATAAAACTGTTTCTGAAAAATACATGGGCACTTTCTGAAAACATGTAACCTGTCTGTTCATTTCAAATCATGATCTGTGTTTTACTTCTGAGTTAGGTGGTATTCCCCTACAAGTCTGATATTCCACGGGCTGTATGGAATCCGTTATTGACTCGGTGGGGAAGCCCCCAACCCAAGTGTGCCGCAAGGGTTGGAGTGTCTGAGTCTGATACGCCACAGGACATTTAAGTCAGCGCATAATAGTATACCCGGGTCGGCAAACCACGATTTTAGGCAATGAGTCGCTTGAACTCAAGCCCTCTTCGGGGAACCACCTAACATCTCTGTATGCCCATTTTTAACCTTTTCTGTACATGCAACATTCTGAATATCTAAAATCATGAAAGTCTGAAATGTCTGTTAGTCTGAGTCTGATATGGCATTAGTCTGAGTTGGTATCGTCATACCAAGACTTGCAAGTCATGATTTTTCTGAGCCATAATGTATTAAGCAAGAGCTTTCATTCAAAACATAGTTTAGACCACCAACACATGTAACTGATGTAAAGGATTTCATATTCCGAAACTTAAAGTTCAATTCATGCAGAAATTTCATCAAACACCTGGCGGTCAAATGTCTTTAGCAAGTTCATGTATTCAAAATTGAAACACATTCATTCATATATGTATATAAACTGTCAAATCGCTTTGGAGATGGTCAAAAGACCAAAACAATGATGTTAAAACATCTTATACATAAATATCTATACATAATTTAAAACCCCATTCTAAAACATGATTTTTCTATGCCCATGAGAATTTAGGAAAACCCTACGTACCTTGTTCTCTACGAATTTTGGGTGTCTATCGAAGCCTACGTCGAGAGGATTCCAAATCTGTAATTTGTTTCACGAACCCGCGGTTGAATCTTGAGTTGCTTGGGTTTTAATGTTGAAACCCTAGGGAGAGTTCTTGAGCAATTTTGGGAAAAGTATGTGTATTATGGTGTTTGAGGGATTAAATCCCGTGTTGGTGGTATATATAGGGGTGGAGGATTACCAAAATACCCCTAAGGAACAATTAAGGTCAAATCTGTCCCTCAGTTGACAGTTTGGTAGACTGGAGTAAATCGATTATAACCTTTTACTCATATACTCAAATTGAATGAAACCAACTGAAATTGAAAGAGGACTCGAAGAGATTTTGTTTGATATATTATAGCTCACACATTTCATTATATACAGGGAGTTATGATCGTTTGAAATTGACCCTGAAATGCTGAAAACTGGGCAATAGTCTATGCGTTTTGCTACTGTTTTTAAATCCAAACGCAGCCTTATGCGTTCCGAAAAATTCCGAAACTTATCCGAGATGTACTATGATATTTCCCGATCATAACGCAACTTAAAAATCTAAAAGCGGATGTCGGGAAGGTTGAAAAGTTGTATCCCGAAGATTGCCAGCTAAAATGACTCTAAGTCCTCATTACACTTAGAAAAAATTTCAAGTTTTTAAGTCTAAGGGCACTCTATTAAAGGCTAATCCATGCACGACTTTTACAGGGTGTTACATTATCTCCCCCTTGGGATCATTCGTCCTGGAATGATGGGTAGGAACTTGTTGAAGCCTTAAATATATGGAATAACGCGGACATGACATGTCCTCTAATAAAAATACACTGATCTGAACATTTGGAATTTGAATTTAATGCATGATGCATGAACTGGGCTATACTCGTAACTACTGGTATACTCTATCTTCGACTAGTAGCATGTCTGAGATTTCGAGTAGCATGAATAAGTGCAAAGACAAGAAAACAAGTCATGCGAATCTGACTGCTAAACTGACTTATTGGCCATACAGACTGAATTATACTACACCCTCATACTTAACTGGAGTATTCTCTTCAACACTCTCTCTAAGGAAGCTCTAGCAGTAATAGGGAACCATGAATCTTGGGTATGGATTACACAAAACATCCCACTGAGGAAATCACAACATTGACACTACTCTGCAGTCTGGAATATAGACATATAACTCCTAAATTAGGATAGAATTTTCAGACCTTTGGCAATACAACTTCTTACTTTAAGGCTTAGAGCACTTCCCGAATATCCCTTAACTATGCTATTCCCTATAAATATCATATTCATTCAACTCAGCTTAAAATTCTCATATGAGCATTGATAATGTTTTTTTTCTACTAATGTCTAAAATATCTTAATCCTTACCCCGCGATCAAGCCTAACTCTAAATCACAAAAATACAACATGCTACACCACGCTATTATTCTAAACCATATGATGCCACCTTCTATACCTCTTTTAAAAATCACATCCTAAGCATAACATGCCTTACCACTTCAATGACTACACTGAACTCTTAATATGAAGTCGCTAATGCATATGGCGACCTTCCACTACAATCCCAAAACGTCGTTCAAACCTAATTTATAACCACATGTTAACTTCAAGGCAAACACCCATAAGTAGATACTTCACATAGTTTCTAAACTACTATCAATATAACTCCCACGCGCTATCCTAAAAACATACACACACAAACTTTTCCACTAACCATCACATGTATCAAAGACTTGGCCCCAAATCTTACTTCATACTTATGGCCTTATCTAAACAAGCATACTATGATCTTCCATCAACAAGAACATTTACATCAACACCACTATCATTGCATAGGAAGGGTCACTAAAAGGTTAAAACATAAGACCCTCAAGCATGAAAAAGATCTTTATATGGGACTGAGCACACTATAAAGAGTGAGTACATGCGTCATGAGTTGCATGACCTCAACTAGAGTTCATAACATAAGGAATGTGATTCCGACTACTTGAATGAACTAGAACTCATTATCTTGGAATTGGAAGAGTACGTGACTCTCTATCATATACCGGAATCATGAACTATAATCACGGAACTGCATCGTAAGGCATGAGTAAGCATCCGGATAACAAACAAAAAAAAAATATTGAGGTAGGAATGGGTTGAGATTCACCCTTACTTTCTGATGTTCTAAATCACACTGCATCACTACTAGAATCTAAGAGCCTTACTTGGTTATTCGTTCTATCATCTCCCACTTAGCTTCAAGTCATCATCTAGCATTTGGGAGATCCCTTACCAGATTCTAACTGAACTACACTTATTGCACTCTAGGGTCTGAAAAAATTGACAATACATGCATATCATAGAACTCAACCCGAATGACTACCTTCTGGGATACACTCTATCTTTCCATAGCCACCAATAGTCAAAGTATAATGCTTGCACACTTATTTCTATCCGTTCAACCTTCAAAACTCAAACTTAGATTCTAACACTTAACATGGATATCACCAAGCCTTTGATGAACCATACCACTTCCGTCCTAGCATACCAATATTGCTACTCCAAACTGATATCTCTCTACCATGAGAATCGAGATCACATCAAAAGGCTCAACACTATCAATCAAGGCTCCTTAACTTGGCTATCTAGAACACCATATATCATCTAACTAGTCTTTTTCCAACTAGCAACTCCATGGTACCACTAGTCACACACAACATGTAATAGTCTTAGAGAAATGCCACAACTCCATATCACCTTGGGCATACTTACACACCATACCCACAACATTATACTTCATTATGAATCAATTTAAACTCAAGCCATTTCACACACCGTTCAAGCCTATTAGATCACTTTCATATAAATAACATCATTGATCAAGAAATTCACATCCACCTTTATGAACTTCAACTATTCAAACTTAATATCTAGTGCTATGCATGACTTACAACCCAACCTTACACAAAATTTTTACTTGGAAACTATAAGTAAACATCACGAAACACTAGTGCACTAGAACTTCATAACCACAATAATCGATCATGACCTAACGGTTTACCTTATCATCATTTCGTTAGCATGTACTATTTCAGCACCTCAAGCCTACTAAATTAATCCCACAAAATATGCATCAACAAACTCTTGCCACTATTTACCACCACACCATTTAAATTCAAGCCTATAGTTTAGTATCAATCATCTACCACCAATGAAGAATGCAACATAATATAAATACACTAATCCATCAAATTGGGATATTCTACCCAAATATCTCAAAAATCTACTACATACCTTCTCACAAGTAGCACTAGTTTACAACTACCAATGAAAAGAGGTCCAAGGGGGTTAAAGCCTCATAATAGACATGGTCAACCTTAATCTTATATTATAACCCCGTACAATTATATCTACTTATACAGATTTCTCACCTCATACTTACTCACTCATTCATACATTTAGACTGCCTTCAAATTCCTCAAACAACCATGAGTCTATAATCATAACTTACTCGCTAATATAGCCATTTCCACATTCAAGCAATCAACAAATCACCCTGACTAACAACTCCTTCTCTACCTTCTACTAATAACACACAAGGATGAATCACTTCATTACCAACTCTATCTCATGCAAACAGATTCAGCCATACATATATTAAACCAATGAAAGAACAACAAGTTGGACAACAAGTTGCTAGTGAATCGAAACAGGCCTCACACGGCTTCACTAGACTTTGGTTTTGTATTTTGAACAAGAAAATGAGATGGATGACAAGGAAACTATGCTAGTGAATCGAAAGAGCCCCACACGGCTTCACTAGACTTTAAATTATTATTATTTTCAAAAACATCATGATAACAAGATTACATATTACAAGGGATAGAAAATTGACACCTAATATTTAATGGTCTAAGAATATACATATTATTCTGTATAAATAAAAATCTGAGTAAAACACTTCCTCCATGGACTACCATACAATCCACACATGCTGCTAGCTACCACATTAGTTTATCACTATAAAGGGGTAAATCATCCTCAAACATCGATTATTCAACTGAAATATTCATTTACACAAAATCACCCTCACTCTGACTTCTAACTTTGTGACTTTACATCACCAACTTCTTGGTCCAATATCACTACCAATAGGTCATGACAACAACACTTTAACTTATGCTACTATTTGGGTAGAAATATAGTTCCAACATTCTGCTATACATTGTCCACAACTGTAACAAGATTTTGAGAGGGACAATATACACTTAATACCTTAAGCTGGAATGCACGATTCCATCAGGATCAATATTTACATCAGAATCAGCATATATTGATGCACTAACAGACTCCTATCGAGTTTTTCCATAATTTTTAAAATCTTATAGAACGTAATCGAAAAGGACTATATCATGTATACTCTAAACTTTTTGCACTTGAATCAACCCAATAATGGGACAGTTTAGACTCTGAAGCACGAACTAAATCACAAAGAAGGGAAACATTCCTAAATGCCTAGTAGCCTCCTGTTTATAAGTGTGGCGCGCTACACACCCATAAACAGAACTCTACTCGACGCAATTTCGCAGACACCCTGGGACCATGAACTGTGCTCTGATACCAAGTTTGTCATGACCCGAGCCTAGGCCCTAGCCGTGATGAGCATCCCGAACCATGAAGGCCCGGAACACCCATTCTCTATCTGGTTATCATGCACAACATTCATAATCATAATAAAATGCGGAATTGAAACTGAGTACGGAAAACATGGTCAAGTTCTGCAACATTTCTGAATAATACTATCTGACATCAGTCTGCAAAATCTCTACTAAGAACATAAATATCTGTCTGAAAAGAAACTGGGACAAGGCCCCCAGTAAACCAAAAACATAATAAATAAGATAATGTCTGACATAATTAGGCCTTCCGAATAATAGAAGGCTCACCACTGTGAGATCAACTCTGCAAATCCGAGAATGTCTACTGAGTAGCTGGGACTCCTAGACTGTGCCTCAGAACCTGGAAGGAGGGGGGGTCAGCACAAAAGTACTGGCACGCGAAGCAATCCAAAAAAATAGTATAATGGAACATACATATATATATATATATACATATTAAGTGAAAGCAATTTTTCATCAAGACATCATGTATAAAACTGTTTCTGAAAAATACATGGGCACTTTCTGAAAACATGTAACCTGTCTGTTCATTTCAAATCATGATCTGTGTTTTACTTCTGAGTTAGGTGGTATTCCCCTACAAGTCTGATATTCCACGGGCTGTATGGAATCCGCCATTGACTCGGCAGGGAAGCCCCCAACCCAAGTGTGCCGTAAGGGTTGGAGTGTCTGAGTCTGATACGCCACAGGACATTTAAGTCAGCGCATAATAGTATACCCGGGTCAGCAAACCACGGTTTTAGGCAATGAGTCGCTTGAACTCAAGCCCTCTTCGGGGAACCACCTAACATCTCTGTATGCCCATTTTTAACCTTTTCTGTACATGCAACATTCTGAATGTCTAAAATCATGAAAGTCTGAAATGTCTGTTAGTCTGAGTCTGATATGGCATTAGTCTGAGTTGGTATCGTCATACCAAGACTTGCAAGTCATGATTTTTCTGAGCCATAATGTATTAAGCAAGAGATTTCATTCAAAACATAGTTTAGACCACCAAAACATGTAACTGATGTAAAGGATTTCATATTCCGAAACTTAAAGTTCAATTCATGCAGAAATTTCATCAAACACCTGGCGGTCAAATGTCTTTAGCAAGTTCATGTATTCAAAATTGAAACACATTCATTCATATATGTATATAAACTGTCAAATCGCTTTGGAGATGGTCAAAAGACCAAAACAATGATGTTAAAACATCTTATACATAAATATATATACATAATTTAAAACCCCATTCTAAAACATGATTTTTCTATGCCCATGAGAATTTAGGAAAACGCCACGTACCTTGTTCTCCACGAATTTTGGGTGTCTATCGAAGCCTACGTCGAGAGGATTCCAAATCTGTAATTTGTTTCACGAACCCGCGGTTGAATCTTGAGTTGCTTGGGTTTTAATGTTGAAACCCTAGGGAGAGTTCTTGAGCAATTTTGGGAAAAGTATGTGTATTATGGTGTTTGAGGGATTAAATCCCGTGTTGGTGGTATATATAGGGGTGGAGGATTACCAAAATACCCCTAAGGAACAATTAAGGTCAAATCTGTCCCTCAGTTGACAGTTTGGTAGACTGGAGTAAATCGATTATAAATTTCTACTCATAAACTCAAATTGGATGAAACCAACTGCAATTGAAAGAGGACTCGAAGAGATTTTGTTTGATATATTATAGCTCACACATTTCATTATATACAGGGAGTTATGATCGTTTGAAATTGACCCTGAAATGCTGAAAACTGGGCAATAGTCTATGCGTTTTGCTACTGTTTTTAAATCCAAACGCAGCCTTATGCGTTCCGAAAAATTCCGAAACTTATCCGAGATGTACTATGAGATTTCAAGATCATAACGCAACTTGAAAATCTCAAAGCGTATGTCGGGAAGGTTAAAAAGTTGTATCCCGAAGATTGCCAGCTAAAATGACTCTAAGTCCTCATTACACGTAGAAAAATTTTCAAGTTTTTAAGTCTAAGGGCACTCTATTAAAGGCTAATCCATGCACGACTTTTACAGGGTGTTACAAAAGTTCAGAACACAATGATGAGGTAGTAAGGCTCAGGCAACAATTGATAGATTTACACCGGGCATGGGCCAGCGGAATGCCATCTTCTCCGCTCCCTGAAGGTCTTGGGAATATCTCTAATTGCCCACCGCTCTCTCAGGCGCAATTCTCTGCTCCTACTGAGTCACCTGAGCACGCGCCAGGATTCACTCCGCGACATTATTATCCTGGCAGTTCTAGTGTGCCCTTGGCAGCTCCCCAATCAAGACCCGCTGCTCAGCCAGCGCCACCGATCATACCGGTATTCGTGGCTCCGCCACCACATGAAACTCCCATATATGTTGTACGTCCCACAATGGGGCTTCCTAGGTCTGCCAGTGAGCCAGTATTAAAGGTTCCAGATAGTCAGTATTATGCCCCGGAGCCTACTTTGAGAATGAATAAATCGTATGGGTACATTCAGCCGCCTGCATTTCCATTTGATACGGAGAAACCTGTCGCAACAGAGGAACAGGAAATCATAGCCCGGAAGTTGAAAAGTTTAGAACAGGCTATGAGGAATTTGCAGGGAATCGGAGATTATAGGAGTGTTTCGTATAAAGATCTTTGCATGTTCCCAGACATCAACCTTTCCCTCGGTTTTAAAATACCCAAGTTCAAGAAGTATGCAGGACATGGTGATCCCGTGGCACACTTGAGACATTATTGCAACCAGTTGAGGGCTGCAAGAGGAAGAGAAGAGATGCTCATAGCCTTCTTTGGCGAGAGTCTTTCTGATCTGGCTTCAGAATGGTTTATCGATCGAGATATCGACAAGTGGAACAGCTGGGATGACTTAGCTTCTGAGTGTGTTCAACATTTTCAGTATAACATCGACCTGATTTCAGACGAAAAATCCTTGGTCAACATGAAGAAGAAAAACACTGAAGGTTTTAGGGAATACGCGATAAGGTGGCGTGAACAGGCCGCCAAGGTAAAGCCTTCAATGAAAGAAAGTCAGTTGGTAGAGGTTTTCATTCAGGCACAGGATGAGACCTATTTTCAACATTTACTTCCGGAAATGGGAAAGTCTTTTATTGAAGTACTCAAAATGGGGGAGATGATAGAGGACGGAATCAAGACCGGCTGAATAGTGAGTTTTGCCGCATTAAAAGCCATCAAACAAGCGATTCAAGGTGGATCTGGCTCATTTAGAGGTAAAAAAAAGAAAAAGGACGTGGCGACTGTCGTAGCCGGAACCCATTCCTATCCTAAAAGACCACCTCGCCCCTATACCCAATCCCAAACCCAAGTCTACGCCCAAGCTCCATATATTCCTCCCCACCATTACTACCCTCCACAAAACCCTTTATATTCCATTTCACCATCTTCGTACCCAGTATATAGCGCGCAGCCATATGCCCAAACCCTTTCTTACCCGTAGTGACACGCGCAAGCTCCACAAAATCGCCCATTCACTCCACCGAATTACCAAAAACCCTCCAGACCCGGTTTTCAACCTAGGCCCGAGTATAAGAAAGAGAAGGCGGTCAAAAATCAATTCACACCTCTTGGGGATTCATATGCTAGCTTGTTTGATAGGTTGAGAAAGTTGAAGGTCTTAAGCCCAATTCAAGGAAGGCTTTCAAATTCACCGCCGAGGAATCTCGATTATTCTTTAAGGTGTGCGTACTGTTCTGACATGCCAGGCCATGATATCGAGAAATACTGGTATTTAAAGAGAGTTGTCCAAGATTTAATTGACACAAATCAGATATTGGTCCAGGCCCCGGAGGGTCCAAACATTAACCAGAATCCGCTGCCAACCCATGCTGAAGCCAATATGTTAGAATTGATATATGATGGGAAAGAGTCTTCAAGGTGTTATAAGCCTATTGTCAAGGTACAGATCATTGAGGAGAGATCAGTGAATGTAGCAGAGTCTTTGAAAGCAATGTCATTGAGTCAGGAAGGAATGAGAGAAGATAAAGCCCAAGAAATCACAAAGAAACCCCTGATCACAGTACAAGGTACCAGAAGGTATGTTGATTTAAGTCAGGATAAACCTAAGTTGACAGTGGTAGGAGCTCTGAGTCAGCCCATCTTAACGGTGAAAGGAGCACTGGCAGCTCCTATTGTCCTCAAACCGGTGACCCAACCTTCGATAGTTGATACGAAAAAGGTTCCCTGGAATTATGGGTGGACTGTGATGACCTATCACGGGAAATAAGTAGTAGAAGATGTAGATGAGGCAGGGGGTGTGACTAGGTCAGGAAGATGCTTCGTGCCTGAAAGTTTAAGAAAGTCCAAGCCAATGGTGAGTGGACCGTCATCTATCAAAAAGCCTATCACCGAAGAAGAAGCCGAAGAATTTTTGAAAAAGATGAAATTGCCAGGGTATTCAATAATAGACCAGTTGAAGAAAACCCCTGCTCAAATTTCCCTCTTATCTTTACTGTTGCACTCCAAGGAACATCGTGATATTTTACTGAAGGTATTAAATAAAGCATATGTTCCTAAGGAGATTACAATAAATCATCTTGAGAAAATGGTCGAAAAAATCTTTGAGGTCGATCGGATCAGCTTTTCTGACGATAAATTGCCTGTTGAAGGTACAGGGCATAACCGGGGCCTTTACATTACAGTGAAGTGTGAAGATTTCTACGTCACTCATGTTATGATTGATGGAGGTTCAGGTGCAAATATTTTCCCTATTTCTACTTTGCAAAAGTTGAATATTGGTGCTGACAGGATCAGGCCCAACAATGTATGTGTCAGGACTTTCGATGGTGCAAAATCAAACTCCATTGGCAAAATAGAACTAATGTTGATCATAGGTCCTGTTGAATTTGCCATAGAGTTTAGAGTATTGAATATAGACTCCTTTTACAATCTGTTGCCGGGAAGGCCGTGGATCCACAAGGCCAAGGCGGTTGCATCTACACTGCACCAAATGATTAAGTTTGAGCATGACAGGCAAGAAGTGGTTATTCATGGTGAAGGAGATTTGTCCGCCTGCGAAGATTCTCCCTTGTCTCTTATTGAAGCAAATAACGAAAAGGAGACATTCGTCTATCAAATTTTTGATACAGTACCAGTGAATCGTATCCTTGAATGGCAGGTTATACCGGGACCGCAATTGTCTTCCACTTCTATCATGATGGTGAGTGAACTTTGGAAATATGGATTTGAGCCAGGAAAGGGTTTGGGAGCGTCTCTGCACAGTATAGTTCGTCCCATATGTCTGAGTGAGAACGTGGGCACATTTGGTCTGGGATTTAAGCCTCAAATGAAGATCTGAAGAAAGCCAAGGGAAGGAAAAAGGAAACATGGTCACTCCCTCGCCCAATGCCACTACTCAGTGAATCATTTGTTAAGAGCGGTGTCACGAAGCGTGTGGAATTTGAAGTTGAATTGGTTGATGACTGCCAAAACCTTTTTATTGATGTTGATATGGTCGAAGCAGGAGAAGGTACCAGTATGGCAGACGTGCAATTCATAGGTCCAGCTGTCCGGCTCAACAATTGGAAAGTCACTCCTCTTCCCGTCAGGAGGGAGTTTTGGTAGTTTATTTTGTTTTTCTTTCTGTTTATCCGAGTTATTTCAGAGTTGTAATTCGGATTTTATTTTGTTTATGTTATGTTGGCATCTATGTTTAAACCCTTCTATCTTTTTATTTAATGAAATGCAATGTCCCTTTTGATTTATGTCTAATATATTTTGTTTTTTTATATATACAGTTCTCTTTATGCTGATTCTAATGACATGACATGCATGCGGAATTTTCAGCCTGACCTTAAAATCCAAACTAATCAAGATGTAATGAAGCAAGATGGGGAATATGATGAAGAAGAAGCACTAGAAGAAATAAGCAAAGAGTTAGAACAGTTTGAAGACAAACCGAATCCTAATTTGAATGAGATTGAGCCAATAAATCTAGGGGATCAAGAAGATGTTAGGGAAACTAAAATCAGTGTACATTCTTTGCCACAGCTAAAAGATGGAATGATTCAAGCATTAATTGACTATAAGGATGTTTTTGCATGGTCTTATGATGATATGCATGGTTTGAGCACTGAATTAGTGGCTCACAAATTGCCAACTGATCCCGCGTTCCCTCCTGTCAAACAGAAGTTGAGGAAGTTTAAA
Organism: Capsicum pubescens; assembly: GCA_030864215.1. NCBI lineage: Eukaryota > Viridiplantae > Streptophyta > Magnoliopsida > Solanales > Solanaceae > Capsicum > Capsicum pubescens. Next base: position 349,355,211 of record CM061538.1, on the reverse strand, counting down.
ACCGATGTAAGTATTAAAATCAAAGAGGAAATCATGAAACAACTTGAAGCCAAAGTAATTCGAGTGGCTCGTTATCCCATGTGGTTATTCAATATTGTTCCCGTACCAAATAAAGATGGCAAAATTCGAGTGTGTGTTGATTACCGTGATTTGAACAGAGCAAGTCCGAAAGATGATTTTCCACTGCCCAACATCTATATTTTATTAGACAACTGTGCTAAACACGAGGTTGCCTCTTTTGTGGATTGCTATGCCGGATATCACCAGATCATTATGGATGATGAATACGTCTTTTATCACACCATGGGGAACCTATTGTTATCGAGTGATGTCGTTCGGTTTGAAGAATGATGGAGCAACATACATGAGAGCCATGACCACTATGTTTCATGATATGATGCATAAAGAGATTGAGGTATACGTGGATGATGTGATTATTAAGTCAAAAAGTCGGGCCGATCATGTTAAAGATTTAAGAAAGTTCTTTGAAAGGCTTCGCAGGTATAATCTCAAACTCAACCCGGAAAAATGTGTATTTAGAGTTCCGTCTGGAAAGCTGTTGGGGTGTGTGGTCAGTCGTCGGGGAATTAAATTGGATCCCTCAAAAATCAAAGCCATTCAGGATTTGCCCCCACCCAAGAATAGGACGGAGGTGATGAGTTTGCTTGGTAGACTGAACTACATTAGCAGGTTTATTGCTCAACTCACAACCACTTGTGAGCCCATATTCAAGTTGTTGAAAAAGAGTGTTGCGGTAAAATGGACTGAAGAATGTCAGGAAGCGTTCGATCGAATCAAAAAATATTTGTCAAATCCGCTCGTGCTGGTACCCCCGGAGCCTGGTAGGCCTTTGATCTTATATTTATCAGTCATGGAAAATTCTTTCGGTTGTGTCCTGGGTCAACATGATGTCACAGGCAAAAATGAGCTGGCTATTTATTATCTTAGCAAGAAGTTCACCATATATGAGGCCAGGTATACTCTTCTTAAAAAGACGTGTTGTGCCCTGACTTGGGTAGCACAGAAGTTGAAGCATTATCTCTCATCCTATACTACTTATCTCATCTCCCGCATGGATCCTTTGAAGTATATCTTTCAGAAGCCTATGCCGACAGGTCGATTGGCAAAGTGGAAAATATTGCTTACCGAGTTTGACATTGTATATGTGACTCGAACCGCCATGAAAGCCCAAGCCTTGGCAGATCATCTTGCTGAGAATCCCATCGATGAAGAGTACGAGCCATTAAAGACATATTTTCCTAACGAAGAAGTGTCGTGTGTCGATGAAGTCTTTATAGATGCTAATCCAGGTTGGAGTTTATTCTTCGATGGAGCTGTCAATATGAAAGAAGTCGGAATAGGTGCGGTTCTTATCTCTGAATTGGGACAACATTTCCCGGTAACAGCACAACTTCGATTCTACTGTACTAACAATATGGCAGAGTATGAAGCCTGCATTCTTGGTTTGAGGTTAGCTGTTGATATGGGAGTCCAAGAATTATTGGTATTGGGGATTCGGATTTGCTCGTCCATCAAATTCAAGGCGATTGGGAGACGCGAGATTTGAAGCTCATCCTGTATCGACAATGCTTGCAGGAACTATGTCAACGGTTTGTGTTAGTAAAATTTAGGCATATTCCAAGGATTCATAATGAAATTGCTGATGCTTTAGCCACTCTGTCTTCAATGCTCCAACATCCTGATAAAGCCTACATCGATCTAGTGCATATACAGAGTCGTGATCAGCATGCTTACTATAATGCGGTTGAAGAAGAGCTCGATAGAGAACCCTGGTTCTTGGATATCAATCGATACATTCAGTCAGGAGAATTCCCAGCATATGCCACCAACGATCAAAAGAGGATATTAGGCGTTTGGCTAGTGGATTTTTCTTAAGTGTGGGAATCTTATATAAGAGAACCCCAGATCTGGGACTTTTGAGGTGTGTAGATGCAAGAGAAGCCTCGGCAATCATGGTTGAAATACACTCTGGAGTATGCGGATCACATATGAACGGTCATGTCTTATCAAAGAAGATTCTTCGAGCAGGTTATTATTGGCTTACTATGGAGAGGGATTCTATTCAATTTGTTCAAAAGTGTCATCAATGTCAGGTACACGGTGATCTGATACGTTCTCCTCCTGTTGAGTTGCATGCAATGGCCGCTCCATGGTCGTTTGTGGCTTGGGGATTGGATGTGATTGGACCGATTGAGCCGAAGGCATCAAATGGATATAGATTCATTTTGGTAGCCATATACTACTTCACAAAGTGGGTAGAAGCCGTAACTTTCAAGTCAGTGACAAAGAAGGTTGTGGTAGATTTTGTTCATGCCAATATCATTTGTAGATTTGGAATTCCTAAGATGATCATTACAGACAATGCTGCCAATCTCAATAGTCATTTGATGCAAGAAGTGTGTCAACAGTTTAAGATCGCACATCGAAATTCTACTCCATATCGCCCAAAGGCCAATGGTGTTGTAGAAGCCGCCAATAAGAATATAAAAAAGATACTGCGAAAAATGGTACAAGGGTCTAGACAGTGGCATGAAAAGTTGTTGTTTGCATTGCTAGGTTATCGCACCACTGTTCGCACTTCAACAGGGGAAACTCCATATTTATTGGTGTATGGGACAGAAACAGTCATCCCTGCGGAAGTTGAAATTCCCTCTCTTCGAGTCATTGTAGAAGCGGAGATTGATGATGACGAATAGGTCAAAACCCGACTGGAACATTTGAGTTTGATTGAGGAAAAAAGGCTAACGTCTGTGTGTCATGGCCAGTTGTATCAGAAGAGGATGGATCGAGCGTATAACAAAAAGGTCCGTCCCAGGAATTTTGAAGTTGGTCAGTTGGTATTGAGACGTATCCTTCCTCACCAGGTTGAATCGAAAGGCAAGTTCTCCCATAACTGGCAAGGTCCCTTCGTTGTGAAGAAAGTGTTGCCCAATGGAGCCTTATATTTGACAGATATTGAAGGCAAAATGGCAGAAATGGCTACCAATGCTGATGCGGTCAAAAGATATTATGTATGATATTTGATCCTTTGTTGATTTTATTGCATGTTTAGTACTTGCATTTTTGAAGATTGATATGATGAAGACATTTTATTCTTCTATCCAAACATTGTGTCATCCTTTGTTTACCCGTTTGAGCTTCGTTTTATTTTTCTTTCATATCCCTCTTTTGGAATCAAAATAGAGTCAAAGATAAATGTCAAGAAAATAAGAATAAAAGATAGAGTTCGAAATAAAAAAAATCAAATCAAAACAAAGAACAAGCTGATGGAACTACGTGCGACCCGATTCTCCTCTCTCGGGAGTGAGATACGTAGGCTGCCCTATTTCGGGCTCGGTCCAACCAAATAAAGATTTAAGATTCACCCAGTCAACAAAAACTGGGGCATGAGTTAATGTCTTGTTTGAGTCGATTCCAAAAGTTGTAAGTCCCACCCCCACTTCAAGTTTCGTTTGAACCTCTTGTCATCCTTCTCTAACCTTATCCGAAAGCCAAGTTACAACCAAAGAAAGTCCTTCAGATCAATTTTTGATAATGTTAAGGCTAAGCATGCAATGGATATGATGATACATTGTGAGGTACCACTTGTTTCCCTCAACATAATAAATCAGGAAAGAAATACAAAATGAGAGAGTCTTATTGGTGAAAACCCCGTGGGCGTCATAAGGCGATGGTGAGTTGAGAGAAATGAAAATGAGAGAGTCTTATTGGTGAAAACCCTTGCAGGCACCATGAGGCGATGGTGAGTGGAGAGAAATAAAAATGAGAGAGTCTTATTGGTGAAAACCCTCACGGGTACCGTAAGGTGATGGCGAGTTCAAGAGAAAAGTGAAAAGAAAAAAGAAAGAGATTTGTTGGCGAAAGTTTTTTGAGATGCCGTCAATCAAATGTGATGTATGAGTCCAATGGATTGGAAGAAGCGGCTCAGCGGCAAATCCACGAACTCAACAACAAATGGGGAGTTTGGATAGGAAGATCAGGCAGCTTAATCCAAAATGCATGTCATACTCATTGGAGTTGGTTGTCGTATTCAGATAAGTTTTCTTTTTGAATATGGGACATTGCCTTTTCTTTCATTTACATATTCATGTTTTTTGTCTTTTTATGTCATTTATCAAAATAAAGTCACCATCATTTCTTTACATTTTAAGTCAAGTCTCTGTCAAAACAAGCGAGAAAGGATTTCAAAATTTACTACTAGTCTTTCCAATTATATGAGGAAAATCCAAGGAACAGCACAGGAAAGAAAAATGACCGTAATTCAACACGAAACAAAGGAAGTCTATCAACCGACAGGCTGTTGGATTAGTGGAAGTATTCAGATTCGGGAAAAGAGTGCACCTCAGGGACATGGTAAAATGGAAACCCATTGTTCGAGTCAGAACCCATTTCCCTCATTCTGGATCCGGGGCAATGATGCGGCAAGACAGGGCAAGTGTCAGCGATTTGGAACAAAGATGAAAGGAACGAGTGCTGGGGCAGATACCTGAGAAGCCAAGAGCTGCAAGTCACCACTAAGTTTTAACTGACAAATTTTCTTTGTTGAAATAGGGGCAAATTCGCTTCACTTAATTCAGCTACTATTGGAGATCCCCATCCGTGAGATTTTACTTTATGCTCAGGACCCTCCTGAAAAATGGGATTTTACTTTCTGTTCAGGACCCTCCGGAAAAATGGGATTTTACTTTCTGTTCAGGACCCTCCTGAAGAATGGGAATTTACTTTCAGTTCAGGACCCTCTTGAAGAATGGGAATTTACTTTCAGTTTAGGACCCTCCTGAAAAATGGAATTTACTTTCAATTCAGGACCCTCCTGGAAAATGAGAATTTACTTTATGTTCAGGACCCTCCTGAAAAATGGGATTTTACTTTCTGTTCAGGACCCTCCTGAAGAATGGGAATTTACTTTCAGTTTAGGACCCTCCTGAGGAATGGGAATTTACTTTCAATTCAGGACCCTCCTGAAGAATGGGAATTTACTTTCAGTTCAAGACCCTCCTGAAAAATGGGAATTTACTTTCAATTCAGGACCCTCCTGGAAAATGGGAATTTACTTTCAATTCAGGACCCTCCTGGAAAATGGGAATTTACTTTATGTTCAGGACCCTCCTGAAAAATGGGACTTTACCTTCTGTTCAAGACCCTCCTGAAAATGGGATTTTACTTTCTGTTCAGGACCCTCCTGAAAAATGGGATTTCACTTTCAATTCAGGACCCTCCTGAAAAAATAGATTTTACTTTATGTTCAGGACCCTCCTGAAAAATGGGATTTTACTTTATGTTTAGGACCCTCCTGAAAAATGGGACTTTACCTTCTGTTCAAGACCCTCCTGAAAATGAAATTTTACTTTCTGTTCAAGACCCTCCTGAAAAATAGGACTTTACCTTCTGTTCAGGACCCTCCTGAAAAATGGGATTTCACTTTCTGTTCAGGACCCTCCTGAAAAATGGGATTTCACTTTCAATTCAGGACCCTCCTGAAAAATAGATTTTACTTTCTGTTCAGGACCCTCCTGAAAAAATGGGATTTTACTTTATGTTCAGGACCCTCCTGAAAAATGGGACAGCGCTTTCAAAAATGAAATACTACCTTACTATAATTTTTGTTCTAGTTTTAATTTTGGGTTTCAGGAGCCCGTCTGGAGAATAGGGTGAAGAAACGAAAAGTCAAGCAACAAAGCGAAGCAATTGAAAGCCAAGCAACAAGTTGAAAGAAATTGCAAGTCAGGAGCCCGCCTGAAGAATAGGGTGATAAAAGTCGAGTCAAGAGCCAACAGAAGTTGTATAGATAGGATTTTGTAATTTCATTTATGTTTTAACTTGTAATTTTCATTTTTTGATGTAATGACAGAGTCGCGGACCGGAACCTCGATGGAACCTCACTCGACTCTCCAACTCGGTATAGTCCACTTCTCTTCCAACCCTTTGAGATACTTGTGATTTCCTCATGACTTGGGTAGATAGGGTGTCCGACAGGAGTCGATTGTCCTTTTTTCTTTTACTCCTCTCTTTGACTAATGATCGGGACAAAAATTCGGTCTCATTGTTTACTTCTTTGCCTGAAAACACTGCGTGTTTACATTCAAAGGGGGCATGATGTAGACACGTAATTTTGTCCCTCCGAAAGATTAATTTACCCAATTTTACCTTATCCTACCGTGTACCCTCATCCATGTTATTATACCCTCACAAAATACAAAAAAAATAACAAGCTTCCTAACAAGTTCTATCCTATCCTAACCCCTTTACATCTTATCCTAACAACCTACCCAATCAAAATAAAACACATCACACCCTACCCCCACCCCACTACTCACGTCACTCCACCCATACACCTACATACACAACACTCACAGATATATACACATTCCATTCATATACATAGGGGGCAAAAAAAAAAAAAATTACACAATATATATTGACATATTCATTCCCTTCTTCGAGAGAGCATTGACGACATACACACAAAAATTATTCATACACAGAAAAACCTCATAGCTTCTTCTTCTAGACACCATCCATCAACACTCATATACACCCACACGAAGGAGAGTGAAATCGATAGAGAGACACGTTGAACGGAGGGAGGTCAGTCGGCGCTTTGAGTTTTTCCGGCAAATTTCTCGCCAGAATCAGCCACCCACATCTGGAATACACCATCATGCCACCGGAGGTATCACCCCTGACTAAAACCAGCAAAAACCAGTTGAACGCAATCGTTCTTCATCGATTCCAGTGATAACTCGCCGGAAATCGCTACAGTTCAGGGCCTAAACGGCAACAGTCGTCTACTCCAACCAAACTCCGTTTAAACACTGTCAAAATCCACCGTAAATCTATTGAAACAGTAACTGGGGGTGCGAAATTGGTACGGGTTTATCTTCGTTGTACGATTTGCCAATCTGGGTCGATGAAAAAATAGAAAAAAAAAGAAGGCTATTCGAGTTGGTTTGTTCGTTAGTTGAGGTTCGGTCTGAAATCTGAACGCGGTTCTAGTCAGAAGGAGCAATTTCAATTAAAAAGCATTGAGGTCCATTTTCTTAACTCGTTCTCTTTTCTTTGCCTTGATTGGTTGAATTGTTGTGATGTTTTAGGTGTTTGACGATGTGATTTCGGTGATACGTGGAATGAATTGGAGTAATGTTTGGTGTAATTGATGGAAACGAAGCTAGGTGGGGGTTGGAATTGAGAAATTAATAAAAATGGACGAATCTAAATTAATTTTTGGTTTATTATTGTTGAATTCGGAATACGCATGAATATTTTTGGAACACGATAGAATCATGGTATGTTGAAATGAATAGGCAAATGTAGGTTTGGGTAGGCAAATTTAAAATTGTTGGATTGTGGGAATGCTTGGAATATTTGTTGAATGTTTTGTTTATTGCATTTGAAAAGTGTATTCATTTAGCCGGGGAATGCCCCGAAGTCATTTGTATTTACTCACCAGGGGATGCCCCGAAGAATTTTGTACGCGAAGGATGTTCGTGATCAAGGCCCGAGGCACGGGTAAAGCATAGTTTAAGACTAGAGTAGGTCATTTCAGTATTTTATTTCGGTTTGTAGTAAATTGGACTGGACGCTAAATTTTGGATTGTTTTGTTTTGTTTGCTTGATTGATTGTTTTGCGTGTTTGTATGATTTATACATTCGCAGTGTCAAATTAGCTGATACGCTCCACCAAGCGACCGTGGTCGAACCACGGAATTGAGGGGTGCCTAACACCTTCCCCTCGGTCAACAGAATTCCTTAGCCGGAATCTCTATTCGCGGATCAGTGTTACAGAGTCAAAACCATTTTGAAAAAGGATATCCACGGGTGACTTGGCACACCCGATTTATGCCAAGTGGCGACTCTGAGTTTTGGAATATAATGTATCCTTTTCGATATAAATTTTTATTTTTTGTCACTTTAATTAAAACCCTTTAGACCCTTAAAACATATCTTTTTCGAGTTAAAAAAGGGGTGTGACAGACTTCAATGCCAGAACAAATATGCTCTTTTCAGTCCCTTTTTGTTTACTTGCTCCAGGTGTGATTTTAAGTATTATGTTTCTTCTAATAATGAATTGTATGTCTCGTCAGAATTGGCTTACAGTTACTTATAACTGAAGGAATATAATTTACTCAAATTCTCCACAACATGAAAATAGGTAGAACAGCCTCTATTTATAATAATGCAAAATCTACTTTAACTAGAAACTGGAGAACCTATTCATATATAGTTTTGACTACAGTCTTGTTTAGCCATGAATTAAATAAAGGAAATACCAAATCCTAAACAATTTTGGTTTCGTACAACTTGGAATTAGTCTTCCAATAATGATGAATACAATGGAAACTTCCCATCAACCCTTAATGGTCACATAACATAATCCCGAAATAAGTAAGGATATCTAGCCTTTATATCTTTCTCCGATTTCCATGTAGCTTACTCGGAATTATATGATTATGCCATAACACCTTAACGGAGGCTATGTCTCTCGTTCTCAGCCCACGGACTTGGCTATCAAGGATGGCTATAGGAGCCTCCCATAGAGCTCAAGGTTAGATATTGCCTTCCCAAATAGGAATTTTGACAATTATAAACTATCTTACGTTTTTCTTGAATATTCCTTACATTTTCAAAGACTTAATACAAGATCAGGACCAATCAGCTTTGCTCTACTTGATCTAAACCAATCTATGGGCGATCTACATTTCGCCCGTACAAAGGCCTCAAACGGAACCATTTGGATGTTCATCGGATACATGTCGTTTAGGTAAACTTTTTCAACAGAAGATGATCATCCCAGTTACCTCTAGAAATCCATCACATATGATCTTCACATACCCGTGAACATTTGAACGGTCCTTTCTGCGTGCCCATCCATTGGCGGGTGGAAAACCATGCTAAGATTAACCTACGTGCCCAAACCCTTCTGAAACAACTGCCAGAAGTGAGTGGCTTACTGTGCACCTCGGTCATGATCGCCTTCCCGAATTCATCCACATCTGAACCACACAAATGACTGTTGTGAACTAGGAAACTGTCAACAGAAGAAAGCTGATTAGGTATTTTAACTTGGGTTGAGAAGATTCTGGAATGGATCTAATCAAATACTGGTGACTCGGGTTTCATATTCTTGATGTGCACCAACTGTATAGAAACCATTGCATTGACTTCAAATGGATCCCAGTTACATGGATCACATCTCAATATATAGTTCATCGTAAAAAAGACAGAAGCATAATCACTACAAACGCATGTCAAAACTCATACAGAAACACTAGCAAGAGACAGGAAACGGGAAATTGCAAATGTCAATGAGAATAATTACAAGCATCTGTACTCATCAAACAATGCTCGGTTCAAGGATAACTTACACACGAATTACTATATAAAGATTTATTGAGAAGCACAATACTTTATTCAGTATTGGTATCTGTTATTGGATAAGTCTGTTAACATATCTATCAAGGAGATGGCAACTGTTTCTTTCTGCACATATACTATTCTCTTTGTAATTTTATGAGCTTCTAGTAAAGTAATACATGTACTATTTCAAAATTCGTTTCACTATAGAATATTTATTTAGTCATGGAAATTAGCCATTTCACATGGAATAGTGGAACATCTTTTATCTTACTCATAGAGTGTTGGACTGGATAATCTTGGAGTGGGTATAACCATCAGAGGCATTTTCTTCTTCAAAACAACACCAAACTTCTCTGTAAGGTCTAATATCTCTCCTTCGGGCAACTTCCAGTTGAAAGAATGAATTAGTGAAGCCAGTGAATACATGAACATCCTCTCACCCATGGCTATCCCCACACAAATTCTTCTGCCAGAACCAAATGGAAAGTAGTTGAAATCATTTCCACTATAGTCCCATTTATTGCCCAAAAATCTTTCCGGATGGAATTCAGTTGGATTTTCCCAGATAGAAGGATCTCTCTGCATAGCCCATACATTTACATAAACACGAGATCCTTTAGGAACAGTGTATCCTCCCACAGTGCATGTCTCACTAGGACAATGTCGCGATAAGAGTGGAAGAGTTGGATGTAAGCGCAAGACTTCTTTCATAACTGCATAGAGATACGGTAATTGTTGAATATGAGACTCTTCAACAATATTATCTTTTCCCACAACTCTCTCTAGTTCTTGTTGTAATTTCCTCAGGACATCTGGTTTGTTCATAATTTCAGCCATGGCAAACTCAACTGTGTTGGAGGTTGTGTCGGTTCCACCAATAACCATATCCTGTTCATAGTATTTGTGAAGTTCAACAATTTTTTTATTTGCAGAACTGTATATGGGAGCTCAATTCAAGGTTCACAGTTAAGTTTACACATATTATCTGATGCTAAATTTGCCGACTCTTTCCTTTATGCAGTCCAATAACAAGTTAGCAACTAACAGTTCAGGACATGAATATATGAATCTGATATATCTAATATTTATAACTCATTTTCCACAATAATTCTTCAATAGCATTTGATCCTTTTACTATGACTAAATTGTCACTATAATCTATAACATGTAAGGAAATAGACTATTTCAAGTAAAATGCAAAACTATGAAACCAGAACTACACCTAAGAATGTGAATTTTCCGGGCAGAAAAATGCAACCAACAGCTCAGGACATTAGTTTACGAATCTGATTCTTCTGAAATGTATTCCCTATATGCCACAATAATTCTTCTATGAATTTACAATCCCGTTATCTATTTCATTTGATTTTGATGCTTTTATTATATAAAAAAAAAAAAAATCTGTCATCACGGACAGTGTACTGTGTAAGCTAATGGTTAATCCATATAGATAAGGAAAAAATGGTTGAAGACAAATGCAATCTTGGCTACTCAATAATAATGTAGTGATGACTGAGGAGAGGACGATTTCTTTTTGTTTCATTTGAAAAATACATATTTAGAAGGAAACAATCATAGTAGCATCCAATGAAATTAACAGATTTATCGTGCCATAGAATGCACAACTGATAAAACATACCATAAGTAATGCTTTGAGTTCAGTCATAGACAGAGGCATTTTGGTATCTGCTTCATCTTTCAACTTCAGCAAAACTTGCAAAAAGTCCTTGCTTTCTCGGCCAACAAAAGTTCCCATCTCACCATTTCTATCCAATTCTTTTCTTTGACCAATCACGCTCTCAAATATCTTATCAAATCTCTTTGACAACACCTTCATCTTCTTTGTAAGACCCTGCAAATCAAACCAGTCCAAGACCGGGTAAAAATCAGAAAGATTGGGCATGCCAACCAGCTCAGTCATCTCAGTCACAACATGCCTAAACTCAGCTCCAAGAGTAGCTCTTTCCTCAACCTTCACTGTGTCACCCCATATCATGCTTGTAATCACATTAAGCATTGTCAAGAACATCTGTTCACCAACATTCACAGGCGATCCTGACTGATTATAGAAGTAATTGATTGATTGTCTAAGCTCTTGTCGCCTTAGTCCACAAACAGAATCTAAAGCAGAACCATTAAGCATATCGCGAACACAAACCTTCCTCAACATGCGCCATCTCGGTCCGTAAGGAGTCCAAACTATGTCTTTGCCACCATATGAAGATTCTCTAGCAGCAGCAGGCATATCTCTGTTAGCAAAAAGGGTATCTTGATCCTTAAGCACCTCACGAGCTAAGGAAGGAGAAGTAATAATAATCCCAATTTTTTTTCCAAGCCAGAGTCTACAAATGGGCCCATAAGTTTGCGAAAGAGATGCAAAATAGGTGTGGAGTTCAGGATCAAGAGAATGGAGATTACCTATCAACGGAAAAGCTTTAGGCCCGGGTGGCAATGGAGGCACTCCCTTCTTTGAGTTACTGATGAGAAATGAAAGAAACCATAGTACAGCTAAAATACCAAGAAAATAGGAGAAAAATACACCATTTTTCTCCATATTGGATTCATGCAGGGGCATTGCGAAAGAATCAAACAGAGGTTTGAAGAATTTGAGTGACATTATTTGAACCTAAAAGGGAAATGGAAAATGGCAGAAGCAATGCCGTGTGAAGCTTTTGCACCACTTAAATTTTCGAGCAACATAGGATAAGACAAAAGCAGCTGAATGCAAATGCAACCTTGTCTACTCAAAATAATGCAATAGTGACCATAAATGGTTTGAACTTTGAACTGTCATAAAGGGAAGGTTGTTTGTTCCCATATTTGAACACCTTAGAAGCTAGAAAGGACCAACCAATAGTACATCATAAGAAAGACAATTACCTGAAGAACAAATATATGTTGGGTAAAACCAAAAGTGACTCTTGAAAGGCTACAGAACAACAATATGAATATGAACATACCTCCCCAACACAACTGTTGGTTCCAATTTGTTTTTCCACAAAGTCATTGTAGACAAAATAAACTAAAGGAATAATTATATATAACCTCCCCTCAAATTTGGCTACATCACAGTTACTTTTGTGGTTTATGATATTATGTTTTCCTTTTTATTTTAATTTTCTTTGTACCGATTGTTTTGACCTAATTATTATTAATACAAAAATAAATGATTTAACTAATTGTTATTTATAATATAGTTCTGGTTTATTTTATTTTGTAAACACGCTTTCTTCAAACAAATATTGACAAGAGAACAAGGAAAACACCCTTTTCATAGTTATTCTTCATGTGTACAAACTGTATAGAAAACTTTGAATCAATTTCAAAGGGGATTCCATTTTCATGGAACACATTTCCATAGTTCATCATGTAAAACCAAATTGTCATGCAGAACGCGGCTCTCGACAGATACATTTTTATCTTACTCATACAGTGTTGGATTGGATAATCTTGGAGTAGGTATAGCCACCAGAGGCATTTTCTTCTTCAGAACAATCCCAAACTTCTCTGTAAGGTCTAATGCCTCTCCTTCAGTCAACTTCCAGTCGAAAGAATGAACAAGTGAAGCCAGTGAATACATGAACATCCTCTCTGCCATGGCTATTCCCGCGCAGATTCTTCTGCCAGAACCAAACGGAAAGTAACTGAAATCATTTCCACTATAGTCCCATTTACCGTCCAAGAATCTCTCCGGATGGAACTCAGTTGGATTTTTCCAGATAGAAGGATCTCTCTGTATAGCCCATACGTTTACGAACACACGAGATCCTTTAGGAACAGTGAATCCTCCCACGGTACGCGTCTCACTAGGACAATGAGGAACCAAGAGTGGGAGCGCTGGATGTAGACGCAAGACTTCTTTCATAACCGCATAGAAATATGGTAACTGTTGAATATGAGATTCTTCCACTATGTTATCTTTTCCCACAACTGTATCTAGTTCTTGTTGTAATTTGCCCAGGACATCTGGTTTGTTCATAATTTCAGCCATGGCAAACTCAACCATGTTCGAGGTTGTTTCAGTTCCACCGACAACCATATCCTGCTCACGGTCTTTGTAAAGTTATTATCATGTATAACAAAATTCAGACTTGTAGAACAGTATATTGGAGTTCAGTTCACGGTTCACAGTTAAGTCTTTACATATTATCGGATGCTAAATTTGTTGATTCTTTCCTTATGCAGCACAACAACTTGGTAGAAACCAACAGTTTAGGACATGAATATATGAATCTAATTCTTCTTATATTCATTTTTCATCTGCCACAATAGTTCTACGATAAATTCACAATCCAGCAGTTACTTATATTAACACTTGATCCTCTTATTTAACTAACATCAATATAATCCAATTTTTCATCCATAATTGGCAAGGATAATGAGAAAACATACCATGAGTAAAGCTTTGAGTTCAGTCATAGTCAGAGGCATTTTGGCATCTGCATCATCTTTCAACTTCAGCAAAACTTGCAAAAAATCCTTGCTTTCATGGCCAACACCAGCTCCCATCCCACCATTTCTATCAATATGCAGTCTTTTATCAATCATGCTCTCAAAAATCTTATCAAATCTCTTCGCCAACACCTTCATCTTCTTTGTTACACCCTGCAAGTCAAACCTTTCCAAGCCTGGATAAAAATCGGAAAGATTTGGAGTACTTAACAGTTCAGTCATCTTAGTAACAACATGCCTAAATTCTGCTCCAAGACTAGCTCTTTCCTCACCCTTTACAGTGCCACCCCATAACATGCTTGTAATCACATTAAGCACAGTCAAGAACATCTGTTCACCAATATTCACAGGTGATCCCTCCTGACCATAAAAGTAATTGATAGTTTGTCTAAGCTCCCGTCGCCTTAGTTCATAAACAGAATCTAAAGTAGAACCACTAAGCATTTCACGAACACAAACCTTCCTCAATATACGCCATTTCGGTCCATAAGGAGTCCAAACTATGTCTTTGCCACCATATGTAGCTTCTCTACCAGCAGCAGGCACATCTCTGTTAGCAAAAATGGTATCTTGTTCCTTCAGCACCTCACGAGCTAAGGCTGGCGAAGTAATAATAATGCCAACTTTTTTACCAAGCCAGAGTCTACAAATGGAGCCATAAGTTTGGGAAAGAGATGCAAAATAGGTGTGAAGTTCAGGATCGAGGGAATGGAGATTACCTACTAAAGGAAAAGCCTTAGGCCCTGGTGGCAATGGGGGTTGTCCCTTATTCGACTTATTGATGAAAAGCCGAAGAAACCATAGTAAAGCTAAAATACCAAGAAAATAGGAGAAAAATACACCCTTTTGCTCAATATCTGATTCTTGCCCGGGCCATGAGAAAGAATCAAATAAAGGTTTGAAGAAAGAATCAAATAGAGGTTTGAAGAACTCGAGAGACATTATTTGAGGAGCCTAAGAGGAATATGAAAAGTGTCAGAGCCAATTTGGTGGGAAGCTCAATGCTTTAACACAATTTAAAACAAAATGGTTTTTGCTGAAGGAATGAGAGATCTTGGATCAAGACAGAAGGTATTCTGCAGACCTATAATTCAATCAATAAATAGTTCTTTATACAGCAATAAGTAAATATAATTCGGCATAAACAATGTATTAAATTTTTTAGTTTTTTTTTTTTGCTCAGGTCACTATATATCAACGCTAACTATTTGAACTCAGAAGTTTTAACTATGAGTTAAACTTTTTACTTCATATTGCAAGATGCCAAACTTAACTTTTATATCTTGTTTTATTTAATATGGAGAGATACCAAGCTCAACATTTGTATCTTGTATCTTTGGGTTTTAAATAAATGAAAAAGCCAATGACCTTTGTTGGGTAGCTAAAAAGTATCTTCAGATTTTGATACCTTTCAGAAAGAATTGGTGCTTCTCCTTGTTCACAAGACAAATAGGGAAATAGTATTAAACTAGGTATATATTGTCTTCAATGCCAGCACAAATATGCTCTTTCAGATACATTTTTGTTTACTTTAGGGAAATTTCAGGACGGTGTAGGATGGTTCATATCTCAGGAATATTTTAATCACATCACTATAGGTGGTAATCACTCGGCGTTAATACCAAAAACTTGCAGCTACTTAGAAATATTTGTCCTCGAATGTTTGGAATATAGTTGTTCTAGAGTCTTTGCCACTCTCTCTACCTCCCTTATGCCTCAAAATTTGACAAACTCCTAAATTTCTTAAAATTTCGGTAGAATCTCCTTAGTAAATGAAACTATGCCAAACTTCCAACCTGTTCATAACAAAAATTAATACTATGGGAACTTTTGATCAACCCTTAAAGGTTGCACATACCATAATCCTGAAATAAGTAAGGATATCTAGCTTCTATATCTTCCTCTGATTTCCATGTAGCTTACTCGGAACTATATGATTATGCCATAACTCCTAATGGAGGCTATGTCTTTAGTTCTCAGTCCACATACTTGCCTATCAAGGACGTTAATAGGAGCCTCTAATCAACCTTAGCTTTCGATATTGCCTGTCCAAATAGGAATTTTGACAATTCTAAAGTATCTTAAGCTTTGCTCTACCTGGTTCTAACCAACCTATGAGCGATCCACATTGTTGCCCGTACAAAAGCCTCAAATGAAACCATTTGGATACTTATTGGATAGATGCTATTATAGGCAAACTTTATCAAGTGGATCCCAGTTACAGTGAACGCAGCTCAATATATAGTTCATCATACAAAGACAGAAGCATAATCTCTACAAACACATTTCAATACTCATATAAAAACACTAGCAAAAGGCAGGAACAAGAGATTGCAAACGTCAACAGACTCTTACGGAGAACTTACACATGAATTACAATATAAAGATTTATGGTGAAGCATAATAATTACTGAAGTATTGATATTTATTGTTGTCTATTTGGTACGAGCATTAAAACAAAGTAATACATGTAATATTATAATTCGATTCAGTATATAATATTTAAGTAGTCATAGAAATTAGCCATTTCACATGTATTATTATTTCAAATTTGCTTTAGTATACTATTTTTAAGATGAAAATTAGTACTTTCACATGGAACAGTGGAACTTTTGAGTTGAGTATACATATTTGAGTTGTTCATAAAACGATTGTCAGGATAGACTACATCTTTTATCTTACTCAGAGAGAGTTGGATTGGATAATCTTGGAATAGGTACAGCCACCAGAGGCCTTTTCTTCATCAAAACAATACCAAACTTCCCTGTAAGGTCTAATGTCTCTCCTTCGGGCAAATTCCAGTCGAAAGAATGAATAAATGAAGCCAGTGAATACATGAACATCCTCTCTGCCATGGCTGTCCCCGCACAGATTCTTCTGCCAGAACCAAATGGAAAATAGTTGAAATCATTTCCACTATAATCCCATTTAATCTCTTTGGATGGAACTCAGTTGGTTTTTTCCAGATTGAAGGATCTGTCTGTATGGCCCATACGTTTATGAACACACGAGATTCTTTAGGAACAGTGTATCCTCCCTCAGTACCTGTCTAACTATGACAATGAGCAACCATGAGTGGGAGCTCTGGATGTAGACGCAAGACTTCTTTCATAACTGCATAGAAATATGGTAACTGTTGAATATGAGATTGTTCCACAATATTATCTTTTCCCACAACTGTCTCTAGTTCTTGTTGTAATTTCCTCAGGACGCCTGGTTTGTTCATAATTTCATCCATGGCAAACTCAACTGTCTTGGACATTGTATCAGTTCAACCGATAACCATATCCTGTCCATGGTATTTGTGAAGTTGTTATCACGTACAACTTTTTATTTGTAGAACGGTGTTCCAAACTATTTCGCATATCCTTGAATGGTCCTTTCTGATTGCCCGTCTATTGGCAGGTGGAAAATCATGCTAAGATTAACCTGTGTGCCCAAATCTTATATCTGGAACAACTGCTAGAATTGAGTGGCATACTGTGCACACCGAATTGCAGGCTTCATATTCTTGATGTGTACCAACTGTATAGAAACCGTTGAACTAATTTAAAATGGATCCGAGTTACAAGGAACACATCTCAATATATAGTTCATTGTGCAAAAGACATAAGCATAATCACTACAAAAGCATTTCAGTACTCATCTAAGAAGGAAGCAGGAGATAGCAAATATCAATGAGAATAGTTACAAGCATCTATGCTCATTAAACCATACTCTTAAGGGATAACTTACACACGAATTAAAATATAAAGATTTATTGCGAAGCATAATAATTACTGCAGCATTGATATCTGTTACAATTTGGTTCATTGCATTAAAATAAAGTAATACTTGTACTATTAATTAAAATTCGTATCAGTATACGGTATTTAAGTAGTCATGGATATTAGCCTTTTCACATGGAACATCTGGACTTTGAGTTGTTCATAAGACAGTTGCCAGGATAGAGCAACATCTTTTATCTTACTCATACAGTGTTGGATTAGATAATCTTGGAATAGGTACAGCCACCAGAGGCCTTTTCTTCTTCATAATGGCACCAAACTTCTCTGCAAGGTCTAATGTCTCTCCTTCGGGCAACATCCAGTCGAAAGAATGAATGAGTGAAGCCAGTGAATACATGAACATCCTCTCTGCCATGGCTGTCCCGGCACACATTCTTCTTCCAGAACCAAATGGCAAATAGTTGAAATCTTTTCCACTATAATCCCATTTACTGTCCACAAATCTTTCCGGATGGAACTCAGATGGATTTTCCCAAATAGAAGGATCTCTCTGTATAGCCCATACATTTACAAGAACACTAGATCCTTTAGGAACAGTGTATCCTCCCACAATGCATGTTTCACTAGGACAACGTGACACCAAGAGTGGAAGAATTGGATGTATGCGCAAGACTTCTTTCATAACTGCATAAAGATATGGTAATTGTCGAATATGAGACTCTTCCACAATATTATCTTTTCCCACAACTGTCTCTAGTTCTTGCTGTAATTTCCTCAGCACGTCTGGTTTGTTCATAATTTCAGCCATGGCAAACTCAACAGTGTTGGAGGTTGTGTCAGTTCCAGCGATAACCATATCCTGTCCATAGTATTTGCGAAGTTATTATCATGTACAATGATATTTTATTTTGAGAACAGTATATTGGAGTTCAGTTCAAGATTCACAGTTGAAGTCTTCACATATTATCTGTCTGATGCTAAAGTTGCCAACTCTTTCCTTAATGCAGTACAATAACAAGGTAGCAGCTAATAGTTCAGGACATGAATATATGAATCTGATTCATCTAATATTTATTTCTCATCTGCCGCAATAATTCTTCAATACATTTACTAACCTATTTTGGACTTCAAATAGCATTTGATCCTCTTATTATGACTAATATCTCTATATGCCAACTTCTCATCCGTAACAGGTAAGGAAATTGACTATTTGAAGGAAAAAAAGCAAACTTGAAACCAGCACCACATCTAATGAAAGGAATTTTCCTAGCAGAAGAATGTCAGGACATGAATTAACAAATCTGATTCTTCTGAAATTTATTTCCCATATACCAGAATACTTATTCTATAAATTTACAATCCTACGATCTATTTCATTTGATTTTGATTTCTTTTATTATTGCTGAAGTGGGTGAAAGTCCCACATTGGTTGGGGAATGGACCGGCAGTTTGCTTATACGGACTTGGGCAATCTTCCCTCATAAGCTAGCTTTTAAGGTTGAGTTAGGCCCAGCTACCATATGTTACATGGTACCAGAGCCAGGTCCATCCCTGTCTGGGCGCCCGGTCCACGCGTGGTGAAAGTCCCACATTGATTGGGGAATTGACTAACAATTTGTAGACTTGGACAATGCTCCCCTCATGAGCTAGCTTTTGAGGTTGAGTTAGGCTCAGGTGTCATATCTTTACATGGTTGAAGTGGGTGAAAGTCCCATATTGGTTAGGGAATGGACTGGCAGTTTGCTTATATGGACCTGGACAATCTTCCTCTCATGAGCTAGCTTTTGAGGTTGAGTTAGGCCTAGGTGCCATCATCATGATTAGGGTAAGTTAATAATTAATTCATAGAGATAAGTGAATATGGTTGAAGACAAATGATTGATTTGAAGATTGTGACTGGGAGGAGGAAGATTTCTTTTGTAAAAAACAAATTTAGAAGGAATCAACCACAATCACATCTAATGGAGTGCACAACAGACAAAACATACCATAAGTAACGCTTTGAGTTCAGTCATAGACAGAGGCATTTTGGCGTCTGCTTCGTCTTTCAACTTCAGCAAAACTTGCAAAAAGTCCTTGCTTCCAAGCCCAATACCAGTTCCCATCCCATCATTTCTATCCAGTTTTTGTCTTTGATCAATCATGCACTCAAATATCTTATCAAATCTATTTGCCAACACCTTCATCTTCTTTCTAAGACCCTGCAAATCAAACCAGGCCAATCCGGGGTAAAAATCGGAAAGATTGGGAATGCTAACCAGCATAGTCAAATCAGAGACAGCATGCCTAAACTCAGCTCCAAGACTAGCTTTTTCCTCACCCTTCACTGTGCCACCCCATAACATGCTTGTAATCACATTAAGCATTGTCAAGAACATCTGTTCACCAATATTCACAGGCGATCCCGCCTGATTATAAAAGTAATTGATCGATTGTCTTAGCTCCCGTCTCCTTAGTGCATAAACAGAATCTAAAGTAGAAGCACTAAGCATATCACGAACGCAAACCTTCCTCAACATGCGCCATTTCGGTCCATAAGGAATCCAAACTATGTCTTGGCCACCATATGAAGCTTCTCTAGCAGTAGCAGGCATATCTCTGTTAGAAAAAATGGTATGTTGATCCTTAAGCACCTCACGAGCTAAGGAAGGAGAAGTAATAATAACCACAAACTTCTTACCGAGCCAGAGTCTACAAATGGGGCCGTAAGTTTGAGAAAGAGAAGCCAAATAGGTGTGTAGTTCAGGATTAAGAGAAAGGAGATTGCCTATCAAAGGCAAAGCTTTAGGCCCCGGTGGCAATGGGGGTAGTCCCTTTTTTGACTTGTTAACGAAAAGCCAAAGAAACCATAGTAAAGCTATAATACCAAGAAAACAGGAGAAAAATACACCATTTTGCTCAATATTGGGTTCTTTCCATGGCCATGGGAAAGAATCAAACAGGGATTTGAAGAATTTGAGAGACATTATTTGAGCCTAAGAGGGAATGGAAGATGGCAGAAGCAATGTGGTGGGAAGCTCAAAGCTTTTGCACCACTTAAATAAGAATTGATTCCTGAAGGCACCACTTAAAGTTTCGAACAACATTAGGGTAAGGCAAAAGCGGTTGAAGGCAATTCCAATCTTGTGTACTCAGAAATAATGCAATAGTGACCATAACAGGTTTGCACTTTGAACTGTCAAAAAGGAAGGTCATTTGCTCCCATATTTGAACTCCTTAGAATTTAGAGGGGACCAACCAATATTACATCAAAAGAAAGTGACTTGTCCTATATAGTAGAAAATGCACATAGATGACATAACATACCATAAAAGGCAACTTCACCTAGAAAAATTCAATGCTTTAACACCATATACTCACTTCATTTCACTTGGCCCCTGTTCGGAAAATAGATTTTTCTTTTTATTGGTCCATTTTAGCAGATCAAGAGAGTTATGTTACTCTTTTCACATACTACCCTTACTATTAACATGAAGTAGTTAGCCTTAGTATTAACATAAAGTAGTAGTAGACGAGTTTAGAGTTCCAAGACATCATTAATAAAGTTAGTTTAGTAAAATACATCTCTAATAAAAATTCTCTTAAGGTTTATGCCAAGTCAACATCAGAGGGAGTATAAAAAAGTAAAATTCCCAGAAGAATAAGAATATCTTGGATAAGACAAAAAAGTGGCTCTTGAAAGTCTGCAGAACCACAATATGGATATAAACATACCTCCTCAATCCTACTGCTGCTTCAAACTTCAAAGCAAAAACAGTAAAACTAGTGTTGGTTCCAATTTGTTTTTGTCAAATGGTGCCACATAAGTTAGGGAAGAGGGAGTAATATTGTTATCTTACAAACACAAAAACTCATCTCTGATGTGCATCAGGTAGTATTATAGAGGGAGTTAGACGATACAGTCAACAGAAGAGCAGCTGGAGAAGAAGATTATGGAATGAATCTAATCAAATACTAGCGATTTAGGCACACTTAGTGCCAGGTCATATATTCTTTTGTGTAATTGTTAGAGTGGGTAAAAAGTCCCACATTGGTTGGGGAATGGACTAGTGGTTTGCTTATATGGACTTGGCCAATCCTTTGAGGTTCAGTTAGGCCCAAGGTCCATTCTTGATAGTAATAACTATACAGAAACCTGTGAATTGATTTCAAGTGGATCCCAGTTACAGGGAACACATTTTCATAGTTGATCATACAAATGACAGAAGCATCATCTCTACAAACACATAGCTATACTCATATAAAAACACCATCTCTACAAACACATAGCTATACTCATATAAAAACACAAGAAAAAGGCAGGAAACGGGAGACAGCAAATGTCAAAGGGGTTGTTGGAAATTAACCATTTCACATGGAACTTATGAGTTGTTCATAAAACCATTGCCAGGATAGAGCAACATCTTTATCTTACTCATAGAGTGTTGGATTAGATAATCTTGGAACAGGTATAGCCACTAGAGGCACTTTCTTCTTCAAAACAATACCAAACTTCTCTGTAAGATCTAATGTCTCTCCTTCAGGCAACTTCCAGTCGAAAGAATGAATGAGCGAAGCCAGTGAATGCATGAACATCCTCTCTGCCATGGCTATTCCCGCGCAGATTCTTCTGCCAGAACCAAATGGAAAGTAATTGAAATCATTCCCACTATAGTCCCATTTATCTTCCAAGAATCTCTCCGGAAGGAACTCAGTTGGATTTTCCCAGATAGAAGGATCTCTCTGTATAGTCCACACATTTATGAAAATACGAGATCCTTTAGGAACAGTGTATCCTCCCACAGTGCATGTCTCACTAGGACAATGTGGCACCAAGAGTGGAAGAGCTGGATGTATGCGCAAGACTTCTTTCATAACTGCATAGAGATAAGGTAATTGCTGAATATGAGACTCTTCCACAATATTATCTTTTCCCACAACTGTCTCTAGTTCTTGTTGTAATTTCCTCAAGACGTCTGATCTGTTCATAATTTCAGCCATGGCAAACTCAACTGTGTTGGCGGTTGTGTCAGTTCCACCAACAACCATATCCTGTTCATGGTATTCGTAAAGTTATTATCAAGTACAACAATTTTTTATTTGTAGAACTGTATATCGGAGTTCAGTTCAAGGTTCTCCGTTAAGTCTTTACATATTTTTTAACTTCTCCCATTACCCTAAAAAAAAAGGTCTTTACATATTTTATGATGCAATTAAAGCTTTACATATTATCTTATGCTAAATGACTATTTCCTTAGTGCAGTCCAATAATAAGGTAGCAACCAACAGTTCAGAACATGAATATATGAATCTGATTCTTCTTATATTTATTACTCATCTACCACGATAATTCTTCAATATATTTACAATTGTATATCCTTTTTTAACGACTAATATCACTATAAGCCATTTTGCCATCCATAACAGGCAAAGAAATAGACAACATAAAGTAAAAGGCAAACTTTAAAACCAGCACCACATCTAAGGAAAGTGAATTTTCCTAGTAGAAGAACGCCAACAACAGCTCAGGACATGAATTTACAAATCTGATTCTTCTGAAATTTATTTCCCTTATGGCCACAATAATTCTTCTACTCCCTCCATTTCAAATTTGTTTGTCTAACTTTCCTTTTAGTACGTTTAAAAAAAGAATGTTTCTTTCCTTTTAGGCAACTCTTTGATTTCAACATTCCACATGACATATTAACACCACAAGATTAAAGGACGTTCCGTACGTTCTACATATCTTTACTTTAACACCACAAGATTTAAAAGTCATCTTTAATTCCTTAAACTCTGTGTCAAGTTAAAACCAGACTGAAAATTTACAATCCCACCATCTAATTCATTTGATTTTGATCCTTTTAACATAAACAAGAAAAGATCTGCCATCATGTTCAGAACAAGCTACAATTAGCAACTATTCATCCATATAGATAAGGTATAAATGGTTGAAAACAAATACAATATTGGCCATTCAATAATAATTCAGTGATGACTATGATTGATTTGAAGTTTGGAAATGGGGAGACAAAGATTTCTTTTTGCTTGATGTGGAAAAGAAAACAACCAACATCACATCTAATAAAAGTGACATTTACTATAGTAGAGTAGAATGCATAAAATTGATAAAACATACCATAAGTAAGGCTTTGAGTTCAACCATAGACAGAGGCATTTTGGCATCTGCTTCATCTTTCAACTTCAGCAAAACCTGCAAAAAGTCCTTGCTTTCTTGACCAACACCATTTCCAATCTCACCATTTCTATCCAATTTTTGTCTTTTATCAATCATGCTCTCAAATATCTCATCAAATCTCTTCGCCAACACTTTCATCTTCTTTGTAACACCCTGCAAATCAAGCCATTCCAAGCCCGGGTAAAAATCGGAAACATTTGGAGTACCTAACAACTCAGTCATCTCAGTCACAACATGCCTAAACTCAGCTCCAAGACTAGCTCTTTCCTCACCCTTTACTGCGCCACCCCATAACATGTTTGTAATCACATTAAGCACAGTCAAGAACATCTGTTCACCAATATTCACTGACAATCCCTTCTGATTATACAAGTAGCTAATCATCTGTCTAAGTTCCTTTCGCCTTAAAGCATATACAGAGTCTAAAGTAGAACCACTAAGCATATCCCGAACACAGACTTTCCTCAACATACGCCATTTCGGTCCATAAGGAGTCCATGTTATGTCTTTGCCACCATATGTAGCTTCTCTACCAGCAGCAGGTACATCTCTGTTAGCAAATATGGTATCTTGATCCTTAAGCACCTCGCGAGCTAACGCAGGAGAAGTAATAACAATCCCAACTTTTCTACCAAGCCAGAGTGTACAAATGGGGCCGTAAGTTTTGGATAAAGATGCAAAATATGTGTGGAGTTCAGGATCAAGAGAATGGAGATTACCTATCAAAGGCAAAGGTTTAGGTCCTGGTGGCAAGGGTAGTTGTTGTCCATTTTTTGACTTGTTGATGAGAAGCCAAAGGAAGTATAGTAAAGCTAAAAGGCCAAGAAAATAGGAAAACAAGACACCCTTTTGCTCAATATTGAGTTCTTGAAGGGGCCATGGGAAAGAATCAAAGAGTGGTATGAAGAATTTGAGAGACATCAATTGAGGTCAATGGAAAGTGGGAGAAGCAATGTGGTGGGAAAGTTGAACCTTTTGCCATCATTATATAGAAAATTGAATTGTGTTCAAGTTTGATTAAATTCGAACTCAGTTGGAAAGTCTCACGTCAAACTCTCACAGGACAAATCGCTTTCTAATGAACACAATTCTATATTCATAAAAACTTACGTTTTATTCTTATTGGTTGGAAATTTAACTTTAGTGAAGGAATGATATATTTTTCTCGATCCACACAAAAGTTGGTCGGCTGACCCATTCAATATACTCCCTCCTTCCCAAAATACTCATTCCAAGTTGATTAAGAAAAATAATTAATAACATGATTAATTTATGATAGTATTCTATTAAATAATATTTATATTTTAATTTAAAGAAAAAATAATTAATACAAAAGACAAAACATAAAAAAAAAAAATTATCTCTTCTTAATTAATGAAAAATAATAAATAAAATGGAATATCAAATTATAAAATTTGGAACGAATAATTTAGGAAGGAGGAAGTAGTAAACGAAGCACATATCACCCCGTCCCATAAGTATAGTGTTAAATAGTACTACATATTAATGAAGGGGAGTCTTGGAGTAACTAGTAAAATTATTGTCATGTGATCAGAAAGGTTGCAGGTTCAAACCTTGGACAAAAATACAAGGTAAGGTTACGTACGATACACCCTTGTGGTGGGACCCTTCCTTGGACACCGCGCATAGCGATAGCTTTAGTGCACTGAGTTGTCCTTTTTTAGTACTACATATTAATAATATTAAGAGCTTAGTTATATTAAAAAATAAATTACTATTATTTAATTTAATGTATTAAAAATAATTATATTTTAAATTATGTCTACTCATATTTTAATAATTTTTTTATTATTAATATAATAATTTGCTATGTTTTAATTATATATATATATATTTATTTTTTTTGATTTCTCATCCGATGTCCGGTATAAGCATTGGAGTTCGACTAATTCGGATTCGCGCCGGATAGGGCCCCATTCGGGGGTAGCGCTCCCAACAGAATTTTTCTCTATGCCCAGGGTCGAACCCTCGACCTCTGATTAAGGGTGAAGCAATTACATTCACTGCACCACAATTCATGTTGGTAATTATATACCTTATAGTATTGAATAGAAATATATAGTTATATATAGATTGAAAATCCTAATAAATAAACGATGAAATAGTATCATATATATATATATATTATTTTTATTTTTTTCTAATACGTCTTACTAAATGACCCCTTGCAGTGTTGCTTCAGTTTTATTTACCATGTAATCCCGTAAAAATATACTTATTATATCACAATTTAACACATAATCATCCTGATAATCTTATAAGATATTTTATTTAGAGATTGACTAAGTCATGTTTCAACTTTCAAATGATCACCTCATTTTAAGTGTTTCAATTAAATACTTTTCAATACAAATTTTGAAATGTGCATTTACATTTTTTTATTTGTCTATTAGTTAATTGAGCTAATCATGTAAATTATATCACTAATTGATGTTGATTCATGTAATTAAATGAGATGACATATTTTATATGATTAACTTAACTACGATGAATGAAAACGCATGCAAAAGTTTTTTTTCTTAATTAGAAGCAAAAGTATCTAATTGGGACAGTTATTAGAAGTTGAAGTGTTCGATTAAAACACGACATAATTGAAGTGTCAAAATACAATATCCTCACAAATTTAGAAAGTTGATTATGTATTAAGTCTTACATCAATTTATAAATTAAAATATAATAAACTAGTACATACTACTACTCCTATTGTTTTGTGGTATTTCTCCCCTATCTATCTAAATTGTCAACTTCCAAAGTGAATATGGGTTATTTATGGATTCTTTGAAATTTTAGTAGTTTTTGTTCAAGTTTTATTTATAATAAGAAAAATTTACTAAAGAAGTAAAAATAATAAATTTCGTAAGTATTCAATAAATTTAATGTCAATAGTAGAATCTCAAAATTAAAGTTAAAAATTAAAATTCTGAATTCGTCTTCGTGAGAGTTTTTCTCATGGAAAGAGGCCTGCCTCACTTATTCGTAAGCCACATATAATGTTCTTTGTTTTTTTCCTATTGAATGTGACTCTTGCCGTTTATGAAACGCCATTGATTTGAGGACGTACAGAACAAGTTATTCATCCAAGAAATTGTTTTTAATAAGAGAAAGATGCAAGTTGATTCTAAGGATCGTTTGGTAGAGTTTATTAAAAAATATAATGCATGTATTAGTTAATGTGTATTAGTAGTATCTTATTTTGTACGTCTTTTTGTCTATGTATAACTAATGTAAATATTAGTTATACACTCTATTATGTATTAAAGTGTGTATTAGCAATATACTTCATTTCCTATGTATTAGTAATACAAAGACTTTTAACGCATGCATTAACTTATTAAATGACCTTAACACCCCTCAATTTTCCTATCAAAATATTTCACAATTTCTTTTCCCGCTATTTTAAATTTCAACAGTGAATTTTCTCAAAACATTTCATAATTTCTTTTCCCACCATTTTAATTTACAACAATGAATAGTTGATTTAAATA
The DNA here is from genome assembly GCA_030864215.1 of Capsicum pubescens. Taxonomy (NCBI): domain Eukaryota; kingdom Viridiplantae; phylum Streptophyta; class Magnoliopsida; order Solanales; family Solanaceae; genus Capsicum; species Capsicum pubescens. Next base: position 349,327,969 of record CM061538.1, on the reverse strand, counting down.
GCCGTAACATATTTTTGTTTTGCTTCAAGGGTCTTTAAAAGGATTAAAAAAAAATCTTCAGACTATTCGTTAATTTTACATCTTGTATTTTATTTTTGTTTTGACTATGTTAATCCGTCGTCGGTGTAACGTTCCATGCGCAAAGACGAAGGTTTTGCAATTAATCCTAAATATCTATATACTAGTTCAACAATACTAATTATATTTAAGATAGCAAAAGAACTTTGTTGCAAAAAAAGTATACAAAGTTAAAGAAGGGTATTTTCGTAAACAAACACTTATTTTATAGAAATTATGTAAGATATATTATTTCTTATACATCAAACCAAACAATGTATAAGAAATAATACATGCATAATTAATATAAGCATAACTAATACAAACATTACTAATGCAAGCGTTACTAATACACTATATTTTGCATTTTCTTATATATTCTACCAAACAACCCCAAAAGATAAGGTGTGTGTTTGGTATGAAGGAAAACATTTTTCAGAAAATGTTTTCCAATTTTCTCATGTTTGGTTGGCTTAAAGGTTTTGAAAAATATTTTCCAAATCAACTTATTTTTCTCAATTCTAAGGAAAATGATTTTCCTTCAAAAAGTAAGGAAAACATTTTTCAAATTTTTCTTTCAACCTCACTCTTAAGTTGAAGTATTCATACAACCCTCAAAATCATTCACCCCTACTCCGATCCTCAATCCCCCTCCCCCACCCTGTTAAAAAAATATTTTAATTATTTTCTTACCTCACCCCCTATCCAAAACCCAAACCCCTACCCCCTTTCAAAAAATACAATCTTTTTTTTTAAAAGTCCAAACTTTTTTCTTACCTCCCCTACCAACCTCCTCCTCTCCCTCCCGCTCCTCCCACAAAAAAAATTAATTTTTTTAAATTACTTTTTAAAATTTTTCAATTTTTTCCTTACCCCACCCTCACTCCCCTACCTCGACCCCCACCCTCTAATACTCTCCATGCAAAAAAAAAATATTTCAATTTTTTTTCTTACCACACTCTTTCTCCCCTACCCCTACCCCCACATCCCCCAAAAAATTAATTTATTTTTAAAAAAATTAAAATTATTTTCTTACCTCACCCTTATTACCTATTTTGGCAACCCCAACCTCCTCTCAAAAAAATTTAAAAAAATTTAATATTTTAAATTTATTTTTTAAAATAAATTCAAAACTTTTTTCTTATCCCACATTTTTTTATCCTATTCGTTCTCATTATTTTTGTTAAATATATACAAATACTTTTAGAAAACATATACTTATCCAATTTGCATAACGATCACACGAATATAAGTAAGAAATAATTTATTTTTCTAAGAAAATATTTTTCCTCCTTCATATCGAACGCACCCTAAAAATGTATTTTTACGCTTTAGCAAAACAATAAAATATATGTTTTGAAATTTTTTTTTTCATTCACCAATCAAACACTATAAAATATTTTCCGAAAAATATTTTTCATCCACCAACCAAACATAGAAAAACAAGTAAGAAATCAACTTATTTTTCAAGAAAATATTTTCTAGGAAAACATTTTTCTTCATACCAAACAAAGAAAAAAAACTAAACTACCACATGTAGGTAGTTGAAGATAAGTACCAAGTAACATTAGGATAATTTGGTACCATGTATTAATTAAAATAATTTATGTATTAAAATTTAGTTCAATCTAATAAATTATTTGATTGGATGTCTTAATTTAATCCCTCTTTATATATTGGATAACTTAGGGTGTATTATCTTATATGGAGGAAATGTAGGGGTTATTTATACGGGGCAATTGATACATGGATAAAAGAATTAAATGACGATATTATCTCTTAATTCCTTTTAGGATAAAAGAACTAAATAAAGAAGGCACCTTTTCTGTTCTTTCGCGGGATTTTTCTCTTCTTTGGAGATGGAAAAGGTGTAGCCGTCTAGGGTTGACTGAACAACATCGTTGCCATTAGTCTCCAACTATTTGTTTTTCTTAGTTTCTTTCATTTTTGTTCTTGAAATTAAAGCAGTATTCTCTGTATTGAAACTTTGCTGTGTTTAAATTTTCTGGATTTTTGCTGATATTATTTGTATTGATTCTGTGACAAAATTAGGTACTATTATTATGGATCTTCAATCACTATCTAATACTGATTTTATCATTCTTGAGGAGATAACATGCCATCAGTTCCTTGTCGCCCTCATTTGCTTTTTTTATGGCTATTCATGGTCATTTGCTAAGAAGAAGATACAAAAATGCCGCTGAGGAAATTCAAAAGAGTCAATGTCCAGAACTTTTTAATGTCGTGACTATGGGATTTTCTATTGATGAAGAGGACGATGCTATTGCTAGCCATAGACCAAATGCGGCTACCGGAGAACCTGAAAATACTACTGGACCTACTGCATTTACCGGAGCATCTGAAAATGAAAATGCTGGAGCATTTGAAGCTGGATCCCAACAAGCCAACAAACAAGGTGAGTATACTAGATCATCTAATGTCGACGAAAAGGAGAAATGCAAGAAAAGAAAAAGAAGCGCGGAGAATGATAATGAGACATTTCGTAAAGGTATGATGGAGGTTATGAGAAGTTTTACTGAAAAGTCATGAAAAACGAATGAGTGCCTTAATTGAAAAGATTGGGGATCGTGACCAATCCGATCTTCGTGGTCAAATTTATTCCATCATTGAATCTCCCATATTTGAGTTGTACTCAACAGAGCAACGCATCAAAGCAACAATGGTCCTTTGTGATGATGTCAAAAAGATGGAATTGTTCATTCGTATGGATGAACTTGAACGTCAGACTATGATGTTTATGATTATCAATGATAAACTTTAGAGCATGGTAGACGTGTGTATAAGTGATGGCTCTATTTTGATAGTTTTTGCTAAACTCATGAAAACCTCGGAAGGTTTAATTGTAGTGTTCATTTTGATACCTCGGATTACGTCCTATCTTGACTATGAATAGGATTGGTGTATGGACACAAGGATTACAGTTTTTGTATAACTAGCATCTATGGAAAAACTTGAATGTGGTTGCACTTGTGATAAACTCAAATGATGTATGTAAATGTAATTATGAAGTTTGCATAATATTATATCTTTTGTCAATTGGTGTATTTGCTTGAGTTTAGGGACAGATTGAAAGGTCCCATTTCAATATTATGCCAAAGTTCATTATCGGGGACAGTAGATTTCTAGTTGCACAGAATCACAGAGAATAATTTGGTGAATGAAAACGAGAGATATGATTATACTCAGCTGCATCCGATTCTATTAGCCATAGCTCATGCTTTTCCACCAATGTCGACTCTTCTGCACCATCCTATGTCACCAGTCCATCCCATTGTAACATCAAAATCGACCATTTCTAATTCAATCAATTCAGCTATAGTGCCTCCGTGATACACCATAACTGCACAACCTCAAAAGGCTGTTCACATATCTATCAGAGAGATGGCAACCATATCTTCTCTGTAGAAGCAGTAACTAAACAAGGAATGGTGTAAGAGTCCTTTTTGTCATTTATGTACTCCAAATACAGTATTACATGTATTAATGTCCAAATGCAATTCAGTATAAAATGACAAAAGGAGTTTTTGGAAATTAACCATTTCACATGGAACTTTGAGTTGTTCATAAGACCATTGCCAGGATAAAGAAGCATCTTTATCTTACTCATAGAGTGTTGGATTAGATAATCTTGGAACAGGTATAGCCACTAGAGGCACTTTCTTCTTCAAAACAATACCAAACTTCTCCGTAAGATCTAATGTCTCTCCTTCAGGCAACTTCCAGTCGAAAGAATGAATGAGCGAAGCCAGTGAATACATGAACATCCTCTCTGCCATGGCTATTCCCGCGCAGATTCTTCTGCCAGAACCAAACGGAAAGTAACTGAAATCATTTCCACTATAGTCCCATTTACCGTCCAAGAATCTCTCCGGATGGAACTCAGTTGGATTTTTCCAGATAGAAGGATCTCTCTGTATAGCCCATACATTTATGAAAACACGAGATCCTTTAGGAACAGTGTATCCTCCCACAGTGCATGTCTCACTAGGAGAATGCGGCACCAAGAGTGGAAGAGTTGGATGTATGCGCAAGACTTCTTTCATAACTGCATAGAGATATGGTAATTGCTGAATATGAGACTCTTCCACAATATTATCTTTTCCCACAACTGTCTCTAGCTCTTGTTGTAATTTCCTCATGACGTCTGGTTTGTTCATAATTTCAGCCATGGCAAACTCAACCGCGTTGGAGGTTGTGTCAGTTCCACCAGTAACCATATCCTGTCCTTAGTAACTGTGAAGTTATTATCATGTACAACAATTTTCAATTGTAGAACTGTATATAAGTGTTCACGGTCTCAATTCACAATTAAGTTTTCACATATTATCTGATGCAAAATGCGCCGACTCTATCCTTAATGCAGTCCAATAACAAGGTAGCATCTAATAGTTCAGGACATGAATATATGAATCGTATTCATCTAATATTTATGACTCATCTGCCGCAATAATTCACAATCACATATGATCCTATTTCTTACTTACATTAGCATTTGATCCTCTCATTATGACTAATATCACTATAAGCCAATTTTTCATCTGTAATGAAATAAGATTTATTTGAAGTAAAAATGTTAACTTTGAATAGCACCACATCTAATGAAAGTGAATTTCCTAGTAGAAAAACATAACCAACAGTTCAGCCCATGAATTTACGAATCTGCTTCTTCAGAAATTTAATTCCCATATGCCACAATAATTATTCTATCAATTGGCAATCCCTCTTATCTATTTCATTTGATCCTTTTATTATAAAAAAGAAAAGATTTGCCAGCAAGATTAGTGTAAGCTAATAAAGATTTGTCATGTAGTAGAATGCACAACTGATAAAACATACCATAAGTAGTGCTTTGAGTTGAGTCATAGACAGGGGAATTTTGGCATCTGCTTCATCTTTCAACTTCAGCAAAACTTGCAAAAAGTCCTTGCTTTCTTGGCCAACACCATTTCTATCCAATTTTTGTCTTTGCTCAATCATGCTCTCAAATATCTTATCAAATCTCTTTACCAACACCTTCATCTTCTTAGTAACACCCTGCAAATCGAACCAGGACAAGCCTGGGTAAAAATCAGAAACATTTGGAGTACCCAACAGCCCAGTCAAATCAGACACAGCATGCCTAAACTCAGCTCCAAGACTAGCTCTTTCCTCGCCCTTCACTGTGCCACCCCATAACATGCTTGTAATCACATTAAGCACGGTTAAGAACATCTGTTCACCAATATTCACAGGCGACCCCGCTTGATTATAAAAGTAATTGATCGTTTGTCTAAGCTCCCTTCTCCGTAGTGCATAAGCAGAATCCAAGGTAGAAGCACTAAGCATATCCCGAACACAAACCTTCCTCAACATGCGCCATTTAGGTCCATAAGGAGTCCAAACTATGTCTTTGCCACCATATGCAGCTTCTCTACCAGCAGCAGGTACATCTCTATTAGCAAATATGGTATCTTGATCCTTAAGTACCTCGCGAGCTAATGCAGGGGAAGTAATAACAATCCCAACTTTTTTACCAAGCCAAAGTGTACAAATGGGGCCATAAGTTTCTAAAAGAGATGCAAAATATGTGTGGAGTTCAGGATCAAGAGAATGGAGATTACCTATCAAAGGCAAAGGTTTAGGTCCTGGTGGCAATGGTAGTTGTTGTCCATTTTTTGACTTGTTGATGAGAAGCCAAAGGAAGTATAGTAAAGCTAAAAGACCAAGAAAATAGGAAAACAAGACACCCTTTTGCTCAATATTGAGTTCTTGAAGGGGCCATGGGAAAGAATCAAAGAGAGATTTGAAGAATTTGAGAGACATTGTTTGATGGAAATGGAAAATGGGAGAAGCAATGTGGTGGGAAAGTTGAACCTTTTGCCACCATTAAAAAGAAAATTGATTTTTTTTGTTTGTTTCTCATGTGATGTCCACTATATAATAGTTCGACTAAATTCGAATTCATGAGAAATTTCTTTAACAAAGGCGACTCTATACTTATATAGGGATTCGAACATGAGGCCTGAAGTCCAACTAAATTTGAATTCATGAGAAATTTCCTTAACAAAGGCGACTCTATACTTATATAGGGATTAGAACATGAGACATGAAGTTCAACTAAATTTGAATTCAAATCAAAAAAATTTATATCAAAAAGTAAGATGCTCTCTAATAAAACAACAATTTTATACCTGTGGAAATTCAAACATGAAAACTCTAATTAAGAATAGTATCACTCCACTACAATCTCCATTGGTTGGAAATTAAAATTTCCTCATTGGTTGGAAAATTGAATTTAGTAAAGGAAAGAGATATTTTTGGGTGCAGACAAAATGTACCCATACAATATCATTATGATTGAATTGCGCTGAATAGTTCTTATTAATAATGCTGAGCTTCATTGTATGGAGATATTTCTTTATTTATTATTTAATTTGATATATTAAAAATAATTATAATTATATGTATTTAAGTCGTCTCAACATCAAAGGATTTAATGTTTTGTTCTTTGGCCACAATCAGGCCACATCTAAGGGCAAGGAGTTCAGCCATGATACGGTGGGGTAGTATGGGGAATATGGTGGTAATAACCTAGAAGCCATTCCCCGTTGTTATTTCGGAACACACCTCCCAACCCCCCCGGTCATGGGTTGGCTATATGGCTGAGCCATCTGTATTAAGTTTTATGCCTCTTGTAGTGGGAGGATTCACTTGATGCTGATGGTGAGTTACTGTGAGTGTCTTAATCACCTCCGTGAAAGTAAAGTTGTTTTCATGGTAAGAGACAAAACTTAGCTTATTCGTACACCACATGTAGTGTTCTTTGTTTTTTTCTTCCTTTTGGATGTGACTGCTGCCCTCGATGCAATGCCATTGATTTGAGGACAGAACAAGTTTATTCATCAAAGAAATTGTTTTTAATAAGAAAATATCAATTAAGTTGATTCACTAAAAGATAAGTTGTTAACATAAAAACCTAAACTACCACTTATAGGTAGTTTGTAGTACTAATAGATGAAGATAAAAGATAAGAGGGAGTTGTCGTAATTACTTTAAAATATTCTACTTTAGTTTTAAATAATTAACTTAATTTTATAATTTTTATATGATTATATAATTACCCGCAATCAAACAGTATACTTATAATTATAATTATACATGATTATATTTCGATATATAAACAAACAAATCATTGTAATTACTAGGGCTTGTAATTACTACCCTAGTAATTACACCAATTTCAATTTATCAGATGACTTTTCAAACAAACCTAACTATTTTTTTTTTGAAAGTATTTCGACTAATTTTCACTTGCCAAATACCTCATATTTTTTTTTCGTACATTTAACTCCTCTATCTTAAATACCTTAAAAACAGTAAGTACTATTTTAACTCCAAGGCACCTTACCCCTCCTATCTTCTTACATTTGTTCCCGCCTGAGATGTTTTCAGCTTTGTTAGCAATTGATGGAAGAAGGAAGGCGGGTCACTGTTGCCGCCTTACAAGGCGTGACACTGCTCCCATTGTACCTTTAACCATTTAACTGATGTCGTTAAATGATTAAAGATAAAGCGGGATGCCTTTCCCGCCTTGGCCTCTTTGACATTTTTTTTTTTATTTTCCATTGCATTTTCAAAATGTTAGATTTAAAAAGTTGCCTTTAAACTCCGATCTCTTTGTGTATCACCCAAAATATTTCAACTAAATCATTTCTAATCTTCGCCAAAATTCTTTAAAATTGAGATATACTCTTGTAACTCAACTGCTCAAGTATATATTTCAACTTGTTTACTAAGATTAGCAAAAAATGGTGATCTAAATAATTTTAATTTTTTTTTTAAAAAAACAATGGCAAAGTCTTAAAATATTGGAAAAGGAAATTAGGTAAATCATTAGGGGAACGTTATCAAGGGGGAATTGCAAAAACTTGAATTTCATTATCATGTTCTCCGAAAGGGATATTATTAAAATGTTAAAGAGTCTCAAAAATGCTCTAACTTTAAATAAAATTCATAAATGACCACTTCTTAGCTTTTGAAATTGAATAAAATTGGAAAAACATAATTTACTCAGCAAATTATAAATCTAGGAATAATTCCAAAAGTTCTCAGAAATTTTCCACAATTCTTTACATAGAAAGTAGGTGTGTGTATATATATATATATATATATATATAAAGCACCTCCATTTATAGTCATGCAATTTGATTATAAACTGGAAAAAATTCATTTATATAATCTTGACTACAAATTTTATTTAGATATAAAGTAAATTAATATTGACTCTCAAACAAATTTAATTGTCTACTCCAACTTTGAATTAGCCTTTCAACCTAAGCTATGGAATTTGAAACTCTATGCTAATGACTCAAAAATAGAGTCGAAAAGTGGCTAATACAATACTACTAATTATTTAGACATTGTGCAACTAAACACCTATTTGATAAAAGTACATATAATAATAGTGGATAGTTAGGTTCTACAACTAACTAGCAACAGTAAGCATCAACGAAATGTGAACATCATAATTTAATAGAAAGATGATATAATTAATTTGATCACTCTATTTTGGTGCCTAAGTTTAGTAACTTCATCGTGCATCATATTTTATTTTTCTTGATATAATCCTATAACTCAATCGTCAACTGCCAACAAATTTTTGTAATGGTTAGTGCTCAGCTTTCATGAATATATATATATATATGATCAGAAATTTATCAATACGTAACGTTCAACTAAATTTATTTATGAATAAATTAAAAATATTTTAATAAAATGTTAACTAAAACGTTACTCACACATACATTTATTATATTTCTGAAAATTTTTAAAGTAATGTATTATTTTTGATAATTGCTTTAAATAATGTATTAATTTTGGTAAAAATTCATTATTTTATACTAGTTGATAACGTCAAAATTGAAAAGATACGTAACTTTTTAATATTTTTTTCCCTTTAGCTTTCTCTTGCAAGACAGCAATTTAGAACCTTATTAAGATACAAGACAATATTGGAGGTAGGAAAAAAGATATTGCTAGAAGGGGAGCTAACCGGTAAAGTTGTCTATATGGGATCAGGAGGACACTGTCTTCATGTGATTAGGAGGTCAGGAGTTCAAGTCGGGAAAACAACTTCTTATAGAAATATAAGTGAGGCTGCGTATAATAGACTCTTATGGTTCGACCCTTCTCCGAACTCTATGGATAGCAAAAGCTTTAGTGCACCGACAATGTATATTAAAAAGGATTTTGGTACAAATAACATTTGCACTTTTTATTTGTTGAGATCATTACCCTGATATGAATGTGGACTAGTTCCTTTATATATTCTTTTTTCAGAAAAATAACATCATGACGAACTCTAAAACTACTTAAGTGTTAAAATTAACATCAATCAATTGGTCAGATAGTAGTTTTAAATTCCCATATCATGTCAAGAACTTCAAAAAGAAAAAGAAAAGTCATTAGACATCAATTCGTGTATTTTTCTAAGTTTATAAGCTAGTCAAGTTAATTTATAAATATTATTTGACTTATTTGTGTGTTTGGTAAATATCAGAAGATACAATTACTTATATATCAAAATCAGTTAAAAGTCATAAGTTGGTCATCCTCGAACTTATGATTTTGCATCGTATAAGCACTTTTGATTTGACCAAACCTTTTACAATTTTATTCCTAATATCTTTTTGTAATCTCCTAAATACTCTTTCTCAAAAATAAACTCCCAAATATCTCTTTATTCTACTTTTTTAATTCGTTCTTTCTTATGTAAAAAATACATTTATGATCAACATCTTACTCATTTCAACACTTCTGTAATTATTTGTGTATAGAATAAGTTTCATCATCCAAAAGTATTTTTCAATATTATACCACTTGTCGAAACAGAAAAGAAGATAAACAAAAAGTAGAAGTGCCATTATAATTTATATATCTCCACATAATAATATACAAAAGGTATACATATGAACCCCAAGCCCAATAATTTGCCTCAGAGTATATGCAGTACCCATCCTTGGCACAGGGATATAGCACTAACATCACTATTATTGACACAACTATATATTATTATTTCTTTTTATCTCTTTTGGACCTTTTTTTTCCCTAACATGATTGGTTCATTTGACTGGTTGGTTGGTAGATTGTCCAAAACTAAACCACTAAATTAGAAGTAAAGGTTTCACCTTTGGACTCTTCGAGAATATTCTCAAGTACAAGTACTAATAAACTTTGTACACAATACAAACAAAAATATAACTTCCTAGTACGTACTCCCAGACATGATACCTTTGTAAACATGCATGTAATTTTGAAAAAAAACACTAATGTTGTGAAAAAAACTAAATTTAATTATTATTTTTTGTTGACTTATGTCCCATTCACAAATTTTGGTAATCACTTCTTGTTTTCCATGTCATATATGGTGTTAAAGACCTCCAATTCGACATCATTGAGGCAATTATCGAAACCAAAGTCATGGATCCCAAAATCTTGACAATCAAATAGCCAATTGAAACTTTCGTCATCCCACGACGATGTCATGTTGTTGTTGTGGTTGTTGTTATCGAAACATTTTACTGGAAGTTCCCAGGACGAATCGATGAGAGGAGGAGCATCATCGGCCTCAAGTAGACAGCTTAGCAGCGGATCATTTTCTTTAAACGTGTCAAGAACAAGTTTGGATTCGTTACAAGAGTTTTCAGACGAAGAAGCAGAAGAAGATGAGGTAGAAGAGTTATCTAATTCTGAAGAAGTGGCTCCTGCTGTTACAACCACTACCTGCTGATGATCATTATTTTTATTTTGATCAGATTCTTGGATAGGTTGATCAGTTGGATTTTCCTCTTTGATTAGTGGTTCGTGTGTAACAGGATCAATCCCCATTTTGAGAAGTTTTTTCTTAATATGTGTGTTCCAATGATTTTTTATCTCATTATCGGTCCTTCCCGGTAATCTTGCAGCAATTTTGGACCACCTGATCAAAATAAATTAACAATATCAATAACGATAATATACTTAGTGTAAGTCCACAAAGTAGGATTCTGAAAGAATAGAGTGTATGAAGACTTTACACCTTCACCAGAGAAAATAACAACAATACATGTGTTATTAATCCCGTTCTATTATTGTTAAAAAAAAAAAGTTTGCAAATAGAATGGAGACAACTAAAGCTAGATGAAAGAAAAAGAATTAAGTACTACTATTTTAAGTCCACTTCAAGAAGACATGAAATAAATTGATAAGATAAATAAACACTTCTTTTTGAAGCCATAATATTTTAATATTTAGCTAGTACATTACTTGATAATGGGGGATTAATCATGAATGATTAAAGTAAACAAATAACAGTGATGAAGAAGCTTCAACTCACCAAAAATGATTATTCAGGAAGAAAAATACAGAATTCTTTAATCAGAAATGATTGCATAAGATAGGTTGTTAATTTACTTGGTTTTACTTTTTCCACAAAAAGCCATGCACTTCAAAAATAAAACTATTAAGCTTTTGAAAAAGTAAAATTTATTTTGAGTTCAATCATAATTCCAGGAAAAGAAACTTCTCTTTTTGCCTTTCTTTCTGACTTTGTGGCATGAAAATGTACAGATATAGAGAAAAGTACATGCAATCCAAGAGAAAGAAAAGATTAATTTAAAAGGATAAAGCGCCCAAAAATAAACCACTAGAACTCATCGGCTATCGGGGATGAGATAGACGAAGTTATTTCATGAATTGAGATATTTTATGAGATTACTTATCCCACTATACGTATGAGATAACTTATTCCATCATTGTAGTACAAATTAAAATAATGAGATAAATATTTTCAAGACTGATTAATATTTTGATCAAAGATAAAATAATCTTGCATTTGGTCACGTAATTATTATTCCTTATTGCTGATACCAAACTACCCCATAAATTACCCTGACGAACGCATAGCAGCTTCAACATACTACTTTCTGATTTTTAAAAAATCTTCATGACAGACTTTCAATAACCATCTTAAGTTACTACTAGTAGTTCTTATCTACAATAAACAAGTTATTCATGTACTGTATTATATTGTTTATATTAAAAGAAAAAAAAAAACATAAGAGAGAATTATATCACTCCCTCCATCCCAATTTTGAAGCATGTGGACATCTAAAACAAGTCATAGACATTTATACGACTATAAATAATCTCAGTAAGGATAAAATGAGAAGTTTAAAGTTAATTCATTTCTAAATAAGGAAATACAACATCTTTTTGAAACAAACCGAAAAGAATAATACATATGACGCATAAATTGAGATAGAGGAAGAACCTGTTTCCAAGACGAGCATGAAGATCAATGACCATTTTCTCCTCAGCATCACTAAGAAGTCCGCGTTTCAAGTCGGGTCGAAGGTAATTAGTCCATCGAAGACGACAACTCTTACCACAACGCCGAAGACCGGCAAGTTTAGGGACAGCACGCCAACAACATTGGCCATTTGTAAGAATAAAATTGATGAGTTTCTTGTCTTCCTCTGTTGTCCATGGACCTTTCTTCACACCTAGTTTGTCACAACAAGGTTGCCTTCCCATCCCTATTACCAAACAAGCAAAAAATAGATATGGTTACAACAACAATAATACACAGAGTGAGGTCTGGGAAGGATAGAATGTACGTAGACCTTACCAGTATCTCGTGAAGGTAGAGAGTTGCTTCTGAAAGACTGTCGGCCCAAGTTCAGCAAATCAGATATAAAGAAGAAGGAAAAGAAGAAAAAAAGTTTTGCTTTGCTAAAAAAATATGTCCTTCTACCCACCTTTATATATATGATGATTATATCCACCAACTTCAACTTTTCTTGAAATCTTGTTTAGACATGTATATAATTCATTTTTGTGAAAATGTTATGTGTTATATATATAGTGAGAGAGAATGTAAGATTCCATGGCCCACAAATGGTTTATGAAAGCTACTCATGAACTACAATTCCTTATATGGTGTTATCGACTCCACCTAAGAGTGTGTGATAGTGAATGATGGATGACCCTATCACCAAGCTAAAATTCAAGAGTTCCCCATTCTTCTTTTTTCCTTTTTAACCATCCGATATTTGGTATCCACTAATTCGATTAACTCAAATTCATAACACATCTCTATTACATACATAAGAAAATGCTCTTTATGAGTAATCTCTTGTTTATGATATTCAAATCCAAATTAAACTTTCGAAGAAAAATCAGAAAGGAATCTCATATGTTCGTGTTTAGGAGATCATGTGTTCAAGTCGTAGTATTAATCCCTTGCAAAAAAATATAAGGTGGGGTTCCACACAAAATACTCTAGTGGTCCGCCTTTTTCTCGAACTCCATGCATTACGAAAGCTATAGTGCATCGGACTGTCCTTTTGAATCTCATCTATCCCGCTATAGACAGTGGTGCAGTCAGAAATTTCGTTAAGGATGTTCAAGAATTAATATATATATATATATACGTGACTTTTACCCTTCGTATAATTTTGGATATACATAATATAATTTTTTAACCAAAAATATTCGAGTGACCACTTTAGTCTAAAAAGATATTCATCTTTCGTGTAAGCCTTTTGTCCCACAATCCTCAAGATTTGTTCTTTTCTTTTTCTTGATTTCTTTTTAACTTTCTTTTTATCTTCCCATTTTCATACACTATCCTCACTGTGATTGCACGCTTACGCAACTATTTCGTCATCAACACGTTTACGGGACCTTTCAAAACATGGGAAATAATCTCCTACTATGTTTACCATCATATCTTAATTGTCGGCTTAATTAATTACAATCGTTCGATTACATCACTTTTGATGAGTTCGTCAAATCATCTGAATTGATTTGTGATTATCTTATTTAAAATCTTAAATTGGTAAATAAAATTATCACACAATTCTATATAATATCATGATTAAAAAAAAAAGTGAAAGGGCAGAAACGACACTTCAAATTAAACTATTTTCACAAAAATGGTCATGGAATTTAAATTCCACTTTCTATACATTTCAATTTGCTAGTTTGTTTTATACCGTTCCTACAGACCTTCTATACAATTTTTATACATATTTTATACATATAAATATTCTATACGGAAATTATATAGTTTCGATACACAATTTATGCAATAATTGTATTTTTTCTTACACATTTTTTACAACAATTATATAATTTTTATACACTTTCTACATATATTATATATATATTTTATACATATACATACATATTTGATAGAACTATACAATTTCTATACATATATTTTATATAGATACATATTCTATATAATGATTATACCATTTTTATATAATTATATTTAATTATTATTTCTAAAAAATAAAAAAAGCAGAATATTTTTCAGTTAAAAAAATTATAGCAAAAAAAATTAAAATATTTTTAAAAGGGCTAAATGACCCAAGTTGAAAACTGTATCTGTATTGTATATGAACTATATCAGCATTGTATATAGACTGTATCTTAACTACATGGACCAAAATAACTCAAACTAGGAAATGACTATAAAGTAAAAATAATATACCCGACTGGACACTTTTTGAAAAAATATCAAACTTGAGTTATTTATTTTAAAAGTGTTGCACAGTGTCTTTTTCCCTTGAAAAAGGTCTTTTCATAATTCAACTTTTATTTTATCACCACTATCCCAAAAAGTTGTATATATTTTGAGACTTTGTTTTGTCGAAAAACGAAAACTATACGTGAGAGAGTGCATTGAGAAAATGGTTCGATGGACCCTTGTACTATGTTCATTTTATAATGTGGACACTTCTACTTACATGTTTGTCATTTGGACCATTGAACCCACTAAAAAGTAACATTTTAAACACATTTTCTGATGTGACATCCTATGTGGCTGGGACCACATAGGAGCATGTAGTTTAGCCTCCTAACGCGCGCCAGCCATAAAAAAAAGGCCCTCAACGGTCATAAAAGATCTTATAAATGCTCCTTCTTCCTCATTTGCTTCCAACACCATTGTTGGAGCAAATTGAACTTCTTTTCTCCCATCTTCTTCATTTTTTCTCTCTCTAAGTTCTTGTTCCTTAATTTTTTTTCCTGCTCTGTTCGTAATATTGGAAAATTAATTTTTTATGTAATTTTTCGCAACACCATGACAATTCAGATTTGTTATTGTGGGCTTTACGCTGAACTTAAGATGTCAAGAACACCAACCAATCCCGAGAGAATGTTTTGGGGCTGTCAAAAATATCAAGTTGGTAATGGTTGTGGATTCTTTCGATGGACTGATGAAAATGAACAATATAAAGGCAGGCATCGAAGGCAACGAAGACAACAAGGACTGGGAAGATATGGAAGGCACGGAAGACATGAAAGATCAAGCATTAGTATTGATATCACTGTTATCATTATTGTTGTTATCTGATTTCTATCTGCTGTATTTTATCTTTGTAGTTGCAATGTGCAATGAAAATGAAATTCAAATTTAATGACAAACACCATTTTGCCAATATAGAAATCTTCAATATATAATGTCTTAACAAGAGTTGACATTAAAAGGCTTGTCTTAACAACATCTTAAATGAAAAATGCACCAGAAGTCTTAAAAAAATTATCTTAACAACGCTTGGGATCAATACAGAAAAAGAATTATACTAATGTGTTCCTTGAGTGCTTGTTGTGGACTGATTCTTGCTAGCTTAAGTGCTTAATGTGGCTTGAGTGGTTGTAGATGATTTTGCCTTTGATCTTTTGTAACTCTGTTCTTGTAGCTGTCTTTGAGTTACTGCAGCTCCACCTTTCCACCTTAGTTCATTTGGTTTGAAACCCAAGTCAATATTGGTTGAAGCTGAACTAATAAGTGTTAGATTATGTAACACTCTATCAGTATTTTCAGGCTGTTAAAATAAAAAAAATCAGTTATAGATGCACTAATTAATACCAGTTAAATGTAAATTACATGATAGAAAACTTACCCTCTCCACTACACTACCACTTGGTCCAAACAACATACCAAAATCAGCTTCTTTTGCCTTAAGTCTTTTATATGCAAGATTTGCACCACCTCTCAAAGTTGTACTAGTCTTTCTTTTTTTGACACCAACACCACTAGTAGACTGTTGAGTTGTAGATTGTGTAGCATTATCGCCTACTACTGAAGTGGTAGTGGTCATCACAGCAACTGCAGGCCTTATATCAGCTGTTGAGGCACTTGTAGGCCTCACACCACCAACTAATGCAGTATTTGCAGGCCTTCTTGCAGCTCTTAGTGCATTGTGAGCATTTACAGGCCTTCTTGCACCTCTTGGTGCATTGTGAGCATTTGCAGGCCTTCTATTTCTTAATTTAGCATTTGCAGGCATCTCTTCAGCTGCTGAAGCATTTGCAGGTCTCTCAGCAGCTGCGGTACTAGTGCTGGCTTGCACACTTGGTTGACTGTCACAGCAACTACTGAATTTTTTTTTCCATAAAATAATATGTAAAGGTCAAAAACACATTTAAAAAGAGTAAAATTCATCAATAAAAAAAGATTTAAATTACCAAAGTTGGAAATTCCTTTTTGTTGTATCCAATAAACTTGCACACAAAACATATCATTTTTATTTTATTTCTTGTAGCCTTCCCAAACTTTTTCTTAACAGACTCATTCTTAGCTTTCTTTCTATTTTTACCTGTCTTTCTCGCATAGGAGTAATCTCAGGTGGCTTAATTGGTGGTCTTATACTTCTTGGCCACATCTTAATATTTGTCATTGGTTGAATATATTTATCATATGCCTTTGAATATGTTTTCCTTTGATACCAGTGATCAACAAATGACTCCACATTTCATCCTTTGTAATGCATTGCAGCAATTGCATGTGCACAAGAAATTCCCTTTAGTTGCCATGACCTACAACTATATTGCTTCCTCTTTACATTAACAACATGTGTATATGGTGGATCACCAACCTCAAAGCCCATATCACCATTAAACCTCACCTCACACTTGACTGCATATTCATCATTCTCTGCAAGAACTTCTATAGCCATTGGTGATACATCATTGATCCATTTTTCTGAAAAATCTCTCATTTGATTTATTTTTTTCATGATTTTGCATCTTATTTCCTCCAACATAGTGATAATTGTTTTGAACCTAGCAGCTAAAATTCAACTGTTGAAAGCCTCACAAATGTTGTTCTCAACCACATCATACCTGTTATGTTCCTTAAAAAAAGCCCTACACCATGACTCTTTGTTGTACTTGAGCAAATCTTCCACAATTTCAACACCCAACTCACTTATTTCATTAATTTTCTGTTGCAAATACACTTCAAATGGGCCCCTTGCAATCTACAGAATTTTTTTCTCCTTTCTTCACCACTCTAAATTTGCTTCTAGTTGGCCAATATATGTCAGCACACCATCTATACTCAGCTTTGATAGTAGATTAGTAAGTACCAAATGAAACCCCATCAAAACATGTAAAACAGTAGTTAAATATTAATGACATTACTAAGCAAACTAGAAAAAAAATAACTGAAAAAAATATGACACTTCATACCTTCTGTAGATCAGACATTACTGTCAAGCCTTCACTACCATTTTCTTAAAGTTCTAAATCATGGTTGATGCACCTAAGAAATCAAGACCATGTGTCCTTGGTTTCTTTATCAATCACTGCCCATGCTATAGGGTACATTTGATTATTTTCATCTTTGAAATACAAGACAACAAGATACCTTTACATACATTCTTGAGAAAGACACCATCTAAATCAATTATTCTTCTGTTGTCCTCTTTCCATCCACTTTTTAAGGCCCCAAGACAAATGTAAATTCCTATAAACACCTCTTTTTCTGAAATTGAATTCTTGGATGTCCTAATAGATACAGTGGTACCAAGATTGATGACCCTCAATTGTTCAGCATAGTCATACAACCTAACAAACTCTTCAACAAAATTACCAAAATGTTCATTCATAATTCTAATTTTTGTCTTTCTACGAGTAGTTTTACTAACATACAAGCCATAGTCCTTTCTTAAAGTGCTTGAATCTGATGCAATTTTATAGATGGATCACTCATAATCCTATCCTTGTAATGCTTACTAATCCACAATACACATCTTATTTATTGTCCTTTTAGAACACTTGTGGATAGGAAACTAAGTTTTCACACTAAAATTGTCTGTGTTATCGATCAACACTTTCAAGAATAACCCAAGGACAACCCTTATGCTTACACTTTGCCCTTATCATTTTCTTCTCATTAGGTTTCAATTTAAGGTTCACAACTTTTTGAATGGAGTAAGCTTGCAGTGCCTCTCTAAACTCAACAACATTCAAGAAAATCATATACAACTGAAAACATACCTTCTTTGTAGTTTTATCAAAGTAGATCTTGCTAGATGAAGTTCTAGATAGTGGATCTATCAGTTCATCATCATCAACAGGATCTCTCTCCTCTGTACTAATGTCACTATCCGAATCTGAACTATCAAAATAAGGGTCATCCCCGCCAGTTTACCTTCATATTTAACCCATTTGTTCTTACAAATATCCTCAAAATTAAATCAGTATTTATACCTACTGATCCAGATGGTATCTCATCTAGATTCACCTTATCGGCCTTTTCTTTTGCTTGTTTTTCAATGTTAGACTTCCTAGCTTGAAGCAATTCTTCATCAAAATCACTCAATTGTTCAATGTTTTCATCAACATAAAAAAAATCACCATCAGAATCAGTGATATCAAAGTCTAATTCAGAATCAGATGTTTGAAGATGGTATGTGGAGAAATAATTAACTTGACCTTCCCCTAAGTCTTCTAAAGAAACCTTAGTTTTTCCTTTGTCTGCCCTAGGAAACTGATTTTCATTTATATACTTATCTTCATTTATATCCAATGGATGAGATGAAGACATATCAGTCCTATCAATTTCAAAAGGGGCTGCCACATCACCATTACTAAGTAGTAATAATGGTGAAGTGGCTGCCACATCATCATTAACAACTATAGGTTCACTAATTTGTTGAACAACATATACATCAATAAAATCTCAAATCTTAAAACATCAGCATCACTATCTAAGCTGTAATAATAGCCCTTTTTGTTTACTCTACATAAAAAAAATTCAACTTTTTCCACATCCAAATCTACTGTTAAGTTATGAAACAACATAATATGAAGCTCATTTGCATCTGCTCTAATTTTTTCAGGAATACAAACTTCATTTGCATACCTTAGATCAGGGTCTGATAAAAAGACTCCCCCATAGGTGAATTGAAGTGTTACAATTGTGTTCATTTACTTAGAAAACCTGTACAATAAAAAATAACATATACAATTAGTCAATTATTCACAAACCCCTAATTTTTAAAGAAAAATAAAGGAATAAAAAACTCAATTCTGATTTTACCAAAAAAAATCTAAAATATAATCGAAATAACAAAACATGCCATTGGAGGCACAAAACTACTATACACACATCTAATAGAAGCATTAAACAATAAAAAATTAGAAACCCCAAAATTTTCGGACTCAATTCTGAATTTACCAAAAAACCCTAAAATTTAATCGAAATAACAAAACATGTCGTTGAAGACACAAAACTGCAATATATAAGTATAATAGGAGCATTAGACAGCCAAAAAACCCAAAACCCCAAAATTTTCGAACCCAATTATCATTTTACGAAAAAACCCTGAATTCTAATCAAAATCCCAATATATGCCATTGAAGGCATATCACCATTACACATACTACCTACAACAACACTAGATACAAAACAGAGTAAAACCATCCACAAAATTAAAGAAAAAAGTTCATAATCGCGAAAATTCTAAAATCACTAAAACGGACTCCATTAAAATTGACAAAAAGCTTCAAAATAAACTACGAAATATTACAACTACCACAAAATATTAAATACTTACACGGATTGCAACAACCGTCAACAACAATCGGCCTAAATTAAGTTAAAATCGAATTTTTTTTTAATTTCGGATGAAAGCGACGAAGAATAAGGGTCTCAAATGACCTAATTTTTCAGATCAACTATGCTATTTATACTCTGAGCACGTCATTTTCTACGTGAAAATTATTTTATAAATATTCGATGACGTGTCCACGATTGTGCAACTCGTTCAAATGAGTAGAACGACAAAGGGTTTAAAATATTGCTTTTTAGTGAGTTCAAGGATCCAAATGACAAACATGTAAGTAGAAGTGTCCACATCACAAAACGGGCATAGTACAAGGGTCCATCGAACCATTTTGCCTATGATATAAATATAATTCAGAGAATTTTCTTGTGTATCTGTCCGCACATTTTTTTTAAAATATACTTCAAACCACAATATGATGAATAATTTTTTAGAGCAATGAATTAGTACAATATATAAGTTGTTTTTCTTGCCTAATGGCTCTATGACAATATGATTATTATGCAAACGGATGAATCATACAAAGGCAATCACTAACATAAGTAATATTTTTGAAGCGACAAATTTAAAGGCCTAAAAGAGATGGGATCGGAAACTTCTCTCCACTTCTATTCTATAAGTAGCCCTTTGGTCATGCAAATAAAAAAAATTTGAAGTTAAAGTTGGAGCTAGAGTTCTATTTGGTCAGGTCTTTTTGAATTTTTTTTTTAGACTTTTGGAAAGACCTTTTTAAATATATTTTAATCCTCCCAATTTTACTATCAAAATCAGCCAACTTAACTAATTTACCTACAAGATACAACCAAATGTAAGAGGAGACACTAATATTGTCTTTGTTGTTGGTGTTGCATAAAGAGTCGTAAGAATAGACGGATTAATGTTCCGCTGTATCATGAGGAGATTTGAGGAAAAAGAAAAAAATTGAAGTTCACTTCAATTTTGAGGTCTTTTATCAATGGAAATTGAAAGAAGTGAGCAATGTGGTAGTTAGGCATTTAACTCCGATTGTTAGTTGGAATTAATTGTAAAAAAAATAAAAAATAGAGTCATTTTTAACAATAAATAAAGTTGAAATTGAAAATGACAACAAAAATAATTTAAAATTGAATCTAAAATTTTCAAGACTAAACACCTCACTTTTCACTAAAGTGAAATAATTTTTCAATAAAAAGTGAAAGATTCTTATGGACAAACGGTTAATCTTCTTTGCATGAGCTTCTGCAAACTCTAAATTACATAATGACACATTAAGTTTCTTAAAATTGACTCAAAATACATATATACATTATACATTATACATATATGTGTGATGTCTTAAATAGGTGAGACAATTCATTACAATTTAACCAAATTGTCATATGTAAATGTTGTTGGGTTCAATTGATGTAAATGAAAAATGGAGGGACACAATTCTTCGAGGAAAAGATACACTATTTCAGAAAAGGAGTGACTGTTTGGATGGTTGTGACTGTTCGGAAAAGACATACTGTTTCGAATGAACAGACATGACTATTCCGAAATGATACACCTTTCCAATGAACCATTGCCTCCTTTCCTAAGGGGCACTTTATGGCTATATAAACCTGCATTTTTTCCACAGATTCAACATGAAAAATTTCTGTATAAGAAAAATATTCTCTTGCTTCTAAAAAAACTCCATGTGATCACCTTCCGTTGAGTGAGTTTGGAGAAAACCAAAAAGTTTGAGGTACCACTACATTCGGGTTGTGAAGCCATTTTATCCTGGGAGAAAAATTCTGCAATTTCGGGTACTTAAGGGGAATTATTTCCTTTAGGACAATCCGTGAATTCGAAGGACTTGACTTATTCTGTTTTCATCTTATTTCTTAATAAAATAAGGAAAAATTACAGAAAGTAGCATATTTAAGACTATAATTACAATAAATAACAACACTTTTGTAAAATTACAATTTATAACAAGAGTAGCATTATTTTACTCTTTAGCTAGGCAAGTGCATGTTTTACTCTCACTACTTTACATTTTCCTATTTTCACTCCACTATTTCACCTCCCTCAAATATAGCCATATCTTTTATTCCTTTTTTTTCATCTTATTTTTTTTTATCATTTTATTTTTCACTTTATTTTCTCTCTTCTATTTCTCTTCTTTTTAGTTTTTTTACTTTTTCTTTTTCATATTTGAAAATAATTATCTTCATGATCTTCAAGATTTCAAAATAAAACATTATTACTGTCTTTCACTCTCTTACATCTCTACCTTTTTTTCTTGTTAGTTTTTTTTCATCTTATTTTTTTATTATTATTTTAATTTTTTTTTCTTTTTTCTTTTTTTCTTTCGACTTTATTTTCTCTCTTCTATTTCTTTTTTTTTTCTTTTTCATTTTCGTTTTCTTCTTCTTTTTTCTATTTTATTTTGTTTCTTTTTTTTTTCTTTTTTTTTTCTTTTTTTTTACACTTCTATTTCTTTCTTCCTTTTTTTTTCTTTTTCACTTCTCTTTTTTTTTTTTTTTTTTCATTTCTTTACTCTTCTATCTCTAACTTTTATTTTGAAAAGACAAATATGTATAGCACATACACATATTAAAAAACACATACAAAATACAGTCATACATATCTGGATATATATTTACAGTACAAAACATATATATGTATTTACGAAATACATATAATATGCATATTAAACAGTAACAAGCATAACTATACTATATATTTTCATATGTATTTGTGAAATACAAAGGTGACTCATATAAAATAAGAATTTTCATATAAATCAGGTATGTATTCTGTAAATACATATGGAAAGCTATATATATTTTATACGGTGTTAAATTTGTCTTTGAACTATACATACTATGTCATTTTAGAGGGTAACATATGTACTTATTTGTTTTCTTTTACTGTTTAAGATATGTATCATGTATTTTTTTATTACCTATATGTGTATGTATAAATTGTCATTTTTGTTATAGAGATTTTGTGTCCTCTATGTTTATATATACATGTGAGTCGGATATGTATTTTGTTAATACATATGCAAAGATATATGTATGTTTTTTACCGTAAATACATATGTAGATTTGTATGTTTATTTATTTTGCATATTTTTTGAATATGTATATATGATATAGATATTTGTCTTTTATAAATAAAAGATAGAGCTAGAAGAGTAAAAAAATAGAAAAAATAGAATGAAAAATAAAAATTCGAAAAAAAGAAGAAGTGAAAAAAGGAAGAAAAAAAAAAGAAAGAGAAATAGAAACTAGAAATAGAAGTGTAAAAACAAAAGCGAAAAAAATAAAAAGAAGAAGAAGAAAATGAAAAAAAAAAAAAATATGAGAAAGGAAAAAAATAAAAAAAAATAAAAAAAGGAAAAAGGGAAAAAAAGAAGAGACGTAGAAGAGAGAAAATAAAGTGGAAAGAAAAAGAAATTAAAATAAAATAAAAAATAAAAAAAGGAAAAAACTAACAAGAAAAAATAGTTAGAGATATAAGAGAATGATATTTTGAAATTTTGAAGATCATGGAAATAATAATCTTCATATTTAAATTTAACTTGGAAAAGGAATCTACTAAATTAAATAAGAGTAATTTATGAAAATTTAATTAGATGGGATAATTATTCCTTATTTAACTCAACTAATTTGAGTAAAACAATGGCAATAAATCTTGTTGTATATGTATTTGTATAGCAACAGTTTACTTAAGTACAAAATATAATTTGTTATTTTTCGTAATTATGAAACTGTTGCTATAAAAGTTATAATTAAGGCTCTATAGTTGCTATTTCTGAAATTTTCCCATAAAATAACACACTTCTTTGATAGTTCATATTGAACTTGTGTTGAAGGTGTTGGAAGACTTCATAAGTGTTCTTGATTTAATCTTGAACTCGTGTTGAAGTTATTTTGCCAAAATACAGATTTTATGTACCCGAAACAAATGCAACCTCACAATCTACGTACTATATATACAATTGCAATTAGGAATTACATTAGATCAAATATGCCCTTAAAATATGCATCTAGGTCCAAATATGTCCTTATTAATCTTCTTTTTAAGTTCAATGATGTAAGGCACTTTTGCCAAATTAAATAACGGCAGAAATATAATTGACCTAAATTATCAACGGAAGACAAGTGTCATCAAATTTTAAAAACATTTTTTTACCCAGTCGTTTCATTTGTGTTTATTTTCTATAGATTAATTACACAATAATTGTCACTATAATCGGTCTAAAATTGTATCCCACTTTCTTGCCAGTGCATCATTTTCAAATTCTTTTTACCTTAGTTCAATGAGCAATAATATCATTCTCCACATTTAATGTTAACCAAAAGTATTTATAAAAGAAAAAAGTCTTAGGATATGCCAATCAATGATTTTCCAATGTCTTATAATTAAGGAAAAGAATGTTTAACTTTGTAGTAACTTGCAAGATATGAGTGTAGAGTATCACTCACAGTTTACAAAACAAACATGAAATATTCCTTCATTTTTCTCCACTAATTAATAAGGGGAAGCTTTAATTCATTAATTAATAAAAAAAGGGAACTATCGTTAAATAGTTCATCCCTTACATAATTTTCTGATAATTTATTATCAATCCATAGTTAAATAGGATCAGCGATGATTTTTTGTTACTTTAGAAACAGAAATGTCTATCACTAATTCTTATATTTCTTTTTGTAGTCCATGTCTTGATGATATAAATAATATTTACTGTTGCTGATTGCATATAACTCTATTTAACATATTTAGTACTGTAAAATAAATGGTAAATGACTTATTATAATATGCTAAATTATACTAAGAGTATAAAATATTTATCAAAATGACTATATTAATGAATATTCACAAAGTGTTCTTTTAATCTCCCTAGAAGCTTCCAACCTTTTTTGTTCCCACGGTGACTTAAACCCACAACCTCATGGTTGTAAGTGAGGGGTGTTACTATCCGAGCAACTCCCCCTCGTCATATTATTTCTACTAAATCTATTTTTCTTTTTCTTTGCCAGAGTCTCTTGTACGAGGCAAGAAACACATTTCAATTTATTTCCTGCATTTTCTTTTTCCATATTATTCTTGGTTTGATCAAAATTCCACAGTTAAATTTATTTCATATTATTTAATATAACATGATAACATATTGATAAGGCAGTTTGCGTACTAGGAAGCTATATATGTTAGTCACACAAAAGCTGGTGGAATGTCAATATCTTGTCCCCTATAGATCATTTTGTGGTTTGAACACTACTTTGAAGTTGTTTTCAAGTATTTTTGGGGTAAATAAAACAACCACTAATTAATTTAAAAAAAAAAAATTAAAAAAAAAACATATGGGATATATGGGTTCAAGTTCCTATATTAGCTCCAAGCCTAAGAGTTATATATTGAGAGAAAGGACTAACTAAAGGGTACTTCAATACATTAATTAAGCTTTTGCCTATGCGCATCGATCAACGCATGTGAGTTTAAAAAAAGCTCAAATTACATTGAATCTATTGTATGAAACTTATCATGTATTTTTGCAAGGGTGTTCTTATAATTTAATGAAAGGATTAAAATTTGCTCAGTTTATAATTATGGTTAAGTCAGCTAAAAAATAATTTAATATTATGTGATAAATCACTTTCTCTCCAGAAGATCTCTATAATGTGATAAATCACCTTTTCTCCATAAGATCTCTCAATAGTAAACATTCCTATAGCTTATATGTAATTTATTGAGCGCTCAATGTGAGACTTTATTTGCATACCCAACAATTTGCTCCTTGAACTAAATTCCATGTGAATATGTGACTCATCACCAGCGATGTCTGAAGCTATAACTTAATTAATCTTTTTTTGACGTGTGAGTCTCTAAGTTACCTTTGACAGGCTACATTTTACTATTTCTACACTTTATACGTAATTTTCCAGTTATCAATACGATGCTTTGTTCGGCTAATCATAGAATATATACAAATTTGTTTTGAAACTTAGTATTATACACATATCACCAGATTATAATTCCTTGTAATTCTCAGTTTCGTCGCATCTAGCCATGTAATCATTTTAAGTTCTTCTTGAACATTGATGTACACCAGAAAATTGACCCTTTTGTTTTAATGTTTTATAAAGTTGTCTTAGTTCCTACGTATTGATGTGTCACTGAATCCATACTTACAAGCCATACAATCATTCATCTGTTAAATCACCACGAAACAAGTACAAACTTGTACTCACTACATAAATCAATTTTTGTGTATATTATAATCCTAGCAATACACAACTATACATGCTTTGGCGGGACCGAGGGATTCATTTTCCAAGTCAAATGGGCGAATCGGTAGGCATTGCAGATTTTTTGCGACTTTCAACAGGTATTAGCCCACGGTTTGGGATGTGGGCTCGGGCTTTGAAAAATATTTTGGGCGAAACTTCTCGGGCGATCCCCTTATTGCTTACTAAATAGATCAGGTTGTTTTGGCAGGGCCGGTGGAGTCATTTTCCAAGTCAAATGGGCAAAACGTAGGAATTGTGAAATTTTTCAACTTTTGGTGGGTGTTACCCACGGTTCGGAGGGTGGGCTTGGGCTCCGGCAAAATTTTTTGGCGAAACTTCTTGGGCGGTCCCCTGACAACCTATTAAATGAAACGAGTTGCTTTGCTGAGGCCGGAGGAGCCATTGTCCAAATCAAACGAACGAAACGGTAAAAAATAGAGATCTTTTACAACTTTCGATGGGTGTTAGCTCACGATTCGGAGTGGGTTCGGGTTGTGAGAAAAATTTGAGGAACATATCTAAACATAAATAGGATACCTTAATTAAACAAAATAATAATACATAAAAATAAGTAATAACAATATCCACATGAAGAGGTGTCCTGATAAGAAGATCGACACCACTAAAATTGTTGTATACTTCACATAAAAAAATATTTGTAAATTGTACGTACGTGTGCATGTCTAAATTACTATATAGTTGCTAATTATATTTTTGACAAGCAATGAATTTATTAGTCACAAATCATGTTTCCCGGGTTGAGATCAGAGTTAGATTATTCCAATATAATTATAATTATTCTTAAGGTTAGCTAATTATTGGATTGGAAATAAACCAAACAGATGGTTTAGAACCACAGAAAATTTGGTTCATCAAGAGATCTTATCCATTATTCTGTTGTTATATTATATTATAAAGTTTTAATCTCTGGCACTGGCTATATAGTGCGTGTCGTAAAAGAGAGATTTCTTGTACGAAGGTTAATTCTCTTCATTTTGTATTGTGTAAAATATAGTAATTGTCAATTATGCACAAACACTAACATATACCAATTCAGTTCACTTTTACCTGTCACATTTAGATTTGATATATTTATTAAAAAAAAATAAAAAATAACGTGATTATTTTATCGTATTTATCTCTATTAATTAATGTTTAATAGTATTATATAGTGAAAATTATTTTTTTAAAAATAATATACAATTAAAAGTGAACGGAGAAAGTACATTATTATTATTATTATTATATAGTGAATCATACTCTAATTAATTAATATCAGCAGAATGGGGGCAGGTAATCATCAAAAGCCCAAAATTTTTGGTCTTTGACTTTCAGCTCTTAACAAAGGTGACTAATTTTTCAAAGTTTGACATATGTACGTCATTTCAACTTGATTTTAGCTAAATATATAATACTCAATCTTCTCTTTATCTTCAATTTCGAAAAGATGGGTGTATATTGGAGTATAAAAAAATAAATTCAGGATTTAAATTATGAAGTTCAGTACGTAGGTTCAAATCATTATAAATTCATTACGCTTTCAAAATATTATATAGATTGAATATCAATTCCTTTGAAAGTTTAGTAAATATTTATGTATTCCCTCTGTTTTATTTTACGTGTCTTGATTTAAGTTTACATAAGATTTAAAAAATAAGAAAAACTTGTGAACTTAAAATCTTAAACTAAATGTGTGCATAATTTATCAAAATATTCTTTAAATCCTATCGTGCCAGACATGTAAGAATTGAATAATTGAATCAAAATTTGCTTTAACATCTCACGTTGAACATCAGATTAAAGTTTGGATCAGTTAAACCTATTGACTATACATTATATCTTTTACTACAGTACTGGTTTAATATACATATTTGGTTTATTAAACAAAATTTTACGATAATATAAAAAGAATATTCTTATTGTCATTAGCATGTCCATTGAAAGTTGCAGCAGCTTCTGAAATCCAATATTATTGTGAGGCCATGTTATAGTACAGATGGCTAAAAAATAAATTTTATTTTTAGCTACAAAATTTGTGTACCGTTAATAACAATTTTTTTTTTTTATAGCATGCATGCATCTGGTGTAATTTGGCATATATACTTTCCCCTTAAGGAAAGTTAACTGATGGATAATATTATTTCATTCCTGTATTTTATACATGTAAGTCACCATCAAATACCGCCTACTATTATCCTGCAATCTTACAACAAAATGAAATGTAATATTAAAAATTAAACACGTATTAAGTTCTCATAATATCCCACTTATCAAGATTGATTTATTTATTTCCACGTAGGAGTTTTTGGAAGTTGGATATATTGATAATGAGCACAAAGGGTGAACCATTAAGCAAAAAATGATTTAATTTGCACTTGGAACTTGGAAGTGAAATGAATTAGTGACCCAATTTGGAAACAACCAGAGGTGGCAAATGAATATGTAGTTAAGTCAAACTTAATGGGTCCAAAGCGGGTCAAATTAATAAACAAGTGTATGATCCCTTCATAGTAGCATAAAAAATACTTTGATCAAAATGAGTTAAATAGTTTCATCATAATCCAACACGTATTACATGTCCAACCTAGCTAGCTAACAATTTGGTACTTTTATATTATGCTTTTTTCCTTAAAAAACAATTATGACGTGAAAAGTAATCCATCTTTTTGTTAATTAAATTGCTTCTCTTCTTCATTGTTTTTATGTAACTTGATTTATGATAAATTTTAGATGGACTTTCGGAAACAGTCCCGGCCCTTTTCGCCCTTCCGGATCCTACTGTTGGATCACACCGAGTATGTTATTATTGCTCTCACATAAATTCTTCCAGATTTCGTTTTGTATATAGACGTTTACATTGTATTTTGATGTGATGATTTAAGGACAGTTGAAAGATTTCAAATGTAAGATACAAATTTATCATTGTATTTTGATGTTTTAATTTCATGTTGACATATATATAACAGTACTACTTGGTGGAGGAAAAGGAAACAGCACAAAAGTGGAATTGCTTAAAAAAATGGAACTTTCCAGTTCTAATAATTTCTTGTTCTAAGTGCTGTCATTACTGTAGGAGTTGTGAGTTCATCATCATGATAAATAGCACAATGACTATAGTCCAAACAATTGCAGTATGTTCACATTTCACTATTGCTTAGTCTTGAAATTCATAAGGGGAAAATTATATGGGAAACAATATCAGCATTCCATTTTTATTCAAATCGAACTTAATTAATTGCATGTACAAGAGAAACAACACATACCAATATATTCTCACAAAGTTGGTCTGAAAGGAGAGAGCGTACATAGTCCATACCTCTACCTCAGAAGTAAAGTAGAAAGAATTGTTTATTAATTGTGTGTATTCTAAAATGTTTGTATAAATTTTTGGCAAAATGCTCTTCTGGACCCTTGTACTATGTCGGTTTTGTAAATTGAACACTTCTACTTACATGTTTGTCATATGGACCCCTAAACTTACTAAAAAACATTATTTTAAACCCTTTTTGGTGAGTGTAACACACTCTCCCCACGTCAGCTGACACGTCAGCTGCCACGTCTGGCACATCTGCCACGTCATCTTCCACGTCATTTAAAAAAATTTAAAAAGTATTACATTAAATTCCAAGTCATTTTTAAAATGCTAAATAACAAATTAAATATTAAAATTAATTTAATTAAATAAGAAAAAATTATAATTGTAGAAAAAATTGAATAATCATGTTTTTATTTTTGCTCACAAATTAAACATCAAATCCATTTCAAATAATTAAAATTCTTCTCCAACTAATTTAAATTTTCAACTATAAATTCATATATACATTTAAAATTATTTCATTAATAATATATCTACTCATAACAATTTTTTTTTAATTAAAAAAAGAAAGAAACTGTAATTAGCGGTTTTCTTCTTCGTCCACCCACATCCCATCCCACCCCACGCACTCCCACCCTCACCCCTCACCCCCACCCCCACCCACTCCCACCCTCACCCCTCACCAGTGGTCTTCTTCTTCGTCCAAAATTGGAAAACAAGAATAACCGACAATCGCCCATCCAACTCCAACAAATATAACCGACTCCTAACACCACAACTAATTTCATTCGGCAACTGAATTTTCCTTCAAAAATCATTACTCAAATCAAGAACAAGCATACACGAACAACTATCCGTTAACCAATGCAACCCTCCATTAACAAACACCACTTAATTCTTATTCATATGCGTAAACTGTTCATCCTGCAACGACACAAACTTCCTCCATTTCTTCAACTCCGAATCATAAACCATACGATTTATAACTGAAATTTCATTATAAAGATGTATAAAGTACTTATCAGATATCAATCTATACCAAAGTTTACATACAATTTTTATCTTAAAAACTGATTTAACAGGTAATTTAGCAAGAATCTGAAGAATTACTTCATCTGAAAAACCCCATATGGTGGATTCATCTCAAAAAAATTAATTTTTTGGGTAAAAAAATAAGAAAAAATATGTAGAAATGGAGGAAAGACTCTACCTTTTTCACATTTTTGAGGTTTTTTGGAAATTTGAGGAAGATGGGGTGTTGAATTTAGCTTGGAAAAAGAAGAAAAAAATGTGTAAATGGCTATGGATTTGTGAAAAATTGGAGTGAAAATGAAAGGGGTAGTTTTCTTGATTTTGTTATACAAATATTGTAGCCGGGGTGGCTGGGGAGGGGTTGGACGGGCTGGGGTGGGGGCATGGACGGGACTGGGGTGGGTGTGGAGGGGCTGGACAGGGGTTGGGAAGTTTTTTTTTTTAAAAAAAAAAAATTATTTTTAAAATTATTTTAAAATTAAAAAAGATGGAGGAAAAAAAGGATCTTTTTTTTTTTTTTTACTATTATTTTTTTTTTTTAATATAAAATTAGTCAAAAATTGATCCCCACTCGCACTCTCAGGCGAGTGACTACACTCTGTTTGTCCTACTCACTATTTTAATGCCACATAGGCAAGGTCAACGGTCAAAGGGTGCAAAATATTGCTTTTTAATGAGTTCAAGAGTCCAGATGACAAACATATAAGTAGAAGTGTCCAACTTAAAAAACCGACATAGTACAGGGATCCAAAAGGTCATTTTGCCTACATTTTTTTAAAGAAGAATTGATCGAGAATAGGAGAAGGAAAACTAGGAAAGAGGATTACAAGGTGGGGAACTTAACTCACACCGACAAGGTGAAAGTCTAAGTAGTGAATCAATTGAGCTATACTACTTAAGATTCTTCAAATGTTTGCAATGTGTAACTATAAGTGTAGTTTAGCAAGTGAAAAAAAATTATTTACATATATATTTAGTGATTTTTTTTGTGAAGCGTTGTTGCATGATACCACTTGCATCAAAGGTCATGGTGATAAAATTTGTGACGAGTCTTATAGTACTTCACTAAATCTGACAAAATCAAAAGATCTCTTTAACATATAATTCAAATGGAGGTTGATGGTAAGCCCATTCTGTCAATGTGGCCTGGCCTTGTGACCGCGAGCTAGAATTGCCATAGCTTATAGTAATAGGATGAGTGTTTGATAAGACAATAACTCAATGAACCATGTTGGGGTGCTCAAAGAAAGGGATACATTATCGCTACTATTTCCATTTTCGACTTTTACACTCTCCTCTCTCACTCTATTAATTGTTAATATTCCTTCTACGGGTACTAGAATCTGTATTAATACAACAACAACTTCATAACAAGTTCATGTATGAACAAGAACAGTTTTGAAGTTCTTTAACACCTTCAATACAAGATTATTACTAATCTATCCAAGAAGTGTGTTAGATATCAGAAAATAGATGAAACAGAAATTTTAGACCAAGTCCCCCGAGTTCACGGAGTGTCCTTAAGGAATAACTCCACTCATTGTACCCGAGGTTATGAAATTTTCCTCCTAGAATAAAATGGCCTTCAATCCAATTATAGCGGTACATCAAATATTTGGATTCCACGAATGCACTCAACGGTTTGAATGATGATCACACATCATATTTTTAAGAGAAGAAGAGTTTTGTATTCTAAAAATTTCGTATCTCAAACCTGTGGATCAAAGCAGGTTTATATAGCCTATCATATACCTCTTCAAAAAGGTGGTAGTGGTTCACTTAAATGGTGTCTTTTCTGAAAATTCATGTCCGTTCATTCAAAGACCATATCCTTTTCCAAATAGGTATACTAGTTCACAAAATAATGAATCATTTTGAAGCATCAGTTCAAAATAGTGCATCAATTCGTTGAAGAATTGCATTATTTCGAAACACTGTTTCGAAATCTGCATGCATGCATAAATGGAGGATTATTGTTACGTTTTTTCCCTCTGGTATTCAGATTAAATTTCTGTCAAATAAACTTTGTCCAAAAAGATAAATCTCATCGATCAATCATTTGTCAAATCCAAATTCAAAGGAAGCCGAAGCCGAGCCGAGCGAGCGACGACGACGGCGCGAGGCATCTCTTATTTCTTGCCTCACTTATCATGTGGAAATGTGTTTCACAATATAAACACTTTAAAGATTCTTTCTCCCACCAATGGGGGAGAATTTTAGTAAGCTTTCCTATTTTGAGCACACTTTCCCATTTGGTGTAAACTCAATTTTTCTCTTTCACATAATTCTCTCCATTTTCCATTCAAACATACACATAGAACCCAACAATCCCCCACATAAATGGGGAATGACTATTGGAGGAATGACTATTTTTCGTAAAAGTTTTACGGACAAGTATGTGATCATCAAGCAAAGACTGATTGCATCTGGATAAGTGGATTTTCCTTTGAACTTAACGTAGTGAACATGCATCGGATGCACTCGGTCAATCGGTAGATTTGATATCTTTGAACCATCGAGCTTTAATGTACACCTAGACAACACATGTCACACAACCAGCCTTTTACAGTTTATGGTTCTCTCTGTCTTATTCTTTTCAGCCATGAACGCGTCCCGGTTTCATGAGATCTTAGAGAATAGGCCTTTACTAACATTCTTCTTGAAGCGGCTTCCACTTCGCCCTCACATAGGTGATTTCTAAACGTTCAATCCTAAAGATTAAACTATTTGGTCATATCTGCCAAATTTAGATAATCATTAAAAGACTTTTAACCATAAGTCTTATCCTTGTTTACTAAACATTGTCTACATCATGAGAATGAGTTGGGTAATTAACAATGTTGAGCCTGTCAGACACAACTTTTTTTGATCTCCTTGAACCTAGCTCTTAGAATCTCCGATCTGCAAGGTAGAGTTACCGCCATGCTGACTTGTCCTAGACCTTAAACCCATTCCCTTGGATGTCCTTTCTACTCCTTCTCTAGATAGGCCTTTTGTAAGTGGATCCGACACATTATCCTTTGACTTAACATAGTCAACAGTGATAATTCCACTAGAGAGAAGTTCCCTAACAGTATTATGTCTCCGTCGTATGTGACAAGATTTACCGTTGTACATTATGCTCCCTGCCCTACCTATTGCCGCTTGGCTATCACAGTGTATACATACTGGTGCCACTGGTTTGGGCCAATACAGAATATCTTTCAAGAAATTTCAGAGCCATTTTTCTTCTTCACCGGCTTTATCCCATGTGATATATTCAGATTCCATTGTAGAGCGAGCAATACAAGTCTGTTTGGATGATTTCCATGAGATTGCTCCTCTACCGATAGTAAATACATATCCACTTGTGGATTTTACTTCGTTCGATCCGGTGATCCTATTTGCATCACTATATCCTTCAAGTACCGCAAGATATTTATTATAATGCAAGGCATAATCTTGAGTGTATTTAAGATACCCTAAAACTCTTTTCATTGCCATCCAATGAGTTTTGTTGGAATTACTCGTGTACCGACTCGATTTACTGATAGCGCATGTTATGTCTGGTCATGTACAGTTCATTATATACATTAAACATCCCAATACTCTTGCGTACTCCAATTGTGAGTCACTTTCACCTTCATTCTTTCAAAGTGCAAAGCTCACATCCAATGGAGTCTTGGGAATGCCAAATTTCATATACTTGAATTTGTCAAGTACATTTTCGATATAATGAGATTGTGACAATGCCAACCCTTGTGGAGTTCTATGTATTCTTATACCTAAGATCACATCCACAACTCCAAGGTCTTTCATATCAAACTTGCTCTCGAGCATTCATTTCATTGCATTTATGTCAGAAATGTCTCTACTGATGATCAACATATCATCCACATATAAACAGACAATGACTTGGTGATTTAGAGTGTCTTTAATGTAAACACATTTATCACATTCATTTATCTTGAACCCGTTTGTCAACATGGTTTGGTCAAACTTCGCATGCCATTGTTTAGGTGCTTGGTTTAGTCCATACAATGACTTAATAAGTTTACACACCTTATTCTCCTTTTCTGGAATCACAAAACCCTTAGGTTGTTCCAT
Source organism: Capsicum pubescens (assembly GCA_030864215.1). NCBI lineage: Eukaryota > Viridiplantae > Streptophyta > Magnoliopsida > Solanales > Solanaceae > Capsicum > Capsicum pubescens. Next base: position 349,293,329 of record CM061538.1, on the reverse strand, counting down.
GTAAATTTCTTCCTTCAATTCTCCATTTAGGAATGCGGTTTTCACATCCATTGATGTATTTCGAGATCATATACCGCTGCCAAGGCAATTAACATTTGAATCAATGTTGTTATCCTTGTTACTGGCGAGTATTTATCAATGTAATCAAGGCCTTCTTTCTGTTTGAAGCCTTTTACTACAAGTCTTGCCTTGTATTTGTCAATAGTACCATCCGCCTTCATTTTCCTTTTAAAGATCCATTTAGAACCTAAAGGTTTATTTCCTGGAGGAAGATCAACCAATTTCCACGTATGGTTGCTTAAGATTGAATCAATCTCACTATTGACTGCCTCTTTCCAAAAGGATGAGCCTGACGACGACATCGCTTCTTTAAACGTTTGAGGCTCATTTTCTGAGAGAAATGTTACAAAATTTGATCCAAACGAAGTTGACGTGTACTACGTCTTGGATTCTCTTCATTATTTACATTCTCACTTGGTCCATCTCGAGGTTATTTAGATCCTCCACTAGACTGTTCATGTCTAACTTTATACGGGTAAATATTTTCAAAGAATTCTGCATTATCTGATTCAATTACCGTATTTTTATTTATATCCGGATGTTCATATTTATGAACCAAAACCCGAAATGTTTTACTGTTTTTAGCATATCCTATGAACACGCAGTCCATCGTCTTAGGTCCTATCTTAACCCTTTTAGGCATATGAACTTGGACCTTTTCTAAACACCCCCACACTTTGAAATATTTCAAGTTGGGTTTTCTTCCTTTCCATTTTTCATAAGGAATTGATTGTGTCTTACTATGGGAAACTCTATTAAGTATACGGTTGGTTGTAAGGATAGCCTCCCCCCACAAGTTTTGAGGTAAATCGAAACTTATAAGTAAGGCATTCATCGTTCGATTTTTCCTTTCCGTAATTTCGTTAGATTGAGGTGAATATGAAGTTGTAGTTTGATGGATGATTCCATTCTCTACACATATTTCGACAAAGGGTGATTCATATTCTCCGTCCCTATCACTTCTTATCATTTTTATCTTTTTCTCTAACTGATTTTCTACTTTAATTTTGTATTGCCTAAACGCATCTATTGCTTCATCCTTACTATTAAGCAAGTAGACATAACAATATCTAGTGCAATCGTCAATAAAAGCTATGAAATATTTTTTCCCACCACGTGATGGTGTTGACTTCATATCACAAATGTCAGTGTGTATTAAGTCTAAGGGATTGAAATTCCTTTCAACGGACTTATAAGGATGCTTTGCATACTTTGATTCCATACACGTTTGACACTTTGATTTATTGCACTCAAAGTTTGGCAAAACCTCTAAGTTAATCAGTTTTTGTAATGTTTTGTAATTAACATGGCCTAAACGTTCATGCCATAAATTATAAGACTCAAGCAAGTAAGAAGAATTTGAACTTTTATTGATTTCAACATTCATTATATTCATCTTATAAAGGCCCTCGGTGAGATAGCCTTTTCCTACATACATTTCTCCTTTGCTAATTACAATTTTTCCAGAAACGGTTACACATTTGAATCCGTTCTTGTCTAGCAGTGAAACAAAAATTAAATTCCTACGTAACTCCGGAACATACAAGACATTGTTAAGTGTCAAGACCTTTCCTCAAGTCATTTTCAAGCATATTTTTCCTATTCGTTCTATCTTAGCAGTAGCGGAGTTATCCATGTAGATCATTTCTTCTACTTGAGCCGGAGACAATGACGAAAATAACTCTTTGTTGGCACATACATGGCGGGTGGCACCAGAATCCATCCACCATTCGCGAGGATTTTCCACCAAGTTGCATTCTAAGAACATAACACACAGATCATCGCATTCTTTGTCGGATTCAATCATATTTGTTGGATTCTTTTTCTTGACTTTCTTCGGGGCTCGAAAATCCGTAAACTTATGGTCAATCTTGCCAAAATTGAAGCATTTTCCCTTGAATTTCTTCTTGGGTTGATTGTTTCCTTGTTCAACTTTCTTTTTTTTCTTAGAATTGTTTTGGTCATCTTCCACAATATGTGCTCCATTAATTGCAGAATTCCCTTTTGACCTTCTCTCAGCAGCTTTATTATCCTCTTCAATACGCAGTCGGACAATAAGATCTTTGATAGTCATCTCCTTGCGTTTATGCTTCAAGTAGTTTTTGAAGTCTTTCCACATTGGTGGTAACTTCTCAATTATCGCTGCTACTTGAAAAACATCATTCACAATCAAACCTACAAAACAGTTTATGTGAGTATTAAGAACCTTTTCAAGTTGTTCAACTAAGGTATTTTTCAAAGATATACCTTCCGCTAGGAGATACTGGATGATAACTTGCAATTCCTGCACTTGAGAGACAACCGATTTGCTATCTATCATTTTAAAGTCCAGGAACCTTGCAACAAAGAATTTCTTAATTCCCGCATTCTCTGCCTTATATTTTTGTTCTAGTGCCCCCCATAATTCTTTAGATGTCTTAGTTCCACTGTAAACATTGTAGAGGTCGTCTTGGATACCACTCAATATATAATCCTGCAAAGGAAGTCTGAGTGCTTCCAAGCTTCTACAATCATAAAATGCTCTTTGTCCGAGCTTCCCTCGGGCACCTCAGGAGCATCCTCACTAATGGACTTTTGAAGGCATAGTGTTGTGAGGTAGAAGAACATCTTCTGCTGCCATCGCTTAAAGTCATTGCCCGCAAATTTTTTAGGCTTCTCCGCAGGTGCCATTCGTTGTGGAGCATTTGCTTGACCCGTTAAGGCAATACTAGTTGCCCCCACAGTCGTAGCCGCATCTTGCATTTAATTTTTGTTAGTCATTTTTCCTGTCACCACAAGACAATAATATTTAGTATTTTCAGAATACTACTTATAAAGTTAAGCAACTTTAAATTTTTCTTCTTGTTTCTAGTTAACAATGAAGTTTTTATGACTTTCAATTGTCAACCGAGTGAATTTTAAACTTATGATGAAGATTTTATGTCTTCTAATCACTAGTTAAATTCAAACGGAGTAGACAACTTAAAGCTTTAATCTCCAAAAATAAGTAATACAGATTCTGAATTTATTCCTTAAGATTGTTAATATTCCTTCTACGGGTACTAGAATCTGTATTAATACAACAACAACTTCATAACAAGTTCATGTATGAACAAGAACAGTTTTGAAGTTCTTTAACACCTTCAACACAAGATTATTACTAATCTATCCAAGAAGTGTGTTAGATATCAGAAAATAGATGAAACAAAAATTTTAGACCAAGTCCCCTGAGTTCACGGAGTGTCCTTAAGGAATAATTCCCTTCACTGTACCCGAGGTTATGAAATTTTTCTCCCAGGATAAAATGGTCTTCAATCCAATTATAGCGGTACCTCAAATAATTGGATTCCACGAACTCACTCAATGGTTTGAATGATCACACATTATATTTTTAAGAGAAGAAGAGTTTTGTATTCTAAAAATTTCGTATCTCAAATCTGTGGATCAAAGCAGGTTTATATAGCCTATCATATGCCTCTTCGAAAAGGTGGCAGTGGTTCACTTAAATCGTGTGTCTTTTCTGGAAATTCATGTCCGTTCATCCAAAGACCATGTCCTTTTTCGAACAGGTATACCAATTCACGAAACAGTGCATCATTTTGAAGCATCAGTTCAAAAATAGTGCATCAGTTCGTTGAAGAATTGCATCAGTTCGAAACACTGTTTCAAAATCTGCATGCATACATAAATGGAGGATTACTGTTGTATTTTTTTCCTCTGGTATTCGGATTAATTTTTTGTCGAATAAACATTGTCCAAAAAGATAGATCTCATCGATCGATTGCCAAATCCAAATCCAAATAAAGCCGAAGCCAAGCCAAGCGACGACGACGGCGCGAGGTATCTCTTATTTCTTACCTCACTTAGCATGTGGAAATGTGTTTCACAATATAAACACTTTAAAGCTTCTTTCTCTCACCAACGTGGGAGAATTTTAGTAAGCTTTCCTATTTTGAGCACATTTTTTATTTTGGTGTAAACTCAATTTTTCTCTTCCACTTAATTCCCTCCATTTTCCATTCAAACACACACATAGAACCCAACAATCCCCCACATGAATGGTGAATGACTATTTTTTGTAAAAGTTTTACGAACAAATATGTGATCATCAAGAAAAGACTAATTGCATCTGGATAAGTGGATTTCTCAATGAACTTTCCGTAGTGAACATGCATCGGACGCACTAGGTCAGTCGGTAGATTTGATATCTTTGAACCATTGAGCTTTAATATACACTAGAAAATACATGTCACACAACCAGCCTTTTACAGTTCATGGTTCTCACTGTCTTATTCTTTTCAGCCATGAACGCGTCCCTATTTCATGAGAGCTTAGAGAATAGGCCTTTACTAAAATTCTCCTTAAAACGGTTTCCACTTCGCCCTCACATAGGTGATTTCTAAACGTTCAATCCTATAGATTAAACTATTTGGTCAGATCTGCCAAATTTAGATAGTCATTAAAAGACTTTTAACCTTAAGTCTTATCCTTGTTTACTAAATATTATCTACATCATGAGAATGGGTTAGGTAATTAACAATGTTGAACCTGTCAGACACAATTTTGTTTGATCTCCTTGAACCTAGCGCTTGGGATCTCCAATTTGCTAGGTAGAGTTACCGCCATGCTGACTTGTCCTAGGCCTTAAACCCATTTCCTTGGATGTCCTTTCTACTCCTTCTCTAGATAGGCCTTTTGTAAGTGGATCTGACACATTATCCTTTGACTTAACATAGTCAACAGTGATAATTCCACTAGAGAGAAGTTTCCTAATAGTATTATGTCTCCGTCATATGTGACAAGATTTACCGTTGTACATCATGCTCCCTGCCCTACCTATTGCCTCTTGGCTATCACAGTGTATACATACTGGTGCCACTGGTTTGGGCCAATACGGAATATCATCCAAGAAATTTCGGAGCTATTTTGCTTCTTCACCGGCTTTATCCAATGCGATAAATTCAGATTCCATTGTAGAGCGAGCAATACAAGTCTGTTTGGATGATTTCCATAAGACTGCTCCTCCACTAATACTAAATACATATCCACTTGTGGATTTTACTTCGTTCGATCCGGTGATCCAATTTGCATCACTATATCCTTCAAGTACTGCAGGATATTGATTATAATGCAAGGCATAATCTTGAGTGTATTTAAGATACCCCAAAATTCTTTTCATTGCCATCCAATGAGTTTTGTTGGAATTAATCGTGTATCGACTAAATTTACTAATAGTGCTTGCTATGTCTGGTCGTGTACAGTTCATTATTTACATTAAACATCCCAATACTCTTGCGTACTTCAATTGTGAGTCACTTTCACCTTCATTCTTTCAAAGTGCAAAACTCACATCCAATGGAGTTTTGGCAATACCGAATTTCATATACTTGAATTTGTCAAGTACATTTTCGATATAATGAGATTGTGACAATGCCAACCCTTGTGGAGTTCTATGGATTCTTATACCTAAGATCACATCCGCAACTCCAAGGTCTTTCATATCAAACTTGCTCGCGAGCATTCGTTTCGTTGCATTTATGTCAGAAATGTCTCTACTGATGATCAACATATCATCCACATATAAACAAACAATGACTTGGTGATTTAGAGTGTCTTTAATGTAAACACATTTATCACATTCATTTATCTTGAACCCGTTTGTCAACATGGTTTGGTCAAACTTCGCATGCCATTGTTTAGGTGTTTGTTTTAGTCCATACAATGACTTAATAAGTTTACACACCTTATTCTTCTTTCCTGGAACCACAAAACCCTCAGGTTGTTCCATGTAAATTTCTTCCTCCAATTCTCCATTTAGGAATGTGGTTTTCACATCCATTTGATGTATTTCGAGATAATATATCGCCGCCAAGGCAATTAACATTCAAATCGATGTTATCCTTGTTACTGGCGAGTATTTATCAAAGTAATCAAGGCCTTCTTTCTGTTTGAAGCCTTTTACTACAAGTCTTGCCTTGTATTTGTCAATAGTACCATCCGCCTTCATTTTCTTTTCAAAAGATCCATTTAGAACCTAAAGGTTTATTTCCTAGAGGAAGATCAAGCAATTTCCATGTATGGTTGCTTAATATTTAATCAATCTCACTATTGACTGCCTCTTTCCAAAAGGATGACCCTAACGACGACATCGCTTCTTTAAATGTTTGAGGCCATTTTCTGAGAGAAATGTTACAAAATTTGATCCAAACGAAGTTGACGTTCTTTGACGTGTACTATGTCTTAGATTCTCTTCATTATGTACATTCTCACTTGGTCCATCTCGAGGTCGTTTAGATTCTCCATTTAGGAATGCGGTTTTCACATCCATTTGATGTATTTCAAGATAATATATCGCCGCCAAGTCAATTTACATTCAAATCGATGTTATCCTTGTTACTGGCGAGTATTTATCAAATTAATCAAGGCCTTCTTTCTGTTTGAAGCCTTTTACTACAAGTCTTGCCTTGTATTTGTCAATAGTACCATCAGCCTTCATTTTCTTTTCAAAAGATCCATTTAGAACCTAAAGGTTTATTTCCTGGAGGAAGATCAAGCAATTTCCATGTATGGTTGCTTAATATTTAATCAATCTCACTATTGACTATCTCTTTCCAAAAGAATGAGCCTGACGACGGCATCGCTTCTTTAAACGTTTGAGGCCATTTTCTGAGAGAAATGTTACAAATTTGATCCAAACGAAGTTGACGTTCTTTGACATGTACTATGTCTTAGATTCTCTTCATTATGTACATTCTCACTTGGTCCATCTCGAGGTCGTTTAGATCCTCCACTAGACTGTTCATGTCTAACTTTATACGGGTAAATATTTTCAAAGAATTCAGTATTATCTGATTCAATTACCGCATTGTCATTTATATCCGGATGTTCGGATTTATGGACTAAAAACCGACATGCTTTACTGCTTTTAGCATATCCTATGACCACACAGTCCACCGTCTTAGGTCCTATCTTAACCCTTTTAGGCATAGGAACTTGGACCTTTGCTAGACACCCCCACACTTTGAAATATTTCAAGTTGGGTTTCCTTCCTTTCCATTTTTCATAAGGAATTGATTGTGTCTTGCTATGGGGAACTCATCGATCAATCATTTGCCAAATCCGAAGCCGAGCGAGCGACGACGAAGGCGCGAGGCATCTCTTATTTCTTGCCTCACTTAGCATGTGGAAATGTGTTTCACAATATAAACACTTTAAAGCTTCTTTCTCCCACCAATGTGGGAGAGTTTTAGTAAGCTTTCCTATTTTGAGCACACTTTTCATTTTGGTGTAAACTTAATTTTTCTCTTCCACTTAATTCCCTCCATTTTCCATTCAAACACACACATAAAACCCAACATTAATGTGTCACCTCACCTCAAAAAATAAAAAGAAATTATAAAATATATATATATAAATATTAATATGATAAGTGTGTAAGATTTTTATAAGCATCAATAGATGGAAGTTATATTAAAAGTAAAATAAAAGTAATTAGGACCATGATTAGTGTTATTTAATTCATCAAAGCATCACAACTACAGTGAGTTTCATTGTTCATTACTTTATAATCCACTCTAATGCAAGAAATGTACATCATTATGGCTTAAGCACCATCTTAAAGAGACTAATTATCTGACCAATTGCAACTCTAAAACGTGGCTATAAATATTTATTTAATTTCCAATTATTTTGGATGTTCAAGTTAACATTAACAACTTAAGCTAATGATGTCATTTATGTGTAATGCATAGATCATTAAGCCAAACAAAACACCAATTAAGTCTCAACGCGTTATAATACATGCTAATAAATTATTACTCTTACTTTGTAAGTTTTTTCTTTCTTTTTCTTATTTTATTTAGCCCACTTCGAAAGTTTCTTGACTAAAGATTGTATCAAAGTAAATAGAAGCTTTCTGATTATTCAACTTTTGATTAGTGATTTAAAGTATTGTTCGCAATATAATTTAAAAATCCGTGAAAATAAATTTCAATCACAAATAAAAGATAGAAAGAAACAAAAATTTTATTAATAAATTATGTGGATATAAATCTTGGTTCTCCCTCGTAAGATGATCTCTTATGATCTTTATGTGTATTTCATGATTTTATGAGATATTGGAGATATCGATCTCCTTACAAATACTCATGAATTTATTGGATATTCAAGATACCTTTTAAGGAAATATTAGTCCTTTTATATAGACTTAATTTAGGGTTTAAAATTGAGTAGCCATCAAATTAGATTTAGCATAAAGTAGTCTTGAAGAACTCTAATAGAAATTGAATTCTTCTTGTAGAGTCAACAAAATTTTGATATATACAAATGTCCCCTACTTTAAGGCTTGTCGGGATGTAGAATTAATGAAACTCAAAGGCGAGTCTTGAAGTATCCATAGAACTTCTGTCTTGTCGGAGTGTAGAATTAAAGAAACTCAAAGACGAGTCTTGAAGTATCCATAGAACTTCCGTTTGACGGTCTTGCGCCTACAGATTTGCAAATCTGATTTGCGAGAGAAGAAATGAAGGACAGATTTGGTCCCATTGGACGTGTCAAAATTTAATCGCAATAAACTTTCATAGTGTTGAAAATAAACTCCAAATAAAAATAATTTTTTTTTAAAAAGAATAATTTTATTTAAATGCATTTTGCGGGTACAATTATGTTATTCTCTTGATTTCTCTCTCCTAAGCTTTTCCGTGATTCGAGGGCCTTTTGTAGCGTAATTCTCGAACTTTCGAATGATTTGAGATTGTTGGACCAAACTTTGTGTTATCGAGTTGTTCAGATGATTTGATATTGTCGGACAACATTGTGTTATTTAGTTGATCTTCGGATAGGACTCCATTAGTTAATTCTTTTGAAGAGTTGTGTAGTCAATGCAGAAGCTTTCTCCAATGCTTGCAGAATAACGTCAGATATAACCCTCTTACTTATAGTTGTAAGAGGTAGACACTCCAATTGTAAATAACCTCTTCTGCCTTATTGTGATTGGTTCATCAAATCATCAAGCTTATCACAAACGTTGTGTGATAAGGTTGCTTGTGATTGGCCAAAAATATGTTATTTGGAACACTTGGCGATGTTTCATTGGTTGTTGAACTTGACTAAGCTAATTGCCTCATTCTTGAAACGTGTTGCCTCGTCTTGTTGGTCTTTAATTTTATTGAAATACCATGTCAATTCACACATAGCATGAGTTTAGGCTTCAAAGTGAGATAGACCTTGATGAGGGATAAAATGAGCTTATTATTTTTTAAAACCTAAAAAAAGTTTAGATCAAAGCAAATATAGATCAAATTTAAATTTTATATCAATTTAATCCAATAAATTTTATGTATCTGTAGACACCTAATTTTGTCCTCCCAAAATTGAATTTTTATCCATTTTTAGATCACCTTACTATATACCCTCACCCATGTGATTATACCCCACAAAAATACAAAAATAACAAAAATTCAATAAATCCCTAACCTTATCCTAACAAACTTTATCCTAATCCTAACAACCTATCCAATCAAAATAAAACCACATCACACCATACCCCTACCCCACGGGACCCCCTCCTTTTTCTTAGCCAAAAAGAAATATATACAGGGGGAAAACTTCCATAAAAAGGACCATTTTGATTTTTGACTTTAGGATAGATATATATATATGTAAACAATACACATACAGAGGGGGGATTCATTTTTTTTTTCCAAAAAGGAACAAGAACACGTTTTCTTGGTTTCTGCAGGAAAACACCACTAGAGACCCTTTCTTCCATTTTTTTTAGAGAACCATACATACAATCTCTCACAGACACATACAAAAACTAGTGAGAGGCTCTCATTCACAAGGAAAATTGCACACACACCACACTGAGATTTGATCAAAAAATGCAGATCCAACAAAAAGGGGAGGGACGGGAATCATCTTTGAGAGAGGAAGGAGACTCCATTTTTGGTTTCCCTTGGTTCTGGTTCATGACGCACTCAAAAAAAAAGAAGAATTTTATCTCCTCGTCTACGAAATTGTGCCCGAAATCATTTTCATCTAGTCATTTGGTCGATCCGATCTTTAAAATTCACGAAAACCCCTTTTGTCTCCTTGATTTCTAGGTGGATTCGGACGGGGAATGTCGAGTTGGGGTTTTGTCGATGTTGAGATTTCGCTATTCGAGTCGGATTAGTCAATCGAGGTTTCCGGGTCCGGTTCTATCATCCAATTGCATAATTTGCACAATAAAGCTCGATTTGAGGTTCAAATCTATCTCGTTCTCATTTTGATTTCATTATATACGCGTGATTGGTTTGTGTGAAGCATGATATAAATACTTGGGTGATATCAATTTATTTGTTTGGTTTTGTTGATAACGATTGTGAATTGTTAAAGTAGTGATCGTGAATTGTTGGAATTTTGAGAATTAATTTTGGGGTGAGAATTGAAAACTTGATATAATTGGTGAATTTTGGTTAATTTGATTCATTGGTTGTTTGACTTGAAATGAACGTTAATTGAACTTGGTAGTATCATGATACGTCGATTGGTGTAGGCAAACATAGGTTGGGTAGGCAAAGTTTAGGAATAAGTGTTTTGGTGAATGTTTGATTGTGGAATGTGTGTTAAATGTTTTCTAGTTTATCGTACTTGATTCAAGTGTATTCATTGGCCGGGGAATGCCCCGAGGTTTCATGTATTTATTCACCGGAGAATGTCCCGACGTATCACGTACTCGAAGGACATTCGTGATGAAGGCCCGAAGCATCGGGTAAGGCATTAGAGTGTAGTTTAGGATTAGTGTAGGTTAGCGTAGGTTTACATTTTGGTACTTTTTCATTTTGGGTTGTAATAATTGGACTGGACACTATATTTTTGGACAGATTTTGTTTTGTTTGTTTGATTGATTGTTTTTATGTGGTTTATCCATTTTGTAGTGTCAAATTAGCCGATACTCTACACCAAGCGACCGTGGTCAAACCACGGGATCGAGGGGTGCCTAACACCTTCCCCTCGGTCAACAAAATTCCTTAACCGGAACCTCTGTTCGCAAATCAGTTTTTTAAAGAGTCAAATCATTTTGAAAAGGATCTTTCAAAGGTGACTTGACACACTAAATTATGTCAAGTGGCGACTCTGAGTTTTGAATATAAAAGTCCTTTTCGAAACAAATCTTCATTTTGTCACTTAATAATAAAAACCCTTTCGAACCTAAAATATAATTCTTTTCGGAGTTAAAAAGGAGTGTGAAAGCTCTGGCGACTCTGCTGGGGACTTTCAGAATTCGAGCTTATTTTGGAGTCGTATCGGCTTTGTTTGGCATCACGAGTGTCTAAGCATTGTTTGTGTTATTGTTATCACTTTTGTGCGATTTCGTGCTCTTTGTTTATAGTATTTATCCTATGTGTTACCGCTTTTATATCTGGCATCATGTGTCTACCCCCAGGCCTTCTTTATGCAACAAGTTTGTAGTACACGTGTTGTACACGACCTGTAGTTGAGTCACCCTTATTTTAGGGGGGGGAGCCGTCGGTGTTATGGAGTAGGTGGAAAGCAAAGCAACCACTATCGATCATACGCTCCCCCGAACAGCCTTGTTAGTGATCCCCAACGTAGGTCAGCCTTTAGGTCATGCTTATGTGCATCATATTGAGATTTAGCGGGGCCCACTTGGTCATTTATGAGAGACTCACCTCTAAAGCATCCCTATGTGCTAAATGTTGCATTTCTGAGGGTAACGTAGTCATCTGATAGACTGATTTGGGGAAAACTTGTGTTAGAAGTAAAGTGAAAAAAAAGGGAGAAAAGAAAAGTGAGTCGGAAAGAAAAAAAAAGAGTTTCGTAGTTTTAAAGTTCTTTATGGCTTTTGTTTTTCACAATTCGAAAAATCAAAAAGATTTCTTTATTTTCTGCACTCATTTGTTCAAAAAACAAAACATCAAAAAAAAAAACTCAATTTGTCTCCTTTAACATGCATTCATAATTCAAAATTTTTAAAAAAGATTTTTTTAGTAGTTTTTATAAAAGAAAATGAAAAAAAATGATAGAAATTTGTACATTTCATGTAATGAAAATACCAAAAAGATTTTTTTTCTTTCATAATTGTTGGTGTCATTTTTATTTGATGTGTGTCAAGTTGAAAACTCCAAAAAAGATTTTATTGACATTTTTCATCGTTTGTCTATGGTTGTGTCCCTTAAGTTAGGGTCAATCTGTTAGTTAATCGTTAATTGTCCAATCTGGACGAACTACGCACTCCTGATTCTCCTCTCTCGGAAGTGAGATACGTAGGCAACCTATCGTGGGTTCGGGGATCTTATTTCAAAAATCCAAAAAGATTTTCTTCACTCTTTATTAGAGTAGGTGTTTCATATATTTGTTTAAAAGAAAACTGCAAAAGATTTTTCTTTAATAGTTTCAATTTTCATTTTCATGTGAAATTCGAAATTGAAAACCCAAAAAGATTTTCTTTGGTAGTCATAGGTTTTATTTTGTATAGAAATACGAAAAAAAAAATCCAAAAAAATTTTCTTCACTCTTCATTTAGAGTAGGTGTGTCATATACATCTTCGAAAAGAAAACCACAAAAAGATTTTCCTTTAATAGGTTCAAGTTTCATTTTCATATGAAAAGCAAAATTGAAAACCCAAAAAGATTTTTCTTTGGTAATCATAGATTTCATTTTGTATAGGGGTGTTTAAACCTGAAAAATACCAAAAGATTTTCAACAAATTGTTATTTTCTTTTCTTCTTAAAGTTTCAAGAAAAGATAAGAAAAGAGTTTAATTTGGCCATTTTGGCAAGACTTCACGAACTACGCACACCTGATTCTCCTCTTTCGGGAGTGAGATACGTAGGCGCCCTTCTTGGGTTCGGTGATCTTTTCAAAAAAAAAAAAAGAGGTTTTGAAAAATGTTGAACTCTAACATATTTATTTCCTCTTGTTCAGTTAGTTTAAGGTGGTTGGTTTGTGGTTTCCTGGCTAGTCCTCCATATCACACCAAATCCAAGGAAGGGTTAGTTGTGTCCAACAAGGATATAGAGAGTGGCATCATGGATGAAACAAAGAGTCAGGAGATTGAGAGTTTAAAGGAAGAAAATTTGAGACTGAGACAACAAATGATGAAAATGTACCGAGGGTGGGCCAGTGGGCTGCCTCCACCTTCGTTCCCCACTTTTGACCCTGGAAATACCTTGAGTTTTCCACCAAAATCGCAAAGTCAGTTTCCTACTGTTGTTGATGCACCACAGCATGCCTCAAAATCCATTCCACGTCTAATGCACCTCAACACTTCCACCACTATTTCTTTATCTCCTCAGTATAAGTCTACCACATTCACAGGACCACATACCGTCTGTGCTTTTGTTGCTCAACTTTCTACTAAGGCTTCCACTTTGTCTATCAATCCAACGATTGTGCTTCCCCAGTCCACTAGTGACTCCACATTCAATACTGTTGATGATCATTGGTATACTCTTGAGCCTACAGTTAAGTTAAGTGGACCGCCAAAATTTCTTACTAAGAGGCCTAGCATGACAAAAGAGCCAGAGAAAATGGTTGGGAAAGTGAAGAGTGTAGAAAATGATATGAAAAATTCCCCTGGACTTATGGGCTATGAAGATGTTTCATATAAAAACTGGGGCATGTCTTCAAGTGTTAACCTTCCTCCCAGCTTTGGGACATCAAAATTTGGGGAGCCTGATGGACAGAAGGATTCTGTGAAACATTCGGGACAACATTGCAATCAATCAAGGGAAACCAAAAGAAAGAAGAAGGAAAACACACCTATTGTCATGACAGGGCCAAAGCAGAGTTTGAGAGGTCCAACCCACCAATACTGTCAGCCTCAATCCCGAGCTTACATATCAGATCCATATAACCACTTGCAACAAGGTTTCTTTCTTCAAAATTTAAGAAATCTCATTCCACTTCCTCGATATACTGTGAACAATGCACAATTGTATGCTCATCCTTCTTCTTATCCACAATGGCATGCACCTTTCCCTCAACATCGTCCTAGACCCCTAAAAATTTACCAATAAACCTCTAAATCCAAGTTTCATCTAAGGCCAGAGTTCGCAAAGAGGAGGGAGAAAAAAGATAATTTCACTCCTATTGGGGAATCCTATGCCAGTTTATTCCAGAGATTGGTACAGCAGGGCATGATCACTCCTCTCCTTGGGTATACTCCCGACCCACAATTAAGAAGTTTTGATCCTAATGTACGATGCGCATATCATTCTGATGTTCAGGGTCACAATATTGAAGATTGTTGTTCTTTGAAAAGAGAAATTGAAAAGATGATTCAAGATGGATCAATTATGGTGCAGAAAATTGACAGTGAGGGAAGCTCTAGTCATGCTGATATGCAAACCAGTGGCTAAGTTGTCAGGCTGAGCAATTGAGAAGTCACCCTTCTTCCTACTAGAAAGAGGTCTGGTAGTTTGTTTTGTTTTCTTTTCTGTTTTTTGAATTATTTCAGGGTTGTAGTTCGGGATCTATCTTGTTTTGTCCTTTTGTCGTTTATGTTCAAACCCTTCTATCTTTTATTTCAACTAAATGAATTGTTCCTTTTCCTTTGTGTTTTAAATATGTGTTATTTGTTTATTTTCATTATACAATACATTTTGTGTTGACTCTAGTGATATGACATGCTTGCGGAATTTTCAGCTAGATCTTAAAGTCTAATTTAACCATGAAACATGGAATCAGAGGGCTAAGGTTAGAAAAAGAAAACATCCAAGAAAATAGGTAGAGTGTTGAGACATTTGGTGACCAAGTTGAAGTCTTCTTTGAAAATTAAGGCAATTATTTTGAGATTACAAGACTAACTTGGTCATCAATTGAAATACATGTCTCGATTAGGTCAAACAGTGGCTGCGTGATCCTATATCAAGAGGAACATAAAGAAAATCAGCTCCACGAAGTCATGAGTCCTTCAGCATGAGGAATGTAAAACAAAAATGGAGTTGTATGTTTGACAAGTGTAAAAAAAAAGTGACATACATGCTCAGTTGATGTTAGTGTTGTTAAAGTGCCACAAATGATCTTCATCTTTCATTTTCATATTGCATGATGTGTACTTGCATTTTTAAGGATTGATATGACGAAGGCCTTTCATTCTACTATCCAAACATCGTGTCATCCTTTGTTTACCCATTTGAGCTTTAGTCCTATTTTCTTTCATACCCCTCTTTTGGAATCATATAGAGTCAAGAAAGCTCAAAAGAAAAGGTGTCGAGCAAAACAGTAGAGTCAGAAAAGTTTCAAAAAAAAGGAAGAGAAAAATGTGTCCAAAAGGAGAAAAAGAAGAGCGTCGAGAAAAATAAAGTCAGAAAAGTCCCAAAGAGAAAAAGAGTCAACAAAAAACAAAAAAATAGAATCAAGTGAAAAAAACAAGCTGCCAGAACTACACATGACCTGATTCTCCTCTCTCGAGGGTGAGATACGTAGGCTGCCCTACTCAGGGCTCGGTCCAACCAAATAAACAATTTAGAGTCACCCAGTCAAAAGAAACTGGGGCATGAGTTAATCCTCATTGTTTGAGTCGATTCCAAAAGTTGTAAGTCCTACCCCACTTCAAGTGTCGTTTGGGCCCCATGCCATCCTTTCTTTCTAACCTTATCCAAAAGACAAGTTACAACCAAAGAAAGATCTTCAGATCAATATTTGAGGATGTTAAGGCTGAGCATGCAAGGGATATGATGATGCATTTGGAAACTATTTGTCTTCCTCAGCATAGGGAATCAAGAGAGAAATAAAAATAAGAGAGTCTTATTGGAGAAAACCCTTACGGGCACCATAAGGCGATGGTAAGTTGAGAGAAATAAAAATGAGAGAGTCTTATTGGTGAAAACCCTTACGGGCACCATTAGGCGATAGTGAGCCGAGAGAAAATGAAAGAAGCTTGTTGGCAAAAACCCTTCAAGGCGCCGCTAGCCGAATGAGGTCTTAAATGCATTGGCCTAAGAAAGCAACTCAGTTTCAAGGCCATTAACTCAACAACAATGGGTAGAAAGTTTGGATTAAAAGATCAAGCTGCTTAATCCAAAATGCATGGCATAATCATTAGTGTTGACTGTCATTTTAGATGAATTTTTTGTTTCTTTGTTTTAAAAGGGGACATTCATTGTCTTTTCTTTCTTCTCTTTATTTTAATTTTATCTTTCTTGAGTCAGTTATCAAAACAAAAATTGTCATTCTTTTTTTTTCGTTTCTTATCTTTGAGTCAAGTCTGTATCAAAACAAGTGAGAAAAGATTTCAAAACTGGCTACCAGCTTCTTTAATTGCACAAAGCAAGACAAAAGCTAGCACATGAAAGATACATAATTGTGAGCCGAAATAAGGCATGCAAAAATTGTGCCAACAGACAAGTTTGGGAACTCATGGAAATACCAAGGTTCAAAGGGTTTATCTGATGAGCATGACGAAGCAGAGATACCGTGTTTGTTTCAGAAGAACTCTTAATAATCGGAGTTTGGGTCAATGATGCAGCAAGTTAATGACATATGCTAATGGGTTGAAGCAAGGTTAAATGTGACCGGGGCAGGAGCAATTGCCTCAAAAGCCAAAGCCACAAACTAGCCACCATGTTTTTAAACTCACAAGTTTTCTTTGTATGTAACAGGAATACATGTTGCATTCAGATCAAGGATGTTAGAGCCTAAACATCAAAGGTCGTAATTCCTCACCTCAACAAATGTAAGAGGCAAGGTTGTTGCATAGGTTTGGTAATCAAAACGATGGTAAAGCTCATAATTCAAGATCTCTAGGAGACGCACTTCATTATCTTGATAATTCAAACAACATTGGTAAGGAAACACACCTCCTTGATTGGGTAATTCGAATTTTACTTCTTAGGTAATGCACTTCCTAACTTAAGTCTTGATTCCTAGAAGACGTATCATTTTAGTCGAGTCATTCCTATTGATTCCTATAAGACATACCTTTTAGTCGAGTCATTCCTATTGATTCCTGAAAAATGGGATTTTACTTTATGTTCAGGACCCTCGTGGAAAATGGGACTTTACCTTCTGTTCAGGACCCTCCTGAAAAATGGGACTTTACTTTTGTTCAGGACCCTCCTGAAAAATGGGATTTTACTTTCTGTTCAGGATCCTCCTGAAAAATGGGACTTTACTTTCTGTTCAGGACCCTCCTGAAAAATGGGATTTTACCTTCTGTTCAGGACCCTCCTGAAAAATGGGAATTTACTTTCTGTTCAGGACCCTCCTGAAAAATGAGATTTTACTTTATGTTCAGGACCCTCCTGGAAAATGGGACTTTACCTTCAGTTCAGGACCCTCTTGAAAAATGGAATTTTACTTTCTGTTCAGGACCCTCCTAAAAAATGAGATTCTACTTTATGCATAGAACCCTCCTGAAAAATGGGATTTTAATTTATGTCCAGGACCCTCCTGAAAAATGGGATATTACTTTCTGTTCAGGGCCCTCCTGAAAAATGGGATTTTACTTTCTGTTCAGGACCCTCCTGAAAAATGGGATTTTACTTTCTGTTCAGGACCCTCCTAAAAAATGGGATTTTACTTTATGTTCAGGACCCTCCTGGAAAATGGGAATTTACTTTCAGTTCAGGACCCTCCTGAAAAATGGGACTTTACCTTCTGTTCAGGACCCTCCTGAAGAATGGGATTTTACTTTCTGTTCAGGACCCTCCTAAAAAAATAGGATTTTACTTTCTGTTCAGGACCCTCCTAAAAAATGGGATTTTACTTTCTGTTCAGGACCTTCCTGGAAAATAGGACAACGCTTTCAAAAATGAAATACTACTTTACTATAATTTTTGTTTGGGATAGTTTTCGTTCTAGTTTTAATTTTGGGTTTCAGGAGCTCGCATGAAGAACAGAGTGATGAAATAGCAAGTCAGGAGCCGCCTGGAGAACAGAGTGAAGAAATGAAAAGAGAAGCAATAAAGTGATGAAATAGCAAGTCAGGAGCCCGCCTGGAGAATAGGGTGAAGAAACGAAAAGTCAAGCAACAAAGCGAAGCAATTGAAAGCCAAGCAACAAGTTGAAAGAAATTGCAAGTCAGGAGCCCGCCTGAAGAATAGGGTGATAAAAGTCGAGTCAAGAGCCAACAAAAGTTGTATAGATAGGATTTTGTAATTTCATTTATGTTTTAACTTATAATTTTCATTTTTGATGTAATGACAGAGCCGCGGACCGGAACCTCGATGGAACCTCACTCGACTCTCCAACTCGGTATAGTCCACTTCTCTTCCAACCCTTTGAGATACTTGTGACTTCCTCATGACTTGGGTAGATAGGGTGTCCAACAAGATTCGATTGTCCTTCTTTCTTTTACTCCTCTCTTTGAATAATGATCGGGACAAAATTCGGTCTCGTTGTTTACTTCTTTGTCTGAAAACACTTTGTGTTTAAATTCAAAGGGGACATGTTGTAGACATCTAATTTTGTCCTCCCAAAATTAAATTTTTATCTATTTTTAGCTCACCTTACTATATACCCTCACCCATGTGATTATACCCCACAAAAATACAAAAATAACAAAAATTCAGTAAATTCCTAACCTTATCCTAACAAACTTTATCCTAATTCTAACAACCTATCCAATCAAAATAAAATCACATCACACCATACCCCTACCCCACGGGACCCCCTCCTTTTCCTTGGCCAAAAAGAAATATACACAGGGGGGAAACTTCCAGAAAAAGGATCATTTTGGTTTTCGATTTTAGGATAGATATATATATATGTAAACAATACACATACAGAGGGGGGGTTCATTTTTTTTTCAAAAAGGAACAAGAACACGTTTTCTTGGTTTCTGCTGGAAAACACCACTAGAGACCCTTTCTTCCATTTTTTTTAGAGAACCTTACATACAATCTCACACACACACACATACGAAAACCAGTGAGAGGCTCTCATTCACAGGTAAAATCGCACACACACCACACTGAGATTTGATCAAAAAATACAGATCCAACAAAAAGGGGAGGGACGGGAATCATCTTGGAGAGAGGAAGGAGACTCCATTTTCGATTTTCCTTAGTTCTGGTTCACGACACACTTAAAAAAAAGAGAAGAAGAATTTTATCTCCTCGCCTACGAAATCGTGCCCGAAATCCGTTTCATCTAGTCATTTAGTCGATCCGATCTTTAAAATTCACGAAAACCCCTTTTGTCTCCTTGATTTCTAGGCGGATTCGGACGGGGAATGTCGAGTTGGGGTTTTGTCGCTATTGAGATTTCGCTATTCTAGTCGGATTAGTCGATAGCGGTTTTCGGGTCCAGTTCTATCACCCAATTGCATAATTTGCACAATAAAGCTAGATTTGAGGTCCAATTCTATCTCGTTCTCATTTTGATTTCATTATATACGCGTGATTGGTTTGTGTGAAGCATGATATAAATACTTGGGTGATATCAATTTATTTGTTTGGTTTTGTTAATAACGATTGTGGATTGTTAAAGTAGTGATCGTGAATTGTTGGAATTTTGAGAATTAATTTGGGGGTGAGAATTGAAAACTTGATATAATTGGTGAATTTTGGTTAATTTGATTCATTGGTTGTTTGACTTGAAATGAACGTTAATTGAACTTGGTAGTATCATGATACGTCGATTGGTGTAGGCAAACATAGGTTGGGTAGGCAAAGTTTAGGAATAAGTGTTTTGGTGAATGTTTGACTATGGAATGAGAGTTAAATGTTTTCTAGTTTATCGTACTTGATTCAAGTGTATTCATTGGCCGGGGAATGCCCCGAGGTTTCATGTATTTATTCACCGGGGAATGTCCCGACGTATCATGTACTCGAAGGACATTCGTGATGAAGGCCCGAAGCATCGGGTAAGGCATTAGAGTGTAGTTTAGGATTAGTGTAGGTTATCGTAGGTTTACGTTTCAGTACTTTTTCATTATGGGTTGTAATAATTGGACTGGATACTATATTTTTGGATTGGTTTTGTTTTGTTTGTTTGATTGATTGTTTTTGTGTGGTTTATACATTTTGTAGTGTCAAATTAGCCGATACTCTCCACCAAGAGACCGTGGTCAAATCACGGGATCGAGGGGTGCCTAACACCTTCCCCTCGGTCAACATAATTCCTTAACTGGAATCTCTGTTCGCAAATCAGTTTTTTAAAGAGTCAAATCATTTTGAAAAGGATCTTTCAAAGGTGACTTGACACACCGAATTATGTCAAGTGGCGAATCTGAGTTTTGAATATAAAAGTTCATTTCGAAACAAATCTTCATTTTGTCACTTAATAATAAAAACCCTTTCGAACCTAAAATATAATTCTTTTTGAAGCTAAAAAAGGGGTGTGACAGTATCAACAACGCGTTTACAAGTTATTATTTCACCTATTAATTAACACATTAAATTAAAGCCACTGCAACATCATCAAATTAGTCAATTTTAGTACTTTTTTTTCTCTATTTAAGCTATACGAAAGTAAAATCAAAATTTTTAATCATATAGTAGTACTTTTTAACACAGTATAAAAATTGATGTTTCTTTCATATAATCTATAAATATTTTGTTGCAATTAATATCCACTTTCTAACTATAAAAGAATGGCAAGCTAACCCTTCTACTGGCATAACTCATAAGCAACTGAATAAAAATACAATTCCATATAAATCAGCAAAAATTAACTCTTTTCTGAATCTGATTGATACAAAAATGGAATTTTACAGGATTACAATTTTGCCTTTACAACCAAAATTGAAACAAAATACATCAACTTCTACTGATTGTCTATGAAGCCTCTACTAGTACAGACTATAGGTAGCCGGGTCATGACTCCCGACTACCCCAACTCAATACGACTGAATAAAGAAAAGACAACACTATAAACTCTGCATAACTAACCCAAGCCCTTGAGTCAAAAGGACTCATCACCTGCTGACTGGATACCACGAACTGACTGGATCCGAAGGTGCAACTATACCTTGTACCTACATTCCGAGAAAATGTAGCCCACATACGAATATGTGGGTCAGCACCATGGAAAAATACCGAGCATATGGGGGTGCAATGCATATATAAAATAATATCTTAATATCATCACAGTTTATAAAATTATGCATGCTGATATAGATGGCTCACTTAGCTCGAATTAAATCATCAAAATCATAGATGAATAATACATGTAAAGTAAAACAAGTGAGTCATTACAATACGTTCTCAATTCACTTTCATCTCAATTTCAAATCATCAAAACAATCAAATCTCATGTCAATTCTCATTAGAATATATTCCTTAAATCTTTTAAGAATAATGACTTTCTCAAACTCAGCCTTTTAAGCAAATATGTTTTCATCTCAGATAGAAGAGTACACACACACACATTGGGAGATCCTATAACCGACATAAACCATGTGAGCCACATGGAGTCCAACGTACAACCCACGTTGGGGAGAGCCGTCTTATCCTTGCCATCAGAGTAGGACTTCCAGTATCAATTCAAAAACACTAGTGATCACTATATAAACCAGCCTCAGGCTCACATCCTATGGGGGCACGTAGTTCTAGGGAAGTAAGGTCACTTTATACCTCCTACTCGGTGCTAAAGATTACTCCCAAACTTAGATCAGAAATTTAAATCAGCCTCAGGCTCACATTAAAGAAAATCCACAATAAACACTTCAACAATTTTCATCGGGAGCCAATTTGCTGCCCCTTTATCATAATCAATAAAAACGTGGATTTTTTTCACAGTCGAGTTCAAAATAACTCATTCACGATCAAAAGGTCAAATCATTCAAAACATCTCAAATATTCAACATCAACGTGCATATAGCACACATTTTCTCAAAGACACAATTTCAAATGGGGTTCAAGACCCAAATATCAAAATCATAGTAAATTTCTTTCAAGCATCATGCTTTAAGTCATAATTTCATATAAATTCGACTTTTTAAAGTCATAGACATCATAATCTCAAGATAACCAAGATAGAATATAAGTTCATGCTCCAAAATCATAATAAACATATAAAGATCATTTCTTCGTAAAGAAAATTACTTTTGGGCACAAGAACAAAAGATTGTTCTTGTTGAAAAACCCCACATACCTTGAATGATGAACTTTAGATCGATACTCATTTTTAAGATGTTAATCGTGCCTTTGAATGATGGTTCTTGGAGTTCTTGAACTAGGAACTGGGAATCTTGAATTAATTTCCAGAATTAATGGTGAACTTTGGAGGTTCTTGAAGTTGGATGTAGGAGCTTAGGGTTTTCTTTTTCAGGAAATTTAATGAAATATAACATATAATGCTTCTAATAGGCTTTAATATAGGGTTTGGACGGATTTTGGGTGAGGGGAATTTACCAAAATTCCCCTAAAAGTCAAATAATTCTCGAATCTGTCCTTTGGTGGACTGTTTTGATAGTCTGAAGTAGATCAACCATAACGTTTTACTCTGATATCCAAATTGGATGAAACCAATTTCATTAGAAAGAGGACTCTCATATATTTCCGTTGATATATAGTATCTCACTCAGATCATTGTGTACGAGGAGTTATGATCGTTTGAAGTTGACCCTAAAATTCACTTTTGATAGGCTGAAGTATATCGACCATAACTTTTTGCACCGATAGACAAATTGGATGAAACTAATATCATCGGAAAGAGGACTCGTAGAGCTTTCCGTTGATATATAGTAGATCACCCATATCATTATGTACAAGGAGTTATTATCGTTTAAAGTTGGAGCAAAATACATCAGGCCTCAGTACTTTTTTTTCCTGCATGTTTTACTGTTCACTACTATTCACGGTTCGATCAGAATGTTCATAACTCGTCGCTCGGGTGTCCGTTTTGGATGATACACATATCGTTGAAAATCTTATTCGATACTATACGCAATGGTGGGTCATAATCTAAGACATTCCATACGAAAAATTTATGATTCATTCTAGAAGATAGAACCTAACACGTTTACGCACAAAATTTCAACTAAAAATTTCCCGGGGTATTACATCATCCCCCCCTTGGAAACATTCGTCCTCGAATGTCGATGAATAAGTACAGAATACCATGGAAATGAGGATAAAAGGTTGGGATAACGAAATCAATCCACTTACTTCACTCCAAACTTTCGAATACTTCATAGAACATGCGATTCATAATGAGAATGGTCACATAGTTGGATCTTAAACAAAGGAGACTGATTTTAAGGAATCGATATCTTTGGTTTATTCAGAGACTGAGAATCAAAGGTCTCGAAGGGGATCTCATTAAAAGAAGGACCACTTGCGCCCAAATGAAACGTCCCTCAACACTCCCTCCAAAAGATTCAAATGACATTGTTCGGGGAGAAAATGAACCATAATTTGATACAATCCTATCGTATGGGAACAAGGACCCATATGGCATAAATTAAGATAGGAATTTCTAGGTCTTGGGAATCATAACTCCTTGCTTCCAAACTTAGCAACACTTCCCAACTACTCCCTCGACTATGTTCAAGCCTAACTCCAAGTACTCATGAGATACGCCACATAACACTATAATATTAATCTATATCATGAACCTCAATACACACTGGGCCTCACAACTCCTCACTTCAAACATAACTCTTATTGCTACTCCAACAACCACATACAATATTATACTAGGGATCCGCTAACTTGCGGTGCATTCTTTTAGATATACAACCATAACATTCAAGCCTATACTCATAACCACATACGCACTTCACACATGCACCTCTAAACGAACACTCATAAAGCATATTCCTCGCTTTCTCTAAGATTCTATCAACTACATCATTCACACATACTGGTCAATTCCTTAAACGGCACACATAACATTTTCTCAACCAATTGAACTATACACAAAAACTCTGTATTACTATTCCTACAACCTCATAGAAGTGCATAAAACCAACGCACAACAATCTTTCCAAATAAACATTTAAAACTTCAACTAACCACGGCATGTATCAAGGACTTAGCCTCAATCTAACTTCACTTCACCGCCGTGAGCACACCACCTTCTATCATAGATAAGGAAGTATCTTCTCTCCCTTCTAGACAACTGCTCAACACCATTAGCTTGAGTTAATGAAAAGGTCATAAAACTTTAAAACATGAAGACCTGAAACATGAAGGGATAATGTAAATAACTTGACTCTCTCTATTGAGGCCTTAGGAATAAAATATCAAATACAATGGGTTCATTAAGGTATCAAAACTGAAGACACCCATAACGGAAACTGAATCTCACTGATCAATAAGAGTATTGCCTGAGTACTGGAACTGAACATACTGTAAAACTTGAGTATATGAGTCATGGGTGGCATGCCCTGAATTTAAAACTCATAACTTATGGAATGAGATTCCAACTGCTAGAAGAACTGGAATTTCTCATTTTTGGAAACTAGAAGAGTATGTAATTCTCCATCACGTGTATGAACATGAATTAAGATCATGGAACTGAAATGTAAAGCATGAGTAGGTTTTAGGATAGCTGAAAATACTGAAATAACATTGGGTCAAGCACCGAGCTTTCTCACAGCAAATTTACAACTTACTGGTACTTCTACTAAAATGTAAAAGCTTGACTTGACTACTTGTTCTATCATCTCCCCCTTAGCTTTAAGTCACCACTCAAATTCTCAAATGCTTACTAATTTCGAATCTCCACAAACATCTCTATCGCCGGAATGTACACCATCTAGTGCTTCAACTCTTATTTCTATTAGCTCAACTTGAATACTTTCTAACCTTTTGATAGACCATGCTACTTCTGTCTTCTCCCTCTAATACCATGCCTATGAACTTATGTTTCTAACCCATAAGAATCAAAATCACACTTAACAGGCTCAACATTTCCAATCATACGCCTCGCCTTAACTTAGCCATCAAAACATCATCCATCGTCTAACTAGTATTTATCCATCTAACAATCCCATGGCACGACTCACTACACCACATACACTAATCCTCGAAATTAAAGTAGTCCCATAATATCTTGGGTGAACTTTCTCATCATAATATAATATTAAACTAAATTACAAGTCAACTACACTTAAACTATTGTGTACACTGTTCAAGCCTATTAGGTCACTTCCGGAAACTAATACCATTAATTCGGAAACCGTCACATTCGGCTTCATGATCACCAATCGTTCAAACTTAAGGTCTCTCACTTCACATAATTTACAACTCCATCTCACGCATAACTCCCACGTGAAGATTATAAAACAACACATCCATGAACACTAGCCCACTTAAACTTCATAACAATAATAATTGATCCTAATCATATAGCCTATCTTATTCATAATCCATTAACACATCCTTCTTTCACCCGTCACTACTATCTATCCTTCATACACAACTTAACATAGTTCATAGCTCTCTACGTCTTAACTTAACTTCCTCTTGCAATCTGGAGAGCGCCTAGATTAACAACACTTACCCACCAAGTACTTTCATCAATAACCTATACTTTTCTAACACCACAAATACCATCAATAACTCTTTCCTTACCCTAAGCAAACAACAATCCACCTTAACTAATAACTCCTCCTCTAACTTTCACTAAACTAACAAACAAGGGTATATCACTTCATTACTAATTCAATCATAAGCAAAAATTCAGATATACATATTCAATAAATCGCCCTTACCACCTTTCTTGTCACTACACTTCTAAACCCACACTTTCAACTAACACAGGAATGACAAAATAAATAACAAGTTGCTAGTGAATCGAAATAGGCCTCACACGGCTTCACTAGACTTTGGTTTTGTGTTTTGATCAAGAAAGTTATATGAATAACAAAGTAACTATGCCAGTGAATCGAAATAGGCCCCACACGGCTTCACTAGACTTTGATTTTTCACAACCATAATGATAACAAGATTACATAATACAAGAGATAGAAACTTGACACACAACATTCAACGATCTAAGAATACACCTTACTCTGTCTTAATTAAATAACTCATAAGAATGAGGGCATAACTTTCAACTTAAGGAACTTAACACACTAGAGAGCTCCTCTCAAGCCTTTTGTGTAACTTTTGAAATTTCTTCTAGAAAATATAAAAGCATTACCTGGGGAAGAACTGGAGCTTGCGAATCATGTTATCTCAAAAATATACATAGAGGGAGAAGTATAGATTAACATTGTAGATTCTGAGGAGGAATCTGAAAGCACACCTAACCTAGGCTTAGTTCATGACTTTTATGAACATGAATAAAGTACCTCAATCTTTGGAACTCAAAAGCACTGACAGGATAATTTCTAGCTCTCTTACAATCCCATAACTATCTACGGAGAATTAAGATTAATTGTTTCTGATACCTTGAAAATGAGGCAGAGTTGGCCAGAATAGAGTAAGATGAGAATCTATATAAGATTCTTGGAGAACCTTTTTATAGCACGATCTTAGACTTGAAAGAAGGGAAATATTTCCTAAATGCCCTGTAGCCTCTCGAAGAAAAGTACAGACGCCTCTGTACCGTTTCGCAAGAATTTACTAGACACGACTCCATAGACACCCTAGGATACTTGAACTCTGTGCCTCTGATACCAAGTTTATAACGCCCCAAAATCGGATCCCGAGACGTCACACGGTGCTTAGGGTCACAAGTGACCCCAAGTTAACCCTTCTACTAGCATAACTCATAAGCAACTGAATAAAAATACAAATCCATACAAATCAGCAGAAATTAACTCTTTTTTGAATCTGATTGATACAAAAATGGAATTTTACAGGATTACAATTCTACCTTTACAACCAAAATTGAAACAAAATACATCAACTTCTACTGACTGTCTATGAAGCCTCTACTAGTACTGACTGTAGGTAGCCGGGTCATGACTCCCGACTACCCCAACTCAATACGACTGAATAAAGAAAATACAACACTATAAACTCTGCATAACTAACCCAAGCCCTTGAATCAAAAGGACTCATCACCTGCTGACTGGATACCACTAACTGACTGGATCCGAAGGTGCAACTATACCTTGTACCTATATTTCGAGAAAATGTAGCCCACATACGAATATGTGGGTCAGCACCGTGGAAAAATACCGAGCATATGGGGGTGCAATGCATATATAAAATAATATCTTAATATCATCACAGTTTATAAAATTATGCATGCTGATATAGATGGCTCACTTAGCTCGAATTAAATCATCAAAATCATAGATGAATAATACATGTAAAGTAAAACAAGTGAGTCATTACAATACGTTCTCAATTCACTTTCATCTCAATTTCAAATCATCAAAACAATCAAATCTCATGTCAATTCTCATTAGAATATATTCCTTAAATCTTTTAAGAATAATGACTTTCTCAAACTCAGCCTTTTAAGCAAATATGTTTTCATCTCAGATAGAAGAGTACACACACACACATTGGGAGATCCTATAACCGACATAAACCATGTGAGCCACATGGAGTCCAACGTACAACCCACGTTGGGGAGAGCCGTCTTATCCTTGCCATCAGAGTAGGACTTCCAGTATCAATTCAAAAACACTAGTGATCACTATATAAACCAGCCTCAGGCTCACATCCTATGGGGGCACGTAGTTCTAGGGAAGTAAGGTCACT
This sequence comes from Capsicum pubescens, assembly GCA_030864215.1. Taxonomy (NCBI): domain Eukaryota; kingdom Viridiplantae; phylum Streptophyta; class Magnoliopsida; order Solanales; family Solanaceae; genus Capsicum; species Capsicum pubescens. The sequence continues at coordinate 349,265,726 of CM061538.1, read as the reverse complement.
TTATACCTCCTACTCGGTGCTAAAGATTACTCCCAAACTTAGGTCAGAAATTTAAATCAGCCTCAGGCTCACATTAAAGAAAATCCACAATAAACACTTCAACAATTTTCATCGGGAGCCAATTTGCTGCCCCTTTATCATAATCAATAAAAACGTGGATTTTTTTCACAGTCGAGTTCAAAATAACTCATTCACGATCAAAAGGTCAAATCATTCAAAACATCTCAAATATTCAACATTAACGTGCATATAGCACACATTTTCTCAAAGACACAATTTCAAATGGGGTTCAAGACCCAAATATCAAAAACATAGTAAATTTCTTTCAAGCATCATGCTTTAAGTCATAATTTCATATAAATTCGACTTTTCAAAGTCATAAACATCATAATCTCAAGATAACCAAGATAGAATATAAGTTCATGCTCCAAAATCATAATAAACATATAAAGATCATATCTTCGTAAAGAAAATTACTTTTGGGCACAAGAACAAAAGATTGTTCTTGTTGAAAAACCCCACATACCTTGAATGATGAACTTTAGATCGATACTCGTTTTTAAGATGTTAATCGTGCCTTTGAATGATGGTTCTTGGAGTTCTTGAACTAGAAACTTGGAATCTTGAATAAATTTGCAGAATTAATGGTGAACTTTGGAGGTTCTTGAAGTTGGATGTAGGAGCTTAGGGTTTTCTTTTTCAGGGAATTTGATGAAATATTACATATAATGCTTCTAATAGGCTTTAATAAAGGGTTTGGACGGATTTTGAGTGAGGGGGATTGACCAAAACTCCTCTAAAAATCAAATAATTCTCGAATCTGTCCTTTGGTGGACTGTTTTGATAGTCTGAAGTAGATCAACCATAACGTTTTACTCCGATATCCAAATTGGATGAAACTAATTTCATTAGAAAGAGGACTCTCATATCTTTCCGTTGATATGTAGTATCTCACCCAGATCATTGTGTACGAGAAGGTATGATCGTTTGAAGTTGACCAAAAAATACGCCAGGCCTCAGTACTTTTTTCCTGCACATTTTACTGTTCACTACTATTCACGGTTCGATCGGAATGTTCATAACTCGTCGCTCGGGTGTCCGTTTTTTATGATCCACATATCGTTGGAAAGCTTATTTGATACTCTACGCAATGGTGGGTCATAATCTAAGACATTCCGTACGAAAAATTTATGATTCATTCTAGAAGATAGAACCCAACACGTTTACGCACAAAATTTCAACGAAAAATTTTCCGGGGTATTACAACAACCTTTGATGAGATTTATGAAAATTGACATGACATGTTATGAAACGGACACAAAATACTAGAGATAGATTAGTCATAATTAACTTACTTCACTTTTCATCCAAACTATATTTTTCTGGACTTTATACTCAATCAAACACTACTATATGAAAAAAGTTTGTGTAGCAAATAGTGGACTCCTAATTTTTGAGTCCGAGCCTAAAGGTCATGTTTATTTAGTTAAAATTCTAAAAGGGCACATCAAAGTGAAAAAATTTCAAAACGGAGAGGTAAACACCTGTACTTATCTTGTTCATTAAAAAGTTAACGGTGTTAGCCCACATGTTAAAGTGTAAGGTAAAATGGTGATTTTACCTTATAAATGGAGTCACTTACCTTATCATTTGACTGGAAAAAGTTGGTGAGAATTGAGAATCTAATGACATCAACGTACTCCCTCCATACATCTTTGTTTATCCACTTTTCTACTTGAAAATGTCCGACAATACGTGTTCAGTTTATAAAATCAATGGATAATTTATTCATTTTTACCTATTTTATCCTTGGTATTAAATACAATACACCACTTGTTGTATTTTTCAAAGTAAAAAATTTATTATATGCAAAGGGTGATATAGTAAAATCAAACATCTATTCATTATTTCTTAAGACATATGTCAAATCAAAAGTGAACAAGTATTTAGGAACGGAGAAACTATTTAGTGACGAATTTATTTCAAATGCACTGCATTACAAGGTAAAATGTGTTCCTTACCTTACAAGCATTCATTTCATTCATTTATTCACATTACCCGTTTCACTCTATTCATCTATATTATTTGGATGTTTGTTTTTGTTTAAAGTCTATTTCATCAAAAAAATTCCACTTTAAGGTATGCTTTAATCACCTTTTTATATAATTTTTTTTAATACCTAACAAACAATTATATAGTATAATATTATTAATCATTTTTATAGCTTACTAATTTGTCAAATGTTGTTGTTATCATATCAACTTGTTAAGTCTAAACCTACGTAGTCAGTATTGTCATGCATGCAGTGGTGGACCCAGAATTTAAGGATAGTGGGCGCTTAAAATATTTAAAAACTGAAAAAAGTAAAAAATAACCTCAATGAGGTTCGAACCTAGGACCTCCTTTCAATGAAGAACCTTAAAATTAACTTAAATGTCAATGCACCCAACCAACTTTTGTTTTAGTGTGTGTTTTTATATGTTTTATACCAATTTTCATATATTGTAATTATACCTATTCCGCATCGAGTTTAGTGGGTGCCAGAGAACCCCAAAATACAAGGTAGATCCGCCCCTGCATGCATGTGTAAAAGCTTGCCCTTTAGTTGCATGCATGTGTAAATTAACACTTTGTATGAAACTCATATCAAAACTAATTTTAATTTTCTTTTGTATAGATATGGAATATCAACACTTTGTGCATCAAGGACTATTACAGTATGACGTATATGCCATGCAGAGTAAATATCGGTTCGAGGCTATTTGAAAAGGCACATTAAAAGGAGAAAATATATGTTTAATAGTACGTTGTGATGATAATGTTTTTTGACAACATGTTAAAAATCATTTGTTCCATCTCCGTCTTCTTAATTATTTAAATATTTGTGATTTTAGGGGCGTTATAGATGTTGGATTCGTTCCCTGCGATTATTCCCTTATTACTGCACTGGTTGAAAGGTGGTAACCAGAAACGCATACCTTTCACCTGAGAACAGGTGAAGCGACAATAACCTTACAAGACATGGAACTCATGTTTGAAATGATCGTAGATAAAACTCTCATTCTTCATTCAGGCGCTGGTCAGATGTTACCTATTAATAGGCAACAAATGTTTGCCGAATTAACAGGATGGATACCTAACCTAGATTTTTTTTAAGAAAATAATTTTTTTTTAATGAGATTAGAGCAATACATTAAAATCTAAATGAAATAACTGATGAAACTGAGAAAGAAGAGGTGCAACGAAGAGTTAGGTTGTATCATTTTTGGTTTTGCGGCGGAACAATATTCTCCGACAAATCTAAAAATAAATTTAGTACAGGCTTTTTAATTGGCATGCGTTACTTACCCGCAATGTCAACACAGACTTGGTGAGCCGCTGCGCTATCGTACATCTATTTTTGTTTGTGTCATGTCTCAATAGAAAAGTCGCACTGCATTAGTGGTTTTATTTTGTTATTGCAAGTATGTGAACTTTATAGTATTTGTTTTTCTATTTTGAATTACTTAATTTTATTATGATGATAACTATGGTTGATTATCTTTTTTTTAGATATGAGCATGGGAGCGTATTGTCCCATTGCAACTACTTCCGCTGCCTCCGAGCGAGAAAAATTCGAAGGTCCCGACCGCACATGTACGTAAATGGTTTCGAGGTAGAACTCATCAAAATGAGGCTCGTAGTGTGTAGACACGTAATTTTATTCCTCCCGAAAATCAAATTTATCCATTTTTTGCGTCACCTTATCATACACCCTCACCTATTTAATAATTTCCCCATAAAAACAAAAATAACTAACTTAACAAAAATACCCCACTTTTGACACCCACCCTAACAAAAATAACAAACACTACCACTACCCCTACCACCCACCTCATCCTACCCCCCACCCTATCCTACCCCCCTAATCACGTTTTTGCCCCTTTCCTTTTTAACAAAATACGCACAGATCGTTCCATTAAATACACAGAGTCAATGACTGCTGCCTCTTTGAAAACGCGTTTGACTTTTGATTCAGAGTACACACCGCTAAATGAATATGAGCAACCGTCACCAGTTCAAGTTCGTCGACGATCAGCTGCACCAAGAGAGAGAGCTCGTCAGATTGATCATCATCTCTGATGATTCATATTGTAAAGGTTCATCACTATCCAACTCCCCTTGTACGTCGTCGTTGTAGTTCACAATTTCTGTGAATTGAGTGAGCATGAATCCACAATCACTAAATCTGCAAAATGAATAAATCTTCTCATTAATTATAAGAAAAAAACTACTTAATTAAATAAAATAGGTTGTTTATTACCTATCAATTGCCTCCATAGAAGAAGGATAGTATGGACCACTTGAATTAAAAAATTTCAAATTCATAGACGCATTGCTAGGTCCTCCCATATCAAAATTATTCACAAGTCTGGGTGAGTTTTGATAATGTGTTTCAAACCCACCATCAAATTGTTGTTCCATTGTCATTTTTGAAGAATAAATATTCAAATTAAAGAATTTTGACTTACTCGAAGATCAAACTCACTATCCGTAGGTTCTTCAACAATAGGGGAATGTTCCACACACGCATACATGTCAAGCGTCTGTAGATTAAGGCGATTACCAAAAATTTCAACGGTGCAAAGAAATAAAGATAAAGAATCATCATTCCAAATAGGAGTTTGACCAAATATTGATTATCCGTTGGACGTAAAATAATTCAGATATCGTCCAGAAATAACCACATCATCTTCCAGATTAGTAATACCCATTTTACTTCTAAACAACCTTTTCAAACGATCATATTTGAGAAATAAAGGAAATGATTGAACCACTATAGGACACCGACTATATCACACCGAATTTCCATCATGCAAAACTTCACCACCCAATGTAAATTTACTCTTACCTTATCCATTTTAAAGTAAGAAGTGAATAAGGCTTAACAAATATTTTGAGTTATGAAGTTTAACAAATTTTTTGAGTTAATGCAAAAAATAAACCTGTACTCACACTCTTTATATAGCATCGAGAATTTTGAAGTTGTTACAACGTAAACATGGAATCCTACCTTACAAGGTTAACGACTCCGTTTACCTTGTAAAACCTTGCACTTTTCGAAATCTGTCAAATAGATAATAGATAAGGTAAGTGATTTCATTTATCTTATAAGGTAAAATCACCATTTTACCTTACACTTTAACATGTGGACTAACACCGTTAACTTTTTAATGGACAAGGTAAACATAGGTATTTATCTTTTCCGTTTTGAAATTTTTCCATTTTGAAGTACCCTTCGGAAATTTTGACTAAAAAAACTTGTCCTAAGCTCCGAACTCCCTAATTTTTACTGAAAATTTGGTCGATGTCACACCCTTTCAAATTGATCATGGCTACAAAGAATCAAGAGGTCATAGGTAGGTAGGATAATAGAATTCATTGAATGTAAGTCTACTTTTACATGTGTGGATTGGTTAATGGTCAGTCTCACTCTTCCTTGAAATTTGGCAGTTGATAGAAAGTACAACTGAATCTTTGAAATTCGATGCTTTTGTTGGGAAAAAACCTCCTGAAACTTCACCTAACCTATGTCTTTTTTTATAATGACCGAGCCAAAATTTTCATCAACGGATTAAAAAATGCACACACAAACTAGCCAAAGGGGTTCAGCATCTCCTATATATACATTAAAAATAATTTTAATCGTGTATAAATAATGTAATTTTGCATTGAAAAGGGTTCGGATGAACCCCTGAGTATATGCTCACTCCACCCCTGCTTTCTGGTTGTTCTTTTTAAGTTCCTCACCGATAAAAAGGGACATGAGTACTTAAGAAATGGTACTCGTATGTAAAGCAATATAAAGCATACAGAACAATTATAAGGTACACAAAAAGCATAATGTAAAATACATGAAAGCATACGATAATTGGAAGGCACCTTTAACGTTCATTATGTATACCTTTAATCAGTAGTCTTACTTATATACCTTAACTTAGGAGTCATTTGATTGGAAAAGAGTTATTTCGAAATTAGCTAACACGAAATTAGTTATCCCACCATATATATGGGATAACTTATCCCATCACTATGACATAAATAATGTGATAAATAATCCCGAAACTAGTTATGCCTCCAATCAAATGCGGGATAAAATAATCATACATTTTATCTCGAGACTTTTATACTTTATACCTCACACCACACAAACAGAGCTCCAAATTCATGCCGTGTAAAACCCATTAAAGACATATATATCAAAAAATAATGCCATATTACATCAGAACAGCATATTTTTAACTGTTACTAGTAATACATACAATATATCAGTTTCATAAAATTTAAAACAAGATCCACATTCAAAATTTCATCAAGGTCTTCGGTCCTCTGACTTAAAGAGCTGAATCATTACTAGTGGTAGTTCAGTTGAACAATTTTTCATCTTGTATGTGCTTGATTATATGGAATTGTTGTTATTACGGTAACTGATTAATTTTTCTTTAAGTAACAACGCATTCTGTTAACTTGGAAATGTTAAGACTTCTAGTTAACCTGCTTTCCATTTCTCCCCATAATCAAAGGGAAGTGATTTGACATTAGTCATTTCCAACTACTTGATGAGCCAGCTAAAAACAGAATATCCTGCTGGTTAAGCAATGTGTGGCATCAATTAATACCTTCAACCAACCAATTAATTATTGCAAGAAGCTGGGGTTCTACCACTCCAAAGAGAATCCCAAACCTGGGATCAGTTGGAAGAAAAATCCTTCGCGCCTACCTTTATGTTGGCGCCATTACTACCGTGCTCACTTGTACAACCACCCCAATATCTAGCTACTAGGCTACTACATAGAAGAAATCACATAAACAAAGCTAACCATCACATCAGCAACCACTAACTACCAACAATTAGACAGCTACAACAGCTAAAAGATCCAAATCAAAAGCAAATTTTGTATAGCAGAACACCACACACCGGTAGGAAAAATATGTTGGTAGTTAACAATAACAAGCCATCTATAAAAACATCAATTTAAACTTGACTGGCAATGCATAAGTGTTAGTTTGAGAATAAACTTGGATTGTAATTGGGGCATGACTTTGTACTCAGTAAAACCAAGTTTGACAACAAATTACATGCTCTCTATCAAAATCTAGAAATACCACCGACAAATGCCCAAAAGCGTCAACTAGTTTCCAGCAAATTTGCCCATCATTTTTGCAATAATAGGAGCAACCTTGGGATTTGCTTGATACTTGGCCAAATTCGCAGGGTTCTTCATCACTGTAAAATACAAACCACATTCAGTACGAGAAAACCATAAAACAAGAATATCTCAAAACATCCATAGTAAGCGCAACGTTGAAGTCTACAAGGGTGTGATTTTCCAAATATACTGCAAGTTACTATAGACAATTGATCAGCAACAACGTTCGGAGACTATTCTTGCTAGAAACACTATATAATGCCAACTATACTAGCTCAACTATTGATCTTCTGATTTACTCAAAATTGGTAACGCACGGAAAAGCGCATTTCCTCTTTCAAAAGCTTAATGAGCAAAAGATCAAGCAAAAAGATGGGAGAATATGGTTGTCTATGATATATGCGACAGAACTCTACAGAGAAACTGACATACTCCTAGTCAAAATTCCCTTTTTTTGTTTGTAATTAATATGCATGCTAGACCATCTGTTGCAGCTAATTATTTCGTATAGGAGATACAGAACGATCGGCAGCATTGAGGACTTGTCCTTCTCTTTTGTATCTTCCTTTATGGTATGGACCTCACAGGTGCTATCAAGTGGCACAGATACAGAGGTAATACACAGTGAAGAATCCATTTATTGGAGGTGTTTTAGTTTTTTAACTAGAACAAAAAGGCAATATTCCAGAGACTTGCACTGATTGAATTGGACATTAATAAGCTGGTGATAGAATCAATTTCCCTTACCATGTTTATATTGCGTTGTTGGCGGTAGTTAACAATCAGTCACTAACTAGCACATTAAGGAGGTTCTATGGAGGTGTTTAGTTTTTTAACTAGAACAAAAAGGCAATGTCCACAGAGACTTGCACTGATCAGACACTACCTAGCACATTAAGGAGGTTCCAAAATAGTCAATCTTCCAACATATTAAACATATATTTGTTATTCAACCCAAAATGAAATTGATATGTTGCAAAGCTATTTGAACTTTAGAGTATATAGTAAATTTGTGATAATGATAATAGATAATCATCAAGTGGAACAGCTGGATGACTTGTCAAGTAGTGAAATGCCTTAATTACCTAAAACAAACCATGTGTGAGAGATAACTAGAATAAACAGGCAAAAAGGTTAGGACAAAAAGAAAAGTACCATCTTGCAGTGCAGCCATGACATCTGGATCCTTGAATGCTGCCATTAATTCAGGGTCCTGGTCCAGCCAAAAACATAAAGGATATTTTAGTTTTCCCTGCTATGGATAGACGGTGACTCAAAAGAGTCATTTATAATAAAAGCAATGAAAGATTTTTCTTCTATTTTTTGTTCTTTTATTTGAAACTAATCTTCACCTAAGATAATATCTTTGTTCAAAAGTTATACTAAGACCATAATTTGCTTCAAAAGTAGATTTACTTACATTCAGTATTTTGCTGTAGTCCATGTTACCAGGCATTCCTCCCGGTGCGGCACCAGGCATGCCCCCAGCCCCAGGAAAGCCTCCGGGCATTCCTCCAGGCATACCCCCTGGAAAGCCCCCAGGCATGCCCCCAGGAAAGCCTCCGGGCATACCCCCAGGAAAGCCTCCGGGCATACCCCCAGGAAAACCTCCAGGCATGCCACCAGCTCTCCTACTTGATGAGGATTCTTCTTGCTTCTTGGCCTTCTCATAAGCAGCCTGAGATATAAAGCATAACCAAATATTAACACGCAGAAAAGGTGCCACCCGAACATAAAACCAAACAAGCAATTAAGGGCTACCTGAGCTTCAGCCTTTCTTCGTTGTCTCTCACGCTCACTCTTTCTATCTTCTTGTTCTTTGCGCATCCTATCATACTTCCTGCGGTGTTCTTCAATTCTATGTGCATTTGGTTCAACCTGTGACAGAGAACACATAATCACTTCATAATAATAATCATAGCCCCTTAAACAAGATAAGGGGGAACCTGTTAGTACTGCTGAAATTTTTTCATACAAAGAAAAGGCCACCAAGCACTACAACTTATCACATAGATGTTATGAGATTATATCACAGGAAGCAACCTTCTTAAGCACAGCACTTATTTCCTCATCATAGTCCAGCTTCGAAGCCACATGAAGATCCTTAGCAGCTGCCTCCCATTGCCCCAGCATGGCTCTTGCAATGCCACGAGATTTGTAACCTTTAGCAGAATCTGGGTTTATCTGCAAGAACAGTCAAGTGTCCATGATATATTGAACACGAAATTGATCCGATTCTTCTTTTTCCATTGTAATGCAGGACAAAATAAAACTGATTTACCCAAAATCATGTTATCAGTTATCCTACTTGCTCAAATTGTTAGCGATATTTGTACATTGTTTGACAGAAGCATTTGAGGGGCAAAAATGTTTTCAATAGTTACCACAGTAGGCCATCAAAGTAGGAAAATGAAAAACAATTTGGGAAGACTATAATGTATTCAACCACGACAGTAAAATGGATTAACAAGGAAGCAGCCGAATCTAACGCCTACATGACTCCACGTCTGCCTCAACAATGGAAGAACATATTAATAGGACATGCCTGATAAATTATTCAAGGTATTTTCTCTATAAAGCCAACAAGAAATATAACTCAGTTAATTATTGGATAAAGCTATTCAAAACATAATTGTATCATTAGAAATATATAAAGGACTGAGCCAAATTCAGGTAACCAAATCTGATAGCAAAACCAACCTCCAATGCTGCAGTTGCATCTCGTATGGCAGCATTTGGCTTCTTCATCTTGATATAAACACTAGCTGTGTAAGACAAAAGCAACAAAGTGTGACATATTGAATGCTAATGAATACTCGAATTAAAAAAAAGAAAAAAAAAAACATCAATAAATCCACTTCGAAAACATGTGGTAAATGTACCTCTAGTAGCATACATAATTGCTGATTTAGGATTGAGAAGAATTGCCTTTGTCAGATGCTCAATTGCGTCTTCTAGCTTACCTGATGAACACAAACAACAAAAGTGAGCGATATGATGCCACTGATTTTGTGAACACATGGACATGCATGCCAACAAATAGCCATTGAACAGCATCACCTTCAGAAATTGCTTCCATGGCCTGAGCTTTAGACTCCTGGGAAGCATCACGGCTTTCTTCAGTCACCTCCACAGAAGGGTCTCCCATCTAAAAAACAGATTTGAAATGTTAAAAATGACCATGAACCATTAAACCAAAAAAAGGAAAGAAGATGTTAACCAGTCGGATAGCAAACCTTTTGAGGCTCATCATTGTCAGGTTCCACGGTGTCACTCTCATCAAGCTCAATATCAGATTCAACTATCTCAGGTTCCTCCTCTTCTTCAACTTCCTCTTTTGTATTATCATCGTCCTCAACATCATCTATCTCATCATCACTCTCATCCACCACACGAGACTTCTGCATAGAAAAAGATGATCAATAATACAATATGAAATCCAAGGCATAAAACTTACCATTAACGCATATTTAATGAAAAACCATGACCATACTAATACAATAATTAAAGAAGCCTTATAAAGTGGAATCTTGCAGGTATGTACAGAAAACCATAATAAATCAGTTAATCAATCAACTGCACATCAATCCCATGCTAGTTGTGTTCCACATCTATAGATATTCAGTCTATTAAAGTCCTTTTCACTACAATAGTCTGTAATTTTCCTGTTAAGCATATTAGAAGTTCCCTAAACCTCACACTTACCTACCCGGAGCTCAGTGTAAGAACAACTCAACCTTCTTCCCAACTGGTTGGGATCCTTTTCTTCCATTTATTCTTCTAAATTCCTAGACAGCATAGGTTTTTTGAGACAACTTCCTTCAATATGATTTTAGGACTAAATTGTTCAGAAAATAATCGGGCATAGGTTCTCTTGCTCAGTCAGTCAGTATCGACAGATTTTAAGGGCTATAAGTCCTAGCCAAACTAGAAAGTTTAGTCTTCCCCTATTTGTGATTGTACATTGCATAGTTCTCGTGCTCAGTCAGTACCCGCACACAAATTTTTGAAGGCCATATATATTAGGTAAACTTGAAAGTTTACTCTTTCCCTATTTGTGACTGTGCAGGTTACCCTTTACTCATCAAACAAAATAGTAAGATTCTACATAATCACTCTAGATTTTCTTAATTACTACAACAAATAATTAATAGCCTGAACTACACTACTCTCAATCCAGTAAAAAATTCTAAAAACAAAAAAAAGGCTTTAAAAAATTAATCCCGAGTAGATTAACAAGCAAAGTTAATACCGCTTTGTAATCACCGGCACCGTAAGCTGACGGCGGAAATTTACCACCGAGACTGCAAAAAAAGAAAGACAAACAAATAAATCCATATGAATTCCACTCGACCAGCACTACATTAACTGAAAGCAAAGTAACAGGCCGGCCATAGCCTCAAGCCACCACACACACAAAAAAAAAAAAAAAAAAGCTGAAGCTTAAATCCAATATATAAGGTTCAATTACAGAAAAATTAATGTCTCTTATTAAAATTTGTTTTTAGGTCATATAGAGAGTTACAATCTTCAAATAGGGATACCTTTCAATGTAGTCACGGAAGAAGGAAAGAGAAGGGTCGGAGAGAATAGAAGGATTAGATTTGCACTGTTCAACGAATTGCTTCAGTTGATTCAACTTCACCGGGTCCATTGCTTTCTTCTTCGATGCAAACACAAACTGTAAACCCTCGTTTACTAATGTGTGTTTTCGGTGCGAGTGAGGCGAGGAGAATGAAGAGACTCAACAGGACTAGCTGCTTCTAGTAGCTTCTTTTATTTATTACTGGATAAACATAGACTCTTCCTCCCTTCTATTTTCGTTTTTCTTTTCATAAATAAATGGTCTTTTCTTTTTTTTAAAAAAAAAAAAAAATTACACACAAGTATCTTAAATTATACCCAAAATTGAAGTGGCATGGGAGATTTAATTTCCCTCATAAACTAATTTGTTTTGTATTTTTGTATTTTTTTATGCTGATATAATTTTTATATTCTTTATATAATTATCAAATTAATATAAAATAATTCTATTATTTGACAATCACATCAGTAAAAAGAAGAATAAAAAATTTTAAAATATGAATTTGGACATAATAAGATTCCGTAAAATTCAGTTTTATCATAATAATCTTGAGTATGTTGGGAAGGAATGTACTTGTATTTTATTAAAAATCAATAAGATTTAACCACAAGGGTTGGTGTAGTGGTTCAGCACCTCACCCCTTAAGCAAGAGGTTGGGGGTTCGATCCCTACCTCTGGTGAATGGAAAAAATTCTGTGATTAGTTCTCTACCGCTTAGTGCGCTGACAGAGAAACGGAGGATTAGTTCTGTGTGTGGATACTTCTTTCTATCATTTTAGTTCTCAAATATGATCCAATAATTTCAAAAAATTAAATTAACATGAATCCAATGATTGTCAATTATGATATTTTTTTTTTTGGTGAAAAATCAAAACAGAAAAGGGTTAAACAATGTTAGAAGTCTCCTTAATTAGTTCAATGAAGGTAAATAATGACAATTACAAATTGACGGTTCCTACATTGCATACGGTAAATGGAGTAGTAAGTAATTATTTAAAAAAATCGTGGGACAGGTGTACGCAGGTATGAGTGGTTTATGCGGGTTTAAAGGTTATGTGGGGCGGGTGTGATTTTTAATTTTGCGGGTTGAGACGGAAACAAATTTAGAGAGTATGTCAAACACCTCTCAATCTTACATTAAATGAATTTAATTTATATAAAAATATTTAGATAATCTATTATAGTTAAAGCTCATGATCGAATTGTTAATCGAGGCTTTTCTCAGACCTTATATACTCTAATATGAATGCACTCGCAAAGAACGTATTCTAAACTATTAGTATTAAATAATAACATAAATTAACTTACTGATAATAATGTTTTTCTTACCGAATACTTGAAAATAGGAAGAGTTCAATGGAGAAAAAATTGAGGCTGTTTTGAATGATGTTTTTTACCAAAATAATTAATTGGTGGGTATCTCCCTCACAAGATTTAAGGTTTATTAAGAACAATTGAAAATTTAAAGTAAATCTATAACATATTTGCTATTTTCATGATAAAATTTGCCGGTTTATCACAGTTGATCAAGGCATCTGAAGCATGAGAATCCGATACTAGCATTAAGAATCCTTAATTACAAAATTGGTTATACATATCTAGTCATTTAAGACGAGAGAAAAGTGTTAGAATCCTTAATTACAAAATTGGTTATACATATCTAGTCATTAAGACGAGAGAAAAGTGTTAGGACGACCTGCGGGAAGTTGGATTCAGAATTTTTAGTTTATAAGATTGTGAAATACAGCTTGGTATACAGATTTTTAATTAAAGCTATCGAGTTCTATTGAACCGTGGTTAGAATTCTAGCTCCTGCCCTACACTAGTTAAAATCAAGATGCATATATGACTATCGAGAGCCAAATGCCCTTTCTAATATTAAAATAACCTGCAACATTTCGATTAATACACCAAGACCATGCAAACACAAAGTAGCACGAATCGCGGAAAATTAAAATTATCTCCTCCAACTCATACATCAATTTAATTCATCTGAACAGATAATACAATGGAAAATTTCATACATAAAAGTGATAAAAAGTCTTGGAGTGCCATCTACTGAAGCAAAGAAATTCATCAACATTTCCCAATACTTGAAGAACACAATCAGTGAATTAAGCAAGCACGAAAGAAGCAATGAGAACGACTAAGCTTGACATTCCAGTCCATGCGACTTTGCTCACTCCGTTTTTATCTTTTGAAGCTGGGGTGGTGACTGTAAAAGTTTCATCATCAGAAAAAACATTGTTGGCAAGAATGCAAAGCAAATTAAACATGTAGCAGTATGTAAGCCAATCGAAACTTAAAATATTCTTGAATCTGCATTTGATTGGGAGAGTAATTCGAAATGAGGAAAGAGATGGATGCATATGATTTAGACAAAGACGCTAGTGTGCTCCAATTGGTTAACCCTCCCGTCCGTTCAGTGTCTAGAAGTACTTAAACAAGGTACTTCAACACACCACTCGTAAACTTATTGTGAATCACAAGTCGAATAGCACAAGAAGTATGCCAAATTGCACCTTCAATTCCCTCAGAATTCTCAAGAGTATCTAGGGCGTGTCACTTTAAACGGGGAAAAATATTTCTCCGCAGAAGTTGTGATAATAAAGATTGTCATCCTCTATCTCCATTTCTTTGCTGGCCTTGGAAAAACCTTCAATTGGCGTGACTCGAGGTGGAGAACAGAAGAAAAGAGAACTTACTCTAGATAGACAAAGGCGAACAGGGCATAAAAAGGACTTTAAAAACTTAAATCTTAGCTATGCAGAAAGCCGAAAAGCTTATTGGTTAAGAAAGAACAAACTTCTTAAAAATTGAGAAGAATAGAAAACATTTTCATATCCACCATGAATGACTTTATTTCCTTTTCAGCTCATTCTCCTATGAACAACTAGACTCTGGTAAATCAAGTTTCTCAAAGTAGGTCGTAGGTTTTGGCTGAAGATATAAGATTTGATTGAACACCGCTAATAAATAGGATGGACTTCAGCTCAGTACTCACTAAAGAAAAACTAACGGTTGTGTTCAGGGAAGAAACGTAAAAGTATTTTGCAACCGTAGAGTTGATTAAAACAGAAAGAGAAGGCAACAATATACTTATATCTATGAATTTAATTTCTCACGAGATATTATTCAACATTTTGTTTTTGTCTTCCCCATTAATTCTCTGAGGTTCAAACAAAGAGAGGCACAACTAAAAAGGTTTATGTCTGGTACTGAATTTGACATCTAAGGAAATCTCAATACAACACAGAATGAATAAAACATGTTGAGTGTATCGATAACTCCAATATAAACATTCTTGTCGGACCACAAATTTGTAGTATATTACAATCTACTCACATTCTTGTTTTGCAAGAGGAACAAGATATTTACTTTGTCTCATTTCAAAGATTTTATACGACACGTTACTTGGTGAAAACTTATTTAATAGATGGAACAAGTCAAGGAATAGAGCTATGCTGTCAAATTTCTGAATTATTGAAGAAGGACAACGTATCATGTGAACGAACTTTTAATCTTTCTATAACTTAAATTTAACAAAGGTTCTTCAATAAAAGCAGAGGCGGAGCTAGAAGTCCCGGATACTTGTTGAAGATTCAGAACCTATAAGTTGAAATCTTGGCTTTGCCTATGTTAAAAAGCAAAACTGAAGTTAAATACAACTTGTACTTAGACACTCCCTCCGTTCCTTTTTTTACTTGTCCCTTATACTATAAATAAATTATTACTTTTACTTGTCAATTTTAACAAATCAAGAGAGTCATTATTTTCTTCCAAAACTACCTTTACCATTAACACTAGTAGTCATACTTAAAAGGCCTAAAGTATAATAATATGAATAATTTAGTAAAACAAACCCCTCATTTATTAGCGAGAGTGCCAAGTCAACAACGACAATGTAAAAAGTAATGGAATCAGTAAACCATATTGGATCAAATGCACACAAGTACAAACGCCTATGGATCACGATTCAGTAAAATCTGAATTACTCTTATGTCTTACAGTTTGAAATAATACATTTTTTATTTCCAATATGAATCTCGATATCTATTGAAACAAATCAATGAACACAAAGCGATAGATATAGGCATGAAAATAAAATCAAATTGATGGATACTCCAAAATTGCTCACTAATTAACTACTATTAACTCAGTGGTAACAAAGTTGAAAACGATGAACAATCCAATCTATGTTACCTGGTGGCGCTTTCTCAGATGGAGAGCTTGAACCTGGAGCAGACGCTGCAGACAAAAACCCAAAAAAATCAAAATCAAATCAATCTTAAATCAATAATGACAGTTACAAATTACAACAACAACAATAATTAAGCCCCAATTATTCATTAAAGAAAATCTTCTACAAGAAAATCTTAGTAGCTCAGTTGGTCTACTACAACCAACTTCTCCTTCCCCTGCCCCCATTTTTTTTTCTTGAAATAAATCTACCATTTCCCAAAATTGTTTTTCCTACTACCAGAAAAAAGAACATAGAACCAAAAATGAAGAATATCAAATTTGAACAAAAGATTTTGCTTCGAATTAAACACAGAATCATCAACACCAAAGTCAAAGAATTGAGCCTCAATATTAAAGTATTTAGCAAATCAAAATATCAAAGACTATTTTACAAGCAGTAGCAACATCACCACAACTATTACAGTAATGAGCAAATCAAAATCAGAAGCAACATCACCACAACTATTACACTATTTAGCAAATCAAAATCAGTAGCAACATCACCACAACTATTACACTATTTAGCAAATCAAAATATCAAACCCTGTTTTACAAGCAGTAGCAACATCACCACAAATATTACAGTAATGAGCAAATCAAAATATCAGAATCAGAATTATGTACCTTTACAAGAAGAAACGTCACCAGGGATACCACAATATTTAGGCAGACCAATAGCTTGAGTAACATTAATACCAAGAGAAGGCAACAAAGTTGGATTTTCATAAAGCTTGCA
This sequence comes from Capsicum pubescens, assembly GCA_030864215.1. NCBI lineage: Eukaryota > Viridiplantae > Streptophyta > Magnoliopsida > Solanales > Solanaceae > Capsicum > Capsicum pubescens. The sequence goes on along the minus strand of CM061538.1, from coordinate 349,248,973 downwards.
AAGACAGTCAAGATCTTTAGTAACAGCTTCTCTAAGTGGATCACAGCAAGTAGCTGGTGGTTTAGTTGAGTTAAGAAAAGGTGCACATGGAACTAACTTAGAAGCACACGACGGCGGCGTTTGGGCTGAAGTGGTGGCTGCCGACAGTAGCGCCGCCGTGAGTGCCACCGTGATCAGCCACGTGAATCTGGAGGTCAACATTTTTTTTTTCTTTTTTCGTGAAAAAGGTGGGAGTACTTTCTTTGTTGTATGAGTTGGGAGTGTTGTTGTGGGAAGTAAATGCTACATTTGTAGTAGTAACAGTTTGGGTTGGGATGACATGCACTACTATCGCTTGTCCATTTTACAGTTGTACGTCTCTTAAAAGTAGAGAAAAACAACAAAAATATAAATCTAAATCTATTATATTTATATAAATTTTTATTTTTATAAAGTAATTGTAAAAAATTTAATTAATCAGTATCTTGAAAGGGAACTTTGAGTAACTAGTAAAGTTGTTGTTATGTGACCAGGAGATCACAGGTTCAAATCTTGAAAACAGCCTCTGGCAGAAATGCAAGGTAAGGTTGCGTACGATACACCCTTGTGGTGGGGTCCTTCCCCGAACACCGTGTATAGCGGTAGCTTTAGTGCACCGGGCTGCCCTTTTTTTTTTAATTAATCAGTATCTTCTTTGAATGTATCGGGAAGCTAATTATATATCTCAATAGATTCAAAATAAAAAATATATAATAAAAGCTAATTGTGTATCTTTATAAGAAAAAATAATATTTTCAACGGATATATTATGTATTATGTATCTCGACAGACTCAAAATTAAAAAAAAAAAATCTAAAGCTAATTATGTATCTTTATAAAAGAAAAATGTATATTCATTGGATGTATCGGATGGTAATTATCTATATCGACAGATTCAAAATTTAGATTTTCAGTAATTATACAAAATATCAAGATTTTCTGCTCCAAATTGTCGAGATTATGTTGTTTAATTCATATGAGGATTTTACTATAATGTTCGGATTAATTTATATTTAGCATTAAATATTTGAAGATAATTTGACATATTAATAACTGACGGAGAAAATTCAATTAAGAACGCTACCTTAAGAAATAGTCTATTCGAATGTAAAATTAAATTAGCCGAATTTCAATAATCAGACAGACATCTAAAGAGAAATAAAAACATACATTAAAAATAAAAGGTATGATCTAAATGCGCTACACGATCGACTATCATGCTCAGATGATTACATTTTTTTTTGGCTGGCTAGACTAGTCCAGGTGCTTCTCAATTTGGTTTTATTTTCTTTGTCAATTCATTAACGATAGCAACAATAATATTAATTTTTTTTCAACAAATCAATCATTCGTGATATATTTAAATAACAGGACAAAATCATTTACTTAAAAGTATCATTTTCCAATAAAATTGTGTAAGCCATTACCGACATCATATATATTCACGTATTCATGTGTAATATAATAGTAGCATTATTATATCTAAAGTTTTAGGCCTAAGGTCTTCGGTGCTTCGTAATAGCCTATTGGTATACCTAAAATAGAAAATGTACACTCTCTACTTTCATTTTATACTTTAGTTAGTTTTAGATGCTTATAACCTTATAAAATTATAAAGTTATATTCAGATTGTTTTATAGACAAAGAAAAAGAAAAACTTAATCCAATATATTTTTTTTATAACTAGGAATGGCAGTCTATGCCATCTATATTGACAAAATGCCACTCATTAAAGAATTACAATCATATTCCATTCACTTTATCCTCTTTTGTTTTTCTGGAGTTGTTTAGATAAAGGAATACCTAAACTATACTAGTGACCTATTACACACCTTAACTATAAAAAAAGTGATATTATTACCTCCCCGCGACCTCCATTCTAAGGTGTGTGTGTGTTACACTTATTTTAGGCGCGTCCAGCCTATTAAATAACAAAAGTAAACGGCTAAAAACATTAAAAGAAAAGTCATCGTTTCCACCCCAAACTATAGTCGAAAAATCGAATCCACACCTAAACTATATAAGTAACCTATTACACACCTTAACTATAAAAAAATGATACTTTTTACTGACGTGGCAGCGCGTGTAAAACACTACACCACATGCAAGTGGTGGTAGTCTGACAGGGTGTAAATAGTTTCACTTTTTTATAGTTTAGGTGTGTAATAGGTCACTAGTATAATTTAGGTTTGATTTCGACTTTTCAGGTATAGTTTGAGGTGGAAACGATACCTTTTCCCTTTATTCCACTATCAAACTTAATTAATTTTCTGAATTAAGAAAATCATTGATTGAAACTCTTTAAGTATTTAAGACTAATCATTTTGTTGAAGAAAAATGAATGTTGGTTTAAAAACAGATTTTATTCGACCGAGTGAGCTGTCATGAATTATGATGATAACTTTAATTTATTATACAAATAAGTTTGAAAGTGATACATGAATATTGTAGATCATACTCATTTTTAAAATGCTTCCAGATTATATTTATTTTATAATAATAGAATAAACATTTTCCTTTCTCTTCCTTTATAAGAAAAAATAGGAGTCGCGGATTCAGAATTTAAGAGTGGTGAATGCTCAGAAGATTTGAACATATATATTGACACACAAAGTTTTGAGATTTCATCTGATTTCAAGGATGTTTTTTTTTTTAAATTTTATATTAATTTTTACATAATTATATCTAATATACATTAAATTTAACAAGCGTTGAAGCACCATAAATTAACATCTAAATCCGCCCTTAAAAGTCTGTGAAGAGATTACACTAAATATGTTCCCTTTTTTAATTAATATATGGATATTTCATTAAAAGTTAAGGAGATAAAATAATATACATTATTAAATGCATTTCAATCACTAAAAAGGTTAGCAGTATTTCATTTATTTACTCGAGTAACACGTCTATACTAGACCCATGTTAATACGTGCACATCAGCACATGGGGAGTGATTTGAATTTTGAAATACGAGAGACAAAATGTTTAATTTATTCTTTTGTATGAAATTGAGCATATAGTTTAAAAATAAAAATTTATAACAAGAGTAAAATAAGTCAAATGATTTAAAATATTGCCTACAAATTTATAAACCTGTAATTTGAAAAAAAAGTTTTTTTTTTTTCCAAATCGTAACGCCTTCACGTGAAAATTAATGGAAGATGATAACTAAAAGGGGTAGGCCAGCAAAAAAAATGTTGTGTTTTTTCCTTTTTACTAGTTAATCATTAGAGGTTCACATGTTATGATATATATAATTAAACAAAATATTGCAATCAATAATTTTATAATTTTAATAAAGAGTTCTGAGTTGCAACCAATCTTTAGTGGGAGTAGTTAATTAATTATCACGTTTATCATTATAATTTTAAAATTTTAATTTTTAATTTTTAATTTTTTCTCGACCTTTATTTTTATTTAATATATATTTTTTTATCAACCTTTATTTTTTTCCTATTCTCTCTCAACTTCTACATTTTCTTTGATTTTTTTTTTTTAATATTTTTTTTTTTTTTTTTTTTGTAATTTTTATTATTTTAGTTCTTTTTCTTCGATTTCTTCCATTCAAGTTACATCTCCTGAGGAAGAGTTGACACTATCACATTATAAAGGCAAGACTTACGACTTTCGAACAATAAGCTACGTTTCATGGGCAAGAGTTGACACTACTACACTGTAGAGGCAAGACTTATGACTTTCAAACAACAAGTTATGTTTCATGGGCAAAAGTTGGCACTACCACATTGTATTTTGATTTATGAGATGTTTTATAACTCTTACCTTAAAGGCAAGACTTAGCTCAGGGACTTTCAAACAACAAATTATACCACACGGGCAAGAGTTGACTCTACCACGTAATGTTTGCATTTATGAGATATTCTACAACTATTGCCTTAAAGGCAAGACTTAGTTCAAGGACTTTCAAACTACAAATTATGCCCCACGGGCAAGAGTTGACTCTACCACATTATGTTTTCATTTATGAGATATTCTATAACTATTGTCTTAGAGGCAAGACTTGGCTCAAGGACTTTCAAACAATAAATTATGCCCCACGGGAAAGAGTTGACTCTACCACGTTATGTTTTGATTTATGATATGTTCTACAACTATTGCCTTAAAGGCAAGACTTAACTCAAGGACTTTCAAACTACAAATTATGCCCCACGGGCAAGAGTTAACTCTACCACATTATGTTTTCATTTATGAGATGTTCTACAACTATTGTCTTAGAGGCAAGACTTAGCTCAAGGACTTTCAAACAACAAATTATGCCCCACGGGCAAGAGTTGACTCTACCACGTTATATTTTCATTTCTAAGTTGTTTTACAACTATTGCCTTAGAGACAAGACTTAGCTCAAGGACTTTCAAACAACAAATTATACCACATGGGCAAGAGTTGACTCTACCATATTATATTTTTATTTATGAGATTTTCTACAACTATTGCCTTAGAGGCAAGACTTGACTCAAGGACTTTCAAACTACAAATTATGCCTCACGGACAAGAGTTAACTCTACCACGTTATATTTTCATGTATGAGATGTTCTACAACTATTGCCTTAGAGGCAAGACTTGACTCAAGGACTTTCAAACTACAAATTATGTCCCACGGGCGAGAGTTAACTCTACCACATTATATTTTTATTTACGAGATGTTCTACAACTATTGCCTTAGAGGCAAGACTTGGCTCAAGGACTTTCAAACTACAAATTATGCCCCACGGGCAAGAGTTGACTTTACCACGTTATGTTTTCATTTATGAGATGTTCTACAACTATTGCCTTAGAGGCAAGATCTAATTAGTTCAAGGACTTTCAAACTACAAATTATGCCCCACAGGCAAGAGTTGATTCTACCACGTTATGTTTTCATTTATGAGATGTTCTACAACTATTGCCTTAGAGGCAAGATTTAGTTCAAGGACTTTCAAACTACAAATTATGGCCCAGGGACAAGAGTTGACACTACCACGTTATGTTTTCATTTATGAGATGTTCTACAACTTTTGCCTTAGAGGCAAGACTTAGCTCAAAGACTTTCAAACAACAAATTATTCCCCACGGGCATGAGTTGACACTACCACGTTATGTCTTCATTTATAGGATGTTCTACAACTCTTGCCTTAGAGGCAAGACTGGACTTTCAAACTACAAATTATGCCCCACGGGCATGAGTTGACACTACCACGTTATGTCTTCATTTATAGGATACTCTACAACTCTTGCCTTAGAGGCAAGACTTAGCTCAAGGACTTTTAAATAATAAATTATGCCCTACGGGCAAGAGTTGACACTACCACGTTATGTCTTCATTTATGGGATGTTCTACAACTCTTGCCTTAGAGGCAAGACTTTGCTCAAGGACTTTCAAATAATAAATTATGCCCCACGGACAAGAATCGAGACTACCATATCATGTCTTTATTTATGATATAATCTACAACTCTCGCCTTAGAGATACGACTTATCTCAAAAAAATTTAAAGAACTTTGTAACAACAATTCATGCCCTTAAATTTGCTTTGATGTCAAAAAAAAAAGATCCCTTTGCGGATTATCCAATTTTTTATTTATTAGCAAAATATAATAGAAGTTGAGAAAAAAGAAAAAAACGATCAAACAAAATAGAGAAATAAAAAAAAGATTGAGCAAAAAAAAAAGAAAGAAAAAAACATAAAGATCAAGAAAAAGCGAAGAATTAAAAAAATTGAGAAAAATAAAAATGAGAGGAAAAATAAAAATAAAGTTTGAAAAAAATGAGGAAAAAAGAAAAAAATGATCAAACAAAATAGAGAAATAAAAAAAAAGAGTGAGAAAAAAAAGGCAAGAAAAAAAATAAAGTTTAAGAAAAGTGAATAATTAAAAAATTGAGAAAATAAAAAATGAGAGGAAAAAAAAAATAAAGTTTGAGAAAAATGAGGGGGGGGGGGAAAGAGAACTGATAAAAAACAAAAATAAAAGAAAAATAAAGGTTAAAGACAAATGAATTAAAAAAAAGAAAAAAGAAATAGATAATGCTTCAGAAAAAAGAAAAAAGAGAAAAAAATAAAGGTTGAGACAAATGAATTAAAACATAAAAATAAAATTAAAGGAAAAAAATAAAAAGAAAAAATAATAAAATTAAAGAAAAAATAAAAAAGTAAAAATAATAAAAAAATAGAATAATAAATTAGAGGAAAAATAAAAAGTGAAAATAATAAAAAATAAAATTTGAGAGACAAATAAGTATGAAAAGTTTTAAAAATATATTCGAGGTGTAGAGGGGTAAAATGGTACTTGTACTATACTTAAAAAGTAAGGAAGGTTATTCTTTAAAAACATTTCTTATTGGGATCAAATATCTAAAGTCACCCATATTTGGGTCTATGACATGCAATTTCCTGGTTGATTTACCTTTGACCAAACTTCTAAACGTATGTGTGAAAGCAAAGTTTAAGAGACCTTATTGGCAAACAATCAAGAAAAAATGTTGTTGAGAGCGCCACCTTAAAAATGCATTTTCAAAATTGTAAATTTAGATTTAATCGGATTATATATAATATAAATATCGAATATCGAATGAAAGTAAATAAGAAACAAAAACTATCGGTGCAGAATACTATAAAACTCACTAATTTTTTAATGATAATGAATAGGAGTCTAATCTGAATATATAATTTTCTACAATATATATATATATATATATATATATGTACTAGTTGCATAAGGCCTGTACTAAGCCCAAGCCCAAGCTCATGATAAAGAATATAAAATTTAATTTTAGAAAGATTATAACTTAAATCACATTTTTCTATTACATAATTAAATTAATTTAGTGATACATTGATTATGTCTTGTCTAGTAAACTACTATGATTATTAAAGTTTTTTCGTTATATTTCAAAAACATTTAAAGGACTTTATTTATGAAAAAGAAAGCATGAAGGATAATTAGCAACTATGAATAGACATAAAATTTAATTTAAAATAAATAAGTGGTGTGTTCAACATGTTTTGAAAAAAAATCATATTTGATAGATTGTTGAAAAAATATTTTTTCTAGAATATAAGTCTTTTTAGACTTATAAAAATGACTGAGTGAAAGTAAAAAAAGTTATATTCTATATTTCACATTCATTGAGTCATTTGCTCTTCAATACACCTTGTCTAATTTAGAAAAAATCATGTAACATCTTATCTTGGCAAAATGATCTTCTGGACCCCTGTACTATGTCGGTTTAGTAAGTTGGACAATTCTACTTACATGTTTGTCATCTGGACCCCTGAACCTACTAAAAAATAATATTTCAAACTCTTTGACCGTTGACTTTGCCTATGTGGCATTAAAATGCTTACTGGGACTTGAAGAGTGTAGTCACTCGCCTGGAGTGCGAGTGAGGGTCAATTTTTGGCCAATTTTATATTAAAAAAATTTAAAAATTTTTAAAAAAATATTAAGATTTTTTTTTTTTTAAAAAAGCCTATTTTTTCCTCCATCTTTTTTAATTTGAAAATATTTTTAAAAATAATAAATTTAAAAAAAAAACTTCCCCTCCCCCCATTGCCCCAAACTCCCGCCTTCTCCCCCGCTGCCCCCCACCATTTCCCCAACCTTCTTCCCCCAGCCCCTCTCCCCCATCCCAGCCCCCAAACCCTCTCCACCGATGTCCCACTAGTTCCCCAACAACAAAGAAACTTTCATTCAACCAATTCACAGAAATTTCAAGAATTCTCAACATTGAATTTTAACCAATTCACAAAAATATTCACATTTAATTTCAAGAATTCCAACATTCTTGAATTACCCAAATCACAAGAAATCCCAAGAAAAATAAAAATTAAATCTTTACTTGAATTTCAAGAATTTTCAACTTTCTTGAATTACCCATGTCACACCCCTTTTTTCCCTAAAAGATTAATTTTAAGTTCGAAAGGATTTTATTATCAAAAGTGACAAAAGATGAAAATTTTATTTTGAAAAAAAGATTATTTATATTTTTTTTATTCAGAGTCGCCACTTGACATAATTCGATGTGCCAAGTCACCTTTGAAAAACCCATTTCGAAACGATTTGACTCTAAGAACTGATCCGTGAACAGAGATTCCGGTTAAGGAATTCTGTTGACCGAGGGGAAGGTGTTAGGCACCCCTCGATCCCGTGGTTCGACCACGGTCGTTTGGTGGAGCATATTGGCTAATTTGACACTACGAAATGTATAAACCACACAAAAGCACGCAAAACAATCAAACAACAAACAAAACAATCCAAAATGTAATGTCCAGTCCAATTATACAGTCCAAAAAAAATTAAAAAAAAACGCAAAAAATATAAACCTATGCTAACCTAAACTAATTCTAACTACTCTCCCGTGCTTTACCCGACGCCTCGGGCCTTCACCACGAACATCTTCCAAATACAAGATACCTCGGGGCATTCCCCGGATAAATCAATACAACGTACTTCGGGGCATTCCCCGGCCAAATGATACAATGATCCCAATACAATATAACTAAAAAATATTCAATCACACAACTCAAATATTCCATCAATCCACAATCTGTAAATTCGCCTACCCGACCTACGTTTGCCTATCTGAGCTCGATCACGTTCATGTTTATCCCAAATTGAACAAAATGACAACCGACCAAAATTTAACTTTACAACTTTATCAACCTTTAATTCCACCCCAAATTTCTTTCTTGTGTCAAATTTTCACGATTAACAAACCATTTCAACAACCCATGCTCATTTTCGTACCAAATTCAAACCACACAACAATATCAACGAAATCAGACTATCACAATCAACCAAACACATAATCATAGTCAATGCAACTAATCAAAAAAAAAAAAGAGAACGGGTTAAAGAAATGGACCTCAATAGAACGTTTTATTGATAATAAAGATGTTCAAAAGCCGAAATCCTCGAGCAAGGAACCCCAACAACGAGCAAACCAAATCAATTTTAGAGAGAATCCAACCCGGACAGATTTAAAATCAGTAGAGAAACCTCAAAATGAATAACCCCGGATTGGTATCGAAATCCAACGACAAAACCCGAACTCAATTCTTGACAGCAAAATAAAAAAATCTAAGAACCTCGACTAACCCAGCTCCGGTGAGTCACAGTAACGAAACCCGATGGGAACAAGACTAAGTCGGATGAAACCTCAGCGTTCTCCAATTGAACTTACCTGAAAATCACCGGAAATGAAGGAATCTCGGAGTTGAAACTGGATAGAATAGACGATCGACTGGAAACAAACTTCGGCAAAAAGATCTCCGGAAAACTTGAGAAAACGACCACCAGATCACGCTGGCTTTGCTATTTTTCGCCGGGTCTATGTCGATTACGCCATTTCACTGTTTCTCTCTATTGAGTGCGGGTGTTTAACAGTGATTTTTATGTGTGTGTGTGCATCTATTTTGTGTGGTATGTGGGGTATGGTGGTGAATCGAACGGAAGCAAATGAGGGTCTCCTCCTCCTCTAGTATTTCATGGGTGTGTATGGCAATGGTGAGTGATGTGTGAAGAAGAGGGTCGTCTCGAGGTGTATATGGTTACTGTAGCATGTGTATATGTATGTATTCCAAGGAGAAGAAGAAGCCAAGCCAAAAAATCAATTCTCCGCTCTCCAAATGGTCCCTTTTTGTTTCCTGGAAGTTTTTCTCTTCGACCCCCCCCCCCCTCCTTCCTTTACAATGAAAAATATCTATATATAGTGTAGTCCCCCTCGGTAGTGTATTGTCTTTTTGGACAAGAAAAAGGGGAGGGGGGTGACGTGGGGTAGGGGTATGGGGTGGTGAGGGTGGTTAAGTGAGGGGTGAGTTGTTGTTTTTTAATTGGAGGGGTAAGGGTCAGGTGTCCACTTTTGATTGGGTGGGTTGTTGAAATATTAGAATGAGACAAAGTTTGTTATGACTTGTTATTTGGATAAAAACAAAAAGGGAATAAATAAATAAGTAAAAGATGAGGTGGTTATTCATTTGTTTTTCTTGAAGAAAATTATAAGACGGGATCAAAGTGCGTGATAACGGAGTGAGGATTATTTTCGACGGGACAAAATTACGTGTCTACATCATGCCTCCTTTGAATGTAAACACCGAGTGTTTTCATACAAAGAAGTAGACAACGAAACAAAATTTTATCCCGATCATTATTCGAGGAAAGAAACAGAAAGAAGAAGGACAATTGAGTCTTGACGAACATCTTACCTACCCAAGTTATGAAGGAATCAAGTGACAAGTATCTCAGAGGATTAGAAGGAGATGGACTCTACCGAGTTGGAGAGTCGAGTGAGGTCCCATCGAGGTTCTGGTACGCAGCTCTGCTATTACATCAAAAATAAAAATTATAAGTTAAAACATAAATGAAATTACAAAAATCCTATCTATGCAACTTCTTTTGGACTCTTGACTTGAGTTTCATCACCCTATTCTTCAGGCGGACTCTTGACTTGCAATTTCTTTGCCTTGTTGCTTGACTTTCAACTTCTTCACCTTGTTGTTTGACTTTCAATTTTTCACATTGTTGCTTGACTTTTAACTTCTTCACTTTGTTGCTTGACTTTTCATTTATTCGCCCTGTGCTTCGGGCGGGCTCCTGACTTGCTATTTTTTGACTTTCGATTTCTTCACCTTGTTGCTTGGCTTTCAACTTCCTCACCCTATTCTTCATGCGTGGCTCCTAACTTTCAACATTCATCACCCTGTTCTTCAGGCGGGATCCTGAAATCAAAAATAAAAACTAGAACGAGAATTATCCCAAACAAAGATTATGATAAAGAAAGATTTCATTTTTGAAAGTAACATCCCATTTTCCAGGAGGGTCCTGAACAGAAAGTAAAATCCCATTTTGTAGGGGGTCCTGAACAGAAAGTAAAGTTCCATTTTTCAGGAGGGTCCTGAACAGAAAGTAAAATCTCATTTTTCAGGAGGGTCCTGAACAAAAAGTAAAATCTCATTTTTCAGGAGGGTCCTGAACAGAAAGTAAAATCCCATTTTCCAGGAGGGTCCTGAACAGAAAGTAAAATCCCATTTTCCAGGAGGGTCCTGAACAAAAAGTAAAATCTCATTTTTCAGGAGGGTCCTGAACAGAAAGTAAAATCACAAATGGGTCCTGAACAGAAAGTAAAATCTCATTTTCCAGGAGGGACTTAACAAAAAGTAAAATCCCATTTTCCAGGAGAGTCCTGAAAAGAAAGTAAACTCCCATTTTTCAGGGGGGTCCTGAACAGAAAGTAAAGTCCCATTTTTCGGGAGGGTCCTGAACAGAAAGTAAAATCCCATTTTCCAGGAGGGTCCTGAACAGAAAGTAAAATCCCATTTTCCAGGAGGTTCCTGAACAGAAAGTAAAGTCCCATTTTTCATGAGGGTACTGAACAGAAAGTAAAGTCCCATTTTTCAGGAGGGTCCTGAACAGAAAGTAAAATCTCATTTTCCAGGAGGATCCTGAACAGAAAGTAAAATCCTATTTTGCAAGAGAGTCCTGAACAGAAAGTAAAATCCCATTTTGCAGGAGGGTCCTGAACAGAAAGTAAAGTCCCATTTTGCAGGAGGGTCTTGAACAGAAAGAAAAGTCCCATTTTTCAGGAGGGTCCTGAACAGAAAGTAAAGTCCCATTTTTCAGGAGGGTCCTGAACAGATGTAAATTCCATTTTTCAGGAGGGACCTGAACAGAAAGTAAAGTCATATTTTTCAGGAGGGTCCTGAACAGAAAGTAAAATCCCATTTTTCAGGAGGGTCCAGAACAGAAAGTAAAATCTCATTTTCCAGGAGGGTCTTGAACGGAAAGTAAATTCTCATTTTTCAGGAGGGTCCTGAACGGAAAGTAAAGTCCCATTTTTCAGGAAGGTCCTGAACGAAAAGTAAAGTCCCATTTTTGAGGAGGGTCCTGAATGGAAAGTAAAATCCCATTTTTCAGGAGGGTTCTGAACGGAAAGTAAAGTCCCATTTTTCAGGAGGGTCCTGAACGGAAAGTAAAGTCTCATTTTTCAGGAGGGTCCTGAACAGAAAGTAAAATCCCATTTTTCAAGAGGGTCCTGAACATAAAGTAAATTCCCATTTTTCAGGAGGGTCCTGAATGTAAAGTAAAATCCCATTTTTCAGGAGGGTCCTGAACAAAAAGTAAAATCTCATGTTTCAGGAAGGTCCTGAACAACAGAAAGTAAAGTCCCATTTTTCAGGAGGGTCCTGAACGAAAAGTAAAGTCCCATTTTTCAGGAGGGTCCTGAACAGAAAGAAAAGTCTCAAGATATTCTTTCCCAATGATAGCTGAATTTACTGAATAAAAACTTCGCCCCTGTTTCATCAAAGAAAGAAAAATTATTCAATTAACTTAGTGGTGGTTTGCAGCACTTGGCTTTGCAAGCATCTGCTCCAGTAGATGTTCCTTTCATCGTTGTTTCAAATTGCTGACACTTTCCCCTGTCTTGCTGCATCATTGACCCAGACCAGATCGGGGAAATGCCTTTGACTCAAATACCAAGCTTCTATTTTACCATGCCTCTGAGATGCACCTTTTGACATCTGATATTCCCACGAACCCAGCAACCTGTCGGTTGATAGAATTCCTTTGCTTTGTGTTGAATTACGATCATATTTCTTTCGTGTGCTGGTCCTTGGCTTTTCCTCATACATTTGGAAAGACTGGTAGAAAGTTTTGAAATCCTTTCTCGCTTGTTTTGACACAAACTTGACTTAAAATGTAAAGAAATAATGGTGACTTTTATTTTTGACAAATGACATAAAAAGACAAAAGCATGAATATGTAAATGAAAGAAAAGGGCAATGTCCCTCTTTTTAACAAAGAAGAAAACTTATCTGAAGATGGCAACCAACTCCAATGACTATGACATGCATTTTGGATTAAGCTGCCTGATCTTCCTATCCAAACTTCCCATTTGTTGTTGAGTTTTTGCCTTTGTCGTTGTTGCTTCTTCCAACCCGTTGAACTCATATATCTCATTCAATTGACGACATCTTGAAAGATTTTTGCCAACAAATCTCTTTACTTTTCACCTTTCTTTCAAACTCGCCATCGCCTTACGGTGCCCATGAGGGTTTTCACCAATAAGACTCTCTCATTTTATTTCTCTCAACTCCCATCGACTTATGGTGCCCGTGAGGGTTTTCACCAGTAAGAGTCTCTCATTTTTATTTCTCTCGACTCACCATCGCCTTATGGTGTCCGCGAGGGTTTTCACCAATAAAACTCTCTCATTTTTTATTTCTTTCCTGATTTCTTATGCTGAGGAAGACAAGTAGTACCCACAATGTATCATCATATCCATTGCATGCTTAGCCTTAACATTATCAAAATTGATCTGAAGGACTTTCTTTGGTTGTAACTTGGCTTTTGGATAAGGTTAGAAAAGGATGGCAAGAGGCTTAAACGACACTTGAAGTGGGGGTGGGACTTACAACTTTTGGAATCGACTCAAACAAACATTAACTCATGCCCCAGTTTTTGTTGACTGGGTGACTCTAAAATTTTTATTTGGTTGGACCGAGCCCCGAATGAGGTAGCCTACGTATCTCACTCCCAGGAGAGGAGAATCAGGTCGCACGTAGTTCCATCAGCTTGTTCTTTGTTTTGATATGATTTTTTTTCTTTTTTTTGAACTCTTTCTTTTATTCTTATTTTTCTGACATTTATCTTTGACTCTATTTTGATTCCAAAAGAGGAATATGAAAGAAAAATAAAACTAAGCTCAAACGGGTAAACAAAGGATGACACAATGTTTGGATAGAAAAATAAAATGCCTTTATCATATCAATATTCAAAAATGCAAGTACTAAACATGCAATAAAATCAACAAAGGATAAAATATCATACATAATATCTTTTGACCGCATCAGTATTGATAGTCATTTCTTCCATTTTGCCTTCAATATCTGTCAAATATAAGGCTCCATTGGGCAACACTTTCTTCACAATGAAGGGACCTTGCCAGTTTGGGGACAACTTGCCTTTTGCTTCAACCTGGTGAGGAAGGATACGCTTCAATACCTACTGACCAACTTCAAAATGCCTGGGTCTTACCTTTTTGTTATACGCTCGAGCCATTCTCTTCTGATACAATTGGCCATGACATACCGATGTTAGACTTTTTTCCTCAATCAAACTCAATTGTTCCATTCGGGTTTTGACTCACTCGTCATCATCAATCTCTGCTTCCATAATAACTTGAAGAGAGGGAATTTCAAATTCTGCAGGGATGACTGCTTCTGTCCCATACACCAATAAATATGGAGTTGCCCCTGTTGAAGTGCGAACAGTAGTGTGATAACCTAGCAATGCAAACGACAACTTCTCATGCCATTATCTAGACCCTTGTACTATTTTCTGTAGTATTTTCTTGATATTCTTATTGGCGGCTTCCACAACACCATTAGCCTTCGGACGATATGGAGTAGAATTTTGATGGGCGATCTTAAACCGTTGACACACTTCTTGCATCAAATGACTATTGAGATTAGCAACATTGTCTTTAATGATCATCATAGGAATTCCAAACCTACAAATGATGTTGGCATGAACAAAATCTACTACCGCCTTCTTTGTCACTGACTTGAAAGTTACTACTTCTACCCATTTTATGAAGTAATCAATGGCCACAAAAATGAATCTATGCCCATTTAACGCTTTCGGCTCAATCGGCCTGATCATGTCCATCCCCCAAGCTACGAAAGGCCATGGAGCAGACATTGCGTGTAATTCAGTAGGAGAAGAACGTATCAGATCACCGTGTACCTGACATTGATGACATTTTCAAACAAAACGAATGGAATCCCTCTCCATAGTAAACCAATAATAACCTGCTCTGAGAATCTTCTTAGACAAGATATAACCATTCATATGAGGCCCGCATACTATGGAATGAACTTCAACTATGATTGCCGAAGCTTTTTTTGCATCAACACACCTCAAAAGTCCCAGATCCGGGGTTCTCTTGTATAAGATTCCCTCACTTAAGAAAAAACCACTAGCCAAATGCCTAATAGTCCTCTTTTGATCATTGGTGGCATGTGTTGGGTATTCTCCTGACTGGATGTACTGCTTGATATTAAAGAACCAAGGTTCTCCATCGATCTGTTCTTCAACTACATTACAATAAGCGCGTTGATCGTGACTCTGTATAGGCACTGGATCGATGTAAGCCTTATCAGGGTGTTGGAGCATTGAAGACACAGTGGCAAAAGCATCAGCAATCCCATTGCGAATTCTTGGGATATGCCTAAACTTTACAGACACAAACCGTTGGCATAGATCCTTCAAGCATTGTCAATACGGTATTAGCTTTAAATCTCGTGTCTCCCAATCACCTTGAATTTGATGGACGAGAAAATCTGAATCCCCCAACACTAATAGTTCCTGGACTCCCATATCAACAGCTAGCCTCAAACCCAGAATCCAAGCTTTATATTTCGCCATGTTATTGGTACAATAAAATTGAAGTTACGCTGTTACTGGAAAATGTTACCCCACCTTAGAGATAAGAACTGCACCTATTCCGACTCCTTTCATGTTGACAGCTCCATCGAAGAACAACTTCCAACCTGGATCAACATCTATAACAATTTCATCGACACACAACACTTCTTCATCAGGAAAATATGTCTTTAATGGCTCATACTCTTCATCAATGGGATTATCTGCAAGATGATCTACCAAGACTTGGGCTTTCATGGAGGTTCGAGTCACATATACAATGTCGAACTCAGTAAGCAATATTTGCCACTTTGCCAATTGACCTATAGGCATAGGCTTCTGAAAGATATACTTCAAAGGATCCATGCGGAAGATGAGATAAGTAGTGTAGGACAAGAGATAATGTTTCAACTTCTGTGCTACCCAAGTTAGGGCACAACACGTCCTTTCAAGAAGAGTATACCTGGCCTCATATGTTGTGAACTTTTTGCTAAGATAATAAATAGCTTGCTCCTTTTTTCCTGTGACATCATGTTGACCCAGGACACAACCGAATGAATTGTCCATGACTGATAAATATAAGATGAAAGGCCTACCAGGCTCCGGTGGTACCAACACGGGCGGATTTGACAAGTATATTTTGATTCTATCGAGCGCTTCCTGACATTCTTCAGTTCATTCTACCACAATACTCTTTTTCAGTAACTTAAATATGGGCTCACAAGTGGTTGTGAGTTGAGCAATAAACCTGCTGATGTAGTCCAGTCTGCCAAGTAAACTCATCACCTCTATCCTATTCTTGGGCGGGGGTAAATCCTGAATGTCTTTGATTTTTGAGGGATCCAATTCAATTCCCCGACAGCTGACTACAAACCTCAACAGCTTTCCAGACGGAACTCTAAATACACATTTTGCTAGGTTGAGCTTGAGACTATACCTGCGAAACCTTTCAAAGAACTTTCTTAAATCTTTAACATGGCCAGCCTGACTTTTTGACTTAATAATCACATCATGTACATAGACCTCAATATCCTTATGCATCATATCATAAAACATAGTGGTCATGGCTCTCATGTATGTTGCTCAGCATTCTTCAAACCAAACGGCATCACTCGATAACAATAGGTCCCCTATGGTGTGATAAAAGATGTCTTCTCCGCATCTTCATCATCCATAATGATCTGGTGGTATCCGGCATAGCAATCCACAAAAGAGTCAACCTCATGTTTAGCGCAGTTGTCCAGCAAAATATGGATGTTGGGCAGCAGAAAATCATCCTTCAGACTTGCTCTGTTTAAATCACGATAATCGACACATACTTGAATTTTGCCATCTTTCTTTGGGACAGAAACAACATTGGATAACCACGTAGGATAACGAGCCACTCAAATGACTTTGGCTTCAAGTTGTTTCATGATTTCTTCTTTGATTTTGATACTTACATCAGTTTTAAAATTCCTCAACTTCTGTTTCACAGGGGGGAATGTGGGATAAGTTGGCAATTTATGAGCTACTAATTCAGTGCTTAAACCAGACATATCATCCTAAGACCATGCAAAAACATCTTTATAATCAATTAATACTTAAATCATTCCATATTTTAGCTGCGGCAAAGCATGTACACTGATTTTAGTTTCCCTAACATCTTCTTGATTCCCTAGATTGATTGACTCAGTTTTATTCAAATTAGGATTCGGCTTATCTTCAAACTGTTCCAACTTTTTGCTTATTTCCTCTAGTGCATCTTCTTCATTATATTTCCCCTCTTGATTCATTATATCTTGATTAGTTTAGATTTTAAGATCAGGCTGAAAATTCCGCATGGATGTCATGTCATTAGAATCAGCATAAAGAGAACTGTATAAAGAAAAGGACAAACACGAAATATATTAGACACAAAACAAAAAGGACATTGCATTTCATTAAAAGGAAGGATATGAGGGTTTAAACATAAATGCCAACATAACAAAAATAAACTAAAATCCGAATTACAACCCTGAAATAACTCGAATTAACAGAAAAAAAAACTACCAAAACTCCCTTTTGACGGGGAGAGGAGTGACTTCCCAATTGTTGAGCCGAACAATTGGACCTATGAATTGCACGTCTGCCTTACTGGTACCTTCTCCTGCTTCAACCATGGCAACTTCGATCAAAAGGTTTTGGAAGTCATCAACCAATTTAGCTCCAAACTTTATAGGTGCCACGACACTGCCCTTGATGAATGACTTACTGAGTAGGGGCACTGGGCGAGGGAGTGACCATGTTTTATTTTTTCTTCCCTTTGCCTTCTTCATATCTTCAGCCGTAGGTTCAAATCCCAAACCAAAAGTGCCCATGTTCTTATTCGGACATATGGGACGAACCATACCGTGCAAAGACAATCCCAAACCCCTTCCTAGATCGAATCCATATTTTAACATTTCATTTATCATCATGACAGAAACGGGAGACAATTTTGGCCCTAGAATAACCTGTCCTTCAACGATACGATTCACCGACACTGTATCAAAAGTTTGATAGACAAATATCTCCTCTACATTATTTTCTTCAATAAGGGACAAGGGAGAATCTTTGTAGGCGGACAAATCCCCTTCACCATGAATAACCACTTCTTGCCTGTCATGCTCAAACTTGATCATTTGGTGCAATGTAGATGCAACCGCCTTGACCTTGTGGATCCACGGTCTTCCTAATAACAGCTTGTAAGAGGAGTCTATTTCCAACACTTGAAACTCTATGGCGAACTCAACCGGCCCTATAATCAACATTAGTTCTATTTCGTCAATGGAGTTTGATTTTTCACAATCGAAAGCCCTGACACATATATTGTTGGGATTGATTCTCTCAATATCAATATTCAACTTTTGTAAAGTAGAAATAGGAATGATATTTGCACCTGAACCTCCATCAATCATGACATGAGTGACATAGAAATCTTTGCATTTCACTGTAATGTAAGGACCCCGGTTATGCCCCGTACCTTCAACATATAATTCATCATCAGAGAAGCTGATCCGATTGACCTTAAAGATTTTTCCAACCATTTTCTCAAGCTGATTTACTGTAATCTCCCTTGGAACATATGCTTTATTTAATACCTTCAATATAATATCACGATATTCCTTGGAATGCAACAACAAAGATAAGAGGGAAATTTGAGCAGGGGTTTTCTTCAACTGATCTATTATTGAATACTCTGGCAACCTCATCTTTTTCAAAAATTCTTCGGCTTCTTCTTCGGTGACAGGCTTTTTGATAGATGAATGTCCACTCGCAATTGTCTTGGACTTTCTTAAACTTTCAGGCACGAAGAATCTTCTTGACTGAGTCAAACCCCCTACCTTATCTACATCTTCTACTACTTCATTCCCCTGATAGGTTATCACAGTCCGTTCATAGTTCCAGGGAACCTTTTTCATATCAACTATCGGAGGTTGAGTCACCAGTTTGATGATAATAGGGGCCGCAAGTGATCCTTTCATTGTCAATATAGGCTTACACGGAGCTCCTATCACCGTCAACTTAGGTTTGTCTTGACTTAAACCAACGACTGCTCCGACTCCTTTCACTGTGATCACGGGTTTCTTTATGCTTTCTTGGACTTTAGCTTTTCCCATTCCTTCCTGGCTTAATGACATTTCTTTCAACGAATCTCCCACATTCACTAATTTTTCCTCATTGGTATGTATTCTGATAATAGGCTTATAACACCTTGACGACTCTTTCCCATCATATATCAGTTCTAACATATTAGTTTCAGCATGGGTTGGCAATGAATTCTGGTTAATGTTTGGAACCTTCGAGGCCTGGACCAGCATCTGATTTGTGTCAGTTAAATCTTGGACAGCTCTCTTCAAATGCCATCATTTCTCGATACTGTGCTCCGGCATGTCAGAACAATACACACACCTTAACAAATAATCAAGATTTCTCGGAGGTGGATTCGAAAACCTTCCTTGAATTGGGATTAAGACCTTCATCTTTCTCAACCTACAAACAAGCTAGCATATGACTCTCCAAGAGGTGTAAACTGGTTTTTGACCGCCTTCTCTTTCTTGTACTCGGGCCTAGGTTAGAAACTGGGTTTGGAGGGGTTTTGGTAATTTGGTGAAGCTGATAGACGATTTTGTGGAGCTTACGTCCGCCATTGCGGGTAAGAAGGGGTTTGGGCATATGGATGCGCGCTATATACTGGGTACATGGGTAGTGTAATGGAATATGATGTATTTTGTGGAGGGTAGTAATGGTGGGGAGGGATATATGGAGCTTGGGCCTGGGATTGGGGATAGGGGTGAGACGGTCTTTTGGGATAGGAATGGGTTTCCAGCTACAATAGTCGTCACGTCCTCTTTCTTCTTTTTACCTCCAAATGCGCCAGATCCACCTTGAATCGCTTGTGTGGTGGCTTTCAATGTGGCAAAACTCACTATTCGGACGGTCTTGATTCCGTCCTCTATCATCTCTCCCATTTTGAGGACTTTAATAAAAGAATTTCTGATTGCCGGAAGTAAATATTGAAAATAGGTCTCATCCTGTGCCTGAATGAAGACCTCTACCAGCTTACTCTCCTTCATTGAAGGTTTTACCCTTGCGTCCTGTTCATGCTATCTTACTGCATATTCCCGAAAGCCTTCAGTACTTTTCTTCTTCATGTTGACCAGGGATTTCTCATTAGGAACCAGATCGACGTTATATTGAAAATATTGCACAAATTCATTAGCTAAGTCATCCCAGTTGTTCCAATTGTTAATATCCTGATCGACGAACCATTCTGAAGCCAGACCGAAAAGACTCTCACCAAAAAAATCCATAAACAACTCTTCTCTCCCCCCCGCAACCCTCAATTGATTGCAATAACATCTCAAATGCGCCACGGGATCGTTGTGCCACGCGTATTTCTCAAACTTGGGCATTTTAAAACCAAGGAGGAGGTTAATGTCTGGGAACATGCAAAGATCTTTATAGGCAATACTCTTATAACCTCTGACTCCCTGCAAATTCCTCATAGCCTGTTCTAAACTCTTCAAATTTCGTGCCATGACTTCGTGTTCCTCTGTTGCAGCAGGCTTCTCTATATCAAATGGAAACACGGGTGGCTGAGTGTATCCATACAGTTCATTCATCTTCAAAGTGGGCTTCGGGGAACAATACTGATTCTCCAAAATTTTAAACAATGGTTCACTGGAAGACCAAGGAAGTACCATTGTCGGACGCACAATATAGGTGGGAGCTTCGGGCGATGGCGAAGCCACGAACACAGGCGCTGCCGGTGGCGCCGGCTGAGTCATGGTCCTTGGTTGAGGAACTGCCAGGGGCACACTAGAAGTGCCAGGGTAATATTGCTGTGGAGTGAATCTTGGTGCGTACTCCGGTGACTTAATGGGAACAAAGAATTATGCCTGAGAGAGCGGTGGGCAATTGGGGATATTCCCAAGATCTTCAGGAAGTGGAGGAGGAGGCATGCCACTAGCCCATGCTCGGTGCAGATCTATCAATTGTTGTCTAAGTCTCAATACCTCATCATTGTGTTCTGAACTTTCTTCCCTGGGATCCTGATCTGGGTCAATGAGTGAATTTTCAATCTCCCTACTAGCCATGGCAAGCTTCGCTTTTGATCTCGTGAAGTACGAATGACTAGCCAGAGTGCTACAAACCAACCACTTATCTGAAAGAACATGCTCATCAAAGACAAAACCCATTAAGATTAGGTCAGGCAACAAGCATAGAAATCACATTGTATACATCCTAGGTTTATACACATTTCTACCGACCTTTGAGGGTAATGAGGCCATTTTAACATCATCCCGATTTCCCCATTACATTATCACACCTCGTTTTTTCTGCTTTTTACCTTCACTTCTCTCTTCTTTTGCATCAGTCCCTTCTCTTCCTCTTTTCTTCTCGTATTGCTCTTTCTTTCTTTTCTGCTCTCACGATCTTATTTCCTTTTATCATTCTTTATGTCTTTTGTTTTTCTTTAAAAGAGGAAAATTGGGGAAAATCAAAGAAACAAAATGATTAGATCGAACCCAAAAGTAGGTTGCCTACGTATCATATTATACATGAATCAGATCTTGCGTAGTTCGGGCAATGCATGCATAAACACCACAAAGTTGAAGATTTTTTTATTTTTTTTTAGAACGAACACACAAAAGGAAACAATTCCGCAACTTCACTACATTTTATAAAAGAGATAATTAAAACAAACTTCGAGTTTAAGAAATCTTAAAAAATGATCAACAAAGACTAAACAACATTCTAGACCCATAAGATAACATGCGTAATACTCCTAGTAAAGACTCTTAATATTTAAAACAAACTTGACCCCGACTGAACAAAGACACAACAATACAAGGACAGAAAATAAAGGACTCAAACTAAATAAAAGATAAGAGTTGCTCCTTCATATTGGTGCGCTGTGGGATGACCCTGGTTGAGATGGACCTGTCTGTGAAGTTCTCTTTCTCCCATTCAAACTCTGTAGCATATCCTGCAAAGACACCTACCTTGATATTTGGGAAGAAGTTTCTAGCACGTATCCCCACCTCATGGAGAGTGTACCTGGAGAGATTGTTCTAATACTTTTCTACAGTCTTGAGCAAATCTGATAACTGAACTCTCAGTGTCTCCACTTTGTCCCCCGCACTTTCATCCTGACTATCATCTACAATGCATTCTTCATGTATTCTTCCTCTAAGTTGCAAGGGTAATGGCCTACTAATACCCCGAGGTATGGTTTGCATCCAGATCTCATATCTTTGAGTGTACCCTGGATTATCCAGACCTACTTTGAGAGTATCCACACCTAGCTTTATTGCGTGATTCCAGAATTCTTCGTATTTACTTCTGCCTAAGGCTTGATCCTTAAAATGCTCGACATTTTTCAGAAGGTCCATTACCGGTGAAACGTCCTGCAGTTTACCCAACTGGCGCATTACCCTAAAGAAAGAGTACGGTCTGGTGCAATTAATTCCTAACAATACCAAAAGAGGTTGCATCTGAAACCACACAAGATTATTTTTGGACGAAACCAGAAATAGGTCCACAAAATGTTGTCTTCAGTTCTTGACTCAAGAAATTCAATCCAAGTATCAATCCCTATCGGCAGCGAGAACTTATCAAAACGCATTATCTGATTCATGGCGTTCACTCGCTCAGGCATACAACGATCAATCATATCCAACCTAATCAAAGAAGGCTCATGCAAGTGATCCATCACCCACAATTGTAATATCAGGTTACTTCTCTCAAAGAATCTCATCCCGCCCTTCACCTCGGTTAAAGCTTTATATATTTCTGCCAAGATCATAGAAACGAGTGTGAATGTTTCCCCTAGATTTTCATGAAATAAGGCTATCACTACAGTCTGCAAGCAAGTATTAACCCGTCTTTCTTCAAATGGGAAGACCAAAATGCCCAACAAGGCGAGAGTGAAGATTTCCAGACGACGTTTCTCCCAATTCTCCTTGGTTGTATAGAACTCATCCCAAAAGCAACCAAAATTGTCTGAAGGCCCAAACCGAGCATACAAATAATCAAAGGAAACCCAAGATTAGTTAAGGCACGTCAAGTGGTTATTGGCCTTTAAACCATAACCATGAAGAAACCGTGTGGGAGAATGAGTCCGTGCCCGAATCATTGTTTTCTTAATGTAAGGCAACTTAAAGAAACAAGATATCTCTGCCAGAGTAGGCGTCATTTCAAAATTTCCAAACCTAAACACCAAACAGCTTGGATCCCAAAAAGTTGATATAGCCTCGCTCAGGTCTGGGCGGGGCGTAAGATCTAGGAGGGAAGTGAGAGTGCCTAACTTTTTTGCCAACCCCTGCTGCTCGACGTAGTTAAACGTGCCCCACCATTTGATTAACTTTTTGGGCACCTTGCCAACCATCCGGACTCTGGAATTTGTGGACAGATCTATCCTGTAGTAACACATAAGACATTATCTCAAAAATTTGACAGGAACGAAAGATTCCCAACCCTTGGGAATTTGACGCAAACATATGTTGAAGGGACAGACCACTTTATGACTCCAATTCGCCGAACAGTATCACTGAATAAAATCAGCCTACTTGGCTAAGACCTGCTAACAGAACTGAATTACGAGGCGAAAGACCTAGGCTAAGGCTAAAACAAAGGCAAAAATAAAGATTACCGAACCCACCGAGGGTTACCTACATATTCCGCCCCTAGGGACGAGAATCAGGTAGGCGTAGTTCGTCCAGATTGAACAATTAAAGATTAAAACAAACTAAGACTTAACTTGAGAAACGCGATTACAGACGGACAATGAGAAATAAAATCTTTTTGGATTTTTTAATTAGACACTTCACATAACATTGACATAAAAAACTATGAAAGAAAAATCTTTTTGGTTTTTTTAAGAACATGAGTGTGAAAGGTAAAAAAACTTTTTGAATTTTTGGACTGTGAAAAAAAGCCATAAAGAACTCTAAAACTACGAAACTTTTTTGTTTCACTCTTTTCGACTCACCTTTTTCTATTTTTTTCAACATTTCTTGCCTACACACTTTATTTCTAACACATGTTTTTCCCAATTCAGCCCATCAAATGACCCCATTACCCTCAAAGATGCAATATTTAGCACGTAGGGATGTGTCAAAGGTGAGCCTCCTACAAAGGACCAAATGGGCCCCACTAGGTCTCAATATGATGAACATAAGTATGACCTAAAGGCTGACCTACGCTGGAGTTTACTAACAAGGTTGTTCGGGGGAGCGTATGGTCGATAGTGGCTGCTTTAGCTGTCTACCTACTCCATACCAGCTAACGGTTCCCTCCTAAGATAAGGGTGACTCAACTATAGGTCATGTACAAAGCGTGTACTACGGACTTGTTGCAGAAAAAATGACTCGGGTTATGCACATGATGTCAGATAGAAAGCGGTACCACATAAATAAAAACCGTAAACAAAGAGCACAAAAACGCACAACAATAACACAAACAATAATCACAAACAAAATGTCTATACACCTATAGTGTCAAACTAAGCCGATACGACTCTAAAAAAAGCTCGAATTCTAAAAAGGTCCATCTCAGCAGAGTCGCCAGAGCTGTCACACCACTTTTTTTTCGTAAAAGATTAATTTTAATTTCGAAAGGGTTTTATTATCAAAAGTGACAAAAGATGAAAATTTTGTTTCGAAAAAATGATTATTTACATCTTTTATTCAGAGTCCCCACTTGACATAATCTGGTATGCCAAGTCACCTTTGAAAAATTCATTTTGAAACGGTTTGACTCTAAGAACTGATCCGCGAACAGAGATTCCGGTTAAGAAATTCTATTGACCGAGGAGAAGGTGTTAGGCACCCCTCGATCACGTGGTTTGACCACGGTCGTTTGGTGGAGCATATTGGCTAATTTGACACTACGAAATGTATAAACCACACAAAAGCACGCAAAACAATCAAACAACAAACAAAACAATCCAAAATATAATGTCCAGTCCAATTATACAATCCCAAAAAATATATATATAAACCTACGCTAACCTAAATTAATTCTAACTACGCTCCCGTGCTTTACCCGACGCCTCGGGCCTTCACCACGAGCATCTTCTAAATACAAGATACCTCGGGGCATTTTTCGGATAAATCAATACAACGTACTTCGGGGCATTCCCCGGCCAAATGATACAATGATCCCAATACAATATAACTAAAAAGCATTCAATCACACAACTTAAATATTGCATCAATTCACAATCCGTAAATTCGCCTACCCGACCTACGTTTGCCTATCTGAGCTCGATCACGTTCATGTTTATCCCGAATTGAACAAAATGACAACCGATCAAAATTTAACTCCGCAACTTTTATCAACCTTTAATTCCACCCCAAATTTCTTTCTTGTGTCAAATTTCCACGATTAACAAACCATTTCAACAACCCATGCTCATTTTTGTAACAAATTCAAACTACACAACAATATCAACGAAATCAGACTATCATAATCAACCAAACACATAATCATAGTCAATACAACCAATCAAAAATAAAGAAGAGAACGGGTTAAAGAAATGGACCTCAATAGAATGTTTTATTGATAATAAAGAAGTCCGAAAGCCGAAATCCTCGAGCAAGGAACCCCAACAACGAGCGAACCAAACCAGTTTTAGAGAGAATCCAACTCGGACAGATTTAAAATCAGTAGAGAAACCTCAAAATGAATAACCCTGGATTGGTATCGAAATCCAACGACAAAATCCGAACTCAATTCTTGACAGCAAAACAAAAAAAAGCTAAGAACCTCAATGAACCCAGCTCCGGTGAGTCATAGTAACGAAACCCGATGGGAACAAGACGAAGTCGGATGAAACCTCAGCGTTATCCGATCTAACTTACCTGAAAATCATCGAAAATAAAGAAATCTCAGAGTTTTGAGACTGGATAGAACAGACGATTGACTGTAAACAAACTCCGGCAAAAAGGTCACCGGAAAACTCGAGAAAACGACCACCAGATCGCGCTGGCTTTGCTATTTTTCATCGGGTCTGCATCGATCACGCCGTTTCACTGTTTCTCTCTACTGAGTGCGGGTGTTTATCAGTGATTTTTGTGTGTATGTGCATCTACTTTGTGTGGTATGTGGGGTATGGTGGTGAATCGAAGGGAAGTAGATGAGGGTCTCCTCCTCCTCTAGTATTTCATGGGTGTGTATGGCAGTGGTGAGTGATGTGTGAAGAAGAGGGTCGTCTCAAGGTGTATATGGTTACTGTAGCGTGTGTATATGTATGTATTCCAAGGAGAAGAAGAAGCCAAGCCAAAAAATTAATTCTCCGCTCTCCAAATGGTCCCTTTTTATTTCCTGGAAGTTTTTCTCTTCGACCCCCCTTCCTTTACAGTAAAAAATATCTATATATCGTGTAGTCCCCCTAGGTAGTGTATTGTCTTTTTGGACAAGAAAAAGGGGAAGGGGTGACGTGGGGTAGGGGTATGGGGTGGTGAAGGCGGTTAGGTGAGGGGTGAGTTGTTGTTTTTTAATTGGAGGGGTAAGGGTCAGGTGTCCATTTTTTATTGGGTGGGTTGTTGGAATATTAGAATGAGACAAAGTTTGTTATGACTTGTTATTTGGATAAAAACAAAAAGGGAATAAATAAATAAGTAAAAGATGAGGTGGTTATTCATTTGTTTTTCTTGAAGAAAATTATAAGACGTGATCAAAGTGCGTGATAACGGAGTGAGGATTATTTTCGACGGGACAAAATTACGTGTCTACAACCCAAATCACAAAAAAATCATAAAAATTGAGTTTTTACATTAAATTTCAAGAATTTCAAACTTTCTTGAATTACCCAAATCACAAAAAGTCTAAAGAAAGCATAAAAATTCAAGTTTCTTGAATCACCCAAATCACAAAAATCTTTAAAAAATTCTTTTTTTCATACTTAAATTTTTCGCCCCTCACTTTTTATTTTTTTCGTAGAGTAAAAAGAATAAGTAGATGAAGATGATAAAGGAAAAGAAGAATGAGAAGAGGAGGAAGAAGAAGAAGAAGAAGAAGAAGAAGAAGAAGAAGAAGAAGAAGAAGAAGAAGAAGAAGAAGAAGAAGAAGAAAAGAAATTGAGAAAGAAAGAAGGCAACCAAGAAAGAAAAAGGGGAAGAGAGAGAAAGAGGAGGGGTTGTTTATTTTTTTTATTTTATTATTTAATATTTTTTATATAAAAAATGACGTGGAAGATGTGACAGTTGACGTGGCAGCTGACGTGGCGAGAGATTATTACACTCACCAAAAAAGTATTTAAAATATTGTTTTTTAGTGGGTTCAAGGGTCCAGATGACAAACATGTAAGTAGACGTGTCCAACTTACAAAACCGACATAGTACAAGGGTCCAGAAGGTCATTTTGCCTCTTATCTTTATTAAACTATATAAAAACTTCTACCTTTTTTATTAATTACCTAAATCTCTTTTTTAAACAGTCGGATACATCCACAAATCCATAAATTTTTGAATATATAATTTAATTATGTATCTCTCTTTGATCTAGTTAATGTATTATGTATCCCCGTCAAATAGTTTCACAAATGAATGTATCTCACTAATCAAAATCATGTATCTCAACTTCAAAATTATGTATTCGGATGCTAATTATATATCCGAGCAAAAATGGAGCAATTAATTGTTACATTCTTAAGTTCTATCTCAACTTCAAAGTTCTGTACGTGGATGCTAATTATGTATCCAAAAATTACAAAATAAGAGATTATTTGTAATTTAGCAAAGAGTAAGGATAGAGAGTAATTATGGGTAAACTTATTGGGATTTATGTAAGTTTTATTAAAATTTATAGATATTCTTTAAACTACGGTTCAACTCTTGCTTCTTTGTTTGTGTGATAGCAATTTGAAGTTATGTACGTGGATGCTAATTATGTATCCAAAAATTACAAAATAAGAGATTATTTGTAATTTAGCAAAGAGTATGGATAGGGAGTAATTATGGGTAAACTTATTGGGATTTATGTAAATTTTATTAAAATTTATAGATATTCTTTAAACTAAGGTTCAACTCTTGCTTCTTTGTTTGTGTTATAGCAATTTGATATTTTGTAAGGAGTTATAAAATATTAAAGTATTAAATAGTATATGACGGTTAATGGATAATATTTTTCTTTATTTATATATTAGATTTTTTAAAAAGAAAAATTAAACAAATATGTACAAGAAAGCTTTTCTAATTTTATTTTACTGATTTTTTGTTAGATTATAATCTCTAATGATTCAAATTGATCTTTATCATAAACTGTTTGGAGATCAAATGCATTTTCTATACCAATTTTAATATAGTTATTTATTAAGTAAATTTTATATTGAAAGTGCACACACGTAAAATTAGATTCATTAACTATATTCTAAAAATTTATTATCAATTGGAATGGAATAACTATAATTTACGTTGACACCTTTTAAAAGTATTTAACAATGAGAGTATTAATTGTCTTTACTCTTCTAACAAAACTTAATTCCGCCTTAAATAAAATCTTTGTTCATTACTTATGTTTGTCTGCATATACACCATAAATTATAAGAGGAAAAAATAATAAATTTTATATCTAATCGACATATAAAATTTTAAAATATCAAACTTTAAATAACATCAATAACCTATAAATAATATCATAAGAATAATATTTTATTTTGATAACTAAATCTATATTAAGATGTAAATTGAATGACAAAATTATTATTTATGTGTTTATAATAAATTCTCAAGTAAATTATGTTTAATTAAATCGGTATTTTAAAATTAGATATTCAAAAGTATATGAAAATTTGAAGTTAGTGTGTCTTTTTTTAAAATATTGTTAAGGTTCATAATTTTATCAATGAAAATTGAAATGTGACAAATAATTAAGATGAGAAAAATAATATAATAAAAACAACAAAGAGATATTGACCAATTACAAAGATCCATATGTGAATTATTAAAAAGAAAATCATGGTAAAGTAATAGCCGCATGTAAGATTTGACACCATTAATTTGTGATGTGAGGACTACCAAAAATTTTTATTCTCTCTCTCTCTCTCTCTCTCTCTATATATATATATATATATATATATATATATATATATATATTGTTGTGAAAGAACAAGTGGTTTCCCATGTGGGGCCACTTACTGTAGATTGTATATTTCTCCAAGACTTACTGTTGATTGCCTATTTCTCCAAGGCATTTAATGCCTATATAATACCTCTTACTTCACATGTAAAAGAACACAATCAATAAACTACTTCTAAATTATTTTTTCTATTCTCTTCCTTATACATATATTTGAATATCTTTCTCTTTCTCTTTCTTTTCTTTTAATAAATTTTATTATTCGGTCTTTATATTACAACACGTTATCAACACGAGATCCTTTATAAGGTACGTATTTATTACGTAATTATTTGTTTTCAGATTCTAAACACACACAAAATAAAATATAAATTTCTAAAGGAAACTAAATTTTGATAATAATCTATTAACAATATATGATTCTATTTAAATTTATTTGAGATGGTTATTTATTCTTGAAAATATCATTATAACTAACTTATTAATCTTTTTTGATTTTCACTATGTCAAATTTATCGAAACTTGAGTTTGTGGCACTCAACATGACCGGAAAGAATTATTTATCATGGGTCCTTGATGCTGAAATTCACCTTGTCGATAGAGGTCTTGGGGATACTATTAAACAAGAAAATAACGCATCAAGTCAAGATAAGGTAAAAACTATGATTTTTCTTCGTCATCACCTCCATAGAGGATTAAAACTGAATATTTAACTGTGAAAGATCCACTTGAATTATGGACCAACTTGAAGGACCGATATCACCACCTAAAATTGACGGTATTACCGAAAGCTAAATATGACTGGATACACCTTCGATTTCAAGATTTTAAAACCGTAGTTGAGTATAATTCTGCTATTCATAAAGTAAGTTCAATATTAAGATTATGTGGAGAAACCATCACTGATAAGGACTTACTAGAGAAAACTTTTTCCACTTTTCATGCTTTTAATGTATTGCTACAACAACAATATTGTGAAAAGGAATTTACGAAATATTCTTAATTGATTACATGTCTACCTGTGGTAGAGCAGAATAATACTTTGTAAATGAAAAATCATGAAGCTCGTCTCACTGGACCAGCTCCATTCCCTGAAGAGAATGTTGTAGCAGCAAATGATCAACCTGAAATAAGGTAAAATTATTATCGTGGTAGTGGTCGAGGCCATGGTCGTGGACGTGGACGAGGACGTGGTAGATGACGAAATAATTATCGTCATAATGGTGGAAATAAACATGAGAACAATAAAGGTTCTTAAAATAATCCTTCAAAGGGTTAAGTTAATATTTATCACCGATTTAGTATGAAAGGTCATTGACACGTGTTTGTCGTACGCCTGATCATTTTTTCAAACATTATCAAACTTTTCTTAAAAGAAAAGAAAATGATGTGGAAACACACTTGACCTTTAGAGGTGATGATGATGAAGCAACTCCATCAAATACATATAATGATATTATGGCAAACCTTTCTTACAAAGATGATGACTTTAAGGATCTCTCAAATATTAGTCATTTGAGAGATAAAGATTTCTATGAGGATATTGATTGAAGAACTGATTACCTTATTGGAGAATAAAATATAAAGAAAGTTATTATTTTCTTTTGTTTGCAATTATGTTTTTTCTATTTTATTAATATACTATGTATTTCTAACTTCTACATTTCTAATGCAATTTCTTATGTTAGTTTTTCAAATTTGTTATAGTATGTTTTTCTTTTTGAAGAATATGGAAATCCCCCAATCATCAGTTGGATCCAAAATCAATTGCAATGATATATGTCTTATAGATAGTGCTACCACACACACTATTTTAAAAGATAAGAAATATTTCTCTTATTTGGTGATGAAAGAAGCCAATGTTAATACTATATCTGGTAGTACAAGATTAATTGAAGGCTCCTGAAAAGCTAACTTATTACTTACCAGAGGAACAAATTTGATAATTGATGAAACATTATATTGTAGTAAGTCTCAAAGAAACTTATTAAGTTTCAAAGACATTCGCCAAAATGGCTATCATATTGAGACTGCAAATGATGAAAATATTGAATATCTTTATATTACTACAATAATATTGGGTAACAAATATATACTTGAAAAATTACCCGCTTTTTTTTCCGTCTTATACTACACAATGTTAGCACTGTTGAAACACATGCCATAGTAAATCAGAAGTTAAATAATTCAAATAATTTTATTATTTGGCATGACCGATTGGTCCATCCTAGTTCTAATATGATGCGCAAAATAATTGAGAATTCTTATGGACACTCATTGAAGAACCGAAAGATTCTTCAATTTAAAGAATTCTCTTGTGCTGCATGTTCTCAAGGCAAATTAATTACTAGATCATCAACAATTAAAGTGAAAATTGAATTCCCTGCATTTCTGAAACGTATACAGGATGATATATGTGGGCTCATTCACCCTTCATATGGACCATTTAAGTACTATATGATTTTAATAGATGCATCTACAAGATGGTCACATGT
The DNA here is from genome assembly GCA_030864215.1 of Capsicum pubescens. Taxonomy (NCBI): domain Eukaryota; kingdom Viridiplantae; phylum Streptophyta; class Magnoliopsida; order Solanales; family Solanaceae; genus Capsicum; species Capsicum pubescens. Next base: position 349,217,457 of record CM061538.1, on the reverse strand, counting down.
ACGTTTATTATCAACTCGTAATTTGGCATTTACGAGATTACTTGCTCAAATAATAAAGTTAAGAGCACAATTTTCAGATTATACAATAAAGATAATTCGTCTTAATAATGCGGGTGAAATTACATCTCAGGCTTTTAATGATTATTGTATATCAACTGGATAACAATTGAACATCCGGTTGTACATGTTCATACTTAAAATGGTCTAGCAGAATCATTGATTAAACGCCTCCAATTAATTACTAGACCAATGCTTATGAGAACAAAACTTCCCATTTCGATATGGGGTCATGTTATTTTGCATGCAACAACTCTTGTGCGGATAACGCCTACAAGTTATCATAAAGTCTCCCCATTACACTTGATTTTTGGTCAAGAACCAAATATTTCTCATCTAAGTGTTTTTGGATGTGCGGTATATGTTCCAATTGCTCCACCACAACTCACAAAAATAGGTCCTCAAAGAAGGTTGGGAATATATGTTGGGTAGGAATCTCCTTCTATTATAAAATATTTGGAACTTATGACTGGAAATTTATTTACGGCAAAATTTGTTGATTGTCATTTTGATGAAACAATATATCCAACATTAGGGGGGGGGGAGAAAATAAGCAGTTGAAAAAGAAAATAGACTAAAATGCATCATCATTATCTCACTTAGATCCTTATACAAATAAATGTGAACTAGAAGTTCAAAAGATAATTCATTTGTAAAATATTGCAAATCAACTGTCAGATGCATTCAAGAGTTACAAAATGTCACATCCTAGCTGCTAATGCTTCCATTCGAGTTGATGTCCCGGTAGGACAATTGACTACTGCAAATGAGTCTAAACCACACTTAAAACGTGGTAGACCAATCAATTCCAAAGATAAAAATCCTCGAAAAAAGAAGAGGAACAAATAATCATAATATGGAGGAAGCTACTCAATGAGAGCAGCAAGACATAACAATTGATAAAACCTCAGAAGAGGCTCAGGTACCTAAAAATAATAAAAATAGAGAGATCTCAGTCAGTTATATCTCATCAAGAAAAATATGGAATCAAAATGATATAATTATCGACAATATGATTGCTTATAATGTTGTAAAATAAATAATGCAACAAGATGAGGATCTTGAACCAAAATCTATCGAAGAATGTAGACAGAGAAATGATTGGCCAAAATGAAAAGATGCAATTAAGATTGAATTGGTTTCGCTTGAAAAGCGCGAAGTTTTTGGACCTATAGTCCAAACACCTGAAGGTATAAAGCCAGTGGGGTACAAATGGGTTTTTGTGCGAAAACGAAATGAGAAAAATGAAGTTGTAAAATATAAAGCACGACTTGTGGCACAGGAATTTTCGCAAAGACCTGGCATTGATTATATGGAGATATATTCTCCGGTGGTGGATGCAATCACCTTCAGGTATTTTATTAATTTGGCAGTTCATGAAAAACTTGATATACATCTGATGGACGTCGTCACGACCTATTTATATGGCTCATTAGACAGTGATATTTATATGAAAATTCAAAATGCCTGATACGTATAAAAATTCTTGAGAAAATTTTTCAATCAAGCTTCAAAAATCCTTATACGAATTAAAACAATCAGGACATATGTCGTATAATCACCTTAGCAAATACCTATTAAAAGAAGGGTATAAAAATGACCCAATCTATCCTTGTGTTTTTATTAAAAGGTCTGAACCTGAATTTGTAATAATAGTTGTATATGTTGATGACTTGAATATCATTGGAACTCTTGAATATCTTCCAAAGACAGTAGAATATTTAAAAAAGAATTTGAAATGAAAGACCACGGAAAGACAAAATTTTATCTTGGTCTACAAATTGAACATTTTACAAATGGAGTTTTTGTCCATCAATCCACATATACTGAAAATATTTTAAAGAGATTTTATATGGATAAAGCACATTCATTAAGTGCCCCGATGGTTGTGTGATCACTTGATAATAATAAAGATCTATTTCGACCTCCTGAAAATGATGAACAACTTGTTGGTGCTGAAATACCATATCTTAGTGCAATTGAGGCATTAATGTATCTTGCTAGTAACTACGACCAGATATATCTTTTGCTGTAAATTTGTTAGCAAGATTTAGTTTTTTCCAAACATGAAAACATTGGAATGGTATTAAGCATATATTCAGATACCTCCGAGAAACTATTGATATGGGACTATTTTATTCAAATGAATATGATTCACAATTAATTGGTTATGTAGATGCAAAATATTTGTCTGACCCACATAAAGGTCAATCTCAGACAAGTTATTTGTTTACATGTAGAGGTACAGCTATATCATGGCGTTCAACAAAACAAACCATGCTTGCTACATCTTCAAATCATGCAGAGATAATAGTCATTCATAAAACAAGTTGAGAATACGTCTGGTTAAGGTCAATAACTCAACACATCCAGAAAACATGTGGCCTTACTTTGAAAAATAATATTTCAACAATACTGTATGAAGACAATACCGCATGCATAACTCAATTAAGAGGAAGATACATCAAAGGAGACAGAATAAAACACATTTCACCAAAACTATTTTTTACTGATGATCTTCAAAAGACGGGTGAAATAGAAGTTTAACAAGTTCGTTCAAGCGATAATCTAGCAGATATGTTCACTAAAGCATTGCCAACATCAATCTTTGAGAAGTTGAGATACAATATTGGGATGCACCGTCTCCTAGATATTAAGTAATGCTTTTATCAGGGGGAGTAAATACGCGCTGCACTTTTTTTTCCTTAACCAAGGTTTTATTCCACTGGGCTTTTCTGGTAAGGTTTTTAATGAGGTAGCAAACAATGCGTATTACAAACAACTATGTACATCCTATTCTTTTTTTTTGTACATGAGAATTCAACGGGGAGTGTTGTGAAAGAACAAGTGGTTTCTCATGTGGGACCACTTACTGTAGATTGTATGTTTCTCCAAGGCTTACTGTTGATTTCCTATTTCTCCAAGGAATTTAATGCCTATATAATACCCCTTACTTCACATGTAAAAGAACAAAATCAATAAACTACTTCTAAATTACTTTTTCTATTCTCTTCCTTATACATATACTTGAATATCTTTCTATTTCTCTTTTTTTTTCTTTTAATAAGTTTTATTATTTGAATATCGTATATATATATATATGGTGCAAATGAATCTTTTGTATGTTGTCCCTATCTATTGTCACAAAGTTACAATCTTCCAAAGTATCCAACACCTCTTGATATTAAATGGAAAAACAAAATTGCCTATAATTAAAGGTTCTTGATTTAGAGGCTAGAACACTTTGGTGAAATGCAAATATATACTTTCTACAATAGAAATGATAAGAAAAAAATATGACTTGATCTACAAGCGCAGTTTTTGATGTTGAAATGAAGATAAAAGAAAAGTATGTAATACTTTCTGCATTAGTTATTATACTCCAAAAAATGTGTAGAAGTTAGAACGATGGTAAATCCATATAATGGACTTCAATAGGAACATGCAACATGCAAGCATTATGAGTGGACTTCTAATTCAAAATTGAAACTTCAATGAAGATATAAGTAGGGCCATAATTGGGGCAAATAGAAAAATATTAGGAAACATTACCTAAATAAACAACATAAGTTTCTAAACTTCTAAAGCGCCCCCCCCCCCCCCCCTTCTAAAAAATTACTTAAATTCCAACATTTCATATTTTTTGGTAAAGTTGAGATACAAGTTAAAACCTACAACTAAGAAGCCGATTCTTTACCAAAAATAACCCACTTTTCCTCTCTGTACGCCGCAATTTTTGGTGTGATTTCTTTCCAATTTCTCCATCTAATTCAAAACTTTGAAGTAAGGTAATTTTTCTCCCTAAAATTAGCTTCAATTTGTTCTAATCCTTTTTACATTTTTTTTTTCAAAAAAAAAAAGATTTTGCATTTGCGTTTACAAAGTGAAAGTTCAGTGTTTTGGTTGAGCAATTTCTTCGATTATTCATTTTTTAGGATTTATTGTTTGAATTACCATTATGAATAGAGATTTGAGACCTTCTTTTATTCTTGAATTTTCTCAATTAGAAAGTATCAAAGAATCTCAAGAAGTAGTAAACTTCGTTCCCAAAAGTTTTGACTATAAATTTGTTGGCTTTGATGAAAATAGATCAAAACATAGAAACGTTCCCCAAACTATGATGAAGTTGCGGAAAAAGCATGCTAAGAAGAAAAATAAAAAAGAAAGTGGTTCTAAGAAAAGGGGATCCAACAGTCCTGCAAGTAAAGCTCCCGCTAAGTGAAGAAGAATTGTCAAAGCAATTTACAGAGATGAGCTTCCCAAGGTAATTGCATGCTCAGATCTATTGATGTTTGGTCGAGATACATATTCTGGCTTGTATGATACGTTTATAAATTCATTGTTTATCTTATTTTTTATTTAAAAAGTGTGCAAAGCAACTTGTTTCTGTCAATTTTGATTATGTGCTGTAGTACAGATATTGGATTTTTTATTCTGTTCTTATATTGTATTAGATACATAATAACAAAAGATGTATCGTCATATATTAATATGTTTCTTATACAATTATTGATCTTTTAATTTACTTTATTTTTTCTTTAAACATTGTTAAAGTAGATTTCCATTAGTATATGCATTACTGATTGTGTGATATCTATGATGATGCATTAAAGTCTATAACATGAGGTTGTTACTTTAACTGCACAAGTTAGAAGAATTGTTTTAACCCAAAGATCATGCAAAAAGAAACTTGTTTCTGTAAAATTTGATGATTTGCTGTGAGAAAAGAACTTTGAGATGTTTTTAGCTGAATGTAATTTGTTTTAGATACATAATAACAAAACATGTATCATTCTATATTAATATGTATCTTTTTCATTTGTTTCTCTTTCAGTTCCCTACAGTTTTCCTTTAATCACATTAGATACAAAAATAATTTAATTTGTATCTAAGTAATAATCATTACAGTTGCCTGCTATAACATATATTCCATTTGATGACAATGTGAACATCATCTGGATGTCATCATGTACTACTTGAGGAAGAAGTACAAGAACAAGAATTTTTCAACCAACAGATACACTACCACAGATTGCTTTTTCAAAGTATACATCGATAAGGCTTATGTGAATTACTATAATGTTGATGTTGGTAAGGAACTTGCAACTCAAGAATGGTGGAATATTTAAAGATATAATTATGTTTTGATATATGAGTATATAAGTATTTTTAATTAAATTAGTGATTGTTATGCAGGGATTGTGGTGTATTTGTAGTTGTCTATATCGAGTATCTGAGCAAGGGATTAGGCATTCTATCTTCTGGTATTGATGCTCAATACCATTGTCTGAGATATGCTAATTTTTTTTGCAAGTACGAATCTGAAAAACAGAGAATGACTACTTTAGTGAGAATGACGATCCACCAAGGACAAGTAGCAAGTTCGCACCAAAACAAACAGATCGTGTTTTACATATTCAGTAGTTGTTTATTTGTTTTCTAGTTGGATATTAAAATCATTGATGATGTTATAAACTTTGATGATTTTAGTAATGTTTAGATAAACATACATTATGCTTCTTTAATGATTTAGATAAACATACATTATGTTTCTTTAATGATTAAAAGCTTCTACTTTGCCACCCATTTTAATGCAATGCTGAAGCATTTAAAGATATAATTATGTTTCGATATACATTTTTTCTTACACTTTATAAAGACACTACTGTATTAGATACATATTTTACAATTGTATGTATCTAGAATAATGAAACATATAATACAATATAATGGTAGAAAGCAACACAACATTGCATTATTATGTATCTGTAATCATTTTTTGTTTCTACTAAGACATGTTGTCTCTAAAGTGCATAACAAACTATAGCAGAACTTAATAGATCTAACTCTTAAAACTATTAACATATTAGATTTTTCAAGTGATATGAGTAACTGGTAAAGTTGCTGCCATGTGACCAGGAGGTCATGGGTTCAAGCCTTGGAAACAGCCTCTAGCAGAAATGCAAGGTAAGGCTGCGTACGATACACCCTTGTGATGGGGTCCTTCCCCGGACACCGCACATAGTGGTAGCTTTAGTGCACCGGCTGCCTTTTTATTTTATTTTTCAAGTGATAGAAATTATTTAAACTTGTATCTAAAAATTTATATGAGATACATATTACTAAATTGTATGTATCTAGTATAAGAAAATATATTTTACTATATAATGATAGTAAGCAACACAACGTTGCATTATTATGTATCTATAATAATTTTTTGTTAATTCGAATACATGTTTGTCTCTAACTTGCATAACAAAAAGTATAAGAACTTATAGTACCAAATCTTAATAATATTGACAAATTATATTTTACATTAGATACAATTTTTGTAAACTTGTATCTATAAATTTATGAGAGATACATCCTATAAAAATGTTTCTCTTTTCAATCATTTACAATGGCATAACTACTAATATACAATTTAATAACATTATCAGTTCAATGTATCTTAATTTTTATATGATGTGTCACGAAAAACATATATAACTAATTAACAGAGGTATGAAAATAAAAAATTATTTCGGTAACTGTTTTTCTTAAAATTTTAAAAAATAACAATATCATCAATTAAAATGTCGAATCAAAGAGATAAAAAATCCAACAACAAGATGAGAAATTATTTAGCATTATTCATCATTCAACTACATTGTCACTCCTCTTTTGGAAAGAAGTTACAAGTACGCCTGTTGTAACCTTCATAACCACATCTCCCACAACAATTCTTGCTTGATGTCATTGATTCACTTGATTTCTTTTGCCTGTTTTTCTTTAGTCCAAACACAATCCTCCGAACGGCATCGTAGGACATAGCTGAATCAATGAAAATAAAACTTCAACTTATTTTTCTTCAGTTAGTGCCCAAAAATAGATTACTAGATACATTAGCTGCACAAACATGTATAACATGTATCTAAAACAAAACTTTTATGTTTGTTTCGTATGTTGTTATAGATAAAACTAAAACAAAACGAGATACATAATTAATCAGAACTATATAAACTCAGATACAAGATGAGAAAAATGTATCATTAGCATTAAAAATGTATCTCGACCTTACTAACATAAGGACAAAAAATTACTGTAAAACAATAATGAACCAAACATTAAATACAAAATTAAATTAACGTAGAGATAATTAACAAAAATTGATACATAAAAATTATATCATACCTTTTCTTGTATGATTTTTTGGCATAAAAATTGTAACGAGCCTCAATTTTTTTTTCAGGTTTCGTCGATTTTCAGTTCTTCGATAATTGTCAAAGTCAGTTTTTCATAAGTTACATGTTCACTGATGATACAAGTCAAATGACCGTCTTATCTTTTGATGACATATTTAGAGGCCAACACCTAGAAAATCAATACGTGGTTACCTCGAGGACACATGGACGTGTATGGAGGACCCGTTTTGAGCATAAACAAGGTCGTGAGTGGAAGATTACTTTGAGCATTGAAGACTTGATGACTCACGAATTTGGATAACACTTAATGGCTCATGGTTTGGTCACCTCATTAAGGCCATTTTGTTCACTTTACTTGGCTCAAATGTACTCCATGACCACCCTACCCATTAAGAGTATTGTTGTCATTTTTGTCTTGTCTTGTAATAATATAAATAGAACATTTTAGGTCTTTTCTCATTAGTTTATGAATGATGAAATACTGAAACATTGAAAGCCCTCTCTTTGAGATTAGAACACCTTAGTTTAGTCTTAGTTAGGGCTTGAAATAGCTAGTATTGACCTTTGCTTGGAAACGGTGGATCTTGAGGTGCGTTGGTTCCTTTGGCGGTCACCGTAAGAGTGTGGTGTTGATTATTACATTCATTAGGGGTTAGTGTTGAAATACACTTGGTTCTTAATCTTGTAATAATCTTTGTCTCACTATCTATCCTTTTCATTCTTGCAAACTTGTTATGTTGTTCTTGTTCTCTACTCTTGGTTTATGTTTGTTCTTGTTGACCAAAATTGTTGCATTCTTGTTCTTCATTTTATGAGTTGTTAAGCTAGTTTGGGTTGGCTTAAATAGGTGTCAAACTGTTAGGGTTTTTGCCCTGATTTTCTTACTATATTTAAGTTTTATTTTTTCTTAGAAGAAAAATAAAAGTTACCATAATTACTTTTACTTTTCCTGAAAGAAAAAAATATAGTTGTTTTTTATATTTGGATAACCTCTTTCTTGGAGGAAATATTTTGGACATCTATAAATAGAAGACCCCCCTTCTCATACCATAACACAATAGCATCCACGATGTAGTCCTTTAAAGAGTCTTTGTTTAGGGGGAGATTTTCTCTCTCATTAGTTTTTATGTTTTTAATATTAGGTTTTATATGTAGGTCAATTGACCAAATAATATAATAATATTAAGTTTTTTAGTATTGTTTATGTGTCTTCTGAATTATCACCACAATGGTTTGCAACTAATAGTTTCCTCATAACGCCCTCTCAATTTCAAACCCAACACAAACACCTTGCTATCTTCTCATTCTAGTATTGTGTTGTGAATCCAAGAGAGGTCTCCAATCGGTTCAAGGATCTTAGTGATTTGTGGACTGTTTTGGAGTGTGTTTGTGAAATGTTTTGAGTCACTTCGTGAGTTATTTGTTCCCACAAGATCAATCTTAGGCTTGTTAGTTGAAAAATAAAAATGTCCATTCTTGTGTTCTTGGCCGAAAGTGTGTTCTTATTGTGTCTTGGCCAAGATTTTTACTTGTCTTGAGTGTTTCTAGTGTTAGTTTTATCCCTCAATAACACTTTGAGTCTTAATCTAAGTTTGAGCTTACATTGTTGATGTTGTTGTGAACTTGAAAACTTGAAAGTGTTTTGGACGTTTTTGTTGTTGTCGCTTCACTTTGGCCATGTGGTATTCACCTTGTTATTTTTCTAGGCTTGACCATGTGATTTTGTTGTTAATTGGTGGCCTAAGAACCATTTTGTTGAAGTTGCAGTTGTCTTGGACAAGTATTGAAGATATTGTTATTGTGAAATTTGAAAGTGGCCGTGTGAAATTATTGTTGTTCTTGAAGATTGTTGTTGTTGTTCTTGGTGGATGTTGTTGTTGTTCTTGGTGTTCATCACCATCTTCATATATTTTTGAAGATAAAGTGAACTTTAGATCCATAAAGGTGAAGGAAAAAGGTGTGTGACTTGTTAGTCTTGAAAGACACTACAACCACCAAAGACTTTATCAACCATTTCCCAACAACTTTCCATGATACAAGGGTCCATGTTTTAAGAAAAGTACTACAAAAGTCAAGTCTTGAAATTTGAAACTTGAAAAAAGGTTCCAAGACTTATTCTTCCCTCCTTAAAATAAATTCCACTAATCCAAATTAAAAATGGGTCAAGACTTGTACTTTGGAAAATAACATTGTAGAAACTGCAACCAATACGTGGTTGCCACATCATCATTTTACTATTCACGCAGCTTTAATTAAGCTCAAATTTTAGATTCTTAGTTTCATTTTAGTGTTTCATTAGTTTCATGTCTTGATTCTAAAATTAATTAACAACTAGTAATCACCTACTTAGTTATAGATTAATTGTTGAATCTGTTTCTTTCGTGTCTTTATTATTTGTGTGCTTTCTCATTTTTAACTCGTAGTAAATTCTTTGTTTCAAGTTCGTAACTAAATTTTATTTTTGTATCTTGAGTCGATCAAACAAGAATTCATTCCGACCGCCAAATAGAATTGACATCCTATTAACTACCGGAGTATAAACAACTTTCAATATCAGCCGCTGCAATTGTGAGAATCATAAAGGTGAGTGTATACGAGTGTTGGTGAGGAGATTTTACTACTAATCTTGTTTGTTCATTGTGTAGGTACAAAGGTAATATAAGGGGAACATGTCTTCGATAGCCGGAGATTATTGTGACTACAATATGAGAGACTATGATTGAAGTAAGGAGTTTTGTGGCTACGAAGTTGAGAGAGATTGTGGAGGCTATAAAAATAGCCATGATCAAAATTTGGGCAGATTTGAAGGACAAGGTTTTAGGGGAGAAAATGAGGGGAATGAAGTACTTAGTGCTTATGGTAAATTTAGAGATGGTGTAGGAACTCATGATAGTTCTTATGATGACGTTGAGGCATGTGAGGAGTCTTACACTCCCCACTCCGAACCTAGATTTGGTGTTAGATATAACTCTTTCATTCACAAAGCTTATAAGAGCTATGATGAGAGTACACGTGTGGAGTATGAAGATTAATATTCTTCACCTTATAGTACTTCTTATCAAGGTCAATGTAGTGTGAATGGTTATACTAGTTCAAGTGGAGGTTGTCCAACGAGAAGAAGAGGGGGTGCATCTCCAAAATCGAGGGGTACTTGTATGCCTTAAAATGTTGATTCGAGAAGGAGTATACACTCCGGAAAGGTGACCATTTGTGGGATATCGAGCTGCCTTATTGTGTTGAATATTAGATACTATAGAAACTACATTCCTCCGTCCATAGTCGACTACTTAGGGTTGTTTCGAGAGCCTTTACTTGTTCCATACTCATTGGACAGGTTCAAGGTTACCGAGAGGGTAAAAGTTGTCTTCTCCCAATATGAATACCATGAGGAGGTGTAGTACGATATTTTTTCCTTGGCCTACGGTTATGTATACTTAGGTGCCGATTGGTTTACACGACATCAAGTTCCTAACGTGCAAAATTGACCTAATGTTGTAAGAGACCAATGGGGGAATCGCCTCATGACTTACTTGCTGCCCAAGCCACTAAGAGAAATGCCTACCTCCTCCAATCCAAATTATTGTAAGAAACATAAGATTGAGAGGAGTAAGGAAGTGTAAGGTGATAATTCGAGAGTGAAAAAATGAGAGGTTGTGTGGAGTGAAGTGAGGGGATTACTACGAAACTGTGCTAACATTGGTTGTCCTTCTATTTCTAAGGACATTTTTGTAGGTACCAACATGGCAAGCGAAGTCGAACAATGCCCAAAGAAAGTTGTTGTCCAAGCTTGTGGAGGACCTTCACACTCCGACAAAGAAGAATCTACTCAAGATCTTCAAGGTAAAATAGCTAGCTCTTACACTTTGGTGCGTGTGATTGATAATTGTGTGGCTAGTATCCCATTGAGTATGAGTTGTAGTTTATTTACTTGTGAGTCTAATGATTCGTTGCCACTTGTGGATGATGTGCATGTTGTGCGAGTGGATACACTAGTTGATCCTATAGATGACCGAATTGACTCTTCTCGTAAGGTCGATTTGTGTCCACCTAGTGTTGAAGCTATTGTGTTGAATGAAAGTACATCGTTGTGTGAAAATTATGTCAATCCACTTATTTGTAAAAATTGTACACCACTTGAGTATGTGTGTGATGTGCTTAATAAAACTCAAGTGGTGAAGTACTTGAAATTGTTGGCCAACAAGATGGGAGTGAACCCGAGAGCTATTCTTGGGGTAATCCTGTGCGTGAAACCTCCTTGAAACTTGACAATTGTCTTTTAAAGAGTGAAGAACTTACTTGTTCCAAATCTTTTCGTGGGTTAGATCATGCTCTCTTTAGGTATAATGTCTTGTTTGAAGATGATATAATCACTCCTAATGAACCTAGTGGTGACAATGATGGTATAGCTTACCTTGGAAGCTATAGCCGATATGCTAACCCACTATGGTGTGACAACATTCCTCCTAAAGATTAAAATCACTTTTTGAAAGATAAGAGTACTCTTAAGGGTAAAAAATGTGTAGTCCTTCTTGAAAACCCGAGGACAAAGGTGTCATTGACTCCTTGGGGTAATGTTTCTAAATGTGAATTCTTGCTTGACACACTTGTGCTTGAATTACGTAAATATCAACTTGTGGATGCCGGGTTGTTTATTTATTTGAAGGAGGGAAAGTGTGTGTGTTTAAAAGGTTAGTATCCATCCGTGTATGCTTCTACACTTGATTCCTTCCTATACTACCTCTTTGCCTATGATGACATCCATACTAGTTTTGGATTTGTTTTATGTAGAGGTAGGAAATTTGTTGAAAAGTCCACTTGTGTGAGTAATAATGCTAAATGGATCTCGTGGACTTTAGAACCAATTGAATCACCACCCTTGTTGTGGTCTCTTGAAGGGATAAAAGGGCAATTGTGTCTTGCGGCTCATGAGATCCTAATTCTACCTTTTGGACCAAGTAATGCCATTAGGACCCTTGTAGCTTCTTTATCTCTTGGTGATTCCCGTAACCAAATCCTTTGTGCAACTTTCATTGAGCTTTTAATATTTAATTCAAAGGATCCTTGGTTATATTGCAAATATGTGCAACCTTGGCATGTTGAGATGATTTGTTTTGCTAACTCTAAACCTCATGCCATGAGGGATTTGTATTTGTTTGTCCTCTCTTCGATTTTGCAAGCTTCAGATTCAAGGTCGAATCATTTTCAAGAAGGGGAAGATGATACAAGTGAAATGACTGTCTAATATTTTGATGACATCTTTAGAGACCAATACCTAGAAAATCAAGACGTGGTCACCTCGAGGACACATGGACATACATGGAGGACCTATTTTGAGCATAAACAAGGCCGTGAGTGGAAGATTGCTTGGAGCATTGAAGACTTGAGGACTCACTGATTTGGATAACACTTAATGGCTCACGGTTTGGTCACCTCATTAAGGGCATTTTGGTCACTTTACTTGGCCCAAATGCACTCTATGGCCACTCCACCCATTAAGGGTATTGTTGTCATTTTTGTCTTGTCTTGTAATAATATAAATAGAACATTTTAGGTCTTTTCCCATTAGTTTATGAATGATGAAATATTGAAACATTGAAAGTCCTCTCTTGAGAGTAGAACACCTTAGTTTAGTCTTAGTTAATTAGGGCTTGGAATAGCTATTGTAGTTTAGGGATTGGAAAAGCTAGTATTGACCTTTGCTTAAAAATGGTGGATCTTGAGGTGCGTTGGTTCCCTTGGCGGTCACCGTAAGAGTGTGGTGTTGATTATTACATTCATTAGGGGTTAGTATTGAAATACACTTGGTTCTTAATCTTGTAATAATTTTTGTCTCACTATCTATCCTTTTCATTCTTGCAAACTTGTTGTGTTATTCTTGTTCTCTACTCTCGGTTTGTGTTTGTTCTTGTTGGCCGAAATTGCTGCCTTCCTGTTCTTCATTTTATGAATTGTTAAGCTAGTTTGGGTTGGCTGAAATAGGTGTCAAACACATTGTTATCTTCTCATTCTAGTGTTGTGTTGTGAATCCGAGATAGGTCTCTAATCAGTTCAAGGATCTTAGTAATTTGTGGACTGTTTTGGAGTGTGTTTGTGGATTGTTTTGAGCCACTTCATGAATTTCTTGTTTTTCTTGTATCAGCTGATCACGATTCCATCGGTCTTATAGCCAACATAGTTGATTTTGTTAACCCAAACACCAAAATAACGTAAAAACACTGAAATATTCATTTTGAATACACAAAAAAAAATTAACAAATAAAAAAAATGGTCGATTGATTGTTTTGAAGAAGCCGTAAAGTTTTTGAAACTTCAAAACAAATTGTGGAAAAGTTTTGATTTAGAATGGTGGAATAACAAACTAATTACCATAAATCATGAGATTTTATTTTGATTTTTATCATAATTAGTTAGCTTAATTCCTGTTTTAATGCTATATTATCTGTTACATCCCTTAAAAAGTTCTAGTTAGTTTAATTGAAATATGTATCCGTAGTATGTATCTAAGTCAATAAACATGTATCATCAAGGGTCAGAAGTTGAGATTTTATAAAAGTTTGAAAATAGTTGGGATTTTTAGTAAATACTAGTAAACATGTCGTTATATATGTAATTTTTACAAAATATTAATTAGAGATGTATTTAACTTTACTAAACTAACCTCATTAATTATATTTTAAAATTCTAAATTTAACTACTAATAGTACATTTTATTATTATCAAAGTTAGTATGAAAAAATAAAAATAAAACTCTCCTTATTTGTGAAGATGATAATTAAATTAAACATTTTTTTTAGTATACGGCCAAGTAAATCAAAATGAAGGAAATAATAGTTCATTTATTTTACTTTGTTTAACATAAAGTTAAAAACAAAATTTTTTGAAATATATTGTAAACCAGAATTTTACTAAAGAAATTCCAAACTATATATATAAAAAATCAGATTTAATATCTATTATAAACATATAAAAAGTAATTAAATGTGTATACACTGTGATTTTTCGACAAAAGAAGTTCAGATGAATTGCACCCCCAAGTTTCATTCATGATCATAATATTTGTGCGACTATAAAAGTTTTTTATCCCATAATATAAAAATTATATGTTTCTCAGTCTCAAAATATTTGATATATTTGTTTTTTGCACAATTTCTAAAGAAAAACTAATAAGAAATGCAAATTGACTAATATGACCTTATTTAATCGTGATTATATGAATCTTCTGATATAAAAAGTGATTAATTATCTCTTGAATTTTTAAACATACAAACCATTTTGAGGTAAATTAATCTTTAAGTAATTTGAGACTGAAAAAGTAATAAATAATACCAAATAAATGGAAGGAAAAAAGTAAAGTTATATATATAAAAAGAAGTAACTCTAGATAAGAGTCAGTGTGTGCCCTGTAACGGATAAAGCACCGGGAAACTAACCAACTTCAACAACCAGACATTTGAAAGCTCTGAATTAACGGCTAACGATGGCCACAGCAGCAGCATTCGGCATCGGCTTTACTAGTTCCGCCATTGGTGCTCAATTCAACAGGCCCAAATTCGTAAAACCCAAGACTTTCGTAAATCCAATTCGATGTGCTGGTAGACTGGAATGGGTACGTAATCTCCTCTTTTACTTTACTTTTCCTATGCCTCTTTCAATAATAATTTACTAACAAGTCGTTCGGTAGCTTTTTTGTATTCGTGCGCGTAGTTTCTTGTCCGTAGTGTTCTGATGATGTTTGTGATTTCCAATAGATAGATTATTATGGTATTACTCTATTGGTGGCTTGTTTCTTTAATTAGCTAGCAGCGTGCTATCCAATTTTATTGTTTATTTTTATGTTTTTTTGTTTGTTATACTATTATCTGTTCTGAGCTGTGAGTCTATCGGAAACAACCTCTCTACTTCATCTGAGGTAGTGGAATGGACTGCGTACACTTTACCCTCCCAATACCCTACTTTATGAGAATACATTGCGTATGTTGTTGTTGTGGTCGTTGTTCGGTAGCTTGTTGGCAATAGATATGCAGGTATTAGTAATGTATATGAATTAGTTACAATGACATTTATGTATTAATTTATGCAGGTATTAGTTAGGCAGAGATGAGTCGTTCATGTATTAGTTATATACTCTCTCCTTTCCTGTATAAGTGTTCAAAAGGATTGTGATTTTATTCTTAAATAAATGTATATTTAATAGTTTTAGAATACTTTGATCATAAACTTTTTAATATGTCCTTTAGTTTAAATATAATACTTAATAATTAATATCAATTTAGAAAGATATGAAATTTAATTAGGGGTAAGTTGGTAAAGTTATGTTTGATTTTTTTAGGAGTGAGTAGTTTATTAAAGGGTGTGTCCAAGTAAAAGAAACGCTTACATTTTACGAATGAACGGAGTATGTATTAGTCATTCCATCTTCTATTTTGCATGACATACATGGACTACGCATAACTTTTACATGTATCAGTTATTCCACCTTATATTCTCCGAATAAATATTATCTAGACTATTAATTTTATAGATGAGTAATTGACATTCTAACTAGCTACCAAATCTGATATTACTGTGATATAATACATGCATGATTCACCTCCAAACCAGCGGCCAAACGACCCCCGAGTTGCATGATAAAGTTGGTGAATTTGATTTTATGAATTACAGGATCCAGATGGAATATTGGGTCCGCGACAAACGGGTCATATAGCCCGACTCGAGTTCCAGAGACGCCTGGAGAATGATGCTGCTGCTAGAGAAGAATTTGAACGCCAAGTACGTGAAGAAAAAGAGCGTCGCAGAGCTCTTCGTGAGGTATTTTCTGTCGAAGCTTATTGGATTCTGAATAAATTCATTATTCATATATATTAAGACGTTGTTTGGTTGGTTTTAACATTATTGTTTCATAATGGATTGCATTTTTTTATTGTTTCAGTGTATATTGTATTTTACTGTATTGTATTATTTTAATGTATATAACATTTGGATAATTGTATAGTTTTTCGTTGTTACGTAATGTCATAACTCATATATCAATAATTTGAAGGATAAACGTACAACAAAAGTTGGTATCGAAGTAGAGCTAAAATAAAAAGGTGGGTAAAGAATAAAATAGGGACTAATAAGTAAGGACAAAATGAGAAAAACAATAAGATGCGATCATACCAAATTGTATCATATTTAAACCAACAACACAATCCGATACAACAGATAATAACCATCCAAACCTGTTTTTATTTATATTAGGCCAGCAACACCTCGATCACTCAATGCGCTTGGAATCATTCTTTTTTTGTGCCAAGTACGTGGAAATGTTTTGTTGATACAGAGTGATTATAAGACGTACTACTTGAAAACATATTGAAGTTGATGATACCACTTCATATTAACCTGCAAGAGAGGGAACATTTTACTTATTACTATAAATTAGGTCTGCAACAATTTGTGGAGTAGTCAATAAGACATCTTTGAATCTCTTTCCCTTTTGTTATGACTTGTAGATGCAAATGTTAATGTATATCTTTGTCTAATCTGCTCATTTCGTGCTGATCATAGTCACGAGTGATTCCGGATACAGTGGAAGGGCTTGTGGAGTTTTTTCTTGACACTGAAGCGCAGGAGATTGAGTTTGAGGTTGCAAGACTGAGACCACGGTGAGTTATCTACTCTCCAAGTCACAACACAGGTGGTAACATTTTACTGGTCGTGGCAAAACCGGAAACTGATATAATTTGTTTGAGTCTTTGCTGCATTAGTTCTGGTTCAACTCTGTTGGGTGTTTGACAGTCGAGTTTTCAAGGTTGCCGCCTTTTGCTTTTGATCATTCTGTGATCATGAAAATGCATGCATGTTTCGAGTCTGTCTTCTGTATACTTGTGCAGAAAAAGAAAGCTGGACTTAGTATAAAAATCAAACTGATCCCTCTTAAGATAGAGGAGGAGTATTTCTTTATCATCGTCCATTTTCTTGACCTTTATGTTATGAAGATTTGGGAAGTATTGTTACTTGACCTAATTAAACTTTGTCAACATTTTGTAGAGGATTGGGACCAGACCTTTATAACATCAAATTGCATGGATTTCTCGTGTGTCCCTTCTATAGTTTTATCTTCTTTACTTGAAAGCTTCTAACATACCTTAGTTTGCAGATTGAACAAAGAATTTTTTGACCATCTGCAAGTCGAACTTGGAAAGCTGCGATTTTCTGTAAACAAAACTCAGGTTTTTACTGACAATTTGCTTGATTTAGTGCGAGTTGATATGTAAGTGAATGACACTGACCATGATATTTTCGCAGGACGTGGAAGACAGATTAATTGAACTGGAAACACTGCAAACGGCCCTGCAGGAAGCAACAGGTCTGATAAATTGACTGTTTAAGTTGCTCTTTTGCTGGAGTTTTCCAGAGTCCAGAGTATTTTACATGAAAATGAGTATGGGTATATGAGCAGATCTAGAAGTCGGATTCTGCATAAGAGAATCTAGGCAACCTATGCTTCCCGGCAGTAGACTCGGCTACAGTTGTAGTTAACTCATCTAGGTGAATTGACCAAGTCCACTGTGTTATCCTGCATCACACTGAAATCATGGTGATTATAACATGATTAACATGGGGGAAGGAGGAGGGAGGGGTTCAACCGCTCAAGCATGTGTTACATAGGCATGCATGTTTCACGTCCCAAATACAGTTGAGGATGAAGTCTCAATAATAAGTTATCCTGTAGAGTACTTCTGACATTCTGCCATACTATTGTGTCTTTTCCCTGCAGAAGCTTATGATAAATTGCAAGCAGATCTTGTAGCAACAAGGAAGAACTTAACCGAGATTTTTACTTCAAAGGATGTCAAGGCAACTGTACGTGTTTTTGTATGTGTGGTTTGTATATTTTCTTAATATTGTTTCTGAATTTGGATTTTGTTGTTCCGTTTTCTTGAGCAGCTGTTGGATTTGGTTGAGAGGAATCAGCTGAATAGACCCTTGTTGACGCTTCTTGATGAAAACATCGCAACCGCACATAGTGCTAACCAGGTGAGACAAGCAAATTTCATAAAATGCAGATAGAAGTTCAATGGGTGGATGATGCATTTTTTGAAAACACTGGTGCGACATAATAAATAACTGAAACCTAAGTAGAAAAATGTTATTCGAAAAGGGAAAAGAGGTACCTTTTCATACTGAGCATAGATAACTGACATATAAATGCACACAATTTTTTAAGACTTCAGTGTACTTCAGGGGTATGTCGTGCTTTCTCCTAATAGTAATATCATCGACCCAAAGAAAATAATATGCTGAAAAAGAAAATAATATCATCGATCCAAATAATATGCTTCCTTGTCTGGGCGGAGAATTGGTTGGGTAGAAATGGTATTGCACCAGCTATTAAATGTTTCTCATAGCATCTGATCCCTTTAATGAATTAACAAATAATGTGCAAAAAGCTCTATTTGCCTCTTCCATTCTATGGGTCTCTTCCTTTCTGCATGGAAAGTTAATTGCCATTATCAGCTTACCACATTCCTGAGCGGTCTAACGGCCTTTGAATTGAAGTTTCTAGCCAATCAATTGTCAATCTTTTGTCAATAAAGAGGCAACGGAATCTTGAGTTACATGTAGAAATTCCTATCATTGCTTTGTTAGTTCATCTTTGTTCAGACTAATCCTGATAAAGTCGTTCGGTTTTCCTTCACTCAACTCTTTTCTGGGGTCCGAGTCCTTCATTGACATTCACTTTGATACACTTCATCTCTAAAAATATTTGTTCCTCTCCAAAGGGATGTACGATGGATGTGTTAAAAGCTTGCCAATGGCTACTTATCAACACCATCATTGTAATTTGGGAGTGCATCGTCTTTTAGTAAAGTTACTGATCATTTTGCATAGAAGCTTTAAATATACTACTATCTAACTTTGAACTGTCTTTTCTTTGGAAGCGCAGAAGCAAGCAGCGGAATACATGGAAAAGCTGAGGGGACTTGTTCTGAAGTACCTAACAGTATAGGTTTCATCTGAAGATTATCAAATGCGCGTCTCATTTTTATACAGAGGAATGGTGAGAATTTCTGGTTCGTTGTTTACATTTTAGTAATGTAGAAGTATACTACAAAATTTTGTAGGAATGAACTTAAAATGAATCCCTTGTAATGATAAGAAAGAGAGTATCCCCATCATTTGTGAAAAGCACAGTGGGAAAGAATGAGTAACCATGTAACCGAAAATCCGTGTTCTTCTTCTTCCTTGTTAGTTTGAAAAGTGTGAAACCATGTTTTACTGAAAGTGACAATTCAACTATATTTTGAACGCCTAGAAAGTCATTTAACTTTTATGGAGGTACTACTAAAATGTTAAGGGGAGAGCTTAGGAGCAACGATAATGTTGTCTCCGTGAAACCTAAAGATCACGGGTAAAAGTTGTGGAATTAGCGACTGACCCTTGCATCAAGGTAGAATGCATACATTACACCCTTGAGGTGTGACCCTACTCCGAACCCTACATTCACGCAATGCTTCGTACACTGGGCTGCACTTCGTTTGCTAGCAGAATGTAGTCATAATTACCCATCAAAATTTGTCAAGGTACTACAAACAGTAAATAATTCCTGATGTCAATTGAGTAGAAATGTCATGTTTACTACTCCCCCATGTCATATGACTTGGCATGTTTGTCTTTTAAGCAAGTGAACTATTTTGAGACAAAATTTTTGGCAAACATGCCAAGTAATATGAGATGAAGAGAGTAGATTTTACACTGTGAAATGGAGGGACATTTTATTGAGAGGAGTGAGAACCCTCAGTGAATCACTAAGCAAGAAAACTAGTGGGGCTGATTTCTAGAATTTTGTCCTTTCATACAACTATATATCACCCAGACCTTCTGAGTTAGTGATGTTCCCAAAGCCGGATCTATGTTAACAGCCAACCATAACAATTAACAACATCAAGCCAACTCCATCATAATTCAGAAAAAGGATTAAAAAATAGTCTGCTTCAGTTGTAGGCAATGTCTTAGGTCTTGTTGTAAAGTGAACATTTAATAGTCTTTTCATGGCTTCATAGACAGGTGCAAATTACCTAATGCAACATAAAAGCTGAAATAGTTAGTCTGGATGTTTTTTTGTTTTTTTTTGTATATCCATTTCAGTATCTCAAACCCGTTGGCCTGGCTAGTCCAAATTGGTGTCGCATAGGACTCATAGAAGCACTAGCAGCCTGCTGCACTACGGAAGGATCTAACTACAAGTTTATTGCATGCAGCTTAAGAGACTGTTTCCGCAGGTTGAGTCAGCGACCTCCTAATCAATCACATGGAGGAAATTTTACCGTTACTCCACGGCTCCCCTTCGTCTATTATAATTTGGTTATGGTTGAAATTTTATTACAGTACTTGATGTGTTATCAGCTGCTTCTTTCATTTCTATTAATTGTATCATCATAGCTGGCTGCCAGCACTTATTTATGAGTATTATTATTGTTATTACCAGACCCTCTTGCAAATATGTACGGGTCCTTCTTCTATAATATTGCCTGTTCATCAACCATAATATATTGGTTAGTAGGTGAACCTTCCACATGCATGAATAACAATAACAGAGGTACTAATGTTTTCAACAGCTGGTACATTTCGAGACACGAGGCACAGACCAAAATCACAAAAAAATGTTACTCCCTCCGTCTCTTTTTAGTCTTATTCCAAAAAGAATATCACCTCATTCTAATTAGAAACGATTTAACTTAAAATTCTTCTTTTATTCTTAATTAAATAATTTATAACCATACAA
This sequence comes from Capsicum pubescens, assembly GCA_030864215.1. NCBI lineage: Eukaryota > Viridiplantae > Streptophyta > Magnoliopsida > Solanales > Solanaceae > Capsicum > Capsicum pubescens. The sequence continues at coordinate 349,196,445 of CM061538.1, read as the reverse complement.
ATATCTAAGGAATATTCTAGATAAAAAAGATTCGTCAAGACAAATATGCCACATAAAATAAAACGGAGAGTGTATTCAATTTTGACTTTTTAATTTGTTCTCAATTTAAGAACAATCGAGAACCATCCAGGAAGTAATCACTTAGTCTATTTTTTTTCCCTATTACATTTCTAGTCACGTGTTGGTCAAAGATTCTATTTAAACCTCTTGTATCAATTGCCTAACAAAAGATTAGTTTCATAATTAATTAATCTACTGGACTCTGATACCTATCCTGTTGTGCTGTAAGATTAATCCCACTAGGTACACTTGATTCTCAAGTTTCTTTCTGACAAGTAGACAAGGCAAACGTTGGTGTGTTTAGACATATACTACGTTACATTAAAAGTTTGTTCATGTCTATCTAACTGGTGATAAGCTTGAGGCGACCAAATTTTTTTTTTAACAATGAAGTACGAAGCATCCTGCATTCACGTAGAATTTGAAGTTCAAAGGGTGTGATATAAATAATTTACCTTAATTCAAGCGTTACTTGGGGTTTGTTGCTTTCATGGTTAAACACGTGACATACAAATTATACAAATATAATATTTTATCGTTACTTCAAGACTTCTCTTTATCCAAAATAAAAAAGTAAAGAAGCAAAGAGATATTAAACTTCGACCACATTCCAAGTTGCAACGGAAAAGAATATATAATGGCAGATTTTTTTTGAGAAATACTAAGGTGGAAAGCTTGAAAGATGCATAGAAAGAAGTGGCAAAAGCAAAAGGGACGTGATGATGTGAAAACTTGGAGATTATTACCACAAGAAAGAAGAGATTTCCATTTGTTTTACTTTAGAATATTGCTGCTAGCTTTTTCAAGCAAGTTAGGCAAGTCGTAACTAGCAATCCTTAGGCTATTTGTGTTTTTCTTTTACTCGTATATAAAATTTGAGTCAAAATTATTAAATTTTAACAGCATATAATTTAATTATCCTCTACGTCTGCCTCGATTGATAGTATGTTCTCTACGTTTTACCGCTCGAAGTACATATAAATCTGATGTTGGAATCACCATTTGAGCGATTTATGTAGTGCATAAATTCCAAATCTGCCATTTTGGAACAACTACCTAAGACTGAAATTTAATAAATTTGCCTTAATTTCAGGCAGAAATGCCTGAACTCTAACCATATGTGATTTTAGTATTTTTTCTTGAACCTCAAACCTCACATACAAATTCAATAGCATTATCCAAATTAAAGTACCTCAGTGATATTTTTCACCACTAAACTTTTTAGTGGACCCAGCCCGAACGAATCCTTTTTACTTTGGAATAAAATAACTAGTGACCCTTCTAAATTCTATATAAAGCTTCACCATACTCATATTACAACACTACACTTAAGAGCAGATCCACTACAAGTTTTTCATCCCTAAAAAAGAGAGAGAAGAAAAACCATGGGTAACCATAGTCTTCACTTGCTAATAATATTCATGTCCTTCCAATGTTTTCTTGCTTATCATACCATGGCTAAACCATCCATGACCTCAAATCCAGCTGCCATAAAATTCATCAAAAGTTCATGTAAATCCACACTTTACCCTGTGTTATGTGTCCAATGCCTCTCAGCTTTTGCTAACACTGTCAAACAAAGTGAGAAACAATTAGCTCACGCTGCTTTATCAGTTAGTTTAAGCAGAGCAAAATCCACTACGATATTTGTATCGAAGTTAAATAGAATACGTGGTCTGAAGCCAAGAGAAAAACAAGCAGTTAAAGACTGTTTGGACACTATGAGTGATAGTGTTGATCAGATAAATAAATCAATTCCAGAACTTGGACATACTGGTCAATTTTCAGCAGGACAGGATTTTATGTGGCATGTTAGTAATGTACAGACTTGGGTAAGTGCTGCACTTACTGATGAAAATACTTGTCTTGATGGATTTTCAGGACCTGGTATGAATGGAAATGTTAAGGCTGCTTTAAGGGTGAGGATACTTCATGTTGCACAAGTTACTAGTAATGCACTTGCTTTGGTTAATCGATTTGCGGATCGACATCGACCTAGGACAATCTCGAATAGTCCTTAATGTCACGGAGAAATTCCTTATAGGGAACGCTTCTTGGCCTTAGTGAAAGTTTGAATTAGTCGGATCAGTAAACCTCAATGGTTGGTAAGTCTAAAGTGAGGTTGCTAGTAGCCTTGAGTACGTTTGATGTGTAAAGGTTATGTTTTTTTAAAAAAAAATTAAGTATGAATTTGAGGCTTTGTGTCTAGTGGTAAAAATATAGTAGTAATATGTATACTGTTGTAGCCAGGGTTTGTGAGAAAAAGTTCAGTTTGTAGCTGCAATGAAGATAGTGCAGCTTAATTTGCTGGTCACTATCTTTGTGAATGTAATAATATCTTCTTGCTTGTATGAGCTTTCACTTTCACTTTTGTATAGTACAACTGCCTCTGTTTTAATTTGTCTCTCTTATTTTTCTTTTCGGTCCAATTAACTAGAAGCATCTTTTCATTTTTTTTTAGTAACTCTTTTAAGACGGCAAAATTAATGATATTTTGATACACTTTACATATCTTTAGTTTAAAATTATTAGATTCAAACTTTCTTAAATTTTGCATCAAGTAAAAATCAGACAAGCAAATTCAACCGAGACAGCTCTACCGTATGAGCTTAAACTAAGAATGCTCTTGCTTTTTCTCACTTGCTCAAGTTTCATCTAATATAAGTATTAGATAACTTCATTTATATAAGTATTTCTATCACTTCTTTTACCACTCAATTCTTTTTTGGTGCTTGTGGGGTTTTCTTTCTTTTTCCTAGAAAAGATGCTTGAATTTGGAGGGCATGCTGTATAATAAATGGTCTATCATAAGTGCAATAGGTGATGGGACTGGTCCAGCTCAACTACTTTTGTAGGCTGTGGGTCACTCTTCATGAGCAAAGTCATAAAGTGAAATCCACATATAATCTTCATTGGGATTTTTAGTGTAGGGTAATGGTGAAAATATTGATTAGACTTCAATTGTATAGCCCTTCACAAACACAACTTAGGTAAAACCAATATCTTTGTTTTCACCCTTTGCATATTCGACGAATGTGTATGTCCAAAAATTACCTTACGTATGAAAATAAAGATCTTTAAAAAAGAAAATTAACTAAAAACACGTTGGTAAAGAACTACAAAATCAAATTTCACTCATGATAATGTTTGAAATGATCTTTAGAGATTATATTTTAAGTAGACATGTTCATTAAATCAATTTCCATTAATTAAATTGATATCAAATTTGCTTTGATAATCAAATTTTAGGGGTTTTCTCAAGTAATCGCTCATAAAATTTCAACAATATCTTCATTTCTAAAAAAAAGTTCAAGATCAACTTTTTTTTCAACTTGGAACTTCAAATGCATTTTTTTTAATCTCAATCAAATCATGTCTAAACGCCTACTTAATATTAATTGAATAAGGAATAATGTCTTTTTGTCATTATGGGTGTTAAATTTTACATTTTTTAAATGATAAAGACATGCGATTAATATTAGTACCAACTCTGATTATATAATGAAGCTTTTTTTGGCTCAAGTTTCCTCTATTATTTGACTCGTGATCAAGTGATGGATGATTTGTCACTTATACTCTGATGAGATTGAGGAGTCAGTGTAACAATTGTTTTGTCGTAATTAATTGCAAAAATATAACACGACAAACAGATCAAGATTTAACTAATAAATTTAAAAAATAATTTGAGCATATTTGGTGTTTGATCAAATTATTAAAATTAAAATCGGTCTGTTTTAAAATAGTTGGCCTTGTTGACTTGACAAATTAGGAATTTATTTTATCAAATTAACCTTATTAATTATGTTTTGAAAATATAAATTTAAGTATATACACGTTGTTTAGTTATTTAATACTAAAGATAATGTTTAAAGAACATAATAAAATTCTACAAACAAATATTTTTAGAAAAAATACCAACTAAAACGAAATGGTTAGAATAGTATGGCTTTTCAAAAGTAAATTACTTTTCTCAACTTGTGAAAAACTGTTTATTCTATTTCTCAAAAATATTTATTGACAGAATATTCTATTTCTCAAAAATATTTATTTTCTTATGTCAAAGATCTAATTTTTAAAAAAAAATCTTTTGAGAAAAAATACACACACACACAAAAAAGTTTTTTATTTTTTATTTTGGACTTCAAAGGCGACAACATCACATGTTTCGGACAGTAAGATATCACAAAATTAAAAAAATTCTCTTTTTGTTAAAATTTCGTGTGATGATATGCTGATGTTAAACTGAGACAATAAATTAAAATGAAGGGAGCAGTTCATACTTCGCGGCGCAATCTCCGGCAGATCATACGTATGGTTACTTCAATTTTGTTTTTTTCTTTAATTAATTATGATATCTAGCGAGACACCTTTTTTAATGAAAATCTTATATAAAATCATAATTTATCTTTATTATATTATATAAAATTAGAATTTATTTTCTATTAACTACTTAAGTTTTTTTTTAAAAGAGCTGAATACATTCTCAAATACATAAATTTTTAAATACATACTTTTAATTATATCTCTCTTTATCTAATTAATGTATTATATATTTTAATTAAATAATTTCAGAAATGAATGTATATCGGTAATCAACTTTAAAATTAAATAATTTAAGTAGGAATTACTTTTTAAATTTCTGCTACCTGCCCTAGGGCCAAATTAGATCATGAGTGGACCGCCATTGTCCTTTTTTTCCTTTTAGTAATCTTTTATTTTTTGTTGGAATGCATGCATGAATAGTGTTGGCAAGATAAATATGCATTACGGTTGGGGTCGTTTGAGTGAAGTGACATCAAGATTTATAGTTTACGAATTTTCTAAGAACTTAAACTAATGTATATATCAATAATAATTGAGTTTACAGTAAATAATTATAGATATTTACTATATCTATAAACTAAGAAAGTTCAATTTCTAATATATATCTATAATCTATAATTTATATCTATATCTATCTATCTATAATATATATCTATATCTATAATATAAAAGTGTGAAGGACCTTAGAAATGTTGTTTGTGTCTTTCATTAAAGTCTTCGTTTTAGACAAAATTGTTTTTTCACTATTTTTTTTCATATTTAAGAATTAAAAATTAATTAAATATATTTATGGTAAAACTTTTCCTTATTAAAAGTCACCATAATTTCACTATTTTTCCTAATTTAATAGTTGAAAATTAATTAAATATATTTATGATAAAATATTTTCTTAATAGAATTCATCAAAATCATGGACAATTAATATTTTTTCCATTAGTTTAAGAACTAGTGAATATGTCCGCGCTTCGTACGGTCATAATTTATTTACTTAATTATTTATTAAATTTATTACCACCTAATAAGAATTACTATTGACCATCAACATGAATATATATGTTCGCAATAGATTTTCGTCGACGCTGAAAACTAACTGCAAACAAAAATAAAATAAACAAAAAGAATAATTTTATTTAAGGAATTTTGCAGGTACAATTCCGTTATTTTCTCGATTTTTCTCTCATAAGTTTTTTCGTGATTCGAGGGCCTTTGCAGCGTGATTCTCGAATATAGGATGATTTGAGCCTCCTAGAAATGTGTTTGGATCTCCAGGAATTGTCTGACAGCACTTCGTCTTGTCGAGTTGATCTCCGGGCAGAACTCCATTAGTCAATTCGTTGAAGAGCTGTGTAGTCAATGCAGAAGCTTCCTCCAATGCTTGCAGAATGCCCTCTTTTTTCTTTTTTCTTTTCTTCCCTTTAGAATGTTATGTTACTCCCCTATTTATAGTGGTAGGGGGTAGGCCTAGTTGCTTGTGATAGACCGAAACATATCACTTTGTCACTTGACGCCTTTTGACTGGTTGTTGAATTTGAATGAGATTTCCACATTATTTGTACATGTGGCGGCGTCTCATTGGTCTTGGATTTGACTGAGATTTCACGTCACTTGATGAGTTTGGGCTTCAATGTGAGATGGACCTTGATGAGGAATACAATAGACTTTTTTTTTTTAAGCCCAAAATAAGTTTAAACCCAATAAAATGTGGATCAAATTTAAATTTTATATGAATTTGATCCAATAAATTTTATGTGTCCACAAATGCCCCCTACTTCAAGGTTGGTCGACGTGTAGGCTTGCCGAAACTTGGCGGCGAGACGTGAAGTACTCATGAAAGTGTTTTCATTCTCGTGATTTCAAAGGTATTTGTTTCTCCCAATGTTGATCATGTCAAATTGAAGCATCGTGTGTTTGGTACCGACACTTATCGCTAGATTGAAGTTTCACGTAGTTGGCATCAATTCGCATAGAACCGAGAAGCTTCATCCGATCAACACTGTAGATGTGTTAAATCTTCTTTTTTTTGTGCAGGTTTATGTAAATGGTCTTGATGTCAGACCAAAAAAGTCGACATGATTGATGTTGAACCATTTAGTGCACTACTTCCTTACTGCTTGATAAGAAAGTGACTTGGAATGATCTGATTTTATCCTTAACGACACTGAAAGTTTTCCATTTTAGCTTCAGTGAGCATGTACTTGGTGTCATTCTTGCGACCTTGTGATGATGAAGTTCTGAGTGTCTGCAGTCCACCGTTGCAAAGCAAGCATGTGGTGTATCTCTTCCATGGGGCTCGACGATAAAGAGGCTTCGAGTGAGAGCATCCCATTCTTTTCCAGGAGCACGTACGTGGTGCCATTCAGCTTAATAATATTGACACAGAGAGTAGCCTTTTCTGACTTTGGTGAGCAAGTACTAGGCACACGTCCACAAAAATATTTATTCTCCGATGGGAGAACAAAAATATGAGTTGTTTGATTCATAAAAAATAGAATTCAATGTCCTATTTTATCAGTTTTGGGCAGCGTCACGATAAATTTCGTATTTTGATGTAGGAGTATCGAAATCAGGAGTCGTTTTTTTTTTTTTTGCTTTAGAAACTAGACTCGTAGAGCTACGTCTTACGCGGGAATCACAATCAGATTGCATCCGAATCGTCCCAGATATTGCTCCAAAAACAGCCTCCTAATCTTGGTTCGCTGGTTATTTCAGTTTTGCGCAGCATCACGATAAATTCTATATCTTGACGTGGAAGTATCGGAATCAGGTTCCGTTTTTTGCATTGGAAAGTAGACTCACAGAGCTATGTCTCACGCGAAAACCACAATTAGGTTGCATCTGAATCATCTCAGATATTGCTCCAAAAACAACCTTCTAATCTTGGTTCGCTGGTTATTTCAGCTTTGCGCAGTGTCACTATAAATTCCATATCTTGATGTGAAAGTATCGAAATCAGCTTTTATTTTTTTGCATTGGAAAGTAGACTCACATATCTACGTTAAGCGTGAAATCCATCAACATATAACCTTTATATTTTCTCAGGTACTTTTCCAAAGTTGCATCCTAAATCTTGTGATATTCTATTTCTCCTCAGATTTTGGATACTTCATGAATTTCATCATCTACTTCAAGTTTTGGGCCGCATCACTTTCGCAATATGTTGAAGGCCAGACTAGAGCAATATTCAAAGTACCACAAGTTTTTTTCTTATCGAGAAGACTTTATTTCTTGGGAGATAATGAAGAATCTTTTTGCTTTAAGACGACATCTTCAAAGAACTCCAAATATGCATTCAAGATTCATATTTTTTCTTTCTTTTTTTAGAGAGCCGTTCACAGTTTAGACTCATGCGGGCCAAGAATGACATACAGTTTAAGCTCGTACCTTAAGGAGCGTTTTGACTTGCAGTTTAGGCTCGTGCGTCGAGGAGAGTCTTGACTTACAGTTTAGGCTCGTGCATCGAGGAGCATTTTTGACTTACAATTTAGGCCTGTGCATCAAGGAGCATTTTAACTTGCAGTTTAGGCTCGTGCATCGAGGAGCATCATGCAGTTTATACTTGTGCCTTAAGGAGAGTTTTGACTTGCAGTTTAGGCTCGTGCATTTAAAAGCATTTTGCAGTTTATGCTCGGGCCTTAAGGAGCATTTTGACTTGCAGTTTAGGATCGTACATCAAGGAGCATTTTGACTTGCAGTTTAGGCTCGTGTGACGAGGAGCATTTTGACTTGCAGTTTAGGCTCGTGCGTCGAGGAGCGTCATGCAGTTTATGCTCGTGCCTTAGGGATTGACTTGCAGTTTAAGCTCGTACAACAAGGAGCATTTTTGACTTGCAGTTTAAGCTCGTGCAGCAAGGACCATTTTGGGGAAGAATTCTTATAATGTAACTTTCCTTCCAACCCTTTGTAATGGAGTATGGTTGTACTTCAGTTTGGTATTTATTTCCCCCATTAGTTGAAACAGATTTCTACTTGATCTTGTGTCGACTTTTGAAAGTTGGAGTTTAGAAGCCTTTTGACATTTTTTTCTTTTGCGAGCGGTCAATGTCCAAGTATCACCCTTCTTGCTATTGAAGAAGTCATTTTGCATGGATTTACTCATTGTTTTCTTTAAGGCTGGAACCCTAATTGGGTCAAAGCTCCCAAATTGTAGCTTGATGATTTTTTCAACTTTTGGTGATTCCACAGAGCGCAGGCTTGTAGAGCTTTTGAAATTGAACCTTTCATAAGGTGCAGTTTGGCACTAACATGATTTGCGTCAACTATATCGCCATTATCAATGATGATCTTTCCCTCTTGCATTAATGTTAGGATCTTTTCCTTCAGTATGAAGTATTTTGTGGTGTGATGACCAACAATACGGTGAAATTTACAGTATTTAGGATCATCGACTTTGTTTGATTCTTCAGGTCGCTTTGACTTAGAAAGTTCAATGACTTCTTTGGCTAACAACTCGTCAAGAATTTCAGGAACATCAGAGTCGGAAAAAGGATATACCCTTGCTTGTAACTCTTTCAAGGTTGGTTGATTTTTCACCTCTCGCATTTGTTGCTTTGGAGCTTCCTCTTTTAACTTTTGTCTTGTAGGGGACTTCGTAAAACTCACAATTATCGTCATAGATTCCCCAATTTGGTCTTCAAATGAGTCTTCAAATTTTGTGACTTCCTTCTTAGGATAAAAACAGGTGACGTCATTCTATGACTTGCAATACTTAGCTCCATGTCATGAGCGTGCGTAGCTAATTCTTCAAAAGTTCGAGGCTTAATTCCTTGGAGTATATACACAAATCCCCAACGCATCCCTTGAATGCAAACTTTAACTGCGGAAGTTTCAGAAAGTTGATCCTTGCAATCAAAGCTCAATGTTCGCCAGCGATTTATGTAATCCAATATAGGCTCATCTTTACTTTGTCTTGTGTTTGTCAACTCCATCATGCTGACCATACGACGGGTACTGTAGAAGCGATTTAGGAACTGACTTTTTAGTTGCTCCCAACAATTAATTAATCCAGACTCCAAGTCTGTGTACCAATCAAAAGCGTTGCCTTTCAAGGAGAGAACAAATTGCTTAACAAGAAGATCGTCATGTGTACCAGCACTGCTACAAGTCTCAACAAAATGAGCGATGTGTTTCTTTGGATTTCCCTTTCCATCAAATTGTTGAAACTTTGGCGGTTGATATCCAATTGGCATCGGTAAGCCCTCGATTCGCTTAGAATACGGCTTTGAGTATCCTACGAAATTTTGTGATGGACCGTCATATTATGCCTTGATGGTGTTTGCAATCATATCTTGCAGTTGTTGAACTGTTAGAGTAGCCACTGAAGCGGGTCGATCATCGCAGTAATTGTCATTTGTCTTGATGAGAGATTCACCATCAACTTTTTCTCGCGGTGTTAGATTATAATTTGACTCTCCAGGATTGTAGAGATCTAACTTGCTCATAAATCGGGTGATTTGATGATCTTTCTCATCAACGGACTTCTTCAAGGTTTCAATGGTTTGCTCCATCATTGCAAACTTCTCGTCCAAGTCAATTGCATCAACCATGAAGGTGTTGACTTTCGTTGAAGTTGGAGAATTCATTAAGTTTTCAGATTCTCCAAAGTTACAGCCAGTTTCAGACGGTTCATCTGATAAAATAGATGCAAAGTTGCCCCCAGGGGTTGTAGTTACTGTCGAAATTTGAGATTTTCTCCTTGTTGTCATCTCCAAAATGGTGAAGTATTGGGATTCATCCAAAGCACAAGCGTTGAGATTGCTTCTATTTATGGGGCCAACAAGTTTAATCTCAGTAGACGTGGCAGTAGTAGACTTTTTGCACGAAAATTCATTAATTTTTCTGAAGTCCATTGTAGTAGTTGAATATGTGATTTTCTTTGACTTGTAGGAGGAAGAGATGAAGAACAGAACTGGTCCCACTGGGCGTGCCAATCAGTTTGCAATAAATTTTCATCGACGCTGAAAATTAACTGCAAGCAAAAATAAAATAAACAAAAAGAATAATTTTATTTAAGAAATTTTGTGGGTACAATTCTGTTATTCTCTCGATTCTACTCTCTTAAGTTTTTCTGTGATTCGAGGGCCTTTGCATCGTGATTCTCGAATGTAGGATGATTTGAGCCTCCTAGAAATATGTTTGGATCTTCAGAAATTGTCTGAAAGCACTTTGTCTTGTTGAGTTGATCTCCGGGCAGAACTCCGTTAGTCAATTCGTTGAAGAGCTGTGTAGTCAATGCAGAAGCTTCCTCCAATGCTTGCAGAATGTCCTCCTTTTTCTTTTCTTCCCTTTAGAATGTTATGTTACTTCCCTATTTATAGTTGTAGGGGGTAGGCCTAGTTGCTTGTGATTGGCCGAAACATGTCACTTTGCCATTTGGCGCCTTTTGACTGGTTGTTGAATTTGAATGAGATTTCCACATCATTTGTACATGTGGCGGCGTCTCATTGATCTTGGATTTGACTGGGATGTCACGTCACTTGATGAGTTTGGGCTTCAAGGTGAGATGGACCTTGATGAGGAATACAATAGGCTTATTATTTTTTTTAAGCCCAAAATAAGTTTAAACCCAATAAAATATGAATCAAATTTAAATTTTATATGAATCTGATCAAATAAATTTTATGTGTCCACAATATACAATTTTTAAAATATGGACCAAATTTCGTAACATTTTATAGGTACTTTTGAAAAGTTGTAATAACCAATAATTAAAAAATAAATTTCATTATGAATTATGATCATGTCATTTTTGAAATACTTCACATTATAATTTTTTTAATGGAGAACAACATATATATATATTATTTTAATAAAGTCAAAGCCACAAGTTTTCCTACTTTGAAAAATAAATGTGATTAAATTACATTAGTGTAACTATATATAAAAAATTTAATTATAATGACAATAGTATATTTTCGGCATACAATATATATCAAAAATTTGCTACTTAAGAAGTTGTAGAAGGCGAAAAGATGCTATTTAGTGGAGGAAAATCTTGATTGATCTCTTGTTAACTTTGAACTTTTTAATATAAAAAATTACAATTTCTCTAATAATGTATTTTGAATATTTTTTAACATAATTAGAACGAAAGAATGAAGAAAATAGTTTTTTTTTTTAAAATAAACAAACAAAACATTAGTTCACCAAAAGCAAAGAGCGATCAAGAAAAATAATAGTTAGTTCATATAAAAAAGTAGTCATTATCGAAAATAGTAAATCTCTCATTAATATGTTCAATCCTTATCAAATAAAGAAGTATAAATTAAAATTCTTTCACCATTTTGAAATCCTACATTTTTTTTAATTAATGAATTTATATCCTATTATAAAATAAAAAGGGTAACAATATAAAATTATATGTTTAGAAGAAATAATTACCTGTATATAATTTCATTAAATATATGAAAGAATTTTTTTTCAATCTTATTAAATCAAAGGAAAAAAAATAATTAATACAAAATAATGTGAGTATCCGTCAAATTGATTATATATATATATATATATATATATATATATATATATATATATATATATATATATAGAGAGAGAGAGAGAGAGAGAGAGAGAGAGAGTACCCACAAAAAATGCATAAATTCGATAATAAAAACTTAACGATATATCTACTCCGAGCATGTGAAATTCGAAGAAGGATCGAAACACAAAGAAGGATGATATTTCTGTATTGATCGATTGACTGACATTTCTTCTTGATTTTCAATCTTTTATCTCTCCATTATCGATATGAAAAAAGGCACAAAATCAATTTGCTTAACTAATAAAAAGGAGGATGTTCTTATGTTTGTATATATTTTCACTATAATTCTAACTCTTTAATTTGATATTTATAGTGTGTCTTTAAATAAGAGAATAGGAAAAGACACATAACTTTGTTAATACTCCATTAAAAAGGAGAAAGTTACTGAAAAAGGAAAAATTATATTTGTATTGATTAGAAAGAAATGGTAGCACATTAAATGTACCGTTTTTTATTTAACAATTAATACACATTGAATTGAATTACATATTAAATTTATTCATTTATTTATTTATAATTATACAATAGAAAAAATGAGAAAATAAATAAATGTGAATAGTGGCTTTAGAAGCATGCCACATCATCAACTTCATATCATTTCTTTTTATACACACACATATAGAGAGAGACAGAGAGAGCTTAAATACAAGATAAAATAAATTTATCTTTAGAAAGGAGAAAGTCACTGAAAAAGAAAAAGCCACGCTAATATTGATTCGAAAAAAAAATAGTAGCAGTTTAAATGTACCGTTTTTGGGTTAGCAATGAATACACATTGAATTGAATTACATATTAAATTTATTCATTTATTTATTTATAAAGATAAAAGTTATAAAAGAAAAAAAAAATGAGAAAAAAGATAAATGTGAATAGTGACTTTAGAAGCATGCCATATTTCTTATATATATATATATATAGAGAGAGAGAGAGAGAGAGAGAGAGAGAGAGAGAGATTACATACAAGATAAAATAATTTTACCTTTTGATTTTGAAATTATTATTTCTCATACTATCAAATCTATACTGAAAATTCTTTCTAAAAAAAATAATAAATCTTTAATTATATAGTTATCGGCACAAATGAAACGAATGTAACCCAATAATTTTAATATATTTGAATTCATAAATCGACAAATAAACTCACAAGAGTAAATTCATAAAAAATAAGATATAAACCAAGATCATAATTTTCTTCAACTATGCATATATAAAAATATAAAGATGTATACACAAACATAAAGTAAAAATTCTAAATATGAGACTTTATACATGAAAAATAACACATACCTTTATTTCAATCAAAATATCAATTGATCACACTCATAAGATTATTTTTTCTGCTAAAGTAGTACACAAGAATTGGAATTGTTAAGAAATATAATGATCCCTGTGTGCATTTCAACGTTCTAAGTGCTCTTCATTCCTTTCCTGCATTCATGTTACATTTTCAAACCTTTTTTGCTTGTATTTCTACAGCCTTTTGAGATTTTAAGTACAAGTCATGTGACTTTTGAGATTAGTAACAACTCTTTTTTTAATAGTGGTGCAATTATATTGAGAATTAATGAGGTAATGAAATGCAAAAAAATAAAAAAAAAGATTTTTTTTTTTTGATCTTTTAAAATTAAAAAATGAACAATCATTTGAAAAGGGAGTTTTCTTTTTCTTAGCTATTTGCATACTAACATTGCATTTGATAATTTTGTCCCTCTGTCTTTCTCTGATTCTTCTGTCTGTTAATTTTCGAACAATACTGACATTCCTTCATATCACCTGTAATAATAGCTAAATATCAACAGAAAGAATTGCTCAAAATTGTAAAGTGAACCATCATAACATAATCAAATTAAAGCTAAAAAGATTCACTCCAAGCCTAAGTAAAATATTAAATCAAAAAACATAGATATATCCTCCTGCAATTACTCAACCTCTTATTGATATTTTTTCCGATTAATATTATAAGAGAAAGAAATGCAAATTCAAATTCTACACTTTTAAAAAATTTACTTGTATAATAAAAATATAACCAAAACATCATAATCGACTATCCACCAGACACTTACAAATATTAGAGTACCACATCATGAGCCAAATATTTTCAAAATTTTGATTGATTTATAAAATTACACATGACCCTCTAGATTGCCAACAAAAGCAAGGAGTGCATAGGTAAGAAATCAAGCGAAGGTCTCCAAAAGAGTTATGAAATTATAAAGTAGAGTTACAATTGGATATTAATTCATCATGAAAATACAGAAATAATGAGGATCTAAATATTGATATAACCACCTTTTACAATAGCGAAAAGGATCACAAAAAAGAGTGGTTCGAAGAATATTGAGACCTTTTACAAAGAAATAATCACACTAGTGTGTTTCAACGTTTTAAGTGTTCTTCATTCCTTTCCTGTATCCATATTATATTTTCAAACTTTTTTTGCTTGTTTTTCTACAACCCTTTTGAATTTTAAATACAAGTCATGTGACTTTTGGAATTAGTAACAACTCTTTCTTTAATAGTGGTGCAATTATGTTGAGAATTAATGAGGTGATGAAATGCAAAAAAAAAATAGAATGAGGAAAAAAGAAAAACGTATTCTTTTAAAATTAAAAAATGGCCAAAAAACCCACAAAAAAGATAAATGGCATTTGAGGCCTCTAAGACATGCCACATAGGATGGACTATCATTCTCTTCTCTCACTCTCTCTCTCTCTCTCTCTCTATATATATATATATATATATATATATACACACACACACACACATATATATATATTGATTTTAAATCAACTAAATTTTATTTTAAGAAGATTGAAAAATCTAGAAATAAATGTAAAACTGTTGAATAAGAATAATTTAAGAAGTACAAATTTTTTAAAAGTTTTAAGTACGTAATAAGAATGTAATCAATGATTTCGTAAAGATTCAACTTTAAAAATAAGAAAAGATTTAAAATATATATAAAAAAAACAACCATAACAGAAATATGATTCAAATTGACACGTTTCTCTTAGTATGTGGCAACAAGGGAAAGAGTTATTATATGACAAATGCAAAAGTGCTGAATCATCAACCACTTGAAACTTCTGGTGGTAAAATATATATGTGTATATGTTTTTGTTTACATTATTATATTAAAGTGTGAAAGAATTTTGAAAATTGATTTGAATTTTTTCACTTTATTAAAAATCTCCGCAATAGATAAAATTATTTAATTTTAAATAATTAAACATTAAACGTACGAAGCACATACGATTAAACTAATATATATATACATATATATATATATATATATAATTTTAATCGTGTGTATATATATATATATATAATATTTTCTTACAAAGGGAGTCAGATGAAACCATCCGATGGCCTAGGTCTGCCCTGGCCGCGAGGATTCTTAGGCATGTGATCTGCGGGTCTGTGAGCACGTGAAGCCCAACTGGCCACGAGAAACCTGATGAGCAAGGGCCCATAAAGATTCTCCTTGTTATGGGCCTGTTGTGGGCCCAGAAATTAACGTAATACTGGAGAGGCATGTCGAGGAAACAACAAGAAGAAAGCACATGACATAATTATTTCAGTATTTTCATTTACTGAAATTCTTACTAGTCTATCCGTGAAATCAGGGGCTTAGTTCAGGAGGTTTATTCGAACCCTCTTCGAGCAGAAAATATACTATTTATATATGATTATATATATATATATATAGTAGATGTTGAACCCAATTAGTTCGAATGTACTGTATGAAATTTATATTTCAAATGAACTATTAATTGTACTGTTTTTCTTCTTATATGTTGAATTTTCAATTGTAAAGATCGTGAACTCCAAATACTCTGTTATATCGTGTTTTAGCTAGTAGTATTTTGTTTAAATTTTATTTACGCATTGAACAATGATTATTTTGCAATTGAATTTTTAACGTTGGGTAAACATAAAAGGCTCAAAAACTGGTCATCCAACTCTATTTATACGAGTATTAGCGATTGAGAAATTGGGCCAAATAAATTGTGTGTTGGGAATTGATGTAGGCCCAATTATTATTATAGACAAGCCCAAAATAATGTCAAAAGTTCGAGATGCCATATTAGAGGCCCAAAATTGCGAAGATTTCTTTTCTCTGTCGACATTACCTTTTGTAATTTGACAAAAGCATTGGCATATAACTTATGAAGGTTGCATTGGTATCCGATCCGCAATAATAGATGTATTATGGACCTATGTTGCAATTATTTACTTGAATTGAAGTTTTCGAGTCCCTGCTTATGGAATCACCTTTGATAGAAAGCGTTTTATTTTTAATGTAGAACTTATCGATGCAAATCTGAATTTAGTCGGACTCCAATATGCATAACAAATACCTGTTATAATTCGCCATGAAGGCTTGATAACGGTTGAACAATAGCTTTGGGAGAGCAGAACTGAATTGAGAAGAGAAGAAATATCTGGGATTGATTCACTGAATGAAGAAGTTACTGTGAACATACATTTTATACTAGGTTAACCGACTCTGGTACAAACTATCTAATTCATAACATTAAACCTCTAACTTTTAGACAATACAAATTGACCCCTCTAACTAACACGAATTATTACCTGTCTCAACACTCCCCCTCAAGCTGAAGGGTGTAAAATATTCAACACACCAAGCTTGCCAAGTAAAAACATGTGCTGGACTGAGCTCAACCCTTTGGTCAACAAATCAGCTTGTTGTTTAGTTGTAGGAATATACTTCGTATCCAGCAATCCTTGTTTGATTTTTTCCCTCACAAAATGACAATCAATTTCAATGTGCTTAGTACGTTCATGAAAGATTGGATTTGCAGCAATCTGGATTGCAGGCTTACTGTCACAAAAGAGTACTACTGGCTTGGAAACTTGCACTCCCAGATCACCAAATAACCCTATCAACCATGTAATCTCTGCCACAGTAGTGGCCATACTTCTATATTCAGCTTCTGCACTACTCCTGGAAACTGTAGCTTGTTTTTTTTTTATTTCCAAGAGATTAAAGAATCCCCAAACTTGACAAGATATCCACTAACAGACCTCCTAGAGACTGGGCAACCAGCCCAGTTCGAGTCACAAAATGCAGTCAAAGTAGGTTGATAATTAGCCTTCATAAGCACCCCCATTCCAGGAGCCGTCTTCAAATATCTCACTACCCGTATTGTTGCATCCATGTGTGATTGTTTTGGAGCCTGCATGAACTGGCTGAGGGTTTGCACAGCATAGCTAATATCTGGCCGAGTAATGGTCAGATAAAGTAGCTTCCCAATTAATTTCTGATATCCAGTTACATCAAGTATCAATTCATCTCCTGTGATTCCTGCCGAAGCATCATATTCAACAGTAGTAAATTTATGATCCAATTTTAAAGGTGTAATTGCAGGTTTGGCAATGCTCAACCCCATATCCGAAATTAATTCAAGAGTATACTTCTTTTGATTGAGTAGAATCCCTTCTTTGGATCTCAAAACCTCAATCCCTAAGAAGTACCTTAATTCACCCAAATCTTTCACCTTAAACTGTCTATGTAGAATATCTTTTGCTTCATTAACCAGATGTTCATTACTACCGGTTAGCATCAGATCGTCAACATATATCAAGATAATAACTATATCACTTCCTGATGTCTTAGTGAAGAGTGAATAATCATGAGCACTTTGACTAAAACCACCTTGAATCAAAGGTTCAGTCAACTTAATGTTCCATTATCTCGAAGCTTGTTTAAGTCCATACAAGGACTTAAGCAATTTGCACACTCTATGTTCCCCCTGCTTATGAAAACCCTGAGGCAACTCCATATAAACTTCCTCATACAAATCTCCCTGCAAGAAAATATTAAAAACATCCATCTGCCATAGTTTCCAATTTCTAGCAGCAGCTAGTGCTATCACTGACCTAACTGACACCATTTTAGCTACTGGGGAGAAGGTTTCATGGTAGTCTAACCCTTCTTTTTGACTGTACCCTTTAGCCACAAGCCTGGCTTTGAATCTTTCAACCTCACCACTGACTTGGTATTTAATTTTGAATACCCACTTTGAACCAATAGCAGTTTTGCCTTTAGGAAGAGGTACAATGCACCAGGTACCATTATTCTCTAGAGCTTGAATTTCTTGTTTCATAGCTGTTATCCACCTTTCATCTTTGATAGCATCATAATAAGACTCTGGTTCTTTAAGTACTGAGAAAACCCTGAGATAACCTCTGTACTTCTGTGTGACATTGTCATAAGAGAGAAAATTAGCAATAGGATATAAAGGTGCAACTGACTTTATTCCTCCTACATAATCTTTCATCCACAGTGGTGGTTTTCTTGTTCTAGATGATCTCCTATCGTTAGCAGCTGAACCTTGTGCTCCTTCAAGGTTGGTTGGACAGGTAGGCAATTGCACAACGGGATTATCTACATTGAATGGGACTTGTATGTCTGCTGGTATTTGTACTACAACAGACACATCATCAAGTGCGATAGCAACATCTCCTAAACCTACACCTTTACCGGTGGAATAAGCATCATCATGTGCAACGTGTGATAATTCAGTCCTACTAGGCAATGAACCATGTAACATGTCGTCATCATCAGTAACTTGAATTTAATTGGAGTCCTCAATTATATCAATGTGAGGAGCTGAGCAACCCGAGTCTACAGATTGGAAAGGAAAAACTGATTCTCTAAAGGTCACATCCCTGGCAACAAAGAAACAGTTAGTAGTTAAATCAAGTATTCCGTATCCTTTTTGAGTAGTGGAGTACCCCATGAATACACCCTTTATTGATCTAGCTGTAAATTTATCACCTTTCACTAGATTGGTAGCACAACATAGGCACCCAAAAACCCTCAAATGATCAAAGGATGGTACTCTTCTATGCATTAACTCATAATGACTCTTACCATATAACACCTTAGTTGGAAACCTGTTAATGAGATAAATAGTTGTCTGGACACACTCACCCCAAAACTTGGCCGAAATTACAGCTTGAAACTTCAATGCTCTAGCTGTATCTAAGACGTGCCTATGCTTTCTCTCTGCCACCCCATTTTGTTGGGTTGTGTAGGTGCAACTACTTTGATGTATTATGCCTTTGAATTTTAAAAGAGCATCCCAATCTTTATTAAAAAACTCTCTACCATTATCTATTCTTATCACTTTAACAGTAGTGGCAAACTGATTTTCAACCATAACCAAAAATTGTTGCAAAAACACAAAAGCTTCACTTTTCATTTGCATCAAGTAAATCCATGTAGTTCTCGAGTAATCATCAATCATAGTTAAGAAATAATATTTTTCATCATGTGTTGGTGTCCTGTATGGACCCCAAACATCCATATGAACGAGCTGAAAAATCATAGTACTCTTTTGTTCACTTAGAGAAAAACACAGTCTAGACTGCTTAGCTACAGGACACACTGTACATTTATCTTGCAAAGCAACATCTACTTTATTTTTCAGAAAATGAATATGTCTCATGGATGCTGTTGAAGGATGCCCAAGCCTCCTATGCCATAGACAACAATTTCCCTCACTTTCAACTTTTACACTCACATGACCTGTTCGCTTTTTCTCCAGTCCTTTTATCAGATATAAACCATCACTTTCCTTACCAATCCCCTTTACCCTGCCACTGTAAAGGTCCTGAAATATGCAGAATTCAGGGAAAAAAATGGCAGAGCAACATAAGTCCTTGGTCAATTTAGAGACTGACATTAAGTTGAATCTAAACTCTGGCACATAGTAAACATTAGTAAGTTTAGCATCTTCTGATATATACGAGCTTCCCATGTGAGTAATAGAGGAATCCTTCCCAGTAGGCATGCTAACCTTTTCTCTCTTATGTGAGGCAATTCTCTCTATATCATCTAGCAAGTGCAATGAAGAGGAAATATGATACGTAGCTCCGGAGTCTACTACCCATTCACTATTATGCACACTAGAAGACAAAGAAAGGATTGTACCTGCCAAATTCACTTATGGCTCTTTACTTGCCACCTGATTGTGAACCTCAGAGCTGCTCCCATCCTCTTTGTTAAGTAAATTCAATATTTGTTGATATTGTGCATTAGTGAAGAAGTGATTGCCCTGTTCCTGCAGCCTTACACGTGTTTTTTCCTCTGGAATTTCAATTTTGTTAGCCATAGGCATCATTCCTCTATGATAACCTGAAGTTTTAACTTTGTTATCTGTATGCATCATTCCTCGAGGATTAACCTTCTTTCCTTTGTAATTTGCAGGATATCCATTAACCTTCCAGTAGTGATCAATAATGTGTCCCTTGAGCTTGCAAAATTCACATTGTAAGAACGACTTCTTGCTTTTGTAACCCTGACCTCTCCCTGCTTGCAATGCCAGAGGATTCAATCTCTTATGTGTGACGTTTACCCCAACTTTTTGTTGACTTTCATCCTAAAAAATCATAGCATAAGCTTGGTTCAAGGATGGCTCCGTCGACTTCATCAGGATTTGTCTGCGAGCTGTGTCATAGAGATCATTCAGTCCACTGAGAAACTGAAGAAGTCATTGTTTTTGAAGATGTTCAGCATAATCCTTTGACTTCTCACAGTCACAATTAAGAGTAGGCACCATTGCATCATACTCCGCCCATAACTCCTTCAATTTCGAGAAATATACTGATACAGAGTTGTTTCCCTATGAAATAGTAGCAATTGCCTTGTGCAATTGAAAAATACGAACTCGATTCACCTTATCAAATCTCTCTTGAAGATCCTCCCAGACCAGATTCACACTCGAACCATACACAATACCACTGAGGAGATCTGGTGAAACGGTATTCATGATCCACGAATGAACAATTGCATTACATGTGTCCCATTCCACCTGTAGATCCTTTGAGAAAGATTCCCTCTTACATGTACCATTTACAAACCCTAATTTCCTCTTGGCTTGAAGTACAATCTTCATCGATCTATGCCATAACCTGTAATTCTCCGATCCTGTGAGTTTCACAGGAATCAAAACAGCGCCTGGAGTATCCGATGGATGCACAAAGAGTGGGTGAGTGTAATATATCTTAGTCTGAGCTTGAATATCAGTTCCAACCATTGTTGATGATGAGAGAGAAGCTTCCGAAGACGGTGATAAAATAGTAGTTATGCTTGCGGAAATCAACGGATTACTTAGGCTCCGATACCATGTTATAATTCGCCATGAAGGCTTGATAACGGTTGAACAATAGCTTTGGAAGAGCATAACTGAATTGAGAAGAGAAGAAATATCTGGGATTGATTCACTGAATGAAGAAGTTACTGTGAACATACATTTTATACTAGGCTAACCGACTCTGGTACAAACTATCTAATTCATAACATTAAACCTCTAACTTTTAGACAATACAAATTGACCCCTCTAACTAACACGGACTATTACCTGTCTCAACAATACCGAATGAGAAAAAAAACAAAATGTATAATTTTAGAACATGTCAATCTCAACTATAGTTTAGAATAATCTTAATATAAGACATGGATAATCAAATAATCTAATCATATATATAATTCGTTACATGGGAGGCGGAAGTAGATTAAAAATGTTTGGAAAATCAATTTTCCAGCCAAATCTTATATATTTTCCGGTAAAAATAGTTGTTATAGTTTAACATAGAGCAATTTCGCACGCTCAATTACTATGAGTCCGTTTGGATAGAATTAAAATCTGGTCAAATCATCTTTTAATTTATTTATTTTTTAGTTTTTTTAGGTGTTTGATAAAATTTAAAAGTGATTAAAAAAAGCTAAAAGCTGATTAAAAAAAACTAAAAGTGGGAAGTTGGGTACCCCAACCTTTTACTTTCCAATAGTAACTTTTTTAAAATTTCAACACTTCTATCCAAACACTAATCTACTTAATTTATAAGCACATATTTTAAGCTTTTAATCACTTAAGCTAAAAAACTATTTTTTTAATCCTATCCAAACGGGCTCTATGTATTTCAGGAAATCTGCGATGCTAGTGAGTTGTGTCTAATTGACACACTTATGATAAATAAGTTTAGACGCACATTTGCAACTAGACTTATTAAGTAGAGGTATCTAATTGATGAAATATTCAGAAAATTAGGGGCCACGTATGTATATATCTCTAAAAAGATGCATACACTGCCAATGCAGGCATGTAACAAATACACAAATTCAAGATTCAAATATGAATAATAACTCGTGGACAAAGCTTTAGAATTATTAGAAACATAATATTAAAACTATGGGCCTTTCAAGTAGTGTAAAAATACTACCTATTATTTTTGCAACTTTAGTTTTTAGTAGTAATAGGAGCATCGTAAACATTGCTACTGCTACTTTGACTTTAATTTATTCTTTTTATATCATTTAGGAAGCCTCTTAAATTCTGTCATCATCGTAAATTTGACCACCACTGGAGCGATTTTTTATCGTTTTGAAAGCCTCTTGAATTCCATTATATGTATTGGCACTACTTGAACGACCATTTATCGTTTTGGATACCTCTGGAATTCCATCATCATCCAAAATATTAACATTACCAAAACGATTTTTTATCGTTTTGAAAGCCTCTTGAATTCCATGGTCATTGAGATTCATAGTGGTGATACCGCCCTGACGAATTGATGTAGCAGTAGTAACACAAAGTAGAACGAAAAAGATGGCTACTGTGATATTTTTATCCATTGAGACTTATATTTAGTTTATGTGCTGCGATATATGAAGTATTGTTTAATTTATGCATGCAGTACTTCATATATGTAGAGAAGAATTTAAGAGAGAATTGTTTGTATGTGCCTTTTGCAGTAAACAAGACGATCTTTGCATCGTTAATTGATCAACAATACATAGTTCACCTAGGCAATTTTTGAGAGAAAGATTAATACAAGTTGTAGAATAGTTTGTTTGTGCCTTCTCCAAAAATAAATCCAATCACTATACGACAATTGAATTATGCATGTGTATATTAATTAAATCAGAAAGTAGATTATTTTAGCAACTATTATTTATTTTTCCTATTTTTCTTCGGTTGTTATTCGTATGACTTATATATCTATTAATTATGTACTATGAGTTAGATGAATGAATTGGGTTCTAGTATTTGTTGAGCTTAAACTATGGGTGTCAAACCGGTCGGGCCGGGTCAACCCGGAACCGGCCCTTCTATTTTAACGGGGTTGAGGGCCGGATAAGGGCCGGTTTTGGCGCTAGACGGGTCCGGCCGGACCGGGCTCAACAGTAAAAAAATTAAAATCCACCCTAACCCGGCCCACTTAATCCAACCCGGTCAAATCCACCAAAATCCAGTCAAACCCGGTTAAAAATCGGTCAAACCCATTTTTTTAAAAAAAAGATCCAATATACACTATATACACTACAATTATATACACTATATACACTCCAATATACACTATATACACTCCAATATACAATATATATTTTTTAAAAAATATATAAACAATTACACATATATACGTACCATTCAATATATAATTATATATGACTATACGTACAACTTTAAATAAAACATATACTATAATAGTATAATATATATACACTACAATATATAAGTATATATATATATTTATATATATATATATATAAATTTATATACTAATTTATAAAACATATACACATTTATACGTTAAATATATACGCTTATAGAAGATATATACACATATATACGCACCATTCAATATTTATGTACTACTTGTCTACTTTAAATAAAACATATACTACAATATATATATATATATACATAGTTATATACTAATTTATAAAACATATACACATGTATACGTTAAATATATCCTACTTTAGAAGATATATACACATATATATGCACCATTCAATATATATGTAATACTTTAAATAAAATATATACTACAATATACATATATATATATACAACAATATGTATATATATATAGTTATATACTAATTTGTAAAACATATACACTTGTATACATTAAATATATACATCTGTAGAAGATATATACGCATATATACACACCATTCAATATATATGTACTATTTTAAATAAAATATATACTACAATATACATATATATATATACTACAATATGTATATATATATAGTTATATACTAATTTGTAAAACATATACACTTGTATATGTTAAATATATACGTCTATAGAAGATATATACACATATATACACTTCTATAGAAGATATCCAATTTATAAAACATATACACATGTATACGTTAAATATACACTTCTATAGAAGATATATACACGTGTATACGCACCATTCAATGTATATATACTGCTACTTATAAAATATACTACATTATATATACATTACAATATATATAGATATACTTATATACTAATTTATAAAACATATACACATGTATACGTTAAATATACACTTCTATAGAAGATATATGCACAAATATACAAAACATATGTTACTTAATATAATAAATTAATTATATTTGGTAGTAAATTAATAATATATTAGAAGTAAGTTTTTAATTTAAAGTAGAAAAATAGAAATTCAATTTAAAATTTTAAATCGTTAAATGAAAAAATATAAAAAGCAAGGACTAAGGAGTAAATGAATTTGGAAAATTTTATTGATTGCAAAATGATCCAAAATTTATAATTTACATGAATGAAAAAGCTACAAATTATGCATCATTTTTTCCAACTCATTCATGTTAATATTAACGGTAACTTGCATAGGATAGTCGAAGTCAACGGGGGCAAAACCATGCATTGGACTTGATTCTGCTGAGTTCTCCCGTGAAGTCATAATTTCTTCAAGTTTCAGCTCTTCACTCGGCTCCGGTTCCATTCCTTGGTTTCTTCTTTCCGCTATAATCCAATCTTTGAGGCAAACTAGAACATTCATTGCATTGCTTCCCAATGAGTGTCGGTTGTCTCCAAGATACTGTCGTCCCTGACTAAAGGCGCTCTCTGATGCAACAGTTGACATTGGAACATTCAAGATATCTCTAGCTAATCTTGAAAGCACAGGATATTGTGTTTCATTACTCCTCCACCAATCCAACGTGTTGATCCGTCGTTTGCGATCCTCTGGTGCCGTCCGAAGATAATATTTCAGCTCTGCCCGATAAGTTGATGTGTAAGTTCTCTCATCAGCACTGTTCCAACAATTTAAATCATAAAACGAATCAGAAAAAACACTATGTGCCGGCCTTTTAGAAGATGATGGCTCCTCGGGAGGATGAGGAGCGACAGTTGGAGTGATATTTGTAGGTACGGCTAAATCAAATAAATCAACATAGTGATTATATAATTTTTCTATGTAATCCTTTGCATCAGCCGTAGCCGTCCACAAATCAAGATGTACTTGTTCAGAATCATGGTTAGTATTTATTTCTAAGTTAGTATAAATAAGAGTACTAAAGTGGCACATATTATTATATTTCATGCACGGATTTAGCATAGCACCAACCAAGTAAATAGGGGGAATCGGGAAAAAATATTTTTTAAATTTCGTAAACATGGCGCCAACAGCTTCTTTATAACCTTCTTTATTTTTATATTCTTTGAGCAAACCAAAAATATCGGCTATATATGCCAAAATATTACATATAGTAGGATAATAAGCACCGAAAAATTCAACCGTACCTACATAATTTTTTTCTAAAAACTTAACAAGATCATTAATTACAACCCAATCAGAATTATGTAGCATGCAATCAGCAGAATCAGCAAATGAACCGCAATATTGGTTAAAAGCTAGTGTAATAGGAATTCTATATTTATAACAAGTTTTAAAAATTCATACGAAGAATTCCATCTAGTATCAATTTCCTCAGGCATCAAAATCGGTGTAAGGCCATTTTCTTGACATTTAACTTTAAATTCTCGATCTATGATTATTTCCTTGAATAAAATCAACGGCAAGACGAATTTTTTCAATATAAAGCTCAAAAAACTCAAGACCATCTTTTACAATTAAATTATATATATGACATGCACACTTAATAAGAAAAATTTCAGGCAAGGGCGGAGATAGAGTAGATTTTAATTTTTTTATAGTAGTCTTGTTGTTAGAAACATTATAAAAAACAATACATAAAATTTTATTTTCGATACCATATTATCCGGCAATTTTAACAATAGAATCAACAATAAATTGTCCAGTATGTTTACGATCTTCATCATATAAAAAAGCAAGAATACGTTTTTGCATCACGAAATTACTATCCATCCAATGACAAGTAACGGAATAATCATTTTTATTTACAGCACGACCAAGATCAGAAGTTAGGGACAATCTACATTGAATATTTTTTAACAATGTTGATAAATAAAAAATAATATTATGAATGAAGTCTAAAAATATCAAACCGACAAGTAGTTCTAGGAATACCGTTAAACATAGGATTATAAATTGCTTGTATATAACGAATAAAGGCATCAGAAGAAGGAAAATTAAAAGGCAAACAACCCACAGCTATCATTTTAGCTATTTCTTCCCGGTCCCTCAATTTATTATACTTCTTCGCTACCTGACCGGTTGCTGGGTCCATTCTAGTTTGCGTTGGCCCACCAACATCCCCACCACCTTGTGCAATATTTAACTCTCTTTTGTGATCTTCAGCTCTATGTCTCATTAACGTACTCGTACCCCCTTACTTGCCTCCACTTCTATGCTTATATATTTGTTGACAAATATTGCATTGCACCTCAATATCTGATATACGTTCAAAAAATTGCCATGCAACACTAGTTCTTTTACGAGGTCTTGGGGCACTGGGAGGACGGGGAGGGAGATTAACCGATTCAGATCTAACGTTAGCATCTCCTACTGCGGGTGTCTTAGCAATATTTTCATTATCTTCGTCTAAATTAACCGCATCTACTTCATTTTCTTCTTCTATACCGTAATTTTTCTGAGCTTCTACATAATCCATATCGTGAGCACCTACACCTATTTCTTCCTCAAAAGGTGTACCAAGCGGTACCGGAGGCGAAGGCACACGGGTATATCTACTACTTGAACTACCTCTACCGCTAGTAATTCGCTTTTTACTACCACTACCGCTTTCGGGACAAAATTTTTTAACACCTTTAGTAGCGAGGTTTCTTAATTTATCCATAATATAAATTAAATTAAACTAAAAATATTCAAAATACACAAATATAATAAAATTAAATATTAAACAATTAATACAATAAATAAAAATTAAACGTAAGAGATGGAACGACAATACCAAATTTTGAAAGTATCCGAAGGTTGCGACTTTAGAAACTTCCGCTCGTACTTTGTAAACGAAAAATTAAAAAATTAAAGTGAACACTTTAAGAAAGTAAATATATTGAATATTTGAGAATTGAGAATTGAGAATTGAGAGAGTGAAAAATTGTGTGAAAAATGATTTGAAGTTGTAGGGTATTTATAAAAATTTTTTTGGAATTAAAAAATATTTTTTAAAGTTAAAATTTTATTTTTTTTAATAAATGGGCCCAAACTAGCCGTTTGGACCCAAAAACGGCTATATAGCCGTTGGGCCAACAGCTAGTTTGGCCCAAAATCCCAATTTTTTTTTCTTTTTTAAAAAGGTATCCGGGCCGAGCCGGTTAACCGGCGGGCCTGGACCGGGCTTGGTCCAGGCCGGATTAGCCGGGCCCATTTTAAAAAAATAACTTGCCCGGGACCCAAAATCCTAAAGCCCTAGGGCTTACCAGGCCGGGTCAAACCGGGCCGGGTTAATTACGAGGGCCGGGTCGGGCCGGCCCACTTGACACCCTTAGCTTAAACCTTAAATTGAGCTGCCCATCTTTGTCCAAAGCAATTTTAGCCCATCGGTATGGAGTATAGCGTAGTATACTCCATTTCCTTACATCAAACATGTTAGATATATATAAACTTCCAAAGATAACATTTATTTCATGAATTGGATAGTACAACGATCGAAAAGAAGGCAACTAGTTAGCTAGCGTCCCTTCTAACCAACTAGAATAAAAAATATACTTAATTCCTTGAAAATATGCAAACATAATGAAAGAAACTAAATATGATGAACTGGAAATTTGGCTTATCATGCGCATTGGAAGTTCTTGGGTGCATATTTGCCACAGTTGTTGAGCAACAAGCTTAGAGAAAGTGGAACGTTGAGATGAATTCCCAACACATTGGCTTTAAGAGCAGTGCAAAGGCAAACAGCAGCATCAAGGTCAGCAAGTCCTTCGATTAGAGAGCAACATTCAGTCTTGGCTGAGCTACTTCCAATAACAAGGTGCACTAAGTCATTCAACAAATTGGCACACACCTTTAGCTTAAGTGTGTCTTTTGGACACTTTCCCTTTGATGATGGTGTAGAGGGGGTAGAGGGGGTGGAGGGGGTAGGGGTAGGGTGGGGTTTGGAATGTGGGGGTGGTGTGCATGGGACATTAGTGGAACTAACCATAGTGAAGAAAAGAATGTTCAATGTGAGAACAAGGGCAATTGAGGTTGCACCAAACTTAGCCATTTTTCAAACTTAATTAGCACTCTCAAGTCCCAACTATTGAATGTGGCTAATTAGTAGTGAAAATGCTGTTTGGTCTTGGTGGTTGAAATGAATGAAATGAGTGGGTATTTATAGGTAGAAATTCTGATTTTTCTTCTTTCTATTTTTCAAAAAATTGAGAGAGGCACATGTAGATAGAGAATATTTTCTAGACAAGCAGCTGGCATATGCATGCAAAGTACTATTATTATTGGATTATAAATTAAAAACTTGTATTTTTGTGAATTTCATTAGTTGTCTATTAATTACTATATCTTCTTCCTGGGAGATAAATAACACATTATTTATTTTCACACGGGACTTAAATTATTCTCTCTAACATTGTCCTTGAACATGCTTGATCTGTGCCAAGATTTGGATCTTATCGAAATTATAATTCGTTTGTTCGATCAGTTTGGAAAATAATACTAGTAAAAGTATTTGTTCTTCTAGCTATTCTCTATTGTAAATGTAACAGAAGAATGACATGTAACAAGTAACTTTGATAAAAATTAATTGTGGTAAATTAAATCATGACATGTTATAATATGTAGAGTACACTAATAGCTAATAAAAGATCTTATGTTATAGTACTTATTAGTGTATATACTACCTATACTCTGAGCATGCCTATTGTCTACTCGCTTTGTTCGCTTTTACTTGCCACTTTTTAACATGACACATTCAATAAGCAAACAATAATTAGTACAGTGACTTTACCACATTGCCCCCATTAATTGATGTTTACTGTAATAGGTACTGAAAATGATTTGGAGAATGAGTAGTTAATGTTAAGGGTAAGACATGAAAATTTTCTGTCTGATTTTTTTATTGATTTGTCAAAATTGACATGTAAAAATGAAAATCAAATTAGAAAAATAGTGATAAGTAAAAGCGAACTTAACGGATGGAGTATTAAAAAACAAGAGTAATGGCCCGGATATAAAATACTCCCTCCGTCCCAAATTTCCTAATTTGATTTTTTATTTTACTTGTCTTTTTTCATTAATCAAGAAGAGACAATTTTTTTTTTCATGTTTACCCTTTGCATTAATTACTTTTTCTTCAAATTAAAATATAAACATCATTTAATAGGGGTACTATGGTAAACTAGCCATGTTATTAATTATTTTTCTTAATCAATGTGTCATTCCAATTTAGGACAGATAATTTGGGATGGAGGGAGTAAATGAAACGGGGGGTAATTAAAGAGTAATTAATAATCTGTATGTGATACCTCATGGATTAACACATGTGCTAATTGAATAATCCCCCTTAATTATGCGATAATTGGAAGAAAAATAATACTATGCCCGTGCATGGATCGTGTAATTCAACGCTTAAATCCTGATTAGTCAAGTAAACATAGTCATATCGAAAGAATTGTTAGTGTATATAAATAAGGGCAAATTAGTCAAGTTGTAATTTTATTTATGATAAATATGTTAAATGAATTGTTATAAAGAAATCAAGATAAGGGAGGCAAACGTAATTTCATTATTATAAATATGTTAAATGAATTGTTATAAAAAAGTAACGTAATTTCAAAAATCACAAGGAGATCATTATTTTAATGAAAAAAATTTGAGGGTACGAAAACATTAAAATTAACGGTATACCATAATTAGGAGTCTTATATCTTAATTGCGAGAATTTATTTTCTCTTAACTTGTCTTTGTTGGACTAAATCAGACCAAAAAAACACTCGCACCATATATTTTATATTGTTATAAAATAAGAAAGAATAAAGAAGAAGAGTTGAGAGAATAGAGAGAGTAATTGCTATTTCTTCTCTTAAGGGATGAGAGATCATAAGATTGTGAATACAATAAACAAAACCCCTCTATATAGGGAAATTTACTCCTAGTCTGAGTAAAAGACGGATGCATCAAATCCTAATAGATATCAAAGTAGATCTTGATAGATCTTGATAGACGTTCACTATAATGTAAATACATTTATAACACCCCCTTGAATGTCTAGATAGATAATGTGCCTCGTTAAAACCTTACTAGAAAAAACCCAGTAGTAAAAGAAAATCTAGTGAAGGAAAACGAGTATACATTTCTAATAATACGCATATCGGTTGCCTCATTAAAAACCTTACAAGAAAAACCCAGTGGGACAAAACCTCGTAAGGGAAAAAGAGTACAACGCGTATTAACTCCCCCTAATGAGAACATCCTTGAACCTTTGCATCCCGAGTTTGGGCAACTATATTCTTAAAAGTTGTAATTGGCGAAGACTTGGTGAATAAATCAGCCACATTTTCACTTGAACGAATCAGTTGCACGTTGATATCACCATTCTTTTGTAGCTCATGTATGTAGAAAAGCTTTGAGGAAGTGTGCTTCGTTCTATCTCCTTTTATGAATCCTCCATTAAGATATGCTATGCATGATGCATTATCTCCGTATAAAATTGTAGGTAGATTGTCATATTTCACACCACATTTTTCTCAAATGAGATGTATCATGAACCTCAACCATACACATTCTCGGCTTTCTTCATGAATAGCTATTATCTCAGCATGATTCGATGAAGTGGATATGATAGACTGCTTTGTATATCTCCAAGATATGGCAGTACCACCACATATGAACACATAGCCTATTTGAGACCGAGCTTTATGCGGTGTATTGTGGACCTCAACCACACACATTATCGGTTTGCTTCATGAATAGCTATAATCTCGCATGGTTCGATGAGATGGCTATGATAGACTGCTTTCTATATCTCCAAGATATGACAGTATCTCTATATGTGAACACATTGCATGTTTGAGACCGAGATTTATGCGGGTTAGATGAGTACCTAACATCAGCATGACCAGTAAGATCAGGACTGCAATCTTTAGAATAAAATAAGCTCATGTATCTTATCCCATTTCGATGTCTCATAGTAGGAGTAGAAATATACATTGCTAACATATTAACCGAAAAGGCTATAGGCCTTGTAGTATTTGCAAGGTACATGAATGCATCAATTGCACTAAGATATGGTACTTCATAACCAATCCAATTCAATATATTTCGAATTTCAGCAAATAATCTATTGCTTTGAAAACTCTCCAAGAGTTCTAATGATGTTCAAGCAATAAGCTTATACAATATAAGGATTATAAATAAGTTTCCCAGAAACTTTTATATGCTTCAAGCAGTTTGAATCCTTAAAAGTTTTCACATAAGTTTTGTTAAGTGACAATATTCAACATTTCATGAGTGACATCTTCAAGTGTCTGGACTGCAAATCAAATAAGTTTTACGCTTACCAAAATGCATCCTTTCATGTCACTTGATAAATGTTTCTACGTCAGCATGCTTAAATAAACGTAGAATTCAGATCCTCGTAATATTTCACAATATTGCGCCAATATTGTGTCAAAGATATTGATGATATATAATTTTGTATCGGTTCACAATGCGACATAACATTTGAGATCTCATCACTTCATTATTTTCAGGTACATGAACCTCTCATAAGGTTTCATGAAGTGGTATGTCGTAGGATCTTCAAGAGCTCATTGCCTTCTTATTATGATTATTTGCTCCTTATTTTTCAAGGACTATTTCATTTGGAACCGATCAGTCTACCACGCTTCACGCATGCATAGACTTTGTCCTTTAGGAACACAAAATAAGAGCACTTGCGCTTAATATGAGATGCTTTCAGCATTTGACTTGAATTATCTTTTGAATGAGGATATGGTGATAATTCCTAACATATTTCATAGCGCTTATAATCTCCCCCTTATGTTAGGAAAACTAACATACATTCTCTACTTCTTTGAGGAATCCATGTTGTGCATTATGGTATATTCATTAATCGTATACCGCACATCAAAATTATTAGATGGAATAATTGGTTCCCGACCTTAAGCCAATTGAGAGGGAAGAAATAATCATAATTTATTGGTCTAATGCATACAAATGCTATTGCAATATATCATATTTCAGACCAATACATTAAATTTTGTTCTCATTAACAATGATTTAGCTATTTATCGAAGACATTCAATGCTAAACCATCATCATCAAGATGAATTATCTTGATTACACAATCTGAAAATTATGCTCAATTTATATTGAACAAGTAACTTTATGAATGTCAAACGTAGGTTGACCATGAATGTACATGTGATCATCTTATTGATACATCTTTTCAACATATCACATGATAGGTGAATGGGCCCTTATTCACCTTTTATAATTTTCAGATTTGAAGGGATCCAATTCCAATATTAGTTGGTCCAACCAACTTATCATGAGAACAAATAACATAAACAATTCTTGAAGAATCTTCTAGTTCTTCAATACATGCATATCTTTGAGATGTCATAATCGTTCATATCAATTTATGAACTTTTATTCTAGTAAACTCCAAATTTACCATGACATGTACTTTTTCTTTAGTAAATTTCAGATTTACTATTACATGAATAAATTTCAGATTTACTACTTCAGAAGTAGATTTTAAAATTATTCAACCTCTTTCGGAGGTGAGTTGTGATACAATCACAATAAAGTGCGCGTTTGCATTAATAAGTTTCTCATTCCCCAGAAATGGAATATAGCAAATCGAGACATACATATGATGTAGAGAATTTTTGTTTTTTCTCTACCATATCTTATAATCATATAAGCGTGTGAAAATATCATCACTTTTGATGATCATTATCATATTGTCCCTCCACGCGTATATTCGTGCATTCAATCACTTGGCTTCTTTCAGACATATTATGCACTGCTACCACATACACCTTAAGAATGAAGTAGGTTGTCATATTTCAGACTTATAATATATTGCTACCACATTCACTTCATGGAATGAAGCATATTCAATGGGTCGAATTTCATGACTTTTCACCAAATACCCATTATTTTGCCTTAGCCATCATAATATCATCAGTATAGTGCATTGAGATTCAAACTCAACTTCTTATCCATATAAAGGCGTCTTAGGCATAAATCAATGGGACTTGAACCCAACATCTTATTTTCATAATGTATGCATTCATATCGTGCTTTTGGGATGATGACCATCTTCAAGTGGTCAAATCTTTCTTTTAGGCTATTCCACAAAACAAGTGGATTAGTAGTAACGTATTCAATTTTCAGAATTTCGTCGAGATGATGATGCAAGAAAATCATAGCCTTAGCACGATTTTGATTAAATGTTGTATTTTGTTTCTTTATAGCGTCTCCAAGACCCATAACATCTAAGTGGATTTCAACATCCAACACCTATGAGAGGTAGTTCTTGCTCGAGGCAACGAACTCAAGTTTTGTAAAATTATTAGTCATATGAAAAGAAATAAAATAAAATAATACCTAGTAAAATAAAGACTTACCTTTTAAAGGTCATATATGGATTATGAAGACAAAACGATAACCTTTTTCTTTTTTTTTCTTTCAATCAAAACTTTACCTGAATAAGTGCTCATGATAGAGTCTCGTGCTGATAACGTGTTATAAAACAAGAAATAATAAAGAAGAATAGTAGAGAGAATAGAGAGAGCAATTGTTATTTCTTCTCTTAAGGGATGAGAGATCATAAGATTGTGAATACAATGAACAAAACCCCTCTATTTATAGGGGAAATTTACTCCTAGTCTGAGTAAAAGACGGATGCTTCAAATCCTAATAGATATCAAAGTAGATCTTGATAGACATTCACTATAATGTAAATACATTTATAACATATATCTAGTTTTTCTTTTCTTTTTTTCATTTCAATTATTAATGTATGACTTTAATTTATTTGCGCACCTAATTTCTTGTTTAAGCTAAATTCCCCTGCTCTGCCAATTCTATACTCTCTTTGAGTTGTTACCTACGATATTAATTATTAAGCTCAACAAATTCAAAATACTATTAAAATGATGCGATGCATGATACTTTTTTTTTTTTTTTTTTTTTATATCCGTGATTTTCGAATATCGCTTTGCGAACTCGACTAGCTGTACCCACCGTCCCCCGTTTCTAGGCGGAGCTTTGATTCTACACCTTATAATATATACAATTTATTCTTTTTTCAACTTATCAACATAGGACTTTAATTTGTTCAAAGTACCTACCACTTATGTCTTATTTGCGAGAATTTCTTTTCTGCCATCTTGTCTCATCCCACTTCTAGATCATACAAAAAATCAAAATTATCTCGTTAAGGTTCACCACTTCAAGTCAATGCGTTCATTCCGTTTTATTGGAAAATAAAGAACATAAAAAAGATTTTTTTTTAATCAAGAATTAACTTATTTTTGCAACTAGTTGAAGTCCAATGTCATTATCTTTCTCTTCTGTAAAGGAAATTGTGTGGCCAATGTTCAGTTTTTCATTATTAGCCAAGTCAATATTAGAAAGCATAATAATGTGGAAAAGCAAATTATTTTAAGAACAATCCTTAGGGTCAATGTGTGAATACAAATATTCAGGTTATCAATTACCCTCTGTATATATTCCTAATCACGTTAAAATTTTACACACGTAATAACAACAATAATTTATTCAATGTAAATCCACAAGTGGGAATTGAAGAGGTAAAATGTTGTTTCTAATGGATTCTTGACTCGTAAGAAGTAAAATAAAAACAATAACAGTTGAATAACAAGATCGAAAAAATAAAAAAGTAGCAAAATTTTACATACGCTTGTCCATTAAGAAAATACTTACAAAATGAATAATTTGACTAATCTAACCCTTCTAATCGTTTGATCTTTGTCTATTTATATACCTCGATGTTAATATTAAGGGTAAAATTGAGAAAATATTCAATCTCTTAATTTTCAAAAATGACAAATCTTTAGAATAACTATTCTTTGCTATATATGATGACTAAATTTGATAGGAGGGAGTAGTTTACTTTATATATTTAGCACTATAGTTTTATTTTACTTTTGATAGATCGTGGCCAGTGTATGGAAATCCCCCCAAAAACAAAAAAACAAAACACCGCAAATATTGACAATTTATTTGTCAAAGGTGCTAATGGAAAATTCTCACTGGATTTTGTTCATTAAAATATTTTCATTTAACTTTTTATTTGGCAATCCAAAATCACAGGAATAGATATTTTTGATTTATATGTTCATATATTCAAAGTAAACCATAGATTCAGGAATTTTGAGTCACGGGGTTCAAAAGTATGGTCCGAACTCCGAACTATATTAGTATATGGTAGCTTAGATTTTAAATTTTTTATGGAAACAACTTGATCCACTATGCAATTTAATTTCTTCTTTATTCAATTTGTACCATATTTTCTTAAACTTTTGGTCTTGAGAATGAGATTTTGAAGATGTGACAAGTATAATATGACCCATTTTATTGGTAATGCATGAAATCAAAGTTGTGTGGATGCTAACAATCCATCAATTGAGGAAAAATTGGTAGAGAAAAATCAAAGAAATAAATAACGAAAATATTAAAGAATCTTGTTAAGAGTAGTCACATCTTTTAGGTTTTAATAATAATTGTGAAGTCGACGGAACTAATATATCCCTAGATATTATAGGTCTGTTAGGGGTCGTCTGGTTGGGAAATAAGTTATCTTGGGATAGTTAATCATGAGATTAGTTATTTCACCCTCGAGAAGGGATAAAAATAACACTACAATCTCGAATAACTAATCCAGAGATGAGTTATTATCTCAAGCATTTTATTCCAACTAAACATAAGATAAATTTATCCTAAAATTAATCCCGGAACTTACTATCCTTATCCCTCCAAATAAATGACCCCTTAAGATCGTCATGACGAGTCATAGTCATTGAGTTTGGTACCTTAAATGCATATCTTGGTCCTTGGGTAGCGTTTCCGACAATAAGTAATTTTTGTGCAAATTCAGTATTATATTGAGAAATTTATTGAATATAAAAGAAAAATATGTTGGAACTTAATCTAGCGGCAAAAATAAAATCCACTTAAATTCTGCCCTTCTTGATGAGGGTTCGGATCCTCGAATCCCCTCGAGGCTCGAGCACTTGAAACAATTTTTTAAAATATATCGTACCAAATATCAGTTAATTGAGTTTGTTCGGTTGAAAGTTGAAACTTAGCTAGCGCTAAAGTAAGTCATCCGACGTAATTATAACGTGTTTAAATTATAAGATTCAAATTTTTTTAAATCATACCAGCAGAATATTATATATATTCACTATAAGTTTCAATAGTTTTAATGAAGTATTTATCTTGGATTTTGTACCAATCCAAACCGTATCAAATAAATTGAAATCGAATCGAGGGAGTACCTTTTTAGTCTTAGTCTGTCTGAGTTGGCTGAAAGTCATATTCTAGAAAGAAAATATACTGATTTTTCTTTTCTAATTATTAGGGAATTCCACCGACGATTAGAGGATGTTTTTTTCTGATTAACTCGTTATTAGAATTAATTATTTAATTAGCACTTTATTAATCCATGATATCACATCTTTAATTTGTCACGGCTTAATCTTTAATTATTTCGATGTGTCATTCTCTACAAGTATATATTGTCCTTACTTTGCTGTTTAGTGTTAGGTAATTCAGTTCGTTGTTGTCAAACCAATATATAGTACGTTAGTAACGATTTTCTTTTTTTAAAGATAAAGTTAAATTAAAACTGGAACGAGAACTTGAAACGAGTAACTGATAAAGTTATTGTCATGTGATCAGGAGGTAACGGATTCAAACCTTAGAAACAAACTCCGGCATAAATGCAAGGTAAGACTGTGTACAATATACCCTTGTGGTGGGACCCTTCTCCGGACACCGCGTATAGCGGTAGCTTTAGTGCATCGGAATGCCCTTTTAATAAGTTCTGTCTTTAGCCAAATTTTAAAATTTAATTATTTGTTGAAAATGTTTCTCCGAAAAGTACTTTTGGATAATAATAGCAATTTCTGTTTATCTAATCAATTTAAAAAGTATCCTTTTACCAAATTTAGAACAATATTTGTGCTTGATCAGTGTTCCAAAAGTTCATACGAGAAAAGAACTATATTTTTTTGAGCTTATAGAAAACAAATTTTATGACTATTCAAAAGAACAATTTTGTACTAAAATGACCGCTTTTAACTTCCTAGAAGCTTTGGCTAAACAAGCTCATGTTAGTACATTTACTTGTACTATACTTTATAGGAGTCTTCTAGCTCTACTAGAGATTTAAATTTCATATCAATATAGTATATTTTTATTTTGTACAATGTATTCATCCAAATCATAACTTATCTGAAATTGAGACGTAATTGTTATTATTATCCTGAAATTGAGACGTAATTGTTATTATTATCATCTATCACCGGATTAAGAAAAACAGAATAGTAGCCTATCAATATCAATAGAAAAGTATAAAAGAAGAAACTTCTTGGTAATGTACATTGTACAAGTCCCAGCCTAAACATTTCTGGCATGCAAGTCTTCTTTTTCACACTTCCACTAGCATGGTAGAACAAAATACTAACAGACATTTAGCATTATTACTAACTAGCTAGTTTCCAATCTGAACAAAAAAATAATAATAATCTTGATTTGATCCAAGTTTTGGTACAGATCGATTAAGCATGTTGAAGATCAATGTTCAAATAATTAGAGAGAATATCAATTTATGTTCCATGTGAAATTGAAGTATGAATAATTTTTCATAGAGGAAGAAGATAAATAGACAACTAATGAAAGTTACAAGAATACAAAGTCTATAATTCATATATAGTCCAATTCCATTTTGCATTTGCCAGCTTGTCCACATGCCCTTATCAAATTTCTGAAACTAAAATTTCTGTCAATAGTTTCAGAAATTTGGAAGTAGAAAAAAAAAGATGAATGAACTATTTTTGGTCCTTTAATATAAGAAGTCTATTGCAGTTGAACTATTTTTAAAATTATATTACCATTAAACATGAAGTAACAATACAAGCGTAATATAATACACGAGTAATTAAATGGTGAAATGGTCAATAATTATACTTCACCGTCTATTTTTACTAGTTCAGTATTGACTTGACACACCCTTAAGAAACAATAAATAGAATGATAATTTTACTATATCATCTTATGATTATAGTAAATGCAATGCTTTGGAAGATGCATTGGAAAACGACAATAGTTAATAATAAAGGTGAATTAGGAACCAAGTGCTTCGTCATTCTCTTCTACCGAAAGTGAGAGTGGAATAATCAATCGTATCTGCAACCAAAATCCAAGCTAGCGAATAAACAAGTGATTGATCTTTTTTTACAAGTCTTTATTAGCATGATCGACAACTGAGACACAGAGAAGGAGCTTTTAGAATGACTTCAATTGGCGCACACAACATTTATCCCTGTTGACACCCAATTTTGTCTCGTCCTTTTTCCTTTAATTACTTTTCCGATGCATCTTGGCCCTAAATAATTTTTGAAAATTAAATAAGAAATAAGATTCATATTTTTATCTCTATTTCTACAAGTTTTTAAATAATAAAAGAAAATTTATTTTTTCTATCATATTATAAAATATTTTAATTAAATATATTTAAATATTTTAACATCAAAATCACAAAATATCTTTTGATACTCGCATTTGTTTTTTTCTAATTTTATTTTAGGCGATATTGTGACCATATATATATATATTATTATATAAAATAAATATTTTATATTTTATTCTTATTTTTACATATATTTTATTATATTCTTAATTTTACACACACACACACATATATTGTTAATATTAAATCACAAAAAGATATCAATTTGGGCGCTTATACAAATTATGTCTGTAATTTGTGTACGTTAAACTAAAAATAACTTTAGAATATCAGGAAGCATCGATAAGATTAGTTTCAGTAGAAAAAGAGCATCCGGGCCGATAATAACCCAATTACAATCTTTATTTTTGTTCAAACCCAACTTTTGTTCATAAATCTCAGTCAAAGTGTCCAAAAATTAGCTCGAAACCCAGTTCAATAAATATATCCACTTCATCAATCCACCCCACACTATACCAACCAATCATATGCTGCCACGTCTGCAAAGAAACGCAAATTATCCAACAAATACAAATTCATCTGTCATTAAATATTTTTTCAATCCAAGGGTCATCATTAAATCAACTTTTCAATTTTTATATATAATATATCCTGATATATATATATTTATATATATATATATATTTAATTTCTTTATTAAGATAAATATTAACCGTCCAACCGAACGATCGGATGGTTCAAATTTAGTCAAATAATCAAACCCCAAAACGTGTATTACTCCTTCCCAAAAAGTCAGATGCACGCTTTTCCCCTCTCCAATGCAACAACGTCCCATCACCCTCATCTTTCCCAAATCGACAATAACGACAGCGCCCTTTCTCCTCTCTCTTCTTGACCCCTCCTGTCATCCCCCCCAAATCAGAAAATGCACCACCATTACTGTATCACTGCTATTATTCCCCTATCCACTGCCATATTTGTGCTAACCTGCAAGAATCTCTCCATTTTTTTCATCTTCCAAGCCCGTGAATCAATGGGTGGCAGCGAGCCAGTTTCAAATTCGTGCAAAACTGAAAACTCAGTAAAATCTGCAATTGAAAGTTTGTAAGAGGTCGAGGATTGGGGGAGGGGGGGGAGATTTCAAAATTCGAAATTTCTTCTCCTTTTACCGTTCTTTATTTTGAGGTTTCAAATCCGGACTTTGAGATCCGGATTTGCGCCTATAAAAAAGGTTTTTTTTTTCGGATGCTCAGGAGAGACAGAGGGGGAACACTCGAAAATTGGAGAATATTCACACAAATTCACAAACAAAGTCACAAAATCAGAAGTCTCGTTTCTTCTTTTCGGTCTAGGTTCGGGCTCCCGGAGTTTGAGTTGGATAGCTGAAAAATCTTGGCGTCGAAGCCCGAGCTTGCTGCCCCATAAAAGTTTCAACAGACACTCGGTTTTGACCCAAAGATTGGGTCGATGGCTATAGGATCACAGAGTTCGGTCTAAATCGCTAGCAGTCGGTTCCTTCGATAGAAAAGCTATAGTATTGAGTTTCCTACCTTCCTCGTTACTTTATTATTCGCATTTATTTCACTAACTTTTGTTACTTGAATATGTATCTTTATGTGGCCTTGATTGAAATCGATTAACTTTACTAGTTTAGTTTCGTTCAACCTCTTTTTTTATTTTATTCGGCTAATTTCTTATTCATTCGACATCCGTAGATATAATAACGAGACCTAGTGTAACCACTTATTTTATATTTTTGTACCTACGCATCTACCTTTATAATAAATGACAAATTTTGCTTTCATAATCACAAAAATGGAATACATCTCTGATTGAACAAAACAACTGGTTATTATTTTGTTTTGCAAATATCGATTAACGGTTTTGTCACCTTATCCAGGGTTTCGTTTTCCAAATGAATCATCATAAGTATTAAATAGGTTTCATTTATTCTATCCGCTCATGTTTGCAAGTAATTAGTCTATCAAAATCAATTTTTTCATTCAACTCTCTATAATTTAAACACCTTCTACAGGTCATATCTGCTTCTCAACTCTATTTTAATTTTTCAGATTTTAAAGGCTATATATATACATACATATATATATATATATATATATATATATATATATATATATATATATATGTTATACATTACCGCATACAAGGTATATTTTACTACTATCATTATCATTGCTATTACTATGATACTATCACTTACATTATTATTATCATTGTTATTATTAGATTATTTTCACTTTATTATACCTATGTATGTTACTATGACATTTATCTTTAACTTTGTTCAACTTAAATCTATTTGAATTGCACAAGCGAAAAGAATTTTATACCTTTTAATACATTTCTAAATCCTCATACATTTATATTTACTTAAAATAGATTCTTTCACACTTCAAAAGTATAGTTTATTTACCCTGTAATGAATTTTATTCACATATTTAACTTTACAAAGTCATAAGATCTTATACTCGCTATTCTACTTATTATAACAACAAAAGTTACTACTCTCTCTCATAATTTTTCAAAATATTCGTTTATTTATAACTATATTATTTCCTTGTATGTGGTAGTGTTACATCTTTATGTGCCTTGACTCCTTTTTTTTTTTTTTTTTTTAAATTATT
Organism: Capsicum pubescens; assembly: GCA_030864215.1. Taxonomy (NCBI): domain Eukaryota; kingdom Viridiplantae; phylum Streptophyta; class Magnoliopsida; order Solanales; family Solanaceae; genus Capsicum; species Capsicum pubescens. The sequence continues at coordinate 349,154,969 of CM061538.1, read as the reverse complement.
TATTTATTTTTTAAAAAATGATGACGGTTTCTTATCAATTTTAACAAATAACTAAGGCAAAATATTCTCCAAATATTTCTAAAGCTAAGTTTAAGGACTATCTTCGGATAGACTCTGAGGGGTGTTTAATACCTTCCCCTCGAGTAACCAAAACCCTTACTTAGAATCTCACTGGTTTTCGCAGACTAAAACAGAGTTTCTACTACAAAAAAATAATTTTCCTGATTATTCCCAAAGTGAAGTAGCGACTCAAAAACAAAACAAATAATTTTTTTTCAAAAACCAGTAAGCGTCGCTACGACCACCATACGTTGCAGACTGTTTCGGCCGGTACGAAATGGGGCGCGACAGCGTGACGAATCCACTGGGGACTTACTTAGGTTTTGACCTTAGCAATGTAGTTAATGAATTATATTTGGGAATATTTGTTTATTTGTGTTCATTTTTCACTATAATATAAATGTTGGCAATATACACTGCTTTGTTTGAGGGGACGCAAGTCAAATCCAAACTTGCGTTTCTTATTTGTTTGAAAACACTACTTGTTACTTCTTTCTCATCTGAACCTTCTATTGAGTCTTTGGCCGTACACAATTCACATACTGTGGTTCGCACGGGGGGTGTATCTACACTCCCCCAAACCTTCTTTGGATTCCTTAGATTCAGAGTTGGTGCAATTAGGTTAGTGCACCTTCTCGTAACTATTCAGTCCCACTCTCAAACATTTAGGGAAAAATCTTACTCTAGAAATAGGTCATATTGCATATACCTTAGGCGGGACGGTCCAAGGAATCATCTCTGCGACTAGAAAGCCACCCTTTTTGTCAGAAGGTTATACACCTTACGACATACTTTCTGTGAAATTGATTCAGATGGTCCAGATATTGACACTAATGGATTCAGTACGATTTTGTTGACCTTCCTCTCCATCGATGATCTGGAGTAATCTTTCTAAAAATAAAAAACTTCTCTTTGTTTGATTTCCTTTTCAAGTCCATGGATGTAGAGTATTATCAAAGATTCCACCTAAATCTAATCAAACGGGTGTTGGGATATTACCAGATCTCCCCCAATACTTGAATTCCTCCTTCCACTCAACCAACGTGGAGTATTAGACGAAACTTTGCCTTTATTTGGCGTCTTTTTCATGGAAACAGTTATGTGATATCTTTCTTCCCTATCATCATTCTTTATTTTCGATACATGATTATTTATTATTATCAATACTTCAGTTTTACTAGCTATCCCTAAGTGCCCTTTAACTAACGATAGGGCCTTAGGATTCTTTATTCCTTTTATATCCCCTTTTCAAAGCAATATTTCATCCCACTCTATCTTTTGTACTAGTGTACACCCTTGCAACATCTTTTATTATCGTCCATCTTGATTTCGCTACCCTCTCTTCAAAAATCTTAAATTGTCCTGAATCTAAATATGACAGAATCTGGATCCATCTATATCAATTTATTTCGACGTAGGCCCCACCTCTGGCAAAAAGAGGTTCCAAAATATAGGACGCATTTACTTGACATTATATGAATGTTTAACTCAATGTGGATGCGCTTGTCTGATGACCTAAACTAACTCTTTACCTTTGTATTTTTTTCTTTCTTTCTTTACCCCCCCCCAAAGGGTTGATCGTGTTGACAATCGAGCTGGCTGACCATTCTTACTTCACCAGATCCAAGTCATCGACATTACCTCGACGTAGTTGGGCTGTCCAAGAAAGAAAAAACACTATGTCTAATTCGACTACACCTAATCCAATTTGTACATGGAATGTCACAGTTATCAGTGAACCTCCTGAAACTTCTGAAGCTAGAGTTGCTATTCAACATGACGAGCATGTCGCCCGTTTGGCTCAAGAGGTCAAGGATCTGCGGGGAGAATTGAATTGGGTTAAAGACTTGACTAACTTATCCATTACACTCCAAAGTCCACCTCCTGAACCCAGGAATACTGCACCAAACCCACCAAGTTTCCCATCACTTGATTCACTGATTCCCAAACACTTTCCTCCTCAGTATCCCCCATCTACCAATAATAATTCACTTCTGGACACCTCAGAAAATTCACTGAATCAACCATCTACCTACACCCCTCCACAAAGTCATCCACCCATCTACACTACCCATGTCGCTCCTCCTAATCCACCACTTGTTAACCCACCAAGTCAACCTTCAGTTCATATTCCCTACGGTTCTCCACCTGCTTATACTTATCCACCACTCACAACTACTCCTTCAACTCAACCAAACCAACCACTCATTAATACCCCTTGTAATCCTCCACCACCTCCAATCCAAAATACTCCTAACATACAAAATTATCTTGCCCAGTATATACAAGGGGCACATGTCTCCATCCCATAAGCGCAACATGTTCCTCTCGTATATGCAGGGGAAAGCCAAACCTTTACCAACCCAATAACGGTCAAGTTCCAACCTGAGGTGGACCAATACAAGGAAATGGAGAAGGATGCCAAGGCCAAAGACGATAATGATTTAGCAAGAGAGGTTCGTGAACTTAGGAAAGCAATGAGAAACCTCCAAACTACCAGGGGAAGCAAGAACCTAGAGTATGATGATCTCTGTGTACAACCAGACATTGACTTTCCCATAGGATACAAGCCGCCAAAGTTTGATTTATTCAATGGAGTTGGTGACCCTCATGCACACTTGAGGGCCTACTGTGACAAGTTGGTAGGAGCAGGGAGAAGTGAAATGATCAGAATGAAATTGTTCATAAGAAGTTTGTCTGGTGAAGCTCTCGCTTGGTACACACAACAGGATCTTCGTAAATGGCGTGGGTGGAACAATATGGCACAAGACTTCATGGATCTATTCAAATTCAACATTGAAATCACACCAGACAGGTTCTACTTGGCCAAGTTGAAAAAGAAACCAACTGAGACATTTTGCGAGTATTCACTGCGATGAAGGGCAGAAGCAGCTAAAGTCCAACCACCAATGAGTGAAGGTGAAATGATTGCCACTTTCATTGAATGCCAAGATAACAGATTGTACTATGAAAAAATGATAACCATGATGGGGCAAAATTTCATGGAAGTCGTTAGAATGGGAGAAATCTTGGAAGATGGGATTAAGTTGGGGAGAATCCAAGACTATACGACTTTGCAAGCTGCGAGCAAAGCAATTCAATATGGTCCTATCAATGGGAATAAGAAAAAGAAGGAAGATGTATCTACTGCCGTGATTGACCAAGGACATAAGCCAAGTCAGACCCCTTTCTACTTGAATCAACCACATCAACCCATCTATCCTTACCATTATGGTGAAACTTCTCAAATGCTTTACTATTATCCACCAACGACCTATCCTGTCTATAAAACCCAGGCAAATTATTACCAACCTCGAGCCCCTACTTTCCAAACTCCACATCCATATAAGCCTGTCCAAGCTCCAAACCACCATTATCGTCCACATGCTGCACCTAGGGCCCGTCTAAATCCTGAAACCAAAACCACTCACAACTATACCAAATTAGCTGAAACATATGCTCAGTTATTTAAAAGGTTGAGAACAACAAGTATGATACAACCCATTGAAGGAAAAATCCCAGATCCTATTCCAAAATGGTTTGATGGTTCCATGCGCTGTGCATATCATTCTGGAATTGTTGGGCACGACACTGAAGATTGTCATGGCCTCAAAAATAAGATTGAAGTCTTAATCAAAGAAGGAGCAATTCAACTTGCTGGGCCTCATCCCAATATGAGCAACAACCCTCTACCAAACCACGGGAATGCCAATGTGAACATGATAACTACCGAAGGAGATTAGGATTTGAAAGGGACCATTGTACCAATTGGAAAAGGTTGGAAGATATGCACCGTCAATGGTTACCCCAAAACTAGCACCAACAGAGGATACTACTACGACCGACAAGACACCAACCATTTGGAATGCTGAATTAGAAGAAGCTTGGAAGGATTGGACTTGTACTCCATACCTGGGATCTTGGTAGATTGAACAAGTAGTAGTTTTTTAAATACTTTTGAAATAGCACGATTCTAAAACTGAGTCTTGATCGTGCCTAAAATTTTATATTGTGCTGCCTCATCTTTTGAAAGCTTAATTGCAAAGTTTATGAATGAATTTTTTATTTTCTACGACGTATTACTCTCTATTTTGTATATATAAATTATCAAATCTGCCAATTACGATCGTGACACAATGAAACAAATGATCAAAGTCTGATTTCAAGGAATACTTCGAAGCATGACTGGGAGTTCAAACAACCGATCAAGGAATATGACAAACATGAGAGTGCTCGAGCACAAAGAGTACTCGTTCAAGGGAAGTCAAGACACTACATAAAGGAAGACTTTAGATAGGTTTTATGTAATATAGCTTTCACTTATCATGTACTTACGAATTACGTTTCGACCTGATTTCTTTGGCAGGATACGTAGGCAACCCACATAGGGTTCGGTCTTACTATAGAAAACAAAATCCAAAATCTCTCATTTGTAATAGGAGAACTACGCCTGACCTGATTCCCTCGGTGGGATACGTAGGCCACCCGCAATCTTCGGTCATACTAGGATAAAACTAGAACTTCTTCAGTATGTAATTTTGAACTACACGCGGCCTGATCCCTAGGTGGGATATGTAGGTAGCCTATAGCAGGTTCGGCCCCTTTATTAGAAAAACTCCAAATCATTTTATGTACCTTAAACTATGTTTTGACCTGATTCTCTCAACGAGATACGTAGGCAACCTGTATAAGGTTCGGTCTTATCAAACCAAAAGTTATATACCTTCTACACCCCCAAAACCGGGCAGATTTTAAAAAGATGTCAACAAGGATGATTGGATATTATCAAGATACATTTGACTTGGGCTACCAAACAAAGAGTAGAAAGATAAAGGATATTCATTTTGTTTCAAAAGTGTCACAGTCTAAGATTGGCAGAAGTTTTGAAAACTATACATATCTTGGCATATACGTATATATAGCCTTTAAACATTTTTCTTACAAAGCTTTTACTATTGGTTTATTTTCCAAGTCTCAACGGAGGTCACAAAGGGTTGAATAGACGAGATAAACGGAAAGTCAACGAAGTCAAGCCTCAAGTCAACACGAATCAACACCCCCTCCCAACTAAGAATTTTTCTTTGAGCGCAGGGACAACAAAGATGCAGGATGACAGCGCTAAATTGACGACCAGGCTACCAATCATGGCCATGAACATCATTTGGCCCTTATGAGGAATTACTCATCAAGGACAAATTTCGAAGACCAGAGAACAATACTCAAGCAATCAATAACACCATCTCCAGCCAAGCGGCCCCACTTATTTGATTCTTTACTCTGCTATCTTATTTTGTAATTCATTTTTTCCACTTGGTAATTTCGCCTTAAATTCTTGAAGAAATCGATTTGGGGTCTCCGAAGACAAGCGGATATATCATTGGGCCATACGACTCCTTCATTATAAGCCACACGACTTTATTTCTCATCCATCATCTTCTTTAATTTTACCTCACAACTTTATTCAATAACTTTACTCTAAAGTTTTCTTTCAAGAGTTACAACAATCAACATCAGTCTCCGAAGACAACCGGAGACTTATTCATCACGAAATCCCCAAAGAAAATCGGAGGATTTCACAACAATCAATATTAGTTTCCGAAGACAATCGGAGACTCATTCATCACGAAATCCCCAAAGACAATCGGAGGATTTCACAACAATCAACACTGTGTCTTTGAAGATAATCGTAGACACCATCATCATCAAGTCTTCATAGACAACTGGAGACATCATGCATCATTAACTCTCCGAAGACAATCGGAAGACATCATTGAGTCCCTGGAGACAAACAACGGCCTCAGTTTACATTGAAGTTTTCGAAGACAACCGCAAACTTCATTACATCATCAACATAAGCCGAGCGGCTACACTCTTACTTTACCTTCTACTTTACTAATTACTTTACCAACTTTAACGACTTTACCTTAAATCTTACATACATCATTGATCATCAAGTCTTCAAAAACAACTGGAGACGTCATGCACAATCTGAAGACAATCAGAGACATCATTCAGTCCCGTAGACAAGCGGAGACTTCATTCAACATTAAAACTTTCGAAGACAACTGGATGCTTCATTACAACACCCGCAAAAGCCGAGCGGCTACATTCTTACCTTACTTTTTCTTACATATTTCATATTTTTATTCAACTAGTAGTTTTACCGTGAGTTTTATTTTTGACAGAAAACACAATTTGCGATAATAAGACATACATCACAACGTGGAACTACCCTCTTAGCAGCAAACTGGGGCAAGCTAGCGGAATGTCAAGCATCCCTAGCTACGTCAAGGATTTCGGCAAAGAAAGTCAACTCGACTCGGCCCGGTCATCGCTTTTTTCCTCAGTGTCATCGCCCAGTGTCATCTTAATCCAACACTGGTACAATTTTTGAAAATCCACAATTCCTTCTTCTCTCAAGATCCTCAACGAATATTTTTATCCAACGCCTCCTCATGCCCAACTATCTCAAATAACCATTTCAGATACAAGTGCACCCGTATCCACTCCATTTGTGCTGAAATTTTTGTTATCATCCTCGAAGAAACTTAGCGTCACCATAATTCTACACTGGGGCAAAATTTTGGTGTTTACCAAATTTTTTTATGATTCGAACTACAAATGGCCTGATTTCTCATAAAACTCGAGATATGTAGGCAGCTCAAAAATCGGAGCCTGGCCATAATCTTCCAAACACTTTGTTTTTTCCGAGACAAAATTGGTTACGTCAACGTGATTGCCCAAGGATTTTCACACAAATCTTCGGTCACTCAAGGGAAACTGTTGACAACCAATTTTGTCTCGTCCTTTTTCCTTTAATTACTTTTTCGATGCATAAGAAATAAGATTCAG